>CM073478.1:45930953-46648453 GCA_037074505.1 Albizia julibrissin | reverse complement strand
CAAGTTCTCCAAGCAATCCTTGAAGCCAAATTGCCTCCTTGACAGCTTCTGTAATTTTCATGTTCTCTGCCTCTGTGGTATACAAAGTAACTGTTGACTGCAAAGTTGACTTTCAACTAACTAGTGCTCTTACAAAAGTAAACACATAACCAGTAGTTAATCTTCGTTTGTCTAAATCAACCACAAAATCTGAGTCATAATATCCAACTAAAGATTGATCACTTTCCTGGTCAAAGACTAATCCAACATCTAAAGTATTGCAGATATACCGTAGAATCCATTTCACAGCTTGCCAATGCTCCTTCCCTGGATCATGCATATACCTACTCACAACTCCAACAGCCTTTGAAATGTCAGGTCTTGTATAAACCATTGCATACATCAAGCTACCAATGACATTTGCATATGGTACCATTGACATATACTCTCATTCATCTTCATCCTTTGCTGACATATCAGCACTAAGCTTAAAATGAGGGGCAAGTAGAGTGTTAACCGGCTTCGTTCTCTCATTCATACCAAAATGATTTAACACCCTCTTTAAATACTCATTTTGAGATAAAAAGAGTTTCTTTGATTCTCTATCTCTTGTTATCTTCATGCAGAGAATTTTCCTTGCTCACCTAAATCCTTCATCTCAAATTCCCCTTTTAGTTGAACTTTCAGCTTCTCAATTTCTTCCTGATTTTTTGAAGCTATCAACATATCATCAACATATAAAAGGAGATATATAAATAATCCATCTTCAAGCTTCTGAAAATAGACACAATAATTATATTTGCTTCTTCTATACTTATGCCATAACATAAACTTGTCAAATCATTTATACCATTGTCTCAAAGATTGTTTCAATCCGTATAATGATTTTTCAAGTTTGCACACCATATTCTCTTTTCCAACAACTTTGAATCCTTTTGGCTGAGTCATGTAAATTTCCTCCTCCAAGTCCCCATTTAAAAATGCATTTTTGACATCCATTTGAACTAGTTCCAAATCTAACTGTGCTACTAAAACCAACAAAATTCTAATGGAGGAATGTTTTCAAAACTGGCAAAAATACCTCATTATAATCAATTCCCTCCTTCTGAGCATAGCCTTTAGCTACCAATCTTGCTTTGTGGCACACGTCACCTTGGTTAGGAAATCCTTCTTTCTTTGCATATACCTATTTGCAACCAATTGTATTCTTATCCTTCGGGAGTTTAGCCAATTTCCACATACCATTATAATGAAGAGACTGCATTTCTTCATTCATGGCATTCTTTCACTTATCCCTTTCTGAGCTCTAAATAGCCCATTTATAAGTTGAAGGAATGTCATCAGCTGCAATTGAGGTTACACAAGCCACCATGTCTTCGAAACAAGTAGGCTTTCTTATTGTTCGTTTTGGCTTGCTAGTTGCTATTGATTCACATTGTTCTTGAGGTCTATCAGTTGAAACCTCCCTTTCAACTGGCTCTTCTTCTCTTTTAAGAAAGTCTTCTCTAGTTTCCCTGTTTGCTCCTTGTACTGGAAAAATCATCTTTCCTTCAAACTCCACCTGCTTTGAAACATCATCACCTTGCTTGGTATCTTCAGATGCTACCTTTCTCACCATGGTAGATTCATTAAAGGTAACATCTCTATTGAATACTATCTTCTTTGTCTCTGGACACCATAAACGATATCCTTTGACTCTAGAAGTGATCCCCAATAGCTTTCTTTTCTCTCGGATCCAATTTTGACTCTTTCTCATGAACATGATAGTATGCAATTGAGCCAAATATATGCAAAGAGTTATAATCTGTAGCAGGTTTTCCATACCATTGTTACAATGGTGTCTTACCACTAATAGAAGTAGATAGTAGATGATTAATGAGGTGGCTCTCATATATAATTGCCTCAGCCCAAAATTCTTTTGCCCAAACCAGCATTGGACAACATACATTGAACCTTCTCCAGTAAAGTTCACTTCATGCGTTATGACACTCTATTATGTTATGGTGTATTTCTGACGGTGAAGTGTCTGATGATGCCATCATTCTCACAAATCTTCTAGAAAGGATCATTCATGTATTCACCTCCGTTATCTGTACGAAGATATTTGATCCTCTTGCCTGTTTGTGTTTCTTTCATCGCCTTCCATTTAAGAAAGATTCCCAACACTTCATCCTTAGTCTTCATCGTATACTCCCAAACTCTTCGAGAGAAATATTAACAGAGGTTACAAAATAATGTTTTCCTCCCAACGATGGTGTTTTAGAAGGACCCCAAACATAAGAGTGAACATAATTCAAAATACCTTTTGTATTATAGATAGTTGTTCCAAACTTAAACCTTGTCTGTTTTCCTTTCACACAGTGCTTACAAAAATCCAAACCACAATGTTTTAATTATTTTAACAACCCTTGATCTAAAAGAGTTTTCAAGGATTTTCCTCCAGCATGTCCCAAGCGCATGTGCCACAACCTGGTCGCTTCTTCTTCCTTTTCAACACTAGATGTCACTACTGCAATTTCAATAACTGTACTATCTTGATAGTGGTACGTGTTATTGTTCTTTCGAATACCCTTCATTACTACTAGTGCACCGGAAAGTATCTTCATTACTCCACTTTCTGTAGTGATTTTGAACCCCTTTGAGTTTAAAGTTCCTACAGAAATGAGATTTTTCTTTAAATTCGGTACATATCAAACATTTGTTAATGTTCTGATCAATCCATTATGGCTCCTCAATCGAATTGAGCCAATACCATATACGGTAAGTGAAGTGTTATCTGCTGTGTGGACAACTCCACATCCTCCTTCTTGGAAATCAGTGAACCAATCTCGGTTGGGACACATGATGAATGTAAGCTGAATCTAACAACCATATGCCTGATGATTTTAATGACGTTACTATAGATAATGAAAAATCTGAATTTTCATCATCACAATTAGCTACATTTGAATCCATAGCATCCTTACCATTATTCTGTTTAGCTTTGTTCTTCAACTTTGGACAATCTTTCTTCCAGTGGCCCTTTTCTCGATAAAAGGCACATTCATCCTTACTAGGTTTAGACCTTGATTTGGATCTCCCTTTTCTTGATCTCCACTGATTTTTAGCATGCCTCTGCTTCTCTGCCTTTTTGTTTATCTATTTTTCTTTGTTCATAGCTGTATAGCACAGAACAAACGTCTCTGAGAGATACTTCCTATTTTTCGTGAAGTAAAGTAGTCTCCAAGTACTCGTACTCATTGGGAAGTGATCCCAACATCAAGGCCATATCTTCATCTTCAATAGTCACGTCCAAATTCTACAAATCTGTTACCAACTTGTTGAAGTTGGTAATATGATCATTCATTGTGGTACTAGGAACATAGGTGAAGTGAAAGAGTATTTTCTTCATGTGAAGTTTATTCTGACTGCTTTTCTTCAGGAATTTATCCTCCAATGCCTTCCATAATCTACATGCAGAAGTTTCCTTTATGTATGGATACTTTTATTCTTTGGAAAGGAACGATCAAATAGTACCCAAGCAACACGATTGATGATTCTCCAATCTTCCTCCCCCATTCTATCTGGTTTCCTTTCTTTAAGAGCAAAATCTAATTGTTGTGTAAGAATGACATCAAAAACCTCGCTCTGCCACATCCTAAAATGTCCAGATCTGTAAAAAATTTCAACTGGAAACTTTGAATTGGGCATAATTCTCGTTAAAAGTGAAGATGCCGACAATGAATTGTTGACACTTGATGTGGATTCTTCAACCTTTTTGTCTATCATTTCTTCTCCAAATATTATTTAATAGCTGTAAATGTAAAACCCTAAAGTAATTATTTTCTGATGTGGAAGTTCATATTATACTGCAACCACATAGCATACTTAGACATAACCTTAGCTTTGATATCAATTGTTGCAGAAGAGGGATATATAGAGTGTAACTTATTATACTAAAAAATTACAATACTAGAAAACAGAGTTTCTAGATGTAACTTAATAATATAATAAATCACAACTACTATATCTAATAGCAGTTAATAAATAATAAATAAGACAATAATAAGGAAAATACCAGAATCTAATTTCACTCTAAATAATTTACAAGTGAAATACTATAAGAGAAGGAGAGATACAAAATGCCTTATAAAAGGAAGAAGGCAAGTTGAATGGATGAATTGAGAAGGAGGGGAGGGGGCTCTATTTGTTGGATGTGGGAAAATAGTCCCACATCGCTAATTCGATAAGAGAGGGGTCCATTATTTTGATATAAAATAGTCTTCCTCCTATATGGCTTTGGTTGCTTCTTCTTATGCGAATTAGGCTTCATGTCTTGATTATCGTCGTTCCACAAGTGGGTGTTTGGTTTTCCTTGGTGATTCCCTCATTTCCTGGTCTTCTAAGAAACAACCTGTCATTTATTGATCCTCAATAGAGTCTGAATATAGGGGTTTGACAAACATTACTACTGAGCTCTCATAGGTTCGATCTTTGCTTCATGAATTGCAACTTTCTCCCTCGAATGATGTTGTTATTTGGTGTGACAGTGTGAATGCTGCGGCTCTTACTTTAAATCTGATGTTTCATGCTCATACTAAATATATTAAGATTGAAACTTATTATGTGCATGATCAAGTTCTCTCTAAGCAGTCCAAAGTTCATTATGTCCCATTGTATAACCACCTGGCTGACGTCTCACCAAACCTCTGAGCTCTACGCATTTTATGGCACTTCGGGATAAACTTGATTTGACTCCATTACCTTATCATTTAAGGGGGGATGTTAGTGAAGAAAATATGTAGATGGCCCAGGCGTAGTGATAGCCTAATCCATAGAACAACTTAAGACGCAATGACATGCTAGAAATTCTAGAAGTGTGTAGATGTAATTAATCTATACACTACAAAAAAATGACGATTAATAGCGGTTAATTTGAAGCGGTTGAAAAACACCGCTACCAGTAGTGGCATTTGTAGTGGTTAAAGGTAATACCACTACTGATTTACAACAGTAACCAGTGAATCCTGTTTAATGTATACTTTATAGCAGTTATATTGTGAAAATCCACTACTAATGTGGTGTCAGCTTGGCGCCAAATAGCGCGAATGTGGCGCGACATTTGTCACCGTTACTTTGTAGCGGTTATTTTACCAAGCATAAGTCATTTGCATTTTTTCAGGTGGGTGGCACCTGCTTTGAAACCTATTGTTTGCTTTGGCTGTAAATTTTTTTACTCTTCCTGGCATTTAGTAGCGGTTATGATGATAAACTGCTACAAAATGGTTAAAAGCATTAATTAATGACAGTTGGCTTAGTGGCATGTTGTAGCGGTTATATTCTTTTTAACACCTACAAGTATTTTCTGGCCATATGAATAGTTAGCATATTGGTAGCGGTTTTTGACCTTTGTAACGGTTACTTTGTTTAACCGCTACAACTATTAAACTGCATTTATGTACCACAATTCACAAGGTGATGATTGTAGTGGTTTTTTCATGTAACCGCTACAAGTGTTTCAATTTTTGTAGCGGGTTATTTGTGAAACTGCTATAAATATCAACTCTATGTATACCCCCGCCTCTTCCTTATTCTCATTTTTCCATTTTAATTTCTAACAAATTTTCCTCAAAATTTTACCTTTCTACATATGGCTTCAGGAGATAAAGGAAAGGGGAAGGAGGTTATTATACCCCTAGATCATTTGTATGTGGTAGCGGTAGTAGGGGAGAAGGGGGTCATGGCAGGAGTCAGCACAGGGGGAGTAGGGCCACACGACTATAGTTAGGCCCAAAGCAGCGACAGGAGGAGGCCCTACTATAGCCCCAGCAGACAGGCCCACCGGAGGGGATCGCACCATAGGTGCATCATGAGGGAAAGGGAGGGGAGATTAGTATCAGCGATTACAAGGGTGAGGATGAGGAGATGTTCAACTTTGATGGCTTTCCTCTCAATGACTTAGAGCGGTTCCTAGATGAGGAGGTTGCGCCAGCCCAGGACCACACACGACGTTCATCTTCCCAGTCTTCTGGGTTTGAGGTGCAAGTGAGAGGTAAATGTAATTTTATTTTTAAACTTTTCTTTAAACACAGTTTAGTAAAATGTGAATTTAAATTTAACTAACGTATATGATAATTGTGCAGATGAGCAGGGGAACATTTCCTCAAGAAGGCTAGACATAACCGGTCTGAAAAGCATGGACCGGAGATTACGAGTTGTGGTTCTGTGAAATGAGCCCATGGACCAGCTCGTTGAGAATGGGGGTGACCTGTTCAATCGCTACCTGAGCGGCCTAGGCTCAGATTGGATGTGGTTCCTCGTTCACTTCAGGACGTGGAAGCAAGTTTCGAAATGGTTGAAGGATAAAGTGTGGGATGAGGAGGTTAAGGTAATTTTAATAATTGCATTTAATTATATTAAATGATTTGTAATTAACTGTTTTTAATTATTATTTTTGAATTTTATATTTTCAAAATAATCATATTTAATTTTTTTTATTTAATTGTATTTCAGGGTAGGTTTACCGTAGAGGAGAGCTATAAGAGGTACACGTTGATGAAGTTGGGAGATGGCTATAACAACAGCAAGAATCGTCTCTATCACATCAAGGACAGGGATGAGACGATTCCTCTAGAGCAACTGATCGAGGATATCCCGAACAGAGTCCCACCAAATGACTGGACAGGTTTTGTCCATTACAAGAGGAGTCTAGAGAGGTAGGTAATTTTTTAATAACTATTATTTGACCATTTTTTGTTATTTTAATGTTTTTTAATAATTATTATTTGAGCAATTTCTGTAGGCTCCTCCTCGGAGAAACATGGCGAGCCGCGCCCATCAGTCGATCCACCATACGACTAGATCGAAAACATTTGCTGTGACCTACATCGAATTGGTATGTTTTTACCATTTCAGTTAATTTTACATTAATATTAATAATTTGATTTTGATTAAATATTTATAATAATAATTTAATATTTTGATTGTTTAAGGAGCGGAAGGCTCAGGAGGAGAACCACTAGACCAATTACAGAGATTTATTCATGGTCCCACAAATACACTGGGACGAGACTCCGATGTCTCAGCAGGAAGAGGAGGCTATTGTAAGTACAATAATTAGAATTATTGTTAATTAATTATTTAAAACAACTAATTTATTGTTGATAATAATAATGATTATAATAACTTGTTTAATAAAATTGTAGGCGAGGATTCAGCAGTCTTAAGCTGAACTGAGAAAGACACAGACCCAGGAGTCTCAGGGGTCTGTGGAACCTACTGTGCTACTGAAGGCTTGTTTGGGACCGATCGAGTACCCAGGCCGTGTGATCGGGATAGGGTTAGGCGCCAGACCCAGCATGGTGTATGGGAGGAGCGAAAACTATGTGGTGAGACCTTCTCAACCACGGACGTCTGGCAGCAAACGTCTGAGGGAGGAGACCATTGAGAAGATTCTGATGGAGGTTGCAAGACAGATGTAGGAGCAGGCCAATTACATCTACGCGTAGCAAATACAATGGTGGGATATCACGAACTCTATGCTCGACAAGGCGTAGAGTCGCCTGTTCCTCAATGAGGCGTACCCATAGGTCCCCCGGTCCCGAGGTTCGTTGTACAGCCGCTCGTCTCCCATCCGATGATGGTGCTGTTGACTCTACCCAACCCAGTCCTCCGCCCACCCCTGAGACAAGACATGATGGCCAAACTGCTGACGATGCCACCCTGAGATAGAACCTGACGATGACGCTCCAACTAGTTAGCTTTATTTATTTAGGATTTTTCCTTTTTTAAAAAAATTGTACAAAAATGTTTGAATTAATTTAATTTTTTTGTTACAAAGATTTTTATATTTTGTTAATAAGGTTATTTAATTTCATTTTAAAAATCAATTTTTTTTTAAAAATAAATAAATAACCAAACATTAGTTGCAGTTAAAATTTTTGGAACCGCTATAATGGTTAACTTTGTAGCGGTTTTATGGTACTAACCGCTACAACGTTATACAAAATTTAGATTTTCAAATATGACATTCCCACCAATAGTCAAATATTTTGTAGCGGTTATAGGCAATAACCGCTATAATTATTCACATTATTTCTAGCAGTTTATGCTTCCTAATTTCTAGAAAGTTCAAAAATATTTGAATTTTGAATCTGGGAATCACGCCAACAGTCACATGCATTTATAGCGGTTATAGAATAGTAACCGCTACTAGTTCTCACTCATTTGAATTTTGAATGTCTTATCCCATCAACGGTCACATGATTTTGTAGTGGTTATTAAGTTTTAACCGTTACAAGTTTTGTATCAGTAGCGGTTTAGGTAGCCGTTAATTGAACCACTACTAATGTTTGACCGTTATGAAAATTTAATATAAGCATCTTGTCAGGCGTCATGTGTTTTTCACTCATCTTATTCTATAAATTTTCTCATCTAGCTATGGATAAATCATGGATCAAGTTGCCACGCAATTCTCCAGCTTATTTAGAAGGACTAAACAACTTCTTGGATTTTTCTTACTCTCACGCCAGATGTAATGGAAATATTGTATGTCCGTATCGGAGATGCAAGTTCAAGAAGTGGCATACACAAGAAGTTGTTAAGGAACATTTACTTGTGAAGCCTTTCCTGGAAGAGTATACGTTCTGGAGAGTTCATAGTGAGAAGGCTGATATGAGATATGATGATGCTCTTCCTTAAAATTCACAAGTAGGAGTTCAAGTGAATGAACATGATCCTGTTAATGATGCTATCCGTGATGAGTTCAGTTTTCAGGATGACAACTTCAACGAAGAAGTGAAGGGTTCAGAGCCTGTGTTTTTTAGAAATGAAGCAGCGCGGGATTTTTTCATCCTTATGGATGACACAGATTGTCCTTTATATCAAGGTTGTTGAAAATACTCCAAATTATCTTTCTTGATCAAATTGTATCATATCAAGTGCTTATGTGGAATCACAGATAAGGCAATGTCAATGTTGCTAGAATTATTACAAGATGTGTTCCTCGACGCAAAGATTCTAACATCGTTCTACGAGGCCAAGAAGATTATTAACAGATTGGGATTGAACTACCAGAAGATTGATGCATGTCCTAACGATTGTATGCTGTATTGGGGAGATGAAGCCAGCAGAGAGGATTGCAAGCTATGTCACACGTCGAGGTACAAGACAATTCGAAAGGGGAAAAGGCAGAAGAAGAAACCTGTAAAGATTCTAAGGTACTTTCCTTTAAATCCTAAGTTACAAAGATTATTTATGTTGTCTAAAACAACTAAGCGTATGAGGTAGGATGATGTTGATAAGAATGAAGATGAAAAATTAAGACATTCACAGGATGTAGAAGCCTGGAAATCATTTGAAGTTGAATTCCCATCTTTCGCGGCTGACCCTAGAAATGTCCAGCTTGCTTTGGCGACTGACGATTTTAATCCCTTTGGGAATCTTAGTATAAGTTACAGTGTTTGACCTATTGTCTTAGTTCCCTACAACTTTCCCCCTGGATATGTATGAAACAAAGCTTCTTCATCTTGTCTATGATAATCCCAGGAAAAAAAGCACCGGGTAATGACATCGATATCTATCTCCAACCGCTTATTGTGTAATATCTAGACCTATGGCAAGTCGGGATCGAGACATATGACATGTACGAGAAGTCATTATTCAACTTGCGTGCAGCCTTGATATGGACCATAAGCGACTTTCCTGGGCTAGGAACGTTATCTGGGTGGAATGTACATAATAGGACAGCGTGTCCAGTTTGTAATTTTAACTCTAAAGTAGTGCGCCTTCCCCACAGTCAAAAGTGGTGCTTCATGGGTCATCGGATGTTTCTCGATGGAAAGCACAGGTTTAGATTGCAACAGAATCGTTTTAATGGGAAAATGGAAAAAAGAGGACCTCCTCATACTTTAACCAGTATAGACATCTTACAGCAGCTTTAGGACGTTGAATTTGAGTTTGGAAAAAGCGATGATTCAACAATAGTAGGGAGAAAGAGTAGGAGGGCTACTTTTGCTTCTGCACCTCAGCAATGGCAAAAGATAAGTATCTTCTTTACTCTTCCATATTGAAAAACTAATTTACTTCGCCACAGTCTTGATGTCATGCACATTGAAAAAAATATATGCGACAATGTGCTATACACGCTGCTTAACGAACCCGGTAAGTCAAAAGATCATCTTCAAGCGAGGAAAGATTTATGGGCCATGAGAGTTCATGAAGATGTGTGGACTGATGAGCATGACAAATTTCAACCGGCAAAGTTCACCTTCACAAAACTGAACAAGGAATTCTACCTCACTATGTTGAAGAAAATAAAAGTTCATAATGGCTATGCAAACAACATTTCACAATGTATTGACATGCAAGCATGAAAGGTTGATGGCCTGAAGAGTCATGACTCATATGTTCTTATACAACAGTTACTTCCGCTGGCTATAAAGAATGCGCTTCCTCCTGATGTGTCCATCATTTTGGTGGAGTTGTGCTCCTTCTTTCAGAAGTTGTGTTCTAAGGTTTTGATCGTTGAAGAGCTCAATCAGCTGTAGTCCAAAATCATTGTTACGCTTTGTCATTTGGAGATGATCTTTCCTCCTTTCTTTTTTACTGTGATGGTCCATCTGACAGTCCACCTTGTTCATGAAACAAAGCTTGCTGGCCCAGTTCAATATCGATGGATGTATCCTATTGAGAGGTATTGTATTTACATATGTGTGTCATCATTACTTTCTAAATTTGTTACTCGCCCATTTCACCATTTAGTATCATATTTCCCTCTTTACTTTACAGGTTTCTTGGCAAATTGAAATCTTATGTAAGGAATAAGGTGTGGCCAGAAGATTTTATAGCTGAAGGTTATATAGGGGATGAAGTCCTGTATTTCTACTCAAGGTACTTTGATGACGTTGAGATGTCTTTCAACTAACCTCCTCATATCAATGATTGTCCTGAACCTGAGCCAACAACATCAACAGAGTTGTTAATCCCTCGTGTTGGTAAAGCAGTTGGAGGAAGTAAGAATTTCAAACTAACATCAACTGAGAAGTTGCAGGCACATAGACATATGTTGATTAATTGTACTCAAGTTGAACCCTTCCTTCAGTAAGAATCGTACACTCATATATTATTCTACAACTATCCTTATATTTTTAATTTACAATTCATGATAGTCTTCCCATGATTAATTGCAGGGAATTCAGAAGTCATGTGAAGCTCAACTAAGGATTCGAACACAAACATCCTCCGACATTGACAAAAAGGTCCACAGAAAATTCCTAGCCTGGTTTACGCGCAGAATATTAAATGACTACAACCCGCACTTACCAGAGTTCAGAGCCCTCGTAATCGGCCTGCTTGACCATGCAAAAAGGTTTACAGCATACAATGTCAATGGTTTCAAGTTTTGCACGATATCACGAGATCAAGGATTGTAAACTCAAAATTCGGGTATTTTTGGCACATTTGGGACAAGGAGTTATGCGAGTAGCAGTGATGATAACATGCAGTTCGGAGGTGTCCCTTACTGTGGAAAGCTTGTGGATGTTGTCAAACTAAATTACCAAGGTCATTTCACTGGTAAGCTTTTCAAGTGTTTATAGGCAAATACGACCACTTCTCGTGGACTCACAACAGATGATTTAGGCATCAAATCAGTAAATTTCTCTCGTCTAATTCACACCAGTCAATTTGAAGATGATGAACCCTATATTCTTGCCTTAGAGACACACCAAGTTTATTATGTCTAGGATGAGAGGTACAGGGATTGGAATATGGTGGTTCACTTAAAGCCTCAAGACCTTTACGACATAGGTGTTGGTGACAACATCACCTATGAGAGTGAGTCATTCCATCCCGCCAATTTCAAAAACTTCTTCCCTAAAGGCGATGATGATTTACCTATAGTTAGGTGAGTTTTTATAAGTTCACATCATTTAAATTTAATATTTTCTACACAACAATACCATATTAATATTTCTGTAACAAAATTTTTGTAGGGATGTCAAAGAAGAATGATTAATTCGAATTATGATTTTTTTTCCTAAATTTGATATGTATTACATTGAAAAAAAATTGAATCACATTTGTAGCGGTTATATAACCGCTACAAAGTAAACAAAAACAGCTACAAATTGACACATTAACTGCTACAAATAACAATAAATTGCTACAACACATGACATATTAACTGCTGCAAAATATAACCGCTACAAATACAATGATATTAAACGCTACAAAAGTCATGCAGATCCCTATAAATACCTTTCAATCATCTCTTTTCATACACTTCTTCATTTCTTTACTCTATTCTTCTCTCTCGTTTTTTCACATTTAGGATTTTTTTTCCAACAGCTCAAGATCTAAATAAGGTGATCATCATACATGGTAATTTTTTTTATCAATTCTTTCATCTCTTCTTTTTTTGTCCTTCTTATAATATTCATACTAATTTTTTTTCCAGATATTAACAAACTATTCATCAGAAACTTTGCTTCCAAAATGATCCACATCTAGGGGACAACAAAATAAGTATATATTACCTATAAATTCATAACATTACCTACACTTTCCCATTATTACGCATATAATTTTGTTATTTATGTAACTCAATATAATCTTTTTCTATACCCAAAGTGATTCAATTTAATTAATTTTCTTAAATAATAACTACTTTTAATTCAGTTATATAACTAATCAATATGTTAAAATAGACTATAACAATTAAATTATGTTACTGGATAATTTTTTTAATTTTTCATGACAATTAGTAGCGGTTATTGTAACCGCTACAAAGTTAACAATGAAATTTCAAATTTGTTCAAATTGTTTAGCGCCAATTTTTAGAACATTATTTAGTAGCAGTTTAGTTTGTAGCAATTATTTAATCGCTACCAAACATATTCAAAAATTTTCAATTCCCGCTTAACCAAATATTTGTAGCGGTTTACATAACCGCTACACAATTTTGGCGGCATTCTTAAATATTTAATTTTTGAAATTGGTAGCGGTTATAGCACCGCTACCAATTGGCTTAAATTTGTAGCGGTTACTGTACCGCTGCTAAATATTCAAAAAATGTGTTACTCATCATCTGACTATTGTAGCGGTGACTTCTAACAGCTACGAATTTAGTAGCTAGTTCTCTCTCCTGAGTAAATTTTTAACCGCTACAAAATTGCTTGCAATAATGAATTTTATAGCGGTTTAGTTAACCGCTACTAAGGTTGTTTGCAGCAGTTATAACCGCTACAAATACATATTTTTAACCATTACTAAGACATATTTTTTTGTAGTGATAATTAGTTGTAACCATATACTGTTAGACTGATCTGATTACCATGTGTACATAAAAAACCCACTATTTGACTATAAATAACAGTACCTATGAGCTCTGTAGAATCACTTTGATTACGAGGTCTTCACTCTCAAATTTTCGTGTCATACTTTCTAACTTTCAATGAATAATTTTATTATTAGAATATTACTTCTAGCCTCGGGTGTAAATTTTGTATTGACCAAATAGATATTTCACTTGAGAATGCCATTTTAGTGAGGTTTGGGGATTTTTCTCGTTCCTGCTTTGACTTGGGTCCCCATCTCCTCTATTCCCTCATCCTTGTTTAATTAATGGCTGGCTTCTATCACATGCGTCAAGGGTGAGCCATTTACAGGTAGGGAGAATGATGCAGAAAGAGAATATGATGAGAAATGAATGAAAGAATAAGAGGTTTGAGAATGGTGGGCTGTGGCGAAGAGATGGAGATAGAAGGAGAAATGTTTTAGAGATGAATTTGCTTAGGGTGACATTTAATGGAAATATTTAACACTGTTAGTCATTTTTTAACAGCTGGGACTAATGAATCTCCACTAGTACAAAATAGGTGTTTTAGACCAACACATGGTTATAGAGGATAAAGTCTAAAAGGTATGGTTGGTAACAATTTTGTAATTATAAATAAATTCTGAGACAAATTCCCTTAATACAAAGTCTAAAAGATATTATTTAGACCATATTCATGAAGAACCAGTTTAAAAACATAAAAATAATTAAAAAATTATATAATATATTTTCTCGACTGGTTCTTTCTATAACTGGCCTAAATAAATTTTTTGCATTAAAAGCAATTAAAAAATAAAATGTTTTATTACTGTTTAGATCTGTTTTCTCTTATAACCAATCTAAAAGTGAAACTTTTTAAACCATTTGTTTTTAAGAACGGGTCTAAAAAATACTTTTAAATCAGTTATTTAAAATAACCGGTCTAAAAATGTTTTTGAGTAGAATATCGCGTCTTAAATATCTGAATCTTAATCCCTCTCTTCCTTGTGCCTAATTCTCACTCTATGAATACACTCTTCTTTTCTTGATTACTCTGTGAGCTTAGTCTTCTTCTAAACACCACCATCCTCTTTCTCTCTAAATCTGAAAGCTCCTTTCTTCCTCTTTCGCACATCGCTCCTTCGTCCTTACCAACTCCGCCAATGTATTCTCAGTACGTTTCTCCTAAATGGCTTCGATTAAAACATGGTTCTTCTTCTTCTTTATCCCTTTTCATACCTCTTACTTCTATATTAACAATTCTCCGTGGTTGGGGAATACAACATCATTACGGGTAATAAAACTCATGCCTTTTGCTTTAGACGGGGAAGCCGAGACCGCTGAGACTCAGGAATTTCATGAACCAGAAGTCCTGGTGAGTCATTCTTACATTCTTTTTTATTGATTGCCTATTATTAATATCAATACAATTCTGATTTCTAGAGATGCTAAATTAATTAAATTTTAATTATCATTCGTGATAATTTTTTTTTCATATATTATGGCTACCAAGCATTGGGGGAAGTGTATCTAGTTTCAGAGATGATGTGGCTATTAGATTATACTAAAGTTTTGCACTTAGCCTATGTAATTTTTGAAGAATGAATACTTTATTTTTTCAGAAGGATAGTGGGGTGAAGAGGGTGAGTGCTATAGCTTAATGCTGATTTGAAAACAATTTTGCCAGTCCCGATTCTGTTATGCATTTTGAGTCCTAATTTTGTGTTATAGTTGAATGTTGAATGCTCATCATTATGATGTGTTTCTATGGTTCATTGTTTATCTCAGTTCGGCGTTTAACAGTGGCTAGATTCCCCATTTATCCCTTCTATTTGAATGTTCAAAGCCTAGTTTTGTGAGTCCTACATCTTCCACCAAATTTAAAACTCTTGACCACCATATTATAGGTTTGTATATGTTGATTAGAAAACTAGTGCTACTACTAATTAAACTCTCAGGTGTTTTTTTGGAAAAAGGAAACCCACTCAAACTCTATTAATTTATGTCCATACTTCACAGTAGGAATAAGTCCATACTAGCAATCTGCCATGTTTCACTCTCATAGGAAGAAAATGACTATAATGACAAAAAAATTCAATGAGGAAAAAGCTCTCACACATGCTCCTTTTAAAAGCTTATGTCCCATACATAGCATTAGCTGCAGGAGAAAAAGAAAAAGAGCCTTCTTACTTATTGATGCAAACCTTACCCAAATGAATAACATCATATTGGTGTGTATGTCTTTAGACCAAGCCTCTATTTATTCTGCATAGCCCTCACCACTTCTACCTGGCATTTTCATACACTGCTCAACATAGGTATTCAATTCACCCTCATGTTCTTGTCACTCTCATCTTTCCATGTAAGAGCAAGCTACTATCTGCATTTAATATTTCTGCAATGTCTCTAGTGAACATCATATACTGCATTAAAATTTCCTTTTTGTTTCCATGAATTTGCTATGTCTGGAGTGTATATTTTCTTTATAAATGCAGGTTTATCTGGGAATCAACAATGAGGCCTCTTCACAAACACCTTCCATACAAACAATGACATATTGTTGTAAATGTTGGAGGAAGTTTAAGACAAATGTAGCTAACAATTACGTGCATATCAAGTTGAAAGATAGTGAGCCTCATCCTAATCCTTGCAGTAAGTATTCATATCTTAATGAAGAGACTTGGCAAGAATTTTGTAGGATTCGGACTACTTCAAAAGCTATGGTGAGTTGATTTATTTTAGATTTTATTTACTTATCAATTGTCTTTATTGATTGTAATTTTTTTTAATTCTTATTCACAAGAAAAAAAGGAAAAAAGAATAAGAGAATGGTAGAAAGAATGATTACCCTCATACAATATATTGTGGAGGTTATGCAAAGGCTGAAAAAGACTTGTTAGTGGCTAAGCGAAAGAGGTTGGAAGAAGAAACTCAATCCAATCCTTCTGTTCTTCTTTCTCCACCATCTCCAATACGTCGTAAAGAAAAATGGTTGTGTGCTCACCAAAAGAGGAGCGGGTCTTATATAAGTGAACAAACTATTATAGTTACTGAAAAAATTGTAAGTATCATTATTATTTTTTTTTATTTAGTAAACAAGTTTCATTACTTATGTTTTTTATCTGTGTCTTAAGGAGGAACTTTAACAAAAAAAAAGTGGAGGGATCTTTTATGTCAGAGGGGAGGAATGATATTTTGACTGTTGTTACAGAAAAACATACATGACCATCCAGATCGTGCCAGGGGAGTTAGAGAAGGGGTAGGCATAAGAGATTACTTTAGAGCAGCCCCACGCCATTCCTCAAGTATGGTGACTAGGGAGGAGATAGAGCATATGTTGGCCACTGTGAGGGAAGAAGTAAGGGCAGAGGTAGAAGCATCATTTGATGCACAATTAGAAGCTCGGTTAAGTAAGATAAAGGAGGAAATGATGATGAAGAAAATAGACAAGTGTTCCCCAAGCACATTCGCTTGTACCTATTCAAAGTATTAAGGGAAATTGTTGTAATATTGAGCATTCATTATAGGGTCCTAGAATTCAAATTGCTGAGCCTTGTGACCTTTTTGTGAAGGGTCCTCTTAGATGAATAGTTGCACATGGGAGTATCCATAACTTGAGATCAACTATCCATTACAAATAAATAAAAGATGATCAAGTCAAAGTATCATTTGAAGATGTGATAATTGCATATGCACCTACCCCTGTCCCTATGGATGATTTAAAGATTGTAAGCGATGTCAATAATACTTTTATCTTGTGGCCAAAGAACCTAGATTCTATTCAAATTGAGGAAACCTCGATCACATCCCCCATTGTAGCTCCATCCAGTCAACAAGTTTCATAGCCTCAATTGAATACCCTGCAACAAGTGATTCTAATGGCAAATGATACATCCTTTACAACAAGATCGTGGCCTAAGGATTTAGTTGCTGGCAAGTCAGGGGTAGCGGTTTATCTTGAGAGGGATGATTTAATGTTCCTGATAGCTCCTAAACATTAGCTTATGATTGTAATTGTCCAAGTATTTTTTAATGTAAGTATCTTCTTGAATTAGAAGTAAATATTTTAACAATCAAGCCATTACAATTTGTATGCTTGCATTATTGTTGGTGCATGAATCATAGCAAAATTAATAATTTTGGATTTGTTTGCTCAGTTCAAATCCATGACAAAGGGATCACTACTGGTAGCAGACATACATACTTATCAGAGATGCTTAATGAAACAACAACTAAGTGTTTCTTGGTACCATATATGCATGTGTAAGAAACAATTTATATTTTATAATATATATAATGCTTTATATTTACTTAATAGTCATCCCTTTTTTCAGTGATATTTGACAATTGATTCTTTTATGCAAGAAGAGTTATACAATCATCTTTTTATGCTCCCTTCACTACAAACCAAGGAATGAATTGAAGAAGACCATGAATTCATAAGATTTTTTACATTACCTATTGTTGGAAGTTTATGGAATTTGTGGAAAATAAGTAACCTTTTTTATGTTGATGTTAAGGTTATGATGACATACCGACACACTGCTTGTGGTAAGCATGTGCATGAGGTAAAAGACCCTAAATGGATCACACCAAAGGCTAGTACATATTTGTTTGCATTATGAACTTGTTTAATAAGCTATGCTCTATATAGTTTTAATGATATCATGTTCTTTTTCAGAGTTATAGGCAACCACCGGGGTCCAACTTATGTGGCTTTTATGTGTTGAGACACGTATTTAATATTATCACCTTAGGTATGACTGAATTTACTCAAAAGGTAAATGTATATTTCAAAAATTTTGTATTACTTTTATTTTTTTTCAAGTTAGCAGGTTAATATTTTGTCTGGCTTTGATGTTATAGATGTTTGATCTTACTGATCCCTTTCCTGAAGAAGATATTGACTTCATCTACAAATGTTGTGTTTAATTCATTTATGAGCTTTTACAACAATAGTGAGTTTATAGGTATGTTCCCATGTGAACTTTCTCCTTCATTTATGAAAAAGGGTGAAATTCTTCATTTGGTATCTTCCCTGACTTTGTCTAAACTGAATTACTGATGGTGTTGCAAGAACTTTGAAACTTTGATATTGCTTGCAGGTTATAGTGTGGGCTTACTATTTGTCGTCGCGGTTGTCTTATCATCAGTGGGTTCCTTTAATTCCTTTGCAAAACAATATTATTGTAGTGTTTCTTTACATGATTTGTAGGATTGAACTATTGTAAACATTATCATTTTACCTTTACTATCATTTTTTATCATTCTTCAAAAAATAAAAAGAATACACAAATTCTTTTAGGTTCAATGCTGGATGGTAGGTTAGATGAAGAAATAAGGTAGGAAATGTAAAAAACACAAAAAATTTAGACCAAATGTTTAAAAAATGAGGTCTAAAATGTGAAACTTTTAAGATTGATTTTATAAAATATGAGATTTAAAAAAGACTTTTTAGACCGGTTTTCATAATAAATGGTCTTAAAAGTATAACTTTTAAGACCGATTATTAAAATATGAGGTCTAAAAAAACGTTTTTAGACCGGTTTTCAGAACAAGCGGTATAAAAAATTTGGACTTTTTAGACCTGGCCTTCAAGCAACCGGTCTAAAAAGTGATTTTTAAGACTGGTTTAAAAAGTAATAGACTTTTTAAATCGGTTGTATCAAGACTTCATCTAGAACCAATTTATAAAGACATTTTTACCTGGTCTAAAAAGTGATTTTTCCACCAGTGCTTACATTGGAAAGATAAAGGACCCAATAAAAAGTTTTTAAGAAAAAAATTGCTTAAGGAACTAATTCAAAACTGGACAAATCTAATTTCTTTAAAATTAATTTTCCCTAAAAAATAATGTGTATTAGTTTCTTTAAAATATCCTTTATAATTATTTACATGGTATATTATTTTCTTATTGAAAAATCCCCCTAATATACAGAGTTTAACAAATAAATTATAAAATAGGGAGATAAAGTGAATTGACATCTTATATTTAGAATCAAAATAAACATTTTTACTAACTTTCCGAGTGTACTATATGTTCTTTTTATCAAAGTTTTGGCAAATGGATGTGAATTATTTAGCATTTGTTTGAATCAATATATTTTAAGTAGTTTTGCATTATACAAAATAAATATGGAAAAAATTTTATTTCATAAAATAATTGGTATACTATTATATACTAAGTTAAGGAAACAATTAGAGAGAGAGAGAGAGAGAGAGAGGAAAACGTGATGGTGGCAAAGAAGTGTCTGTGTTAGTCTCCAAAGCTACCGCTCATATGTGCAAATTAATATGAAATTCAGTTATTTTTCATAATAATATGATTAATTAAGATCCATAAATTGTACATGATGATGATGCTCTCATAATTATGCTTATATTCTATATTGATTTGCTTACTGATCATTGTGAGCAAAAACAAAAAAAACAAAAAACAAAAAAAAAAGATTTGTTTACTGATCACATTCCCCTCATTTGTAGTCTTCTTGTTGTCTATCTTTACTTTTTTTTTTTTTTTGGCCAACGTTGTCCATCCTTACACAGTATAGCTGCAGAGCATGAGCATGAGCATGAGTATGAGCGTCATGTGTGGCTTAGAAAGCAATAATCAATTAGAGAGTATTATTATGAATATTCTTTTATAACTTGAGCTGAGTATGGACCCTGATTGGGATTTTCAACGAAAGTGAATAGAGGTAGGTCCACATTCCTTAAGCAACAAGGTTCCACAGAAAATCCAAAAGTCTTGCTAGTGTTTTTGCGGAAAGTAGATCCCCTCATCATCGTTTTTGGATTTAGCTCTTTTAATTTCCTAATTATGTCTATTATAGTTAATTATAACTATCAACAAGTGCTTAGTGTTTTTGCAGAAGGTAGATCCCCTCATCATCGTTTTTCTCGTCATCTCTTACAATCTCTAAATCCTATCCATCCAATAAATCTAAATGCTCATAGTTAGCCATGTCATCCAGCTACTCTGTTCTTCCACTCCCCTCCCCTCACCCAACTCCCAAGCCTTGGTTAACAAACCATCTCTCTCCTTCTTCCTCTATCTCTCACCGCCTAACAAAGACTTCCATGGCATCATCTGGGTTGGAGAAGAGGATTCCAGATCTGTCGACCGGAGTTTGCGGCGGAAGATCGGCGGGATGCTGTTCTGGTTGGGTTTGAGTAGCCCCAACTTTAATTTTGGCTTCCAAAGCTCTAGTTTTGTTTACCTCCTCGAATGTTAGATTTGACTCTTCAAGATCTCTTATCACAATTTTCCGCCTAAATTTTTAAGCTGTTTGCATTTTTTATATTAAAGAAGGTAGAAATTGCAAAGAGACAAAGATTAACAATCCCTTACTACTCCTGGAATTTCCTTATTACCCCTTCGAAGTTTTTGATGTTTTTTGGTTTTGCATAACACAAAAAATGCACTGAGGTCTCAAATAGATAATTTTGCGTTTGGTTTTAGCACCTGTAGATTTTTTTGCCTCTTCGAACTTTTTGGAAGAAGAGTTTATTAACTGACTTGCATATGGTGAATATAAAGTTTTCATGTCAGGATGAGAAAATTATGAAGCTTCCACGCACAGTTGATTCATGGGTATGACAACTTGTTGAACAATACTCAGAAAAATATAACCAAAGGTGGGAGATTGAGGAAAAACAGCTAACACAAGTTGAATGAGGGAATAGCTTGATGACATAGCTCATTTTGAGTTTTCGGATTGATTGTACGGATAGATTCTAGAGATTATGGGGAATGATGAGAAAAACTAGACCGTGTTTTTGCCTGTATTCTCCCGCATAGTGAACAAATTGTCATTCTTTTCAAGAAAAATTGCCTGTATTCTCCCGGAATATATATATATGTGCGCGCTTGGATGAATTTTTAAAGAATAGTAATGACTTCGCAGTTTGGGTATTACCTAAACATTCTATAAAAGGATAGTTTTATACGTAATTATGGATTTGCTATAATATAGTTAGGATGAATGTGTTCTAATAAAGTTGTCAATTAATTCCAAAAAAAATGAAATTGTCAATTATAATAGGATAATTGTGAATGGAGTTGACTGGCCAAAAAAATTGTTAATGGAGTTATTGGGATAATAAAAACGAAAATTTCTTTTTCTTCACATATAACTAATACATTTTAAAAATATAGTTATATGGGTAAGCTATTAGTCACCTTTGATTGTGATAGGGTTGTTATCACAACTTTTGAACACAGAAAAAGAAAAGGGTTGTTATCATAACTACCATCAGGTTGAACAATTCCTTAGCTAGCCTATTCTTTTGTTTAATAAAAGGATCAATTAGATAACACAAAGAAAATTATCCTAGTTGGTGTAACAATAGATCCTAGCTAGGAAATGAGAAATGAATTGAATGTGTCATCAGTTTTGCTGGGAGAGAGAACTGGCTGGAAAATAATTGAGGCAACATATAAATATATTTTTGCTCAAGGTACTAATATAGGTAGGATTAAAATGAATGAGGAGACTATTGAACAAATACTTCTTTATTACATGTAACGATATTGATGTGATTCAATAATGTAGAAAATATTGAGACAACACTACTACAGATTTAAGTATTTATAACACTTAATATATAACAGTTATAACTAATAAATGTCAATTATGTCGAGGTGGAGGTAGCACAAGGATATATAATTCTTAAAGGTAATGGTTAATTATGCATACCGTCATGTATTGCGAGGCCGAATTCATGAAAACACAAAAATAATGGTGTTAGCTAATAACCGTAATTTATTTAGTGACAAAAATGATAATTCTTAAGAAACAACCATCATGTAACACCTAAAAACGATTCGTCTTCTAACACTTATATCAGCGAAGACAAAACATAATGGTCTTCAGAAACAATTGTCATCTAACACTTTCATAATCCTTCATAACATTCGGACTTTCAATGTTATAACTCATAACCCTTCATAATTCCGTTAGACCTTCACAAGTCATAACTCATAACTCTTCATAATTCATTACATCTCTATTTAAACTCAACTATTCATTGACCCTTGTGATGCTTACTATTTTTCTTTATCAGCCTTCTCCTTCTGTCCTTCATCATGTTAAGATCCCAAGGAACTCTTCCATCTCTGCCGCCCCCTCCACCACCACCTCCTCCTCAAGGCTTGTTGGTATCAACAAATGTCTCAAGTACTGAGGATTCTAGCCATACCACCACCTCCGCCATAGCCAACGCCTCCGCTTACTTCACCAATCTATCTATTACACCAAATGATGAGATGGCACAAGAGAAAAGAGCACTGGGAAATGATCTTGTTGTCATGAAGGAGTTCCAAAAGGAAAATTAAGAGAGATGGGAGGAAACTTATTGTGAGATAGAGTAAGAAAGGTCAAATTGTGATGAAGTATCCGTATGTTGCTTTTAGCCGCTTACTCGATCGAGGTAGCTAATGAACTTGCTAGATTTCACAATTTGTTCTTTTTTGTTCCATCTCACAGTAAGTTTCCTCTCTTCTCTCTTCGTATAAGTAGGCATCGCCATTACCAAAAATCTGCAAATTGAAAAATAAGCTAAGATAAAATCAATCAAGTGAATGAATTAATTAACAATTCAATTACAAAACCAAAAATATTATCATTTGAGAATGAAGAAGCAATTACCTATTGAAAATCTATTGTAACTCTGCTCTGAATAATGTTATACATATAAAGTATAACATAGTATCCGCACTCAGTGCTCCCTGTTTGTCGAGGGCATTATAAATCAAAAGCACATGGTTGAAATGAATAAAGACATATCTAAAGCGACTATCAATAAAAAAACTTGAATTGAAACTATTTACTCTCGGATAAAACCACTCCGACTCTCTACTTTTACCCTCACGTGTCCTTCCAAGTACTCTATATGTCTTCATTGCACTATCATTAAAATGAAAATCAACATATATTAGAATAATTCATATAATAAGTTAAGAATTAATGAAATAAAAACAAATTAACTTACGTGCTGAAGATAAATTTTATTTCTCCATTTGGCCTATGACCCAAGGAATCAAACCAATAGATGGTGTTCATGCCAAGACAAACAACACAGTCTCCAATGGCAACTATAACAACATATACAGATTAAAATAAAGTTAGACAACAAGGCAATTTATTCTTAAACATCTTAAATAGACAAAACTAAAATACGTACCCTTCAATAATTGGTGCTAGATAACAAGGCAATTTAGTTTCTCCTTTTGTATAGCCCACATAGTTCGTCTTTATTTTCAAAGTATTATTCTTCCTTGTTATATTTGCAAGACATAAAAATCCATATAAACAATTTCTTCCCATGTCGACGCATATGTTGTAGAAGAAGCTATAATAGAATTAAAATGATAAATGAATTATTGAATATATAAAACCAAAAAACTAGAGCATTAATTGAAGGAAAAAATAAAAAACCAAAAACTTATAGGATTGCAAGTTTAACACATCCTATACCTATCTCCTCAAAATTGATGAACTTCCTGAGATCTTTCCTGTCAATCGTAAAGGGATATGTCACTCTTACGCCCACAATCCAATAAAACATCTGCATATCAATATGGCCAATGTCCTTGTGAAGCTGTTGCAGTCGTGCCAAGAAAGGCCATTTTGTCGTATCTTGTTCATCCTATTAAAACTTAAAAACAGATTATTAGTAGGATACCAAGAAAACTCAAGTAAGAGTAAGGTAGTTTCTACCATTAGAGGTGTTACCACCATGTGAATAAGATATTTCGGCCAAAGGATGAAAGATCCTATCGCGTGATCTAGTGTGTCAACCTCTTCACATGAACCATGACGTCTATAGCTTCTTCCCCCTCTCGAACACGTCACAGTAACCCTACGTAAATCGTCTGAAATTTTCTTATGATGGTGGGTAATAGCTTATGTGTGAACAAGAGTATTGACAACAAGACATAGCAGTGGGACTTCCAAATAGAGAGTGCAAGATTCTCTAGGCTCTGGAGTAAGAGATGGATCGCCAAGTAGTACCTCGGCGGGTTATAACTTCCTTTAGTGCTAGGGAAGGCCGGGGAATCCTAAGTTTTATGTTCCTCATTTTCCCTCTTCGATTGAATGATAAATCTCACTTCACCACGTATCTCTTTCAACAGCTCTTGTCGGAGTGATTTGTGAAGTTGCACCTCAAGCTCTTGTCAGACTTCTTCTTGGACTGATTGTTGGATTTCCTCTCTGAGTGATAGACGAACTTTCTCTTGAACCTTGGCTACAGCTCTTACTGGGTTCACCTTTTGATGAATATTGTGAAGCTCATCCAAAATAATTGAATGGATTGAAACTTTTATGTCATTAGTCACACTAGTATAAAATATAGATTTTATAACTATTTTTTACACTTGACAAAACAGAACACGTGTAGAAAGTGTGACCAGTGGCATTTTTGTAAATATATGAAGATGAAGGAACTTTCTACACGTGTTGAAAAGACAACACGTGTAGAAAGTAAATTTAAAATATTTTTTCTTTTATATTAATACCTTTAATTTTATTTTTAAAATTTTAAATTATTAATTTTTTTAAAAAATAAATAACCATTGAAAAATGACTTTTTACACCGATTGGGCCCCCAACCGGTGTAGAAAGTTATAATTTGTTAAAAAAATTAAACTCCCGCCTTAGCTTATCAAACCCGCCAAAACCCATAAGTAATTTTTCTATCTCACCGATCCGGATAGGAAAGACACGTTCCACAAACCCTAAACACTCCCTCACTTTCTCCATTTCATTTCTCATACTTGGCCAGCGAGAGAGAAGAGAGAGCAAGAGTGAAATTCGGAGAGGAATTCGTTGGAAAGAAGGAAGAAGGTAAGCTCTAATCCATATACAAGCTTAGATCTAAACTAAGGTAAGTACCAAGAACTTTATTTCAACTCGTCTTTCTCTTCTTTTTTTTCATTTGCTGCGTCTGGAATAAGAGATCAGAGACTGAAAATTCTAGTTAAAAGGGGGAAATTATGAAGGGCATGGTCTTGTTAGCAGAGACCAAGTAGTTACGAAACCTCTACCAGAGCCGCCGCCACCTCTATGTGCGGCTGGGTCCAAGTCTGCCCCACCACCTCCTCCTCGTGTGGCTCCGCCTCCTCCTCTGCCACCACTGAAGGGAAACAAGCCAGTGCCAGCCAAGGGGAATTAATGATTATTCAGGTGGATGAAAGAACTGTGCTGAAACACTTCGAATAGCCAGAGCAAAAGGCGAATGTGCTGCGAGAGGCAGCGTTCAGATATTGTGGTATGAAGAAGTTAGAATATGAGGCTTCTTCCTTCCACGATAATCCTTGCCAACCATGTGCTCCTGCTCTCAAGACGATCCAGTCTCTATTTGGGAAGTATTGTCTTTTTTCATTCTTGGAGCCAACTTAGATATTGTGTTAATTAAATGTGTAAAAAAATCTTTGTATGGTATTTGGCAGGTTAGACCATAGGGTTTACAATATCTCAAGGATCAGAGAATCTGCAACACATAGATATAAGGTCTTTGAGATACCTGTGGACTGGATGCTTGGTATGGGATATGTAAGCCAGGTATGTTATTTTAATCGATTTATTTTTTAATTAATAAAGATGATAATGTACTTGAAAATTTCTTGTATCTGGGAGCACCCTTAATTTTTGTAATGTTTTAATAATATTCAACTGGCTGGCCATGAATTGTATACTTTATGTAACGTTCTTGGTTGGATTCGCTGAGTAATTAAATCTAGCTTGGAAGGGCAC
The DNA here is from genome assembly GCA_037074505.1 of Albizia julibrissin. NCBI lineage: Eukaryota > Viridiplantae > Streptophyta > Magnoliopsida > Fabales > Fabaceae > Albizia > Albizia julibrissin. Next base: position 46,622,422 of record CM073478.1, on the reverse strand, counting down.
ATGGGTATTAGTATATTGTAGATTCTAGATGGGAATTTAAAAACTCTTGGGAGCAAGTGGTAGCACGAAAGAACTAGTGTGCTAGCAACAAAACGACAGAGTAAAAGGTTAGAGTATTTGATGACAATGGTAATAGGAATACTGCTGCTGATTTGTGAACTTATGCTAATCCCCCGTTTCATCACTCTGAGATTGCATGAAATATCATAAATACCACACCTCTCACATATTTGCTTTTAATACCGCCTCATTCGCCTCCCTCCGGGTAAAACTATGCTTCAACCTATCTCTTCTTGGATTCTTTATTCATCTCTTTTTCTCTTTCAATCATCTTTATGCTTCCCAAGATAATTAAAATAAAAAATGCCGATTGATGGTATAGTGCACTTTATGCCTGTAATTTCCAATTAACTACTCTTTTGGGTTTGTCTTTGCACGGAGCATAAGTTATCACCAAAATCAAACATTTTATTGTGTTGCATGTAGTTTTTAAGTTTAAGTTTGGTGGATTTTGAGGACAACGACTCTGTTCTGGAATTTTGACCCCAGTCTAAGTAGGACAGCATGGTTGCTCTCAGATGGTTCATTTGCATGTCACTCTTTTCTTTTCTTGTTTCCTTTCCACTAGGCCTTTTCTTCCTGTGATCATAATATTTGCAATCAATCAAAGTTCCCTTCCCTTTTTGTAGGATGGATTGAGACAACGTTCCAGGAAAAAAAGGAAATTTTTGTTCTCCACTCCCTCTTTCTTTAGTTTAAAAATGTTGTCTTTCTAACTGGATTAGTGTTTTTTATGTAATCTACAGAGGTGGTACGATTAATTGAAGTGAACTGATGAGAGAATAACTTTTGCAAATAGGTCAAGATTATTTATCCTTGATAAAGCTGGAAACAAAGAGATTTTTATGGTTCATTGGCTTTATATTCACTTTGATTTTGGCATTTCAATATTTTGAACTTCTATATGGTAACGTGCTAGTCAATATATTCTATATCAGTAAGATTCCAGTGTCAGAAGCTAGTACAAATCAGATTGCACTAACACCGTCTAATTCTGAAATATCCAAGAACATGACAAATTTGAATAAGCCAAACTCCACCGATGGGGATGCCTTGGAGATGGCAAATATCACAAAGACCTCTGAGGAAAAGAAGACAACTACAAAATTTGGTTTTGTCTTGAAACCCCAGTTGGAATCAAACAAAACTTCTGAATTTTATGAGTCTGACAAAGTTCCTATAGAGGACTGTTGGAAATTGTGCCCTAAGGGCCAATCATTGTACCTTAAACATTATTGTTATTTAAGAATTTCTCCTTATTGTTATCATATCATTTGCATGTTTATTATGATAATTGTATCCTTGGATGAACTATAAAGATTATCCTAAATGTCCCTGGTCAATTATCTATGCGGGAGCAAAGATGAAATAAGACCAGTATGACTTTGATGAGGTATAGAGATACAAATCAAAGTCTTAGGCCCTTGTAGGAGTATAAGGTGTTGGACCAACCCGCTGAGAAAGTTGCATGGATTAAGTTATAAGCTTATCTCATACATATAATCATGTCACAGTGCCCTCTGACCTGAGATCATCATAGATTCCTGCATGAAACTTGCTAAGTTTTGACCTAGTCAAAAGTCACCTTTGACCGGGTGATGATAAAGGCTACAATCGGGCTTAGGAGTTTTCATGAAGAGGAATGTGAGTGGTCAAGATGGAATTTGTCCCTCACATTAGTGAGAGATATTACTGGCCCCCTCGATGAGTGAGTCTGAGAAATGTATGGCCATACTGTAATGGGAAGGAGTTTCCATTTCTAATTTCAGGCTACTCAGGAATCGGGAAAGTGATGGTCAGGAACAGGAGGATGACGTTGTTCATGCCTCATCCTTGACCAAAATATCGTGTGACAAAAAGGGACGTGACATGGTTGTATAAAAGGTTGCATCGTATCATCGATCCTCATGTGAATTGGGTAGTCGCAATGTCTTGCTAGAGGCCGCTTGCGACTTGTGGGCTAGAATAGTTTTTGGCCCACTGCCAACTTCATGTGGGCCTACAGGACACATACAAGAATAGCCCAACACGAGCTATGATGTCCAGATTCATTGAATCTAAGATTCAATGAATACAATATTTGACCTAGGGTGGATGAATTATATATATATATATAAATTCAAAAAATAATAATAATATATATAGATTATAATATTATTATAAGATGTTAGTTTTATATTTAATTTATTTGATAAATTAAATAATTAAAACTAATACAGATATCATATCTTAGATTTAATTTATAAAGATAAATTAAATCTATTGGCTCTTTAATTAGATTAAATGAATATGATAAATTAAATCTGTTTGACAGATTTAATCAAGTCAGATTTATTTGATTTAATTTGATTTTCAAATTAATTAAGATTAATTTTGAGATTCTAATACGGCCTACATCAGATATAAAATTTGAAGGGCTAGAGAACCCTAGGCTGTACGGAGAACTTGGAGAGCCGCGAGAAACCCTAGAGAGGCATCTTGGAGGCGCTAGCACGCTGCCGCATTGGGTCTTGTTCGTGTGGATACCGGTAGAGGGAGGCGACCAGAGGTGTTGACTCCTAGAGATCGAAAGCACGAAAAACATAAAGGTACTATTCTAACTACTCGATTTAGACGTCTTTGATAGATCCGTGATTGGGATTCGAGGTTTTTAAACGGTTAATTTTTCCGCTGCGTGTACGAATCCCAACAAGGACGATAGTAAGAAATCGTATAATAAATATTTGGTATTGTACATGTTGAATTTCATTGTCATTGTTTGGTTTTGTATTTGACTTTGATTGTACAAATTTCATTGTAAAAGTGAGGCCAAGTTTGTTTACCTACATTGATATGGATTTGTTAATATTTTGGATTGGAATTTGATATTTCAGATTAGTTTTGTTGTAATTTTTTTTTATCAGGTGTTTAGTTGTTTATCATCATGTAAACGGTTTGTAGCAGAATAAAAAAATAATTTTTTTTTCCAAAAATGAGTTTCCACACCTGACGTGAGACGTCAAGTGTAGAAAGTCCAAATTCCCATACTTTCTACACTTGACGTGAAAAGTCAGGTGTAGAAAGTCGCACTTCTCACACTTTCTACACCTGACGTGAGAAGTCAAGTATATAAAGTCCAGACTTTCTACACATATTTTATGTCAAGTGTAAAAAGTCTTTCCGTCACATGTAAAAAGTCTTTTCTACACTAGTGTCACTATCTTTTACTCTAGCCAAATAGATATTCAGCATTTTAAAAATTGCACCAGTGGACACAAGAAGATAACAGTGAATTATTCATTCACACTGATAGATAATGAGTGCAAAACTATAAAAGAAGCAAGTGTAAAAAAAACTAAAGCAAGGCGTGATGGTGGGAATGATAAAAAAAGCCATACTTGCTATAATGTAGACCGACTGGAGAGGAAGGGAGAAGGGAGGAGTGACGAAGTGGCAGTAGGAGAGAGGAAGGAGGATGGAGGAGCGACGGTCTCCGATGGTGGTGAGAGAGAGAGAGAGAGAGAGGAAGGAGCTCGCAAATGGTGGAGAAGTAGGGAGGAGGTAGCAGCAGCGTGAGAGAGGAGGGAGGAAGGAGGAGTGACGCCGGTCTCTGACAGTAGTGAGAGAGAAAGGAGGGAGCTCGCGAACGGTGGGGAAGGAGGGAGGAGGTAACAGCTGCATGAGAGAGGAGGGAGGACAGAGGAGAGACGGTCTCCGATGGTAGTGAGAGAGAGAGCGACAAGCTCACAACGAACGGCTCGCGACGACAATGTGATGGCTGTGTTGGGGACAAAGCTTTCAAAGAACACGACTATGCGTTGGGGACGAAGCTTCGACTATGTGTTGGGGACGCCAAAAGTGGTACTTTTAGCATCCCAATTCCAAAAGTACATATTTGTATTTGGGACGCCAAAAGCAAGGCTTTTGACATCCTTTTTATATTATGACGCCTAAAGTGATACTTTTGGCGTCTCAATTTCAAAAGGGATTTTTTTAGGGAAGTAAAATATATGTCATATAGTAATGCCAATTTCAATTTGCAAAAGTTAGATGGAATAAAAGTCACTCTTGCCAATACTAGTCCAAATAACTGGTAATTGTTTCAATCTATATTTGTAACTCATGTTAGTAAAACATTTCATACTCTAATTAACTGCAATTAAATTCATTTTTGAGAACTAACTATTTGTTTCTCAATATAAAAGAATATTGTTGGCCTGTTGGGTATAAAATCTACATTTTATAATTACAATCTTCATTACGGGTCTTCTTTCCATCTCTATCTGAATGCATCTTATTTAATGATCAATTTTATGGAATCAGTCAATTAGAGGGTCGATCTCTCAAGTGCTCCATATAAATATATCTATATATTCTTTGTTCGTATAATATTAGCCTCAAATATATGTATGTATATATTCTTTGTCCGTATAGCGTGGCGTATTGTGGGTTATTTGTCCGCAATGCATGTTAGCATTCCAATATTCCATAGAACTTCTATTTCATGATTAAAGAGAATTTAATTAGTTTGAGAAAGAAAATGAAGGCGTTATTTGTTTTAGATATTAGACTCACTTGAGTGCAATTGGTTAATCTGGATTTATTTTGAAGAGTTTCTATCATTATATATTTTTGTGATATTGATAGAGAGATACGACGTGAAAATTTCGAAAATTAGATGAAAATATATAAAATCAATTTCATAAACATTTTTTACTTTTTAGATTCTTTTTCTTGGGAGAATCCCGTTTAAATCCGTTTAAAATAACAAATCTAGAATCAGGCATGCATTTTTAACAAATCTCTAATAAGGCCTACATGCCTGATTAGAGATTTATAAATGTTATTAAAAAACAATAATGCCCCTTTATAATTTAAAAAAAATTGAAGATTTTTAATTACAAATTCCTATTAACTTTAATTCTAACCTTAGAATCCACTCCTCCCTAAAGCATCAGGATCTCAACTTTTGGTCGATTCAATAATTTTGAAAGATAAGTCCTCATAATTTTTTAACCCTAATCTGGCCCAATTTTCATGGAATATATATATATATATAGACACACACACACACCAATAATGGGTTTTCATAATTATAGATTCATAAAAAATATTATCTTTGATTTTCTTAGAAACAAAATCGGTCCAAATTTTAAGGTAATTATAAATTATTTTTAACTAAAAAATTATTTTTGTGGTTATGTGTGATTGGAGAGAGACTCAGAACAAACTAAGCCTTAAATCAACCAGAGAAACCTCAAGATGGGGAGAAGAGATGTGAGAAATCGACGAGATTGTTGAGATGGAGATTTTATTTAGAAAAAGAATGAGACAAAGAGAAAATAACAAAAAGACATATTGGTAAAATCAACAAATTCATAAATCTCTAATAAGGCCTAGGCCTTATTAGGGATTTGTTAAAAGTATATGCCTGATTCTGGATTTTGGTATTTTAAATGGATTTAAATAGAATTTTTCCTTTTTTTTCTTTTCTTTTCATTTTTAATGAAAATTTATAATTAAAATTAAAAATTTTAAAATATATTATCCACTTGGTCTTCCTTTCTTTGGATGGACTTTTATTTTGTGCGAGATATTTCAACTTCGAGTTGCATAATTGAAGAGTAAAATACATTTTGGGGGAATCGCCCATAAATATCTTATTAGAAACTATTTGCTAAATCGAACCTGAGGAAAGATCTTTTACATACAAAGAAAGATTATTTGAATACAAGGGAATGCCACATAGTGAAGATATATTGAACACATGAAAATATTATATTATTTCAACATAAAAGGAAAATCTTTTGCACACTAAGAAAATTGTTTACACTCAAAAGTCTCATTTGGTAAATAAGTTTCAAATGAGGTATTTTTGAACAATTTTATATATTTTGTACATAACAAAATTCATATATTTTTCCTTTGTTATGGAATCTCCCTTTTATGTTAAAATTTACAATTTCTATCAAAATTAAAAGTTATATATGCTATACAAATAAATCTCTGCAATCTATTTTTAAAATTCTATCTCCACCCACACAACCATCGATATATATATATATATATATATATATATATATATATATATATATATATATATATATATATATTATTTAACTAAATTTAAATTTTTATTTTACTATAATATCCTTTCTTATTACTCCATTTTGTCCTTAATATAGATATATTTGGGAATTGATATTGATTCTAAATATATGACATATTTTTTATATTTATCAATATTTTTCTAATTTATCCGTATTAATGCTCTTTCAATAACAAACAAAGAAAAATGGGAAGGAGAAAATTAAGAAAAATGACTAGGGTATTTTAGAGAATATGTGTTATATGAACTAACCTAACTAACTTCTTTAATCTAATCAAAATAAATAAATATGTCTTCTATTAAGAATCGGAGGAAGTAGCATGTATGCGCGCGTGCATGCTCTAAAGTATATATTTAGTCCTCTTTATTTGCATCAAATTTTATTTTAGTCCTTTAAGTTTATAACATGCATTTTTAGTCCTTTAACCTTAATATGGTTAATCTCATCTAACAAAAAATGCTGATCATTCAACAAATTTAAGTAACAACTATGCAATTAAATGTTGTCAAAACATTCACAAAGATGGAAATGTTTTCATTTAAAATTTTTTATTTAGAAATTTAAAAAATATTATATTTAATATCACGATTAGATAAGAGTAACAATGTTAATATTATAGGATTAAAATGAAATTTGATCTAAACATAAGAGATCAAACGTATACTTTAGCGCATATACATATATACACATACAGTAATATTTTCAATACAATTTAACTTTCAATTTACAATGTAAATTGAAAAAAGAAACACTGCATATTGAGAAATCATTGAGCTTTTGTCTTTAATGAGTTTATTACACTCGATTGGAACTAGTCAAGATGGATATTGGAAATAATTTTAAAGACCAAAAGACTATACAAAACATATATACATATACACACACACACAAACTTTAATATCACTAATGACTAAGTTTGTCTGTTAATATAAAGAAAAGGATTTAAATGAAATGCTTTAATTTATAGACAAGAGACATAAAACAGCTTCATTTATATACTCATTATACACAGACAGACAGACACATTTTGTGTTATATAGTATTTTCCCTCAAGATACCCATTCAATTAAAACAACAAAAAGTAGAGTTTCAGTTTGACAATTGATATACCAATTATGTACAAACATTTGAAATCCCATACATATATTGTAAGTTTAATTAATTTGCAACCCTATTCTTTATTTTGATTCATTTGGCTGATACTGACATAATAATGGAGATCGAGAGGGGATGCAGAGAGATATATACTTAACAACTCAAAATTTACTCCTCTCCTCCTCCTCTTTTAGGTTTGAAACTAGTTATCATGTTTACTCGTTAAAAAGACGTTCTCTTGAAGAATGATGAAATCATTAAGACAATTAATAAGGCATCTGAATTTTCAGCTACTCATATATATATATATATATATACTGCTTCATGCATGCACGTATACGGCGTAAAAACACACTTTGCTACGAGGCTGCCGAATTCCCAAGTAAATTAATATCACATAAGAACACGTACATTTGTGTATATATATATATTAATCTAAGACCTCGTAAAGTACATATAAACCACACACAGATGCATAACGCAGTTAACTTCTGAAAGCTAGCTGCTTCTTATTTTATAGCTAATACTTCATCATCACACTCATACACCTCACAGCATATCGTACAACAGTAAAACAGCGGAGAAACACATCTATATCTATATATATATATAGATGTTTAGGTATATATTTATATATATGGATCAACCTGCTTGGGTGTGAGGGGTTTGATGATTTACGAGACCAAGAATCCTTTGCCTGCCAAAATAGGTATGTTTGGCAGGATAGGCTCGGTTCCTTCCTGGAAGAGGAGTAGGAAATGAACTGGCCAGCGAAGCAAGAGATTTCTGAGCTAGATCTTCATGATGATCATAATGAACTCGCACACCAGCTCCAACCAGACCCATGCGTGGTTCTAGTTTTTGCTGAAACTGATGATGATGATCAGCCATGGCTTAAAGAAAGTACTAGGAGAGAGGCTAGGTTGGATTTTTTGTTTTTCTTCTTGGCTTTTTATGATTATTTTGCAGAAAACAGAAACCAGGTTTTTAAAGGAGCATTCATGGAAAGCTTGAAAGAGAAGCTTTTGGACTAACGTGTCAACATACTTGGAACTTGGAAGGTGGAATAATTTTCTCTTTTATTCTCTTTTAAATACGGCTTTCTTTAATTTTATCTTTCTGTGGAGAATCAGGTTCCTCTTTTTTCAAACAAGCATCTTCATCTGAAAGATATATAGAATCTATTATAACAGGATAAGTTGGATACAAACTGAATCACTAACGGCTCGATTTAGATTATAAGAAAAACCGTTTTTTATGGTTGACTCGGGGTTGGATCAGAGTTGAGTCGTCATGAGACATAACATGGAATTGGACCAACCGGAATGATTTTTGGGCTTTGACAGAAAAAAAAAGCTGAATTTTTTTTAAATAATCTATAAAAAAGAAAAAAGTGACTCTTCTAAAAAGCTTAATATATTTTCATATCATTTGTAGCCTTACGGTGTTATTTTATGGGAAAATTCTTAAAAAAAACTTTTAAAAATGTTAAAAGATAAAAATGTATTCTGAATATTCATAATAATGCCAAAAAGGTGTGAGGACGTGGTTTTTTCTTTTCAAAATTAATCGAAAATGACAGAAATATCCCTTTGAGTTTAAAAAATGTGCTCTCATTTTTTATAAGGATTTAATAAGTTCAAATAAGGTATTAATAAGTTATAATTAGATTTTTCCAAATTCTAATTAAAAAATAACCACTTACTACAATAGTAAGGTCTCACTTTCAATAAAATCTTATTGTTAGATATGATTAGTTTTGATGATAACAAATATAGATGTCAAATATTAAGAGAGTAAAAGTTTGCTAATATACTTATCTCTTATATTGACTAACTATTATATTTAATGTTGTATATTTTATAGATTAGTCAAAGAGATTGGAGAAAGAAGAGCTTCAAGGAACTGATGGGAATATCAAGATTCAAATTCCCAGAAGAAATACTGATCAGAAGGGAATTCAGAAGTCACTGTAGCAATTGGCACTATTTGGAACTGTTTGGCACTGTTTGGAACTGTAGCATCGAGTGATTTAATAATCACTCGAGTGATTTTCAGAATCACTCAAGTGATTCTGGAAAAACTAAAAATCACTCGAGTGATTCACTAATTCACTCGAGTGATGTTCAGTGTTTCATACTCTGTTGTTCCTCTAGCTGAGCGAGGTCTGGTTATTTGATCATATCTCTCACAATACAACTCCGATTGAGACCAAACCAGTTGCATATAAAAATAGACTCACAATGCGTCATTTCGACACCAGAAGAAACATCAAAGGAGCTTAGATGAAGGAGATATAAGTGTTCGAATCTTGCCTTCACATCAGCGTCACTTTCTAGAACATGTTTGGTATTTTGGCTATAACTCTCACACCACGATCTGATTGAGCTGAAACCGGTGCCATATGAAACTAGACTTCAAAAGCTTTCCTTTGATATATAATACAGAAATTTTGGAGCCATATTCGAAGAGTTATACATCTGGAAGTTTACCTCTGTTTACTGAAGAACTAGAAACGCAACAACGAAGTAAAAGTGATCTGAAGAACAGATCATTCGAGTGATTCCAGAATTCACTCGAGTGATATGGAAAATCACTTCCAGTTGCGCCAGAATCACTACAGGAATTTTTCACTGTTCCAGATTTCACTTCCAGTGATCCTGAATCACTCGAGTGATTTGTGATTTCCGCCAAATCACTTCCAGTGATCTCCAAATCACTCGAGTGATATCTCATCTTTACCAAATCACTTCCAGTGCGCCTGAAATCACTTCAAGAAAAATTCACTGTTTGCAAAATCACTTCCATTGACGCCAAAATCACTCGAGTGATTATGTTATTTTCGTAGATCACTTCCAGTGGATGATGAATCACTTCCAGTGAATTTCACTCTTTCTCAAATCACTTCCAGTGAATGCTGAATCACTTCCAGTGAATATTAAAATTCCTCAGATTACCTCCAGTGCCTTAACCGATCATTTCCAGAGAATACCAATATGCACCAGATCACTTCCAATGAACTGATATTCCATTTTCTCAATTTCACTTCCAGTCTTAGATCACTTCCAGTCAAGTGTTATCTAGTCAATGATATGCTAATCTTTCAGTAGCACTTCCAATGATATCCAAGTCATTACAGTGAACTGAATACCTTCAAGTCAGATCAGATTCGTTTGAGTGATATGGGTATTTTGATACACAACTTCCTGTGATCACTCAGTATACTCTCCACTGTGACAGAATCGGTTCCAGTAGCAGCAAATCAGAATCACATCCGGAAATCAAGATCACTACCAGCGAGTGATTTATCAAAATCACCTCCAGTGAAATCAAAATCACTTCCAGTGATTCTTCCATTTTCTGAAAGCACTCCCAGTGAAGACTGTAATCACCCGAGTGATGTTTTCTAACGGCTATTTCTCTAAGTGGATTTACAGGTGTTATGCACTACCAATCACATGGCATACACGGATCAATATTCAGCGACAACTAATCATGGGCACTAGCAATATTCAACAAACTGCCTAATGCTGAAGCATCTGTCAGACTAATGGGCAAACTGTAAGAAACACTGAAGCATATGTCAGAGCACGATCAACGGGAAAATATTTTAATACACTCAACGACCGTGCAAAGCAATGGGACTCCAACCAAAAATGAAGTAATGTCTATCTAAGCATAAGATGGGATTACAACAGAAAAATATCCGAATGGGCTCAACGGTCAAATGAATTAACAAACTCTAACGGATGGATGCTTACAACGGTCATCTTCCACAACTCAGCTATAAATAGGAGAGGATTCAAACACAGAAGAACAGGAAATACGATGAGAACATGAACATGCTGATATCCTAAGTCGTCAGCCTCCGATCACTCTTTGCTCTACTTCGTCTTCTATATTATGTATATTTGAGAGAGTGAGAATATTTTGTATTGTACTTCAGTGAGCATTCATACACTCTATGAGAGAGCTTGTAAACACTTCATCTGTATTTTAGAAGTGTTCTCAAGGTAGAGGGACCTTGAGAGGATTGATCACCTTACGAGAAAGTTGTAGAGCGAATTGTTAGTAAGACTTTCTGCTCGTAAGACTTATAAGGTGCAAGCAGTAGAGAACGTTGCTACTCGTAAGACTTACAGTGGTGTAAGTAGGAGAGAACGTTGCTGCTCATAAGACTTGCACGAGTAAGCAGGAGAGAAAGGTCTTCGGATTGCTTTGCTCGACTTGCTGTAAGAAGGAGTAAACCTTACAGTGTGTAAGGGGGAGTTACTCTTGTGAATTTGTAGAGGCTTATCTTGTGCCCAATTAAACAAGAAGATAGTGGATTGGAAATCTCAGGAGGAGCCTGGGGACTGGACGTAGGTCATCGTGGATTGGACCGAACCAGGATAAATCACAGTTTGCACATTCTCTTCTCTAAGCTTTTATATTTCCAGCATATACGATTTATATAATTACTTGTGAGTTTATACTTCCATATATATACTGAGTTAACAATCTGCGAAAAGTTTTTAAAAGATCAGACATTCTTACCATACACCCAATTCACCCCCCTCTTGGGTGTCAGCCAGTTCTAACACTTATAAGAACTTATTAAAATGTTATCTAAACTTATTAAATTCGTATCATAAGTGAGAATCAATATATTACCATTGTAGCAAGTGGTAAATTTTGAATTAGAATTTGTGAAAATTTTATCAAAACTTATTAAAACATTATATGAACATGTGAAACTCTTATCGGAATTAATACTTTGCCATTGTAGCAAGCGATGATCTTTGAATTGGAATTTGTGAAAAATCTTATCAGAACTTATTAAAACCTCATCTAAACTTGCGAAACCCTTATTAAAATTGGGAATCAACACCTTGCCATTATAGTAAAATGGTGGTTTTTGAATTGGAATTTTTGAAAATTTTATCAAAATTAGTTAAAATCTAATATGAACTTATTAAACCCTTATAAAAAAATAAGAGCACGCTTTTTTAAACTAAAAATGATGTTTCTGTCATTTATATTTAATTTAATTTTAAAAAGGATAAATCAGACTCTCACACCTCTTTAATATTATGAATATTTGAAACATTTTTTGTTCTTTAGCATGATTAAATTTTTTTTCAGGTATTTTTCCTTATTTTATTCAAAAATTTATATATAGTGGTTTGATTATATTGGGAGAGGGGTCTCTTGGTCTTCCCATTCACTTTATTTTCTAACCTTTGAATGCACACTTCAACTACAGTTCATATTTTATTTTTTTTCCAAAAATAATTTATAAAATATTTTTAAAACAATTTAGTGCGTTTTTAAGTTGTTGAGATTAAACTTTAGTACTTTGTATTTTATTATTTATTAATTTTCATAATTTAACATTTTAATAATAATTTCATAAAAATTAACATATAAAGTGTTGAAGTGTCAATGTAACAATTGGAAAAGGAAGAGTAGGGAAGACAATGAGAATGGAAGAGCAGAAACCCTCTCTTGATTATATTGACAATTAGACTTAGGGGAAAAAATATTTAAATATCTCTTCAACTTCTAAAATCCAGAAAAACCCATTAAAACTTGGAAGGGACAGAGAAGGGATGGGGTGAAAATATGAGTTTTTCATGTTTTAGCTTAAAAACCAAAATACCTTTAAGACTCATTTAAAGACCAATTGAGTAATGGAATTGATTAAAACATTAATGTTTTTGACAAAAATCGTAATAGTTTTGATAAAATATGTGAAATTATTGGCCAAAAGTTGTGGGCTATGACCAATTGAGTAATAATATTGACTAAAACAGTAATAATTTTGACAAAATTTATAATAGTTTTAACAAAATAAATAAGTATTGATAAAATGTATGAAAAGATTGGCCAAGAGCTTTTGGCTACGACTAATTAAGTAATGAGATTGACTAAAACAGTAATATTTTTTACAAAAATCGTAATGGTTTTGACAAAAGCAATAAGTATTGACAAAATGTGTGAAATGATTGGCTAAGAGTCGTGGGTTGTGACCAATTGAGTAATGGAATTGACTAAAACATTAATACTTTTGAAAAAATTCATAATGATTTTAAAAAAATCAATAAGTACTAACAAAATGTGTGAAAGAATTGGCTAAGAGTTTTGGGTTATGGCCAATTGAGTAATGAGATTTATTAAAACATTCATGATTTTAACAAAAATTGTAATGGTTTTGGCATAATCATTAGATACTGACAAAATCAATAATGATTTTGTTCTTTGTGGGTTTCTCTCTCTATCATCTGAGGATCACCCATTTCACCCAGAAACATGGGCATCCACCATCAGAACGACAACTGTAAGAAAATAAGGAGAGAGAAGAGACCTGCGTACCGAGGTGAATCCATGTTTGGATCCGGGTCAATGCTCCATAACTCAATAATAATGCTTATGCAATTATTAGACTACTAGAGCCTAATTAGAATTGACACAATAGATTACCAGAACAAGAAATATAGTATGAGAGAAGAGAGATTGTAGATAGCTCAATGGCATGGATGGATTATAATTGAGGGAGACATATCCTATTTATAGTGGTTTAAGGTGGTCACTAATTAGGAAGTTAAGTGCACTCCTTCTTACCTTCCAAATTAGTAATCAGGAAAATTAATTCTCAATTAATTTCCTGAATTATGATAACGTGTTTCTCAATTAACAATCTCATAATTAATACTAACTTGTTTCTTAATCCATAAGTAATGCTGATTTATTTCTTATTTAATAAGGCTTACTTGTATCCTAATCAAATAGTCTAGCCTATTAAGGGCGGACTTGGACCCAAAGTCTAACAACAACCCATCCAAGGCTCTTCTGATTCTGACTTTGAAAAAAAAAAGCCAAAGCCAGATCAACAATTAACAAAACTAAAGAAAAAAAATTAATCTGGACAAAATAAACCTCCTCCCTTTATTATTGGAGTCCATGAACAATTAAAAAAAATTCCACGTGATGATCTAGGAAGAACAATTAACCAATCTGGGCAAAAACAAAACAAAAAGATCAATATGATAGAAGATCTAGGAAGAAGACAAAAAAGCAATATCAGTTTAATGAGTTAAACCCACTGATATCGGGGGAAGACGAAAAGAAATAGCAGTGAACAAGATCGGTAAGAGGGAGAGAGGGAGAGGAGTCGAGGAAGGAGAGAGGGAGAGGGAGAAAGAGGGTGGAGTTTTAATTTAAGGGGCATTTTTGTCATTTGTCACAAACATAAAAATCTCATATTCCCCTTCCATCCATTTTCTGTCTTTTACAAATGTTAATAGATTTTTCTAGATTTTGAAAGTTCACATGATATTTATGTGTCTTTTTCCCTTAGACTTATCATGAATTTATTTCAAATATATATTCACATATGTAAATAATTAATTTTTATTAAATTTTTATTTAGTTATTATATTATTGGTTTAATTACTCGTCTAACTGATTGGACCATGAGAACCTTGTACCTCTGGCCTTTTCTAGGCGTCTAACTTTTGAAACATTGGTTGCGTGTGTGTATATGTACGTACGTATTTCTTCTTCTACTAATTACCTCCAGATGAAGTAAAAATCTTGTTTGTCGCTGGATTAGATCTTTAATAATCACATACATTTTTTTTTATACCCCAGTCAAACACACAATTACATACAATAGGAAATAGAAAAAGAAGAAGATACTCCCTCCCATCCTTAATATAAAATATATTTATCTAATTTGATTAAATCAAGCAAGTTAGTTAAATTAGTTAATAAAATATGTATTTTCTAAAATACTCTAATCATCTTTTTTTAATTCACCCATCTCCTCTCCTCCTTAGTTATTGCTAATAAAGCAACAATAGGGTAAGTTAGGAAAATATTGATAAATATAAAAAAATATCGACAAATATAATAATTATGTATTATATTTAAGACCAAAATTAACTTTATAAATATGTCTTATATTAAAAATAAGGGGATTTGATGGAGACAAAAGCTTAAATAATTCCGCGTGAACAATACACCTAAGTCCCGAAGATCGTATCTACAACAGGATGCTCCTAATAAAACATTATTGGGTTAAAGTCAGAATTTTGTCCCACGTGGAAGTCTTAATGTAGAAGCTACGGGTATTTGGATTTTTTTTTTTGGGGTCAATAATATATTCCGTAAGTATTAAAAGAAGGAGCGATACACCCTAACGGTTAAAAATGTTAATTCCAACGTTCTTTTTTTTTTTTAAAAAAAAAACAACATTAGTATTTTAATGGTCAAGCGACTTGACTCCATTTTTAACACTTCTTGCTTTTAGGGAGATATTGGTCCAAACAAGCTTTTTGATATTCACAGCTCCTACATAAAAACTTTTAAGATAAAATTGAATCATAATTTTAAAACATTTGTATTTAGTAACAGATTTTGTTGAAAGATAACTCATATCATTGGAAAATTTTCCAAGAGAAAGAGACATGGAGGATTCAATGCTCTGTGGTCAAGATGCTTTGATCATTATAGAAGCATTCACACGAAACTTGATGTTTATCACTTTTAGAGATTCCAACTGATCTCACACCGTTTCTTATAAATTTTAGGCGAAATTTTGTATATACTTAACTCCTATAACTTTATGTTATATATGCATAGATAATCTCCTTAAACTTTAAAATTAATTCTCCTGAAGTAGTTCTTGTTTCAGTTTGTTTGTTTATCACTGAACTAGTTCTTTAATAATCATATATATTTAATTTACAATCGAAGTGATATATATATAGAATGAACCTTATAAGAGTACATAATTTTTCGTTGTATGTATATTATCTTTTATGTTATGTATGTCTCTTTAATTTCCAATTATTTATTATTATTATTATTATTTCTCCTTCACTAGTATGCCTTATGCTATTCGTTATACTAGTATCTTTTTTTGCATGTGATAGATGAAGGAGTCAATAATGCTCTTAGTTCAAAGATCCTTTGATCATTAGAAGCATTCACACGAAATTTGACGTGTATATATATCGTCACCATTAGAGATTCCAACTGATCTAAGCCAACTTTCTTCTGCCATGAATAGAAACTAATATTCAGCTGGATAATTAATTTATAGATAATAAAAAAATTAGTTAAGTTAGTAATTAATTTGTAAAAAAATATTTATCGATTTTCTTGAAATATCCTCTTTAATCATTTACATTGAAAATACTTTGCTAATGATAATCCATTTAACATGTGAAATCAACATGAACAATTTGAAAAAAAAATTATAAACTTTAGAAATAAAGTGATGAGCTTTTACATTTAAGACTAAAAAAAAACTTTCAATTAGCTCATACATTTAAGGCCGAAGGGAGTACTAAACAATCTTGAACGTGTAAATTGATGTTATGCATAAGAGCTATTAGGTGATTATTTAATTAAGTTCTTTTTTATTATTTATTTATTTCTAATTATTCGTTGTGGAGAAGGTTGGCGTTTATATAGATTACATGTCTGTAATAATGTTCAATTTTTTATGTATTTCATAAAATTAGATCATGGTAAAAAAATGTATTGTATGAAATCATTATATTTGGAAAATGAGGAATAACCTAACCTTTTTTTAATGGTAACTCAAAGAAAAATATACAGGTATACAAACATCAGAAACACCTCTCATCACTCCTCAGATCACCTAAGTCATAGAAACAAAGATATATACCAAGGTGGAAAAGTGATCAATAGTTCAGAAAGAAGAATTGCCACAAGGGTCTAATAATCATAAGCTAACGGATGGAGATAAAAAGGGAAGATGAAAATAATAATGGAAGATTTTATAAGATTTGAAGATAAGGAACTAGATACTCTCAGCATCTTTTTTCTCAACATCCCTCAGCGTCCTAAAATCATGTCCATCCATGTAATTTAAAAGCTCACAGCTCGCCGCATCATCATGCCATTAAACATAAACATATACATTAAAATATCAATTAAATTCGGCTAACTCTCCTCCTCCTCCTCCGCTTCCACCGCCATCTCTTCACCGGCGATCTAGATGGATAAAATTAAAACCAGCGCGCTTCCAATTAGGCATGCCAAGATTGTCTCATTTGAACATATTTAAATTTTACTGAACAAAAAAAATACTTAAAATTTTGGTGAAATGAATTTTTTAAAATGAGAACCAGCCTTGTTAAATTTTTTATTAGGATGCTCATAAAACTCGTTGAACCAAATAAAAATATATACCCTATTGTTCATTGCCTATGGTGCATGTTATCTCTGGTTGTAGATTTGGGTTTGGTGGATACTGATATGTTGACATTGGAGAAGAATTTCTGTTGAGAAGGAGGAGGATGCTAAGCTGAGGCATAGAGGTGGGAGTTTGAGGAAGAATTGACAGGGAAGGAATGGCCATGGAGGAGTTATACTGCTGAGAGTCTGAAGACGAGAGGGCAGCCGAAGGTTTTGCTTGCCCAAAGAGGGAAGAAGCTAAAGGTTGAAGACGAAGGTTTTTTTGTTTTGAGATTTTAATATTCATTTTTGTTTGGCTTGATGATGTTGCGAGTTGTGAGCTTTTAGATTATATAGACGGACATGATTATAGGATGCTGAGAGACGCTGAGAGACCCTTAAAGATGAGATTTTTATGATTAATATATATGATGATTAGGGAATATTTTATTTTAATGTTAATCAGTTGTCATATTTTAGCATTAATGTTATTAACATCTAATTTAAAATTTTGGAATGTTCTATTATCCATTCCCATTTATTATAACTGCATTCTAAAATATTTCATAATTAATCCTTAGAATTAGGTTGGGGCTTATAAATAGGTCCCCAACTCATTTGCTTTATACGCCTTATGATTGAATAATATATTTCTTCTTCTTTCTATATTTCTCTCCTCCTTTTTCGATTGTCCTCCCTCCTCTTTTCTCTCTTTCTTTCATGTATTCTCTCTCATATCCTTCTGTCTCTTCTCTCATCTTGTAATACCCTACTTTTTCATCAATATTCTTATATGTATATTTGGGATATTTAGTGGAATAAAATGGTGAATTATGGTGTGTGTAAATTTACAGAAATATCTCAATCACTAGTAACATATAATTCGGCCAAGTAATGGCACAAAGAGGCAATTAATATCCACATAAAGGTCTAATATTGTAGCCAAAATATGAGCATAAGATGATGCAAATGATGGCTTTATTTCAGTGTTAAAATTCGTCCAAATGAAAAGAAATGAGCAATGAATGATTTATTTCGGTAAATCATGTGAAACGTAAGGGCAAAACGTTAATTTTGCCATAAAGTGGGAAATAATTATTGTTTCCTAATATTCCTAATAATTTCAGTTATATGGGAATTAAAAAGAGGGAAATGACTATTTGATAATTAGTAGACCTATTTTGGAGAAATATTCTTAAGTAAGGTCAAATAGTTAAAAGTCAAAGATCCAAAAGTCAACATATTGGAAGATGGCAATGTAATAGTACAGGATCAATATATACTCCCTCAATTCTCATTCATTTTCGGCTGATCATGAGAGCATGAAGGGAACTGGAATTAAATGAGATATTATACATAAAAGTCAATTTATGGACCAATTGGAGGTTACCAAGTGTATAAACCATTTGATCATTTTAGTATATCATCATCTCTCCATCTCTTCAGCCCATTTCTCGTGCAAACTGAATCAAAAAGAGTGAGGGAGAGAGCTGAGCACAGTGAAGAGCAAAGGGAGCTAGGGTTCTCAAAATTTAAGGTAAGCAATGCTATAATCTTGTAGTTTAAGCTTGATAATCCATCTATAACCTCTCTTACTCTTCTCTCCTCCTTTGGAACCATGATTTTCAAGAGAAATCAAGGGAGTAGAGAGAGAGAGAGAAACGTTAAAGAGAGAGAAAGCTGAGAAATCAAGAGGTAATTTTCTAAACTTGTTTCTCTTACTTTATTGATGCTATTATTGTTGTTTTTGGCATGGTTTTGAATGTTTTGTGAAAGTTAGATGAAGAAATTTAAGGGACCTTGATATTCAAGTTTCTTCAAACCATATCCAATGAATGTCTAATAGCTAATCATGTGATTATAAGTAGAAAAAAGGTGATTAGGCAAGAGAAAATGAGAAACCGATACAACTTTTCTAAAAATCCTATTGGTTGCCCTATGTTAGACGTGTGAAAGGAGCAGGAATTTGATAATTCTTATACTTCCATTGGGTTTAGAAGATAAAATTGTATAGGGTATATGTTGATGATGAAGTGAGAAAAGCTCCAAAATGTGAAATGACCAAATTACCCTTAAAAGCTCTAAGTAAGGGCTGTCAAGGGTATTTTCATCATTTGGACCTGATTTTGACTAATCTGAAGTCAAAAATGAATTTTACATGCAAAATTGTATAGGATTAGCCCAAGTTAATCAATATTATAATTTTGGAATTGTGCATGAATGAATAATGACTCATTTACGGTATATTCAAGATTTTAGGACTTGGTAGTTGTCCGGAACTCAAGGCTTGCCCGAGCTTGAACAGGTGGGAGGAAATTGCTAAAGTAAAGAAATCAAGTAGTAACTCTTCTTTCATATGTTATGATATGTAATGTATGATTTTTGTATTCATCATGAGTTGTTTAATGTATTGTGAATATGCAGGGTGGTCTCCCGAGGCCTATCTTTGCACGGGTGGACGCTCAAGCCAATATAACGCTCATTGTTGCACTAGTGGGTGCCCAGGGCCTATTGCACTAGTATCCCTCGGGGCCTTGTAATATGTCTAGTTCTACGATAGCTTATGAACTACATGCGATGCATTGAATGCTATTGTGATGATTCTAATAAATGATGTTTGTTTAGCATGCCTTAAAATGTTATAACTGTATGATTGATATATGTTACTACTGAGATTCTTTTGAATCTCACTCTTTTTCAAAAACCCACTTACAGTACAGGGAGAGAGCTCAAGGGGCAAGCATAAGGTAAATGCGGATTACTAGAGGTTGAGACACTGAAGACTTGAGTCATTTTGGTTGTCTAATCCCATATGTTTTTAGATATTATGGGATTTGTATATGTTGTATATGACTTGTAAGCATAACAACATTTTAAGAATAATGAGAAGATGAATGGTAGTTAATATGTGTTTATACTTCCCATTGCTAACAAAATGTGTATAAGTGATGGAATGTAAGAACTAAGCAGATGCACGCTCGCAAACTCTGATAAATGAATATAAAGGAAGAACCAGTGAGACTAAATGAGATAGTGAAGATGGTTTGTGGAAATTTTACAACCCTCTCAACCCTAGGTTCAACTCCTGAGTTGAGATTAGAAATTTGTAAGTATTTTCAAAAGTTAGGTAGTTCTTGGTCTCCCGAACGATTTCACTACTCTTTTATACTCATATGAGGTCATAGAAAATGAGGTATCACTAGAGCCGGGAAAACGGGCCGAGCCCGTCGGGCCGGCCTGTTTAGGCCCTGAATTTACAAGGGCCGGGCTTGAGAATTTTGCTTAAAAAGTGAACGCGGGCCTAAAAGGGCCGGCCCTTTAGGCCCTGATATATTTTTTTATTTTTAAAAATTATTTATATGATAATAATATTATTGATCTTTTATATTTTGTTAATGATGTTGAAAATATTTAGTTGTTATTATCTTTTTTAAAATTAAGTTTCATACGAATATTTTGTATTAAAAATCATAAAAATAAAAAATTTATAAAAGATATTTCTTATTTTATAAGAAAAATACGTTAGATATTTCTTATTTACTCTAAAGTTTCACATATGATGGTAATTTACTAATTTATTTGTATTTTATGTTTTTTATAGAGTTATTTGTCATTTTAGATTATTCTTTGTTGTAGATAAAGATTATGAATATATTCATGATTTGGGAGAAGAAATTCTTGATATTTTTACCCTCAAGTAGAGCCTATTATTCAAACTGAAGCACAATCAAATTTTCTTGAAATTAATGATAGTCGTCATACTCATGTTGCTTAGAGTATTTAACTTCTTGCCTTCTTATACTTTTGTGCGGATTGTGAATTATTTGTGGATACTATTTTTTACCTTTGAATATGAATTAGTAACAGTATTTGTTTTATTGCATGAGACATGTAGACGTGTAGTTAAATCTTGTGTAAATAGCTTCAGGCCCTGCGGGCCGGCCCTGGCCCTCATGCTCTTGGGCCGGGCTTTGAAAAATGGTAATTTTTCTTACCTCGGGCCCTTTTAGGCCCTGGCCCGTCAAGGGCCGGCCCTGATTCCCAGCTCTAGGTATCACACCTCTTCCCTTCCCCTTCCCTGCATCACTAACCTATCAGCTTCCAAAAAAATTTCTCCATATACGCACTTGAGTTCAAGTACATTCCAATTCCGGTTTACAGAAATCTCTGTTTTTTCCCCTTCTCACCATCCACTACCAAAAAAAAAAAAACAGCTCATTACCAACGAAATTACTCACGGAATTTCAATTTTGCATGGAATTTGGGATGGATTTGCAAAACAGAATTATCGACGGAATTTATTTCTTTGCTAATTAATCCGTGACTAATACAGAAAATTCAGTTTTGCCACGGAATTTTTTAATTGGAAATTCCATCAATAAATTTTCAGATAGAAAAATTCCATTGCTAATTCCATCATTAATTGCCTTTTTTTTTGTAGTGATCCTTGCCCCCTGTTTACAGAGATACTAAGATGCACTTACTTTGTTTGTTCCGTGCCAATCTCCTACTTCAAGTTCGATTGAATCCACTCTATTACTTTGTTACGATGTTAATTATTCAGGTTTTAGAATTCATATACTTTATGCATTTTGGCAATATCTCTAATAATAATATAATATGCATATGGTCTTCATCTGCATCACATCCGAAGGACAGCATGGTTATAATCGGAAACTCCCTCCTCATCAAACTCATTAGACCTTTAAACTTTGACCCATAAGCAATCCTGATTCTTGATCATATGCTTCATACAAATTAAGTTTGAGGACAAAAGCATCATTATGCTTTCTTAGCTAGGTTCTTGTTTGGATGGAGAAAAAAGTAGGGGGAAAATAAAGGAAAGGGAATACTAGAAAGGAAAACTTCTATAAATAGTAAAACATTTTACTATTTTCAGGAGTTTTCTTTCCTAATTTTCTTTCCCCCCAATTTTCTCTTCCTCCAAACATAAAGCAAAGTTAAACTGCCTCCACCTTTTTTACTATCACTTGCCATGAAACAAGATGCAACTTCTTCTCTCCATTTTTGCCTCCCCACAAAAAATTGCTAGTATATGTTTTTCAATACTCCCTGCAGTTCTTATTATAAGGACCTCCAGCATGATGTTTTATATATAACGTGTTTTTGTCTAAAACATTAATTTTTCCACCTAATATCTCTAACTAATTATAAAACTTCCTAGCTAATTAACTAAACTTTCTAATTAATTGACTTTTATTGAGGTTAATTATGGAATTTTACTAGAAATAACTAATTTTAGCTACATTAATTTATGTAAAATTTTTATTAGGTGCTTATAATACCAGAGGGAGTATCACTTATTATTTCCTTGGGTAGCGACATAGTTTGCATATAGTACATGACAGCCTTGATGATGATAAATGATATTGAAAAACACAGTAGAAATTTCTTGATTTTTCCAACAGTGGTGCAAATAATTCCATAGGATGCTCTCTGATGAATTAGTGGCATCCCAATATATTTTCCTAAATCACCCATCAGTCGAACTCTCATTTTTTTGGCTCAACTCATATAAGCCCTAGATAAATGGAATTTACTGGAGGAGCACAATTTAGTCTTATATATTTATGTTCATTTTTTGACCTGAAGCCTTGTAAAACATCTCTTTGTACAGTCTTTCATGTGAAATAAGTTCCATACACAGAGTGATTATATATTGGCGAACTGGGGTCTCCTAGGTCTCCTTGCCTTATGCCTCTACTGGAATGGAATTCTCTGGAAGACTCATCATTCCAAAAAATTTGCATTACACAGGGCTTTCAATATATAAATCATTATAAGCACTCTGAGCTTTCCTTCAATTTCCAATCTCTTCCATAATGTTATTAATGAAACTTTATTCTAACCTATCATCATAAGCTTAATTTTTCAAGGTCAACTTTGATCTGAGGAGGGGGGGGGGGGGAAAGACTCTTGCTTTCCCTTCTTTAACTTCATCGAGGGCATAATCTTTTGGGCAACTATGATGTTATGTATCACTGCTGTCAACCAGCTATAAAGCTATTTTATGCCAACCCACTATTTTTTCCATAATAGGTTTAAACCTATTAGCAATGATCTTTGGCACAATTTTATACTCCATTGGGTCATTAACATAGGATTTAATCAGGGAGTTGATATTAATCCTAAATATAAGATCTATTTTATATATTTATCAATATTTTTTCTAATTAATCCTATTGATAATCCCCCAACAATAATAAAGGAAGAGAAGGGGGAGGGAATTTATGAAGATAATTAAGGTGTTTTAAAAAAATATATCATATGAACTAACTTAACTAATATATAGCTTAACTAACTTCCATATTTTCATCAAATTAGTTAATTAGATCTTAAATTAAGTATTAGAGAAGTAACTCACATTACATAATGAGATTGGTCAGAATTTCTCCATGTTTATCGGCTTGTCTATAGGAACAATATACGTTTTATTGACTTTCCTGATCCCACTCTCCATCTTCTCTCTTTTAGAGCCTCAACCTTATTTTATTCCTCCATACTGTTGTAGAACCATGGTTAAAATTCCTATTTTTATCTCCCCATCTCAACCAATTATGTATCGGGATTTATGAAATCAAATAGCTCCTCTTGTACTAAAACTTTATTATCTTAGCTTCACTCTAGAGTTCTTTCTCAATTTGGTCAACATATTGATTATCTCTTCTGCCTTTGGCTCTTTCCACCTCAAGTCTTCATAACAAATTTTTTCCTTCTTTGTGGTATATTACCAACTTTTTTCATTGCCCTATCCAATTACTGTTGGTTATGCATGCATTTGATTATACTAATATTGACAAGGGTTTGAATATTTTGAAATAAGAGATTTTTCTTAAATAAAAGTTGTAAGTATCTAGTTAGATCACTTGAAGTGACGGGATAATTTTTCGTGGGATATAGAATAATATTTATGATAGACATTAATCCTCTAATTAATTTTGATATTTCTAATGATCTTAAAATTATTTATACAAACCAAAAAATTTTTCAAGGTATCAGAACCTAGGTTCGGCACTTTGTGCTATGATGCCTGGGTTTACATGGAAAATTTGATTCTCATGTGAAAGGATGACCTCTTAAATCAAATCAATTATTTTAATAGATGCCACAATTAATCCACTACAAGTAAATAACAAATTTCTCATAAGATTTTCTTAAGGCGTGACTATATGTAGGAGTGAATTTATAACAAAATTCTCCTCAACAAAAGTTCTCATGAAAAATAATTTGAAGAGTAAAGGTCGTTTTAAACGTGAGAAGGAAGCTAAGAGAGCATATGAGTAGAAAAAATGTTACCACTAAAACTGCAACTTTTTTTCAAAAAAAAAATAAAAAATCAGCTTGTCATTAAATTCATCCTAATTAATTTTATAAAATTCTCCTTGAATTTGTAATAGAACTTCTTCGGGAGATATTTCTCCCATTTTATTGTTTATACTTGATTGGCATCGGAATAAATTAAAAAGAGAACATATTTAATTATAACTATGGCTTGAGAGGAGAACACACATAACAGATCAATAAACTATTAAGTTATTGGTTGAAATAGTAAATAGTCTCACCTCCCTAAAAAAGAAAATACAAGTTTAAATATCGGGAACCACACTTATTAGAGAGATGAAAACCTTTTGCTTAAGTATCAAAAGGGATTATCATCCTTCACCAAATAAAAAATACAAGAACACACACAATAGAGATCAGAGACCTCGTAGAATACGAAGTACCTTATAAATTAAAACACACAGATATATACACAGCCCTGAAAAACTTAGATGGACCTTATTCTAACAGTATATCACACCCTCACTGCATTTCATAAAACAGTACAATAGCGCAGAAACGAACAAACACACACACACACACACATAGTGGTTTATCAGCCTTGGGTGCGAGCTGTTTGATTGAGACTGAGAATCCTTTGGCCGCTAAAATAGGTATTTCTGGCAGGATAGGCTCGATTCCTTCCAGGAAGAGGAGTAGGGAAGGAACTGGCTTGTGCTGTCACAGATTTCTGATGAGTTTGACCTTCCTGATGATGATGATCATGGTGTTGAACTGATCCAACACCAACTTGCAGAGACTTGTTAAGTGATTCCAGTTTATGCTGCTGCTGCTGATGAAGCTGAAGATGCTGATGATCGGCCATGGCTCTTGAAAAAGTACTGATGAGAGATTTTATAATCTGATGATCTGATCTGATCAGAGACTATGGCTAGCTAGGTTGTGCTTTTTGCTCTAGATCTTTATTGTACAGCCTTATATAGGGGCTTCATGCAAACTTCAAAGGCAAGCTTGGACCTACGTGCTACACTTGGAGCTTGGAATAATTTTTTTTTTCACTCTCTCAAATACAGTTTCTTCTACTTTTCATCGTGGAGAATCACGTTCCTTTAGGGTCAGTTTGGTTTGACGGAGGGGAGGGATTTTAATGTTACCTTATTTAGTTTGAGAGGGGAGTGATTTTAATGTTACCTTATTTGGTTTGAGAGGGGAGGGAAAATATTTTAATTTGGACAATTTTACCCTTTTATTTAATTTTTTACAAATTATGTACAATGTTTAATAAAATATATTATAAATATAAAATTATAATTTAATAATTATAAAAATTGAATAAATATAATTATAATTATACTAATAAATATCCAAAATTATATTACATGGTTTTACTTATCATATATATATATATATATATATATATATATATATATATATATATATATATATATAATGGCTAAAGGCATTTTTGTCAAATAAAAAAAAATTCCCCTCCCCTTCATCTTGCCAATCAAGGAGAGGGGACCAAAATCCCTCATCTCCCCTCAAACCAAACAGACTCTTAATTTTATGTGTGTACTCACAAACACTAAAATTTGGACTGTTCAGACTTAATATGGATGGTCCAAATTTAATTTTTTTGTGAAAATATTTTAAAGAATAAAAAATAAAAAAAATAATTTAACTATCAATTTTTTCAAAAAAAATATTATTTAAAAAAAATAATTAGTTGAAAATTTTAAACCAAGACTATAGAAGCTACTATCACCTCAGCAGTTAGTACCAAAACCAGTTTCATATATTATCTTTGATATTTAATATAAAATATATTTTAGGGCATGTTTGGTATTAGAGGAGAGAAGGAAAAGTGAGGGAAGAAAAAAAAATTTTGAGCTAGAGATTGGAAAAAATTGGAGAAGTGAAGATAACTTCTCCAATTTTCTTAAATCTAGCCTACAAAAATTTTCCCTCCCCTCCAAATTCCTAGTATCAAATAACTCTTTGATGAAAAAATCAAACTACAAAGTAAATTTTATATTAAAGATTAAAGGTTGTGTGTGTGTGTGTGTGTGTGTGTGTGTGTGAGATGGAGTAGTTCAATCTGGAATATATATCTATATTAATGCTCATTTTCCTCTATAGCATCTTTCAAATTAACAAGAGCATCTGATCTTCATCTGAAAAGGATATATGGAATATATGTAACATGAAATGTCGGATATAGACATTTGTTTGAGTACTACTTCTCCCTATGAAGTACAAAAAAATCTTGTCTATCATTGAAGAGGTGCTGTACATATAATATTTATTTTTCATTTTTTTATATTGAGTAATATCTATTTTTTATCTTCAGACTGGAAGCGTATATATACAGATAAACACAAGCATTTTGAAAACGGTCCCGTAGGTTTGTGTTTGTGTACAAGTGTGTGATGTGCATCATTATTATCCCTTTTCTATATGATGTGGAGGAATTAATACTCAGTTCAATTATTGTAGGAATCGTTTGGTCGTTAGAACTTCGAACTTTAGAAGCATTGCATGTGTATCACTAATCTGAAGATTCTATCTGATCATACTCATTGTCTTATAGATTTTATGCCAAGCATAATTAATTTATAAATTTTTTTATTAATGTTCCACCTATTCAATTCTCATGTTGTACAACTATTATTATATTACTTGAGGAATGAGTTTATTATTGTAATTTATTATAATTTTTTTGTTATTATCAATGTTGTCTAGATTGTATAAATAAGATTATTTCTTTTTTTAATAATAAACTCGGATAATATGAGAATTATCAGTCTAAATATAGGAGGTAACCTTTCATGCAATTTTTCATTTATAACAACGCTTGAATTGAAGAAGAGTCCATTCAACCTTTCTTAAATACCATTGTTATGCTTGCATGTAGTTAATTCATAATACGGAGATATTGAGAATTTGAGATACTTTGAAATAAAGATTTTCGAATGGAACATGTTTCATGCTCATCATGGGGTGCTCATCCTTTTTTTTTTTTTTTGGGTGTAAGAATTTTAAGCAGGGGATTGGACTCGCCCCCAAGCCAATGGCAGAGTACTTGCTCGATCATACACAACTCAGTCTCATGTTGGTCACATTGCATTTTGGGTAACCTTGATGTTCCTAGATCAGTGGATGGGGTAAAGAATTATGTGAGAATTAACTCTAAATTCTATGCTTACTTGGGTATGGGATGCCTCCTTAGCGTTACGACGATCTCATGGAT
Organism: Albizia julibrissin; assembly: GCA_037074505.1. NCBI lineage: Eukaryota > Viridiplantae > Streptophyta > Magnoliopsida > Fabales > Fabaceae > Albizia > Albizia julibrissin. Next base: position 46,594,435 of record CM073478.1, on the reverse strand, counting down.
TGGACTCACTCTCTTTAGTGAGCTTGTCCAGCCCTTCAAGTCTTCAACTGCTAAACCCATGGATGAGGGGTTGGGGTGCTCATCTTTAATATTAACCGTCCAAATAAATTTTGAATAGTCTAAATTTAATTTAAATTTATTTTTTATATTTCTAAATGGACTTTTTGCTTCAATTTATAGATATAAATTTTTAAAATAAACTTACAAAGTAAGTAAATTGATATTTTAGGAAAAATTATTCTTAGGGTACATGTCATTTTTAAAATTTTTAATTTGGTAGCAGTGTATGTTTTCTTCTTATTAAATTTTTTAATTTTATTCTTTTAATACTATTAATCCCTATAACTTTACTCTATTAGTATTTAGTATTGATAGCTTATGTATAGAAGGTAATTATACTAACAAAGTAAAATTAAAGAATTTAGTAAAAAAAAGAAAACACAAGCATTAAACTAAAAATGGATGAAAACTATACGTACTTTAAGAATGTTTTCCTTGTTAAGTACATTTGTTCCCCCACTAAAGAGAAATTATGGACGGAATTTGTCAGAATATGATATTTGGATTAACATGGAAAATTTGATTCTAATGTGAAAGGAACATATGTGATATGTCACATGTCACAAATAAATATCACAAAAGAGAATTTCTCTCGAAAATTCTCATGGGGGTTTTTATGGTATTCATGTTTCTCAGATTTTTTCACGCAAAGTATCGGAGAGAAAATTATGACAAAGCTTGACCTTTTGTTGGAAACTTGGCTCCAATTTTTTTTCACGAAATTATCTGTGAAAAAATCCTCAAGAAAACAGAGAAATGAAAAAAAAACAACAAAAAATGTTAATGAATAATGTGGTCATGGATTCAGAATAATGAAGAAATTCATTTTCACTTCTGTCGTATGGCTCTATCAACAAATAGAGAGGAGCCCCAGCAGCTTGTTACGAATCGATACCGATCTTCTTCTTTTTTTTCTTTTGTTTTTTCCCCCCTTCCAAATAGAAATTCATTCATAAAGTAAAACCATACAACATGTAGTCCAACATAATATCAAAGCAAAAGCCAAAAAAAAATCAGTATCTAATACATCATTCAAATCTGATAATAATAATTTCATTAGATCGGTATTGTAATTCATCCCATTGGACACGACCCTTTTCTTGAAGTCTTGACAACCCAATCAGCTATCTTATTTGCTTCCTTGGGAATCTACTGCATAACATGGTTTCTAATTAATTTCCTCTAATTTTCAAGGATATGCTTTAATACAGGTTCACATCTCTGGTCCGGAGAGATCAAAGATTCATTTAAGCATTTAACCAAAGTTAAATTATCGGTTTCAAAAATAATACTCTCCAACTGGTCATCTTTAGCGAATTCAAAGGCATTTAGCGAAGCCTTACTTTCCGCCATAAAACTAGAATCAGCCTGAACAATTCTAGTGTCACCATCAACAATTCTTCCACTCGCATCGCGAACCACAAAAACAGAAAACACAGAGGCATTGTTTGAATCAGGTATAAAAGAACTATCAGTATTAACCTTCAAACAGTTGTTGCTATGCCTACACCATTTATCTTGAGAGCCACGTATTTGGACAGCCTCATCATTCCCTTCTTCAACATGATTATTCTTCCAGCCATTTCCATCCCAGAATTCCTGCAACCATTTCTCAGCTTGCATGCAAACAAAACTTGCATCAGGAGGAGTATTTTCATAGATAAAACCACACCTTCCTTTCCACACAAACCACAACATTTCTGCAACAAGACTCCTTTGCCATATTGAGATTTCATCATGGAAAAGATCCATCTCAAACCATGTTTTAAAATCTGAGCACTTTGATCAGTTATAAGAAAAGACAGAACAACCAAACCAAGCCCTTCTAACCCACTCACATTGCAAAAACAAATGAGTTTCATTTTCTACAGCATTTTTACAGATTAAGCACGCATGTTAGTGGGCAAGGGATGTCAGCTGTGAATTTGGGGTGTCAGCTGACCCTTTACCAGCTGCCCCTTAAATTTGGGGTCCTTCTCTTTTTTTTTTTTTTTTTTGTTCTTTTGATCATTAGATTTTATATGTAATGGGTGATATTTTGATATTTTATGAGTAAAAAATGGAGTTATTTTCAATTTTTTATAATTTTTCAAAGATTTATACTGTCAAAATTGTGTAATTTTTTTAAAGGGAAAATGGTTAAAAAATACCTTTTAAGCAAATTAATTGTTAAATGGTACCAATGTGCAAGCAAGCATCCATCATGTGCAATCAGCATCCACATGTGCAAAAAAGCATCCCTGCGAAAGTGCAAACACCATCCCTTATGTGCGAAATACCACCCACCCGTGTGCAATATACCACCCACCGTGTGCAATGGTAGCAATGAGCAATTAATTTGCTTGCAAGGTGTTTTTGAGCAATTCTCCCTTTTTTTAAATTTAGAATATTAAATCTTTGAAAAATCGTAAAAAAATTGAAAACAACTCCATTTTTTGCTCATAAGATATAAAAATTTTACTCATTTCATATAGAATCTAATGATCAAAAGAACCATAAAAAAAAATATTTGCGAAGAGAACCCCAAATTTAGGGGGCAGCAGGGGGCGTAGTTGAGAAGGCACAGCTGACGAGAGGTGTCATAATGAGGATCTAAACATACATCATAATGAGACGGTAAAGGTCTTTTCACTACTACAGAAAGCAGTTTTAGCATCCCTATTTTGAGCCTTTTAACGTCCTTTTATTGTTGGACGCCTATTCAGGGGTCGTAGAAAGAGAAGACTTTAGGCGTCCCTAACTCTTAGGGACGCCCAAAGACTCCCACAGGTACGGAGGAAGGGGACTTTAGGCATCCCCAAAGAGTTAGGGATGCCTAAAGTCTCCCACAGGTATGGTGGAAGGGGACTTTAAGGGTCCCTAAATTCATTAAGGACGCCTAAAGTCCCATTTTAGGCGTCTCCATTATCTAAAAGGGACATATAAAGTGTCTTTAGACGTTCCTATTTCTTATGGATGTAAAAATTAATTTTTTTAAAAGGTTTTTTTACAATTTGGTCCACCCCAAAATTGAAACTACAGAAACATGATCGAGAATAATGCATATATCTTTACAAGTGGTAAGGAAACATCCAGCAGTACCTAATTAACCCCTAATACTATCAATATACAAGAACCACATGCAACAAAGTGTTGTCAAAAACGTTGTCTATACTACATAAAATAAACATACACATTTACTGATATATGTGTTGAAGAAGCTGCCCAGCCAAATAGTCTCTGATCAAATTAATGTCTTCATATAAGTAGGCATCTTCATTATCAAAAATCTAAAAATTAGAAAATAAGATTAGATAGAATCAGTAAAGAATCAACATTTCAATCACAATACCAAAAATATTATCATTTGATTACCTGTTGAAAATCACTTGTAACACCACTCTGAATGATGTTATACATGTAAAGGAGAACGTAGTAGCCGCATTCAATGTTCACTGGCTATCGAGGGCACTAAAAATCAAAAGCAGTTGGTTAAAATCATTAAAGTCATATCTAAAACGACTGTCAATAAAAGAACTTAAATTGAAACCACATACTGCTAGAAAAAACCACTTCGGGTATTTAACAACTCTACCCTTGCATGACCCACCAAACATTCTATATGTCTGGGTTGCACTACTATTAAAATGTAAAACCACAAAAATTAGAACAATTCATTTAAGTCAATAATCAATAAAATAAAAACAAAATAACTTACGTATTGAAGACGGATTTTGTTCCCTTGTTTGACTTTTTACCCAAGGAATCAAACCAATAGACGTGATTAATGCGAGGACAAACAACACACAGACTCCAATTAAAACTACAACAACATATGGATATAAATGAAGTTAGTTGACAAGGCAATTATTTCTTAAACTTTTTACAAAATCAAAATTAAGTACGTACCCTTGAACAATGCAGGCATCTTTGTGACGCCTCTAGTTCTTCTCTCAAAGGGTTCACCACCTTCCACTTGATGCTCCCTATCACTTTGCGAGTCACTAGAATTATCCATATTCTTGTTTACACAAAAATCACTGTCAGAGAGGTAAATAAGTTCCAAATAATTGAAAAAAACTAAGTAGGATTAAGGGAAAAAGCACACAATACTATTTTATAGTTTAAGAAAAAACTCATTGTCAAAGAGGTAAATAAGTTCCAAGTAAAATCTTACGCTATATTGTTTCTCATATCCCTTCACAATGATCATTTCTTGCAGCATATTCTTCATCATATACCAATTCTACTTCACTTGCTTTAAGTGGATTAGTTGTGAAAGGTGGTGTGTCGTCAAGGTTGAAGGTTTGATCACCATACTTCTGTTTTTTACTTTGAAGTACAATTGACATATTTTTATTTGCAGGATCTGTGACATAAAATAATTGCTTCACTTGGCTTGCTAAAATGAAGGGCTCATCTCTATAACAAACTTTTCGAAGATCGACTAAGACAAATCCAAATTATTGATCTATTACCACAGCAGTATTGCTAACCCACTTACATTTGAATAAAACAACTTTAAACTTATTGTAGGTTATCTCTCATATTTCTTCTATAACTCTATAATAAGCCATGAATCCTAATATTGGATTTTTGTCTTTAGAATTGGAAAAGTGCATGGCTTCAGCTTCTACCATTACCCTACTATTTTGCATGGTACTTCTGTCATCTTGGTCTTTTGTGTAGAAATAATACATGTTTATATCATAACCGGTCTAAGTAATAACCTGAAATGAAGGCGCCCAAGCTAGCCACTCAATTATCTCAGATACACCGGTCTCATGCGAAACCTTCTCCTCAAACCACGCTATGAATATCGTGTTTTGCTCAAAAGCTATATGCATGTCACTCTTCTTTGGATTCATGGTCTTTAAACTATTTTTGTGTTCGTCTATGTACGGTTGAACTTCTTCCATATTATTCAGGATATACAAGTGTGCTTGCAACACCTCTTCATGAGGCACATTCTTCACTTTCAGACCTCATGTTCCCTTGCTTCTCCCCTCTTCATGCCGAGACTGCTCCTTTCTCCCTGATAGATAATCTTTGCAAAAATTCATTACCTCTTCAACTACATATCACTTAACTATTGAGGTTTCAGGTCGATAAGGATTTTTAGAATACCCTTTTAAGATCTTCATGAATCACTCAAAAGGGTACATTCACCTCAGGTAAACTGGACCACAGAGCCTTACCTCCCTTACTAAATGAACTATTAAATGCACCATAATATCAAAAATTGAAGGAGGAAAATGCATCTCTAGTTGGGACAAAATAATATAACCCTTATTTTCCAGTTCATCCAAATGTTCAGTGTCAATGACTTTGTTACAGATAACATTAAAGAAAACACACAATCTTGTTATAGTAGTTCGCACTTCATCCTTCATAATCCCTCTAATGGCTACTGGTGATAGTTGTTGCAACAATACATGATAGTCATGGGACTTCATTCCCACTAACTTCAAATCGTCCATTGAGACACACCTTCTCACATTAGAAGAATACCCATATGGCACCTTAATTTCATGCAGACACCCACATATACTTATTTTCTCCTCTTTTGATAGTGTATGCGCTGCTAGCTCCATGTATGCCCTCCTACAATCATCTCTTAGTTGTGGATGTAACCGTTCTCTTATTCCCAGATCAAGAAGGTCTAGTCTCGCATTGATTCCATCCTTAGTCTTCCCTAGTATGTGCAAAAGCGTACTGATAAGACTATCACAAATGTTTATCTCCACATGCATCACATCAATACTGTGTCTTATATCAAGAATACGCCAATATGGAAGATCAAAGAAAATTGATCTCTTCTTCCATATGTTTTTCTCACCTGTAGTCCTCTAATTCTTACCAAAGGTGATATTGATATGTTCCACCTGACCATAAACTTCCTCCCCGGTTAATGCCTTTGGAGCTATCCCTTGCTCTGGTAAGCTGTTAAAACGCTTTCTTAACCTACAATACAGGTGGAACCGATGAAGAAACCTCCTATGACCAAGGTAGACAGTTTTTTTCCCATGCTTGAGTTGATGGAAGTGTGTGTCTGCTTTATAGATCGGACATGCTTTATGCCCCATCACACTGTACCCTGACAAGTTCCCGTATGAAGGGAAGTCATTTATCATGGTGAAAATCATTACACGCAGCTTGAAATGCTCCTTCTTATATGCATCAAACACATCTACGCCTTCCTCCCATAACTTCTTTAAGTCATCAATCAAAGGCGTCAAATACACATCGATGTTGTTCCCTGGTTGTTTTGGTCCAGAGATCATTATAGAAAGCATCACATACTTGCGTTTCATACATAACCAAGGAGGTAAGTTGTATATTACAAGAAGAACTGGCCACAAACTATGTATGTTAGTAAGAGTTCCATATAGATTGATTCCATCTATATAAAGCCCAAGGTAAAGGTTTCTCGACTCGCTGCCAAATTAAGGGAACATTTCATCTATTTTCCTCCACTATGGAGAGTCAGCTAGGTGCCAAAGATATTTTCTGTCAGATATTTTCTCATCAGAATGACATCTCAACTTATTTGCTTTGGTTAGACTCACAAACAACTGCTTAAACCACGGTATTATTAGAAGATACCATAACACCTTTGAGGGTTGCCTTTTAGTTGTCCCTTCACCACAACCATCATCTTTCTTCACTTTGTATTGTGACGTTTTACACTTAGGACACTCACTAAAACCTTCATACTCCTTTTTTATACAATACACAGTCATTAGGGTAAGCTTGTATCTTTTTATACTTCATACCCATCGTAGACAAGATTTTCTTAGCCTCAAACATAGGTTTAGAAGTACATTATCGTCTGGAAATATATCAAACAATAATTCTAGCAGCAATGTGAAACTACTATCGGTCCACCCACAAGTCGCCTTTAAGTTGACCAAATGCAATGTTCCTATCAGCCGTGTGTACTTACTCCCAGGGTATAAAGGTGTCTCCGCATCACCCCGCAGGCTGTCATATTTATGCGACTGTGCAATGGATTCTACCTCAACATCATTAATAATTTTCTCTATTTTGTCTTCATCTATTACATCCAAAACTTCCTTCTTGTGAAACAGAAAATCTGTTACTTCCTCACCATGTCATATCCATCTTGTGTATCGAAGATTTATTCCATCACAAAGTAGGTGATCCCTAATAACTTCAACATCCCGCCGACTCTCATTTAAACAATTGACACAAGGACAAAAATACTTTCCATTTTTTGTTGGAGCATTCTTTCTAGCAAATTCAATAATTCTTCCACCACATTCTCATATTCTTCACTAGTTCTCAAAGCATTCACCCAACTATGATCCATTTTATTGTCACCTAAGCCATTCCCAATAACACTCAAGCTTAAAACAATTATAGGGTTTTCTTTTTATTATAATTTTTTTAAAAAAAATTGGTAGTATTTCTCCTTAAACATGAGACACTCCAAAATTTCAATAACAAATCATTTCAGCTTAATTTTAATAAAACTAACTAATTAAGGCAATTTAGAACTTTTTTACACAATTATAATAGAGGAATATTCATGAAATTTTCATATAAAAAGGGCATAGCACAAACAAGATATAATAAGGGCATGTGCATATATATCATGATGTGATGTTGAATAGGTTTGGTTTTTCACACACACAAACACTCTAACTCGTAAGTTATAATTCACAAGCTATTTAGACAAAAACATAGAGATTCCTATACCCACAATAATAATTTCAGAAAAATAATTCCAATGTAAGTTAATATTTCAATAATTTCAATGGTTCCTATTAATCCAATCAAACTAGCAATATCCTTCATAACACAAATATAATTCTAAAAAATCAAACAAATTAAAAGGGTAAATATTTCTAATATATTTAATAACAAAAGAAAATAAACTGAACTACGTACCCAAAATTTGAAGGAAGCATCAATATAATTCAGTGTTTTTTTGCGTTTTCTGTCTTGCGAGATAGTCGTCTGTGTGTATGTGTTTGTTTGTGTGTACGCGTGTGACAGTGGAGAGGGAGTGGACAGTGAGGACTGTGTGTGTGTGTGTGAGAGAGAGAGAGAGAGAGAGAGAGAGAGAGAGAGAGAGATAGAGGATGGAGAGGGAGTGAAGACATAGGAGGGATGACTCTGTGTGTGTGTGAAAGGAGAGGGAATGGCAACAGAAGAGGGAGGAAGGAGAGGGAGGGATAGAGGAGAGAGTGATCGTGTGTGTGTGTGAGCAAGGATAGGGAATGGTGACAGAGGAGGGAGTGAGGAAGGAGAGGGACGGACATACGGAAGGAAGGGAGGAATGAGAGGGAGGGACAGAGGAGGGAGTGACTATGTGTGTGTGTGAGAGAGAGAGAGAGAGAGAAATGAGAGGGAATGAAGATGGAGGGAGGGAGTGACTGTGTGTGTGTGTGAGGAAGGATAAGGAGGGAGTGAGGAACAAAAGAGGGTCGATACTGGAGGTTTAGGCGTCCCCAGTAAATTTTGGTGATGCCTAAACCATCTTTATGCATCCCTAAGAAATTTTAGGGACGCATAAAGCTTTGCAGCTCCCCATAAAGGGACCTGCAAAACTATCATGGTTGTCTTATCAGCCATGACAGGTTTTAGACATTCCCATTACAAATGGGGACGCCTAAAACCACTACTTTAGGCGTCCCTAAAAAAATTGGGGACACTTAAAGTAGGCGAAATTTACCTTTAGGCGTCCCTAAAATTGTTTGGGATGCCTAAAGTGTTTTTCTGGTGTCAAATGATGTACTTTAGGGATCCCATATGTGATTTGGGATGCATAAAGTTTGAAATTCCCCTTCAAAATTACATAACATCATGTTAGCTTTTTACTTCCCTTTTTAAAATATGGATGTATTTTAGGGAAGTAAAAGCTTGTTTTTATAGTAGTTTTTGTGACAACCAAGCAACAATACATATAACGTCCAACCTAGTATATAATGAGCGGACTAAACACATTGAAGTGAATTGTCACTTTGTGAGAGAAAACTAGAAACAAGGGCTAATTGATATGAAGCATGTCAGCTCCAAGGATCAACAGGCAGATCTATTGACAAAAATAGTTGGAAAGATATACAAAGGAGATTATTGTTCAAGTTAGGCATTGTGAATATTTTTCAGTCCCCAACTTTAAGGGTTTGTAAAGATTGTCGCTTTTTTAGATGTAGATAGTTAGGTTATTTTGGGCCTGTTTGATTTTATTTTTAAAAAAAATTTTTGTTTTTTAAAATTAGAAAAACAATAAAACCCGTTTGGAGATCTATTTCTAATTATGTGTTTTTAAAAAAATTTACCAAAAAAAACAATTACTTATTTTTTAAAAAAAAGAAACACAAAACAGTTTTAAGATGTTTTGAAAAACAAAAAAACACAAAATAGAAACATACCCTAGAAACCCGACCCCCGACCCTGATCCTAGGCTCCTAAGTCACCATTCTTCCTCTATGATTGCTCGACGGCCATGGGAGGGGTTTGAATAGTTGCCAAAGCTTCTCCCTTATACTTGTCGTTCCTACATGAAGGTCCCAGTGCTTGGTATGGCTCTGTGGTTTCCATCTCCAATCTCTCCTTCCTCCCTTCTCAGCCCTCAATCAGTGAGGCTCTACTCTCTCTCCTTCTCTGATTAATATAGTGGATTTGAGGTGAATGATGCTACAATTCTATCATTTTTAAGAGAATGATTTATGGCTTACGGGTTTTTATATTTGGATTTTGTTTGAACAAATTTTCTTCATCGTCCTGTGAATAATGCTACCTTGACTATCTCTGAAGTTAAGTTGGATATTCATATGATTTTTACTCTGATGTTTGATTAGTAGGAAGAGTTAGATATGGTGTTGTCGTTGGGAAAACAATGGGAGATCTGAGGTTTGTCGCACTCCCTCTCAATCTGTCTTCTTCTAATTCCTAATCTACTACTACATGCTTTTAGTAGAAGAACAATGGGAAAAAATACTGATGTTTTGACAGGAATCCAAGACTTAAGCTGAAATTATGTGTTAGTAAAGATTATATTGCTTTCACTTTTAGAGTAGGAGTGTTTTCCACTTAATCGCCTTTGCTATGCTCTGTACCTACTTCAATTCTCAGAGTTTTGTCTAATTTCTTGGTTTGCAAACCAAATAGGCCTTTCATAGATCAGAATTGATACTTTACTAAGATGAAGCTCACTACTGCAACATACACATCTACTACTCCTCTTACTCCTTCAGCAATGTTGAAGTTCTCTAGCACTCTCTTTTATGTCATACACACAAACCCTTGTACAACCTCTCCAACGAAATATAGGCTATATTTATTGTCTTTTTAGGTCTATGTTGTGATATGTTGGTCCATCACTGACCTCCCTTCTCTATTTTTTTTCATGTTTCTCATGCATGTATAGAGAGAGGAAGGGACTTTTTTTAGATTATGATCAAAATTTAAGGGAACTTTATAGTACTATATGTGCTTTTCAAAGAAACTTTATAATACTATATATGAAAGTTTTCCTTGTGAATGATGAAAATAGGTATTGAACAATCTTTTTGTTAGATATGATTAGTTTTGATGATGCCAAATATATATATCAAATATTATGAGAGCCAAAGTTTACATAGTATACTTTTCTAATACATTGACTAACTATTTGATATTGCATATATTGTAGATTAGTCAAGCAATGGAAGAAATAAATTGAGGAATGAAGAACTTGCAAGAATCAATGAAAAATAGAAAATTTCAAGCTCTATGGTACTGTAGCAGTGGCACTGTAGCATACGGTTACTGTAACGTATTTCACTGTAGCTTACTGTAGCAGTACTGTAGCATCGAGTGATTTTAGCAATCACTCGAGTGATTTCAGAATCACTCGAGTGATTCTGAAAATCACTCACAGTGATTCATTGTTTACTCGAGTGATTTTCAGTTTTTCAGTGTCTGTTCTTTATCCAGCTGAGCGAGGCCTGGTTATTTGATTATATCTCTCACAATACAACTCCAATTGAGACCAAACCAGTTGCATATGAAACTAGACTCCCAATGCGTCAGTTTGACACTAGAACCAATATCAAAAGATCTCAGATGAGGGAGATATAAGTATTCCAATTTGACCTTCATGTCAGCGTCACTTTCTGGAACAGGTTTAGTATTTTGGGTATAACTCTCAAGCCACTGATCCTATTGAGATGAAACCGGTGCCATATGAAAGTATACTTCTAGGGCTTTCCATTGATATATAATAAAGCAATTTTCGAGTCATATTCGAAGAGTTATGGCATCTGTAAGTTGACCTCTATTTACTGAAGAACTGAAAACGGATCACTCGAGTGATTTCAGCATTCACTCGAGTGATATGGCATTTCACTGGAAGTGATCGAAAAATCACTGCAAGAAAAATTCACCATTTCAGATTTCACTTCCAGTGATCTCCAAATCACTCGAGTGACTCGAGTGATATCTCAAATTTTCCAAATCACTTCCAGTGATCTCCAAATCACTTCCAGTGATATTTTAACTTTGCCAAATCACTTCCAATGATCTCCAAATCACTTCCAGTGATATCTCAATTTTTCCATTTCACTTCCAGTGATCTCCAAATCACTCGAGTGATATTTCAACTTTGCCAAATCACTTCCAGTGATCTCCAAATCACTTCCAGTGATCTCCAAATCACTTCCAGTGATATCTCAGATTTTCCATTTCACTTCCAGTGATCTCCAAATCACTCGAGTGATATCTCAACTTTGCCAAATCACTTCCAGTGCGCCTGAAATCACCGGAAGAAAAATACACTGCTTTGAAAATCACTTCCAGTGAATGCCAAATCACTCGAGTGATACCTGAAAGTTTCCAAATCACTTCCAGTGAATCAAAAATCACTGCAAGAATATTTCACTGTTTGCCAAATCACTTCCAGTGATCTTGAATCACTTGAGTGATATTTGAGAAATTGCAAATCACTTCCAGTGGATTCAAAATCACTGCAAGAAGAAATCACTATTTATAAAAACACTTCCAGTGATTCCAAATTCACTCGAGTGAAACATGGAAATTTCAAGATCACTTCCAGTGCAAGGCGAAATCACTTCAGGAATATTTGACTGTTTTGAAAATCACTTCCGGTGACATGAACTCCACTCAAGTGATCATCCATTTCAACTGATCACCTCCAGCACCATTCTTGATCACTCCCAGTCAAATATCAGTTATCTCATATCACTTACAGTCAGTGATTACTCAATTCACTCTTCATAGTTCCAGTGACAGTATATCAGTTTGAACCAGAATGCACCTCCAGTGAAAGCCAGTATGCCTCAGTTCACTTTCTATCAGATAATATCCAAGCGAGTGATTATGTTGATTTTGCATATCACTTCCAGAGACATGCTAAGATCAACTTATATGAAGTTTTATCAGTTTCACTTCTTGTCAGCATCTATGATCACTCAGTGCACTCTTCACTAAATCAGAATCACTTCCAATGACAGTCACATCCAGAAATCAAGATTACTGTCGGTGAAATGCTTATGCAGTCAAGAGTTAATTGTTTTATCAAAATCACCTCCAGTGAAATCAAGTTGACTTCCAATGATTCTTCCATTTTCTGAAATCACTTCCAGTGAAGTCTGTAATCACCCGAGTGATATTTCCTAACAGCTATTTCTCTGAGTGGTTTTACAGGTGTTATGCACTACCGATCACATGGCTTACACAGATCAATATTAAATGACAACTATTCGTGGGCGGCAGCAAATTTCATAAGTAAAGGAAGACAAATACTATTGCATCTGTCAGACCAATGGGAAAACTGTAAGAAACGCTGAAGCATGTGTCAGAGCACGATCAACGGGAAAATATTTAAATACACTCAACGACCGTGCAAAGCAATGGGACTCCAACCGAAAATGATATAGTGACTGTCTAAGCATCAGATGGGATTATAACAGAAGAATATCCGAATGGGCTCAACGGTCAAATGAATCAACAGACTCTAACGGATATCTTCCACAACTCAGCTATAAATAGGAAAGGATTCAAACAAAGAACAGCAAGCAACACAATGAGAACATGAACATGCTGATATTCTAAGTCTTCTACCTCCGACCACTCTTTGCTCTACTTCATCTTCTATATCATGTATAATTGAGAGTGAGAATATTTTCATTGTACTTCAGTGAGCATTTATCTACTCTGTGAGAGAGTCTGTAAACACACCATCTATACGTCTGTATTGATCTCAAGGTAGAGGGACCTTGAGAGGGCTGATTACCTTACGGGAAAGTTGTAGAGAGAATTGCTAGTAGTACTTTCTGCTTGTAAGACTTACAAGGTGTAAGCAGTAGAGAACGTTGCTGCTCGTAAGACTTACAGTGGTGTAAGCAGGAGAAAACGTTGCTGCTCATAAGACTTGCACGGGTAAGCAAGAGAGAAAGGACTTTAGGATTGCTTTGCTCGACTTGCTGTAAGAAGGAGTAAACCTTACAGTGTGTAAGGGGGAGTAACTCTTGTGAATTTGTAAAGGCTTTTCTTGTGCCTGGTTAAACAAGAAGATAGTGGATTGGAAATCTCAGGAGGAGCCTGGGGACTGGACGTAGGTCATTGTGGATTGGACCGAACCAGGATAAATCACAGTTTGCACATTCTCTTCCCTAAGCTTTTATATTTCCAGCATATACGATTTACATAATTGCTGCTTCCATATATACTAAGTTTACAATCTGCGAAAAGAGTTTTAAATATCAGACTTTCTTATTATACACCCAATTCACCCCCCTCTTGGGTGTCATCCAGTTCTAACACTTTTGTTATATCAAGTTCACTAGCTTTGTTATATCAAGTTCAACAGATATGAAGTTCACTAGCTTTAACTAGAAACATGTAAAGTTTTTCCTCTACCAAGTGGAACATTTACTATATTAGGTAATCCATTTTTTATTGATGGAAATAATTCAATTGAATTAGTACTTCATTCGCTTTTGTAGTGGTTGCTGCAAGTTCTAAGTTTTTGATTCATTGCTGTCAAATAGAAGTCCATGGGAAGCCTGTAGACTATTTTGTTATTTCTTGGAAGCTTTCTATACTTCAGTATTTCTTTTCCTTTTTTTCCGCTTTGGAAGGATTTGGTTTTGGATCTATTGGCTTTATTTTGAAGTGCCATCTAATGACAAGTTTATGAACATTTTCAACCTATTAAAATTTCTCTACTCATAAATGTGTAGCTTGTAATTTGACATATTTTCGAGTATATGGTGACAGCTTCATTGTTATGATTTCTTTCTATCATGCTTTATGAAGATAACTTTTTCTTGTCTTTCAGTATTTACTACACTTGATGAAAAACCAGGATAGATTATTAAAGCTTCAGTTTTCAAATTGAGGGTTCTCTTGACATTCCAAAAGTACCACCAGGATAGATTATTGCAATATTTTTTGTAATGAAGTCGCGTTGTTCTGTTTCTTTTTTTTTTTTTGGTATACTGTTGTAATGAAGTCATGTTGTTCTGTTTCTTTAGTTTGATGTTGCTTCAAACCCCAAATAGGTATGCACAATGGATGTAGAAGGTAACTCATCAAGTAGTGAAATGGGCAGCCTTGAGGGACCTATATCTTCATCAAGATCAAGTGAAGATGACTTCGAGTTCTTAGAATTAATGTTAATTAATATGATAAGAAAATATGAAAAGAAGTTTGTTAATAAGATTCCAGTTCGTACATCTGCACTTACCGGTCAAAAATTTGTTAACAAGCTTATGCAAGGATTAGGAACTACTTGTTATGAATTGTTGTGAATGGAAAAGGCATTTTTTATTAGTTTTTGTACTCAGTCAAGGACTAGAGGTTATTTAGAAGATTCAAGAGAAGTGAAGTTAGAAGAGAAGGTTGCCATGTTCCTATATATTATAGGTCATAATATTAGGCATAGGGTAGTTGCAGATCGTTTTCAACATTCTACTGAAACAGTTTCACGCTATTTTAAGGAAGTATTAAGAGCAGTATGTCAATTGGGAAAAGAGCTTATAAAATGAGATACAACAGAGTTGGCACCTGTGCATGTTAGAAATAACTCAAATTACTTTCCTTGGTTTGAGGTAAGTCTCAATCTTAATTATTGATATTTATGTCTTAGTTATTATTAGTTTTTTCTCATAACTGTGTGTGTTTGATGTATAATTGTAATTTAAATCCCTAGTTCCCAAATTGTGATTCTTAATTGTATGTGTTAGGTATTTAGTTCAGGGAGGAGCAATGTAGGTAAGAGTGGCATTAGTTATTTTAAGAGTAACACTAGTCAAACACAACCTAATTATGTCCCTTAGCTGATTAGGATAGGAATTAGTGATTATAATGATGGTTGGACAATTCTGCCCCTGACTCTTATAATATTACTGCAGAACCGTCCCCCTTCCCTTATTCCCTTTTGTACCTCCTAAGCTCTCTATATAAGTAGCTAGGGCCCTCATTGATCAGCAGTTGTTGAATTGATTCAAAAATAGAGAATATCCAGCAACTAACTTGTCTCTCTCGTTCTCTCGTCTCTCTCTCTCTCTCTCTACCCTTCTATCTAAAGATCTCTTCTCTCTTTCTACTCTTTCTTTCAATACAATTATGTCCAAAATAACAGAATTGCATCACCCCACTATTTTGCATGGTACTTCAAAATAACAGAAATAGTATTTCTTCTATAACTCCATAATAAGCCACTGATGCAAATATGGGGTTTTATCTTTGGAACTGGAAAAGTGCATAGCTTCAGCTTCAACCATCACCCCACTATTTTGCATGGTACTTCTGTCATCTTGCTCTTTTATGTAGAAAGAATACCCGTTTATATCATAACCAGTCCAAGTAACAACCTGAAATGAAGGCCCCCAAGCTAGCCACTCAATTATCTCAGATACACCGGTTTTATGTGAAACCTTCTCCTCAAACCACGCTATGAATATCGTGTTTTGCTCAACAGCTATCTGCATATCACTCTTCTTTGGATTCATGGTCTTCAAACTATTTTTGTGTTCGTCTATGTACGGTTGAACTTCTTCCACATTATTCAGGATATACAAGTGTGCTTGCAACACCTCTTCATGAGGCACATTCTTCACTTTCAGACCTCATGTTCCCTTGCTTCTCCCCTTTTCATGCCGAGACTGTTCCTTTTTACCAGATAGATAGTCTTTACAAAAGTCCATAGCCTCTTCAACTACATATCGCTCAACTATTGAGGCTTCAGGTCGATAAGGATTTTTAGAATACCTTTTTAAGATCTTCATGTATCGCTCGAAAGTGTACATCCACCTCAAGTAAACTGGACCGCAAAGCCTTACCTCCCTTACTAAATGAACTATCAAATACACCATTTCAAAAAATGATGGCGGAAAATGCATCTCTAGTTGGGACAAAATTATATAACCCTCATTTTCTAGTTCATCCAACTTCTCAGTGTCAATGACTTTGTTACAAATAGCATTAAAGAAAACACACAATCCGGTTATAACAGTTCACACTTCATCTTTCATAATGCCTCTAATGGCTACTGGTAACAATTGTTGCATCAACACGTGATAGTCATGGGATTTCATTCCCACTAACTTCAAATCGTCCATTGACACACACATGCTCACATTAGAAAAATACCCCTGTGGGACCTTAATTTTATGCAGACACCCACATAAACTTATTTTCTCCTCTTTTGATAGCGTATGCGCTGCTGTCTCCATATATGCCCTTCTACCATCATCTCTTAGTTGTGGATGCAACCGTTCTCTTATTCCCATATCAACAAGGTCAAGTCTCACGCTCATTCCATCCTTGGTCTTCCCTGGGATGTGCAAAAGCGTACTTACAAGGCTTTCACACGTTTTTCTCCACATGCATCACATCAATACTGTGTCTTACATCAAGACAATGTCAATACGAAAGATCAAATAAAATTGACCTCTTCTTCCATATGTTCTTCTCACCCGCAGTCCTCTGATTTTTACCAAAGGTCACATTGATATGTTCTATCCGACTATAAACTTCCTCCCCGGTTAATGCCCTTGGAGCAATTCCATGCTCTGCTAAGCTATCAAAACGCTTTCTCAGCCTACGATATGGGTGAAATCAATGAAGAAACCTCGTGTGGCCAAGGTACACTGTTTTTTTCCAATGCTTAAATTGTCGAAAGTGTGTGTCTGCTTCACAGATTGAGCATGCTTTATGACCCTTCATACTATACCCTGACAAATTTCCGTATGCGGGGAAGTCATATATCGTGGTAAAAATCATTGCACACAACTTGAAAGACTCCTTCTTATAATCATCGAACACATTCACACCTTCCTCCCACAACTTTTTCAAGTCCTCAATCAAAGGCGCCAAGTACACATCAATGTCATTCCCTAGCTGTTTTGGTCTAGAGATCATCATAGAAAGCATAACGTACTTGCGCTTTATACATAGCCAGGGAGGTAAGTTGTATATTACAAGGAGAACTGGCCACGAACTATGTGTACTAGTAAGAATTCCGTACGGATTGATTCCATCTGTACAAAGTCCAAGCCAAATATTTCTCAGCTCGCTGCCAAATTAAGGGAACATTTCATCTATCTTCTTCCACTGTGGAGAGTCGGCCGGGTTCCGAAGATATTTTTCGTTACAAATTCTCTCATCAGAATGCCATCTCAACTTCTTCACTTTTGTTGCATTAGCAAACAAACGCTTAAACAGTGGTATTATCGGAAGATACCATAACACCTTCGAAGGTTGCCTTTTAGTTGTTGTCCCTTCTCCACAACTACCGTCTTTCTTCACTTTGTATTGTGACGTTTTACACTTAGGACACTCACTAAGACCTACATAGTCTTTTCTGTACAATACGCAGTCATTAGGGCAAGCATATACCTTTTTGTACTCCATACCCATTGTAGACAAGATTTTCTTAGCCTCATACATACGGTTTGGAAGTACATTATCTTCTGGAAACATATCACACAATAATTCCAGCAGTAATGTAAAACTACTATCAGTCCATCCACAAGTTGCCTTTAAGTTCACCAAATGTAATGTTCCTGTCAATCGTGTGTACTTACTCCTAGGGTATAATAGTGTATCCGCATCACTCCACAGGCTGTCATATTCATGTGCCTAGGCGAATGATTCAACCTCGGCATCATGAATCATTTTCTCTATTCTATCTTGATCTATGACATCCACTCCTTCCTTCTTGTGCGACGAACAATTAATTACTTCCTCACCATGCCATATCCACCTTGTGTATCGAAGATTTATTCCATCACAAAGTAGGTGATCCCTTATATCATCAACATCCCGTCGACTCTCATTTAAACAATTGACACAAGGACAAAAATACTTCCTATTTTTTGTTGGAGCATTCATTCTAGCAAATTTAATAAACTCTTCCACCACATTTTCATATTCTTCACTAGTTCTCAAAGCATTCATCCAACTATGATTCATTTTTTACCTAAGTCATTCTCAATAACGTTAAAGTTTAGAATAATTGATAACAATGGGATTTCCTTTTATAACTTTTTTCAAAAAAAAAATTGGCAGCATTTCCTCTTAAATTTAAAACATCGAATAACAAACAAGTTCAACTAAATGCAAAACATAACAAGCTATCTGAGACAATTTAGAACACTATCAACAATACTATCCACTAATTTTTCATCATTAAACTAAAAAATTCAAAAGGAAGTGTTAAAAAATTTAGACTTATATTATTATTATTTTTATGACACAACAATTACTTTAACTTTGTAGTGAACTATGTCAAGAGACATATAATGGAATCAAAATTATCATTCTACTAAAGATGAGTTTTTGTATGTGCATATATATATATAACTTTGAGAGTATTTTTCATTTTTTCATATAAAATAATTAATCTCAATAAAATCCATGAAGACATAATTATGCATATTGATAATTAGAAGCACTTGTACATGTTCAGTATTACAAAACTGAAATAGGAGAAGCAAAAATCCATACGGCATCAAGATATAATTGCTTATATTTGTTCATATTCCAAACAGACCCTTAAATAACTATAAAAAAATCACAGTCTACACACAAAAAAAACCAATGCAAAATCCATGCCAATGACAAACATAGAAAATAATAGCTGCAGCGTCAAAGATAAAGGGAGAGGGAGGTGCGAGTTGTACCTTGGAGGAGGTTCACTGAAGCCTTGTGGTGGAGACAGTGAGAGAGGGATGGATACGAATAGCTAGCGTGCACAGCTATATACCATTGTGAGATCGAGGTGGATGAGCTTCTTGAGAGAGGAGAAAGGAGGAGGCCGTCGCTATAGCAGCTGAGTTTTTTGAAAGAGGGAGGACGACGGACTTACTCATAACCGTGAGAGGAGAGAGCGAAAATAATTGAACGTTGGAGGGAAATGAAGCAAATCTCTGGAGGGAAAACGAAAAGGTAAAGGAGACACCTTTACAAGAAGGGACGCCTAATATGCTCTTTACACGTCCTTTTTCGTTCTTAGGATGCCTAATGGGACAAAAAAATTTCTTTATTTACTTAAATGCCACCGCGTCCAGTTTTTACTTCCCTTTTTTAGAAAGGGACGTCTTTTAGTGACGTTAAATCCCCAATCTGTAGTAGTGTGGGACTCGCAGTTTATTAAGGATTTTGGCACCATAGCAAGGCCTCTTACAACCTTACTCAAGAAGAATGGCTTTGTATGGACTCAAGTAGCCACAGACGCTTTTAATAGCCTCAAGAGGGCTCTTACTACTGCTCTGGTTCTTTCCCTACCTGATTTCTCTAAACAATTTATTGTTGAAGCTGATGCATGTAGTTCAAGAATAGGGGTAGTTCTGATGCAACAAGGGAAGCCTCTAGCCTATTTTAGCAAGGGGTTGACACCCCAACATCAGCATTTATCAGTTTATAAAAAGGAACTAATGGTTGTAGTGTTAGCAGTGCTTCATTGGCATCAATATTTAGAGAGACAAAGGTTTATTATACGTACTGATCAACAGAGCCTCAAACACATACTAGGCCAGCAACTTAAGACATCATTCCAGATGCTATAGGTGGCTAAACTAGCTGGGTTTAACTATGAAACTCAGTATAAAAAAGGGCAAGACAATTTAGTGGCAGATGCACTATCTAGGATGCCTAAATTGCAACTAATGCAAATGGTCCTAGACACTTCCTCTCCTAAGTTGCAGCAGCATATTAAGCAAAGTTGGGAGCAAGATGAGTATCTACAGCAACTACTCCTTAAGGTACAAGCTAGTGAGGAACCTCTTTCATTTTATTTGGAATAATGAATTGCTAAGGAGGAAGGGTAAACTTGTAGTAGGAAATGACACTACTCTAAAGAAGAAAATCCTAGATTGGCTACACACAAGTCCTCAAGGGGGACACTCAGGTATTCAAGCCACATATCAAAGAATTAAATCTCTCTTTTGGTGGCGCAAATTGTTTGATGATGTCACTGCCTATGTGAAAGCCTGTGACACTTGTGCCAACTGTAAGTATAAATCTGTTGCTTCTCCTGGGCTGTTACAACCACTGCTTATTCCTAGCCGTGTATGAGAATCAATTACTATGGACTTTATCGAAGGGCTCTCTAAGTCTAATGGTAAGAAAGTCATTTAGGTCATACTTGATAGAATGAGTAAATATGCCCATTTTGTGGCTCTCTCTCACCCTTATTCAGCGGCATCCTTAGCACATATTTTCTTGGATCAGATCTACAAGTTGCATAGGGCACCTACTGAAATCATTAGTGACAGGGATCCTCTCTTTGTAAGCAATTTTTGGAAGGAATTTTCGCGTTTTCTGGGGATCTAACAGAAACTATCTTCTGCTTATCACCCCCCAAACATATGGGCAGTTAGAAGTTCTTAATTAGTTCCTAGAGACTTATTTGTGATGCATGTGCTGGGAGAAGCCTAAGGAATGGAGTAAGTAGTTATCGTATGCTGAATGGTAGTATAACACCTCATTTCACACCTCTACAAGAGCTTCCCCATATAAGCTCTTGTATAGGTAGAAACCACCTCTACATTGTCCCTACTTGCCTCACAACTCAGTATTAAAGGCTGTAGACCGCACATTTGAAGCCAAGGAGTAAGTTGTGACAATGCTCAAACATCACTTGCATCATGCAGCCAATAGAATGAAGCAAAAGGCTTATACATACAGAACTGACCGTGAGTTTGTTGTGGGTTAGTGGGTTTTTCTTAAGTTACACCCTATCAGCAAATTTCTACTACTGTTAGGAGTTCACAGAAGCTTACTCCTAGGTATTTTGGGCCCTATCAAGTGTTAGAGAAAGTTGGTTTTGTTGCCTACAAGTTGGAGCTCCCTCCGGAATCAAGGGTTCATCCTAATTTCCATGTTGAAATTATGCCTTAATCCAGCTGTAAAGCCTAGACATCCTCCACCGGATTTTCCAAAACCTCCTCCCTCTTTAGTTCCAGAGCAAATTATCAATCAGAGGACTGTTAAGCGTAGGAGGAAGTTTATTACTAAAGTACTTGTTCAATGGAAAGGGTTACTAGAGGAGGAAGCCTCTTGGATGCCACTTCTTTGTTTTCAGTAGCAGTTTCCTGATTTTCAAATGACACATCCTTGAGGGCAAGGATGTTAAAAAGGGAGGGGTATTGATATATAATTGTAATTGAAATCCCTAGTTCCCAAATTATGATTCTTAATTGTATGTGTTAGGTATTTAGTTAAGGGAAGAGCAATGTAGGTGAGAGTGGCATTAGTTATTTTAAGAGTAACACTAGCCAAACACACCCTAATTGTATTCCTTAGTTGATTAGGATAGGAATTAGTGATTATAATGAGGGTTGGACAATTTTGCCCCTGACTCTTATAATATTACTGCAGAACCGTCCCTCCCCTTCCATTATTCCCTTTTGTACCTCCTAAGCTCTCTATATAAGGAGCTAGGGCCCTCATTGATTAGCAGTTGTTGAATTGATTCAAAAATAGAGAATATCTAGCAACTCACTTGTCTCTCTCTTTCTCTTGTCTCTCTCTCTCTCTACCCTTCTGTCTAAAGATCTCTTCTCTCTTTCTACTCTTTCTTTCAATACAATTCTGTCCAAAATAACAGAATTGTATCAGTGTTGCTGATATAGGATTGTTTCTGTGCAATTGATGGTACACATATAAGTGATTGTGTACCTTCTGAAAAGCAAGCATCATGTAGAGGAAGAAAGACAATCATCACACAAAATGTTATGTGCATATGTGATTTCAATATAATGTTCACTTATGTTTATTTAGGATGGGAAGGTAGTGCCCATGATGTAAAGGTTTTGTTAGATGCAATTACTAATCTTGAAGCGAATTTCCCATAGCCTCTCATAGGTATAATTCAAAATAAAATTATTCTTATATGCCATTTGTCTTTTTCTAAATCAATGTTTTGCAATTATTGTAGGATCATTTTATCTTGTAGACTCTAGATATTCTTGCACCGGTGGTTTTCTTCCACCATATAGATGAGAAAGATATCATGTACAAGATTATCAAGGTAGAGGTTGCCAAGCTAGAAATGCTAAAGAGCTTTTTAATTACAGGCATTCTTCATTAAAAATGATAATTGAACGTTGTTTTGGATTTTTGAAAGCTCAGTTTCCAATTCTAAAATTAATGCCATCATACAAGCCTTCTCAAGACAATGTCTTATAGTGGTGGTATGTTGTGCTATTCATAACTACATACACAAGTAGAGTCGACATGATTTTTTGTTTACAAAATGGGAGAATATGGATCCAACACAAGTAGATGATTTAACCTTAAACACAAACTTAGAACTAGAAAGTTTGACAGAAAACAACAATGTAGAAAGTGCAAGTTATAATTTGGACAACTTGTCTAGATTATCTTATCAAAACGCAGCAGAGATGTCAGCACTTCATGATCGAATTTCTGCTAGGATATGTTCACATTAACGCAATTCTACCAATTAGTTATTTGATATAATTAGATGTTATTTTTGAGACTATTTAAAACAATATTCATTTAAATTTTAACCACATTATTTTTATTAATAGTAAATCATTTTTGTGTTATTCATTGGTTATTTAATTTGATTTTTAATTAGACTAGTTTATTAATATAATAAGATATTAGGTATTTATAATAAATGAATCATTTTAGAAAAAAGTAATTAGAATAAATAATGTTAATATCAATTATATTAATTAAATAAGTTGATGTTAAAAGAATTGGTTCAAATAAATTGTTGTGAGAAACAACAATCCAACCAGATTTTTTTTTTGGTTCCAAACTTGTTTTATGAAATAATTATTTAAGTAGGTTTTTTTTCTTAATTTTTTCTAAAACTTGTTTTCAAAAACAAGTATCCAAACAAATTTTATTGTTTTTTTCAAAGCTTGTTTTCAAAAACAATTATCCAAACACATTTATTTGTATTTTGTTTTTAAAACTTATTTTCAAAAATAATTTTATAAAACTTTTTTAGAGAATAAAAAAACAGAAAATAGAATCATACATGTCCTTTATTTCTTCTAATATTTTTCTTATGAATAGGTCCATATGTCCCTCGATGGACAGATGGCATATATGTGTGTACATATACTTTGTAATATACCTGTTTTAGATTAATAAAAAAAAGATGATAGGAAAATTTTATTAAAAGACAGTTGAATTATCCAATTCTAAATTAAGTCACTAAATTTAATAAATTATTAACGAGGTCATATGGAATATAGAAGGATTTAGAAATTGGGTCGAAATACCCTCATACCCCTTAGTCCCTAATCTTTTCACATTTTATAACTTAATCTTTTTTATAAATAAATTAGTTAAAGTCATCCATTAATTATCCTCTGTATTCAATAAAAAAATTGAGGGGAACAAGCATCTAGAATTTCTTCGCCCTTGCCGGAACTTCAATCCCAATTGCTGTCAAGTTAATGGTTCGCAAAAGGTAGGTGCAAAAAATATATCATTGATTTGTACATGTTTGTTTGCATGAAGAGGATCATGGGATATTGGGATCCTATGGAAGCATCAAGACTAGAAAGCTGGTTTGGCATGAAGTAATTAATTGAAAACTCAAAAATCAAAATAATTTAGTTATAAAAAGGATTATTAAATTATGAAATGTGGAAAGATTATGGATTAAGGGGTATGAGGGTACATTGACCCAATTTCTAAATCCATCTTTGATGCATATGACCTTATTAATAATTTATTAAGTTTAGTGACCTTATTTAAAATTTGAGTAATTCAACCGTCTTTTAATAGGATTTTCCCAAAGTTGATTG
The DNA here is from genome assembly GCA_037074505.1 of Albizia julibrissin. NCBI lineage: Eukaryota > Viridiplantae > Streptophyta > Magnoliopsida > Fabales > Fabaceae > Albizia > Albizia julibrissin. The sequence continues at coordinate 46,570,124 of CM073478.1, read as the reverse complement.
TTATTTCTGGCGGTGTGATTCAAGAGCTTGGAAACCCATTAGTAACTCATGGCCCTTGGGTGCACTAGTACAAAATCATGGATTTAGATCTATTTTTTACACCTGACGAAACAGGTTACGTGTAGAAAGTGTGACCGGTGGCATTTTTGTAAATAAATTAAGATTTTTGGACTTTTTACACGTGTTAAAATGACAACACGTGTAGAAAATAAATTTAAAAATTTTTTCCATTAAAAAAATGAAATTAATTTAATTAAAAAATTATTTAATTTACTTAAACAAAAAAAATATAACGAAGAAGAAATTTTTTTTTAATGAATCCAAGTTTTCTACACCGGTTGAATTAAAACCGGTGTAGAAATTTATCTAATTCTACACCGGTTAAATTAGAACCGGTGTAGAATAATCATTTAATTTTTTTTAAAAAAATAACTCAGCATATTCTACACCGGTTGTAAAAGAACCGGTGTAGAATATGTTACTTTCTACACCGGTTCAAATACAACCGGTGTAGAAAATATTTTCTACACCGGTTGTATTTGAACCGGTGTAGAAAGTTAGTTTCTACATCGGTTCTAATATAACCGGTGTTGTATCCCATCCCAGAATTAAACCCGCGCGTTTTTCTCCTCATTTTCTTTTGCCGCCTGTTATTAGCTCCAATTCCTCCCTCCCTCTCACGCTCATCTACCAACCCATTACCTACACTCTGCCGAGTTCTGAGCTTTCCTTTCCTCTCCATCTCCAGTCTCTATTCCGACTTTCCACTTCAGATTTTCGAGATCCGACTCTGACATTTCGTTGATGTTTCCCATTTCAGAATTTCACTCTTTCATTCCATCGGCTCTGACTCTCCGTCACCATCTTCATTATTCTCCGATCATCAATCTGTGCGACCGCTTATCAGCTACATCGGCCAGGTGATCCTCGTTTTGTGGCTTGTAATTTTTTTTCTAAACCTTAAGGTCAAAAAAACGATATCACCTAAACCCTTCTCCAGTCTCCATTGAGCTATCTCTAAAGACTGAGTATTGAACTAATATGACCAGAACTTCTTGGGTGAGTTTCAGAAAGAGATTCATCGTCGCTTCATTCTGCGAGAAAGAGTTTTGTTTTCTAACTCGTCTCTGGCTTGGTTTGTTTGGCGTGAATTATTCTGCTTCGCTTAGCTGCTTTGTGAAAAGGATTCTTTAGGAGTGTTATAGGATATACTACGCTTCGTCAAGGTTTCTGGTTTGTATTGAAACTGTATTAATTCTGTGGGGAACACTCAGGTTTTTCAATTCTGCATCATAGTGTTATTGAACACGACGCCGCTCAATATTTCTATTGAACTTCTTCTAATATTTTTGTTCTGCAGATGTGGTTATGAAAGTTTAAGGGAGAACATGTCTGTAATTGAATCCATTGCCAATATCCCTTTGCAAGACCCAATCAAAGAGGAATTCTGTTCTACTGACTTGACTTGGACGAAGTTTGGCAACGCTGAGCACCATGATGATGTTGTCCTTATTCCTTACCAACGATTTGATTCTTTTATGATTGGTGAATGCTCAAATGTAGAATGCCCAACGCAATTTCATATTGAGAGAGCAAGAAGACGGTCATTGGGCAGCTTGAAGGAGTACAAGAATGACGAGTATCTGGAGTACAGGCTGTAAGTTTCCAGCATGTCTGTTATTCTTTATTCAAATAAATTGAGTTTTTTTCCCAATCGAGTGATGAGTCAATAGTTTGCCGTTGAAACATATGCTTGATTTTTCAAGGCTTTTATTTTATTGCTATCTTAGTTTCCCCCAATTTTTTTCTTTACTCCAGTTATTGTTTGGGGTTTGCATCCAACAGCAGAATGGCAACTGAATATTATAAAAATAGTTGATTTTCTGGGGAAATGTCTGTATTCAAATTCAGGATTCCAATACTTATGTTATGGTTTGAATCTTTCTATCTATGAAGGTTCTGGTGCTCCTTCGGTCCAGAAAATTATGGGGAAGGTGGAGGTATATTACCTAGTAGAAGATATCGGCTTAATACCCGAAATCGTGCTGCTAGACCTCAATCAATGCGGGGTTGTACCTGTCACTTTGTTGTGAAACGCCTTTATGCCCGTCCATCACTTGCACTTATCATATACAATGAGAGGCGCCATGTTAACAAGTCAGGTTTTGTCTGCCATGGGCCACTTGACAGAGATGCCATTGGCCCAGGTGCCATAAAAGTTCCATATATATGTAATGAGATTCAGCAGCAAACAATGTCCATGATTTATCTGGGTATTCCTGAAGAAAATATCTTGGAGAAACACATTGAAGGAATTTAACATTATTGTGGTTCTAATGTAAAAGTCAATGACCTTGCCTCTCAGTATGTCCACAAACTAGGGATGATTATCAAAAGGTCCACTCATGAGCTGGACCTTGATGATCAGGCCAGCATTCGCATGTGGATTGAACGAAATAAGAAGTCTGTATTTTTTAACCAGGACGCTTCAGAGTCAGACCCTTTTATCTTGGGAATCCAAATAGAGTGGCAGTTGCAGCAAATGATTTTGGTCACCATAGTATTGTTGCAGTTGACTCAACCTTTGGCATTAAAAGACTTAAAGTAATTAGTTTTCGTTCTTGGCCTTCTTACTTTCATTTTCTAAAAGACATAAAAGAGAGCTTTATGCATTGTACTGAACTAGCATTCTTTTCTTAATTGCAGTATCCTTTGTTTACGCTACTTGTTTTTGATTCAAGAAATCATGCACTGCCTGTTGTATGGGTTATTACACGTAGCTTTGTAAAGCATGATGTGTCAGAGTGGCTGAAATCTTTGATTGCTCGAGCTCGAAGTGTTGAACCTAGCTGGAAAGTCAGTGGACTTTTAATTGATGATGCAGCTGCTGATATAGATCTTTTGAGGCAGGACTTACTGCTTGACAAATTAACTTAATTTAAAACCTCTTTATTATATATAATTGTCTTACTAGGATTTTCTGCTTTAACAGAGATATATTTTGTTGTCCAATCCTATTTTCACTTTGGCGTATTCGGATATCGTGGCTAAGGAATATTGTCAAGAAATGCAGTAACATTGAGGTTCAGCGAGAGATTTTCAAACATCTTGGGACTATAGTATATGGCATATGGGGTGGAGACAATACATCTATCGCCTTGGAACAACTTGTCATGGATTTTGTTGATCAAACTGCTTTCATGGAATATTTCAAAGCCTCCTGGGTGCCCAAGATTGGTTAGTTGATGTTCTTCCTATTCTCTTTCATGCACTGAATCACTTCAAACATGCTTATCTAGCTGAACATATTGGCATTGTGGCATGCAGGCTTGACAACCATAAATCACTATCAAAACGAAACTGTCTTAAAAAATTATGGTCTGGCTCATTAATTTAGTATTTTGCCTTCCCCTCCCTCTACCTCTTCTATTTTAAACAGAAATGTGGCTTTCAATGATGAGAAGTCTTCCACTAGCAAGTCTAGAAGCTTCTGGTGCCATAAAAGCTTATCATGTGAAACTGAAGGCCAAACTTTTTGATGATTCACATCTTGGAGCACTTCAAAGAGTCGATTGGTTGGTGCACAAATTAACAACTGAACTCCATTCAAGCTACTGGCTTGACCAATATGCTGATGAAAGTGATTCTTTCCTGAATGTAAAGGAGGAATATATTGCTTCCACATCATGGCATCGAGCACTACAAATTCCTGACTCTGCCGTTACCTTGGATGACAAGGACCACCTCTTTGCGAGAGTTGTGAGTCAGAAAGAAAGCACTTTAAGACATTTGGTGTGGAATCCTGGATTAGAATTTGCATTTTGTGATTGCTCTTGGTCACTGCAAGGTAACCTCTGCAAGCATGTAATAAAGGTGAACATGATGTGTGAAAATAATATGGGTTCTCAACCATCCTTGTCTTTTATATCATTTAAAGATGTTTTGATGGATCTGTACACAAAACCTTGGTATTGAGTTTGACTTTAATTGTACAATTTCATTGTAAAAATGAAGCCAAGTTTATGTACCTTCATATGACTTTTTTAATATTTTGGATGGAATTTGATATTTCACATTAGTTTCGTTGTAAATTGTTTTTAAATAAAAATTATTTTTTTTTTCAAAAATGAGTTTCTACACCTGATGTAAGAGGTCAAGTGTAGAAAGTCTGGACTTTCTACACGTGACCTCTTACTTCAGGTGTAGAAAGTCCTCCGTTTCAAACTTTCTACACCTGATGCGGTAGGTCAGGTGTAGAAAGTGTGACTTTCTACACGTGATATACGACACATGTAGAAAGTCTGGAATTTCTACACCTACTGTTTATACACGTGTTTTATGTCATGTGTAAAAAGTCGTTTCCGTCACATGTAAAAAGCCTTTTCTGCACTAGTGGTGGCTAGAGAAGGCTAGTCACCAGGAGAAATACTTATATACTCTAGGAGTACTATGTCATCTGAATTATGTCTAATAAAAACATAACAACTCATATCACTTTAATTCTAATTGACTGATGATTTATCTAAAAAAATTTAAATTGTATCTTGCTTTTAAGAAAAATATAGGTTGATCATTTTGTCTTTTTTAAGTTAAGATTTAAAAAAAAAGATAAAATTTGAATTTTTTTAGATAAGTTATCAGCTAATTAAGATTAAAATGATATGAGTTATTATGTTTTTATTGAATAGATTTCAGATGATGATGTGAAACTTTCGCAGGTATAAGTATTTTTCTAGCCACCACCCCTTTCAGCATCCAAATTCCCTCTCTCGGAGACCCTTGTTTGTTAATTAAACCCAATGGATCAAAATTCCAGTTAGCTATTATATAATTCTGAAAGTACGCAACATCCCTTTGGAATAAAGCTCTTCTCGCCACACTCGTTTTTTTTTCCCCTCATCATTTGGTTCCTCATCTTTTTTCCCCTCAACAAAATTTTAAATCACCTTGAAAATTAAAATTTTGTACCTCTGAGGGAACCAGTGCTAACCTCCCAGCAGCCTTTGCTTCCTCCGCATCAATTCTTTCAGCAGCTTTACTTGGAGAATCGTTTTTTAGAAACTCTTCCTCCTTTTCGCCATAGGAGATGACCATGATTCACTGGCCCTCTTTTCAAATGTACTGCTCCAACCCTCTTAATAAGCTATCCCACATCTCTTCGTATCTTTGCTGAAATAATAGACCGAGGCTCCTCTTCCTCTTCCTCTTCATCGTTTTCCTCGGCTGGCTCTACCAAAAATGCCCTCTTCTTTCCATCGTTTCTTACCTTCAGGGTTTGTTTGGTATGAGGGGAGGAGAGGGGAGGGGAGGGAAATGGAGGGATTTTGCTCCCCTCCCCTTGTTTGGATAACTAAAAATTTTGGGAGGGGAGGGAGAATTTTCTAAAATTATCCCTCCCCTCCCCTCCTAACCCTCCCCTCTAAAATTGGGGGGATTTGAAGAAAAATATTAATGTTTGAGTTTAAATTGATTAATATGTACATACCATTTTAAAATATTCTCACAATACCCTTTTCATTATTTAATTACAAAATTATAATTTTATATAGTAAATGCCATTTATAATTATATTTATTTAATTTTTATAATAATAAAATTATAATTTTATGTATTAAATTCCTTATATAATTATATTTTATTAAATATGTTAGAAAGTTGTTAATTACAAATTAAATGAAATAAGAGCGAAATTGTCCATATAAAAATATTTATTCTCCCCTCCCCTCCTATATCAAACATAATACTATTAAAATCCCTCCATTCCCCTCTCTTTTTGTCAACCCAAACAAGGTAAAAGAAAATCCCTCTCAAACCCTCCCCTCCATTTAAATTCCTCCCCTCTCCTCCCCCTCCATCGAGCCAAACATAACCTCAGGGATTGGTTCAAGCCCAGTTGATTAAAAATATCCTGTACCTTTAGTCCCCTTTGGCCCAGTTCACTTATCTTCTAAAAGCAGGCCCTAAACCCAGAGAACAACTCACCTGAACCTTCTCAGTCTTTTTAAAATAAACCGATGTAGTTCTAACAATAAGCTTTTGAGCTCTCCACAGTCACATGACCTCTAATTCCCTCATTATTTACCCCATAGAAGATTCTGCTTGGGCCCAACAAAATTCCCTCCCACTTACCTTTGGGAACTGACGTTATCTTCCTTTTTCCACTCGTGTAATTAATTCTGGCACATTCCCCATGCACCTAATTAACTTCGCTAGGCTCTGTCTTCTACATTCATCGAAATGTGGCGGCCACCCCTCACCAGAGCATCGCACAAAGATGAATCAAACACTCCTTCTCCATCCCCTCTCTTATCTTATTCTTCTTCACAGTTTTTGCTTTCATGCCCTAACCTTCCGCACGTAAAACAAAAGCTAACCAACTTTCCGTACTTTATTTTAACCCACACCTCTAAATGACTACATGGCTTGGGCATTTTAAAACCTGGAACCAAAGGACATTCCACATCAAAGTCTATTCGGACTCTACCAAAGCTCCTAGCAGCTGAATATGCATCATCTGGATCTTCTATTGCAACAACCTTCCCAATCTTGCTTCCACAAAGATAGTAGTTTTCCTGCATATGCCCAGCTGGTGGAATGTTGTGGAACTAGATCCAAAAAGTGCATGTATTCAGTTGAAACTCACTATCATAGAGAAAAGGTTTCCTCCTTTGAAGAGTTAACATGTGGTGCATAATGGAGCTTCCTCAAGCACCCTTGTAGCTTCCTCTGGAAACTCGAACTTGAAAGAAAACATATTAAATCATATTCCATCTATATTCAGCTTCCCCTTAACCTTCCACGCAGCTAGGATGCTCTCCTTAACTGCCAAATAACTTATTTGTGTTTTCGAAATAACCTTCCCTACTAACTTGCTTCTGCTTCCTTCATCTAGTTCATCACTCTTCTAACATATTTTAAACTAAAAGTCACTTAACTCCATTCTCGATCACTCACTTTGCGACCACCCGCTGCCCGCGTTCGCAGAAATGGTTAGCAGAGCACTTGAACTTGATGATACTAGAAATCTCTTTACTACTGCCGCACCCTAGACTTACAGAAATAGATTTCTTCTCTACCCACTCAACATAACTGAGTAACAAATTAACAACCTCACCTAGGAAAACCTAACCCTACGGTACCACAGATTCAAGAATATATAATATTTAATAAATAACAGTTACAACAAATAAATGTCATGTGTCATATATATCGAGGCGAGGCCACATAAGAATATATAGCGTTAAAATATAACAGTTAAAGGTACGCATTATCATGTATTGAGAGGAGGAATCCATGAAAACATAAAAGTAACGGTTGTAGTTAATAATTGACATTTATTTAGTGATAAAATTGATGGATCTTATGAAACAACCGTTATGTAACACTTATAAATAATTCCTCTTCCAAACTCTTATATCAATGAAAGCAAAACATAACGATCTTTGGAAACAACATTCATCTAACACTTTCATAACTCTTCATAATATCATCGGACCTTCATAAATCATAATTCATAATCCTTCGTAACATCCGTTAAACCTCTATTTAAACTTACTTATTTCTTGTGATTTTTATTACTTTTTTTTATCTGCCTCCTCCTTCTCTCTTTCATTATATTAAGTTCCCAAGAAGCTCCCCCGCTGCCCCCACCCCTCTTTCACCACCACCACCATCACCTCCTCCTCCTCTTCTTCCTAAAATGGAAGCTATGATGTACAAGGCATATTGCGGAATACGCCAACAAGATGAACAAGAAGTTGAACCATATACTTCATCACAATGATGTTGAATATCACTTGCAATCAGGCCCTTCATCTCCCTCCTCCGATGATAAAAATGAGGAGGAGGAGGAGGAGGGCATTGGTAGTGATAATTGGACACTACTATTGTGTTTATAAATGTTAAAAGAAGTTAACAAAGAAAAAAAACTTAATAATTCATGGTTATTAATTAAAAACCATAAAGCATTCTTAATAACACCAACATACTTAACAGTTCTAACTTAACAAACATTAATTAAAGTTTTTGAAAACTTTTTTTCTTCCCAACGCTAACTTTAGGTGCATCCTTGTTATCCAATGACTATCAAGAGAATCAGGTACCCTATCATTACGTCCTGTTCAATTTCCAACATGTGCAATGATGATCAACATTAGATAGGCTAATGGTTAGGGCAAAAATGCTTCTTTTTCAACACTTTTGTGACAAAATTACTCCCAAAAATCTCTAAAGCAAAATTGCTCCTTAACCCAATATTTTTATTAAAGATATAACCATATCCGTATGATATGGATTTTGGTTTCATAAAAGGATATTAGTTATATCTTTAATGCAAAATATTAGAAATATCAAAGTAAAGTAAAGGAACAACCAAATCACTAATGTTGTTTATACTTTAGAGTAATGTTGATGTGGACTGTGGACTAATGAATTTAGTTCCCTTTTGATTTTGAGGATTTGAATTTAAATTAAAGTTGTTTTCCTCTTGATTCTTTAGTTTTTTTTATTTCTAACGTTACAAACAGTTTTAAGTTTTTTTTTCCTAATTTATGGTCATGGCTCTAATTAGGTTCAAGTTTTATTTTTTTTATTTACAAACAACTGCAAGCTTTTTTTTTTTTTAATGATCATGACTTTTAACGAGTTCAAGTTTTAATTACTTCTTATTTTTATTATGTTTTAAAAATAAAGCTGGGAATTAGGGCCTACCCGGGGAAAGAAAAATTGATGTTTTTTAAAACCCGACTCGAGAGCATGCAAGCTAGGGCCGAAAGTCATTTTCACAAGATTTAACTATACATCTACACGCTTTATGCAATAAAACAAATATATATTTATTAATTCATAATTAAAGGTAAAAAAAATAATGTCTACAAATAACTCACAGTCTCACACAAAGTATAAGAATGCAAAAAACTAAACACTTTAAGCAATATGAGTATGACGACTATCATTTTCATCTTCTTTGTCACTATCATCAATTTTAAGAAAATTTGATTGTAATTTACTTTGAGTAATAGACTCTACTTGAAGGATAAAAATATCAAGAAGTTCTTCTCCCGCATAATGAATACATCCATAATCTTTATCTGCAACAGATAATAAACCAAAATTATAAATAAGTCTATAACAAATACAAAATATAAATAAATTAGTAAATTACCATCATATGTAAATTTAGAAATTTTATGGTTCTTAGGGAAGAGTCAGCAAGGGCACAAGCAGAGGGCAGAGGAATTTAAAAAAAAAAACTAACGGGCCGGCCCTCAGCCCTGCAAGGCCCTCGGACCTACAGGGATGACCTTTTTAAGCTTGACTTCCTTTTGAGGCTCTAATTTTTAAGCCCGGCCGTGATTTAAAAGGGCTTAAATAGATATTTATAAGCTCTATTTAAAAATGATAAAAGATGATGAATACATATTTATATTATATATTTTCAATCATCCAAGTTCAAGGTCTAACCAATTCCCATATATTTTAGTTTTACAGGTCTAGGGAAAAAAAGACATAAGCAGGTCAAGGTCTTTTAACGAAATATACATGTCATGTTCTTATCCTGTGAACATTCCTAATCGTGTCATTGTCAACAAATTGACGTGGTAATTTCTGTCAATAACTTAACGACAAAATTAACAACAGAGTTTAATTATTTTTATTTTATTTGATTCTTTGTCAATTTAAACTGCGGAGTCATTAGAGGGATTCAGTTAATGCATCCCCGATTTACTCTGTTTGGTTATTTTAGTCAAATCCCATCATAAACTGGAAATAAATTAGGGAACATTTAAAAAACAATTAAGAATATCGAAATCTCAAATAGTCAAATCACTCTTTTTACCCCACTTAGATTCATTAGCTAATTGCTATACTTGATAAGCAAAGGACAACACTTTTAGGGCTCGTTTGGTACAAAGAATTGGTTCTGATAGAAAGGAAGGAAATGAAAATTTTTTAGCCCCGTGCACGTTTGGTATGCCAAAGGAAAGGAAAAAAAAAAGAAAATATAAAATATCTAAAATATCCCTCCAAAAAAATCCCAACCCTTTCTTCTCCATCGACGAGACAATGACTAGCGAAAAAAACTCTCCCTCCTATTTCTTTCTTCATCACCGTGGATCATCTGGTCTGGAGGATGGAAAACACAAAAAATTCCTCTTTTTGTGATATTGCTCGATTCTCTTTGGCCATGAACTTCAAAATTAGCATATTTATTTTCATCAGCATAATATCCTTGTTGCTGTGATAACAAACTTTCCTCCTCTTTCTGGCAAAAGAAAAAAAGAAAAAAACTTTCATCCCCATCCTAATGGAAGGTCCCAAGGATTGAGAAGGCATTGGCACAATCCTCCAACAACAAGCATGGCACAATCTGAACGATGAATGAGTGAGAGTCCGACGAGAGGAAGGTTGTGAGGAAGAAAACGAATATGCTTTGGAGGTTAGTCTGGTCTTTTCTCATCATTTTCCCGTGGGAAAATCCGCTTCCCACGCCTAATGGAAGGAACCGATATGCCACTATGCAAGTGAAGATGGCTTCTCATGGGAAAAATAATTCAGCGTACCAAATGACTAAACTGACGGGAAAATGGTCATTTTCCTTTTTTCCTTAGGCTAATTTTCAGCCATCTTAGGGGGAATCATTGTTTTGAGATTTTCAAAATATGAAATTACTTAATTGGAGTTTTTTTCAATGAATTCTGTTCCAAAGCGTTTGAATACATAAATGGAATAAATCTTAACCCTTAAAATTAGATCTAATAATGATTATATTAAATGGAGAGAAAATAGAGAAAGATCGAAGACATTCATTTCCCATTATTATTATGTGTACAATGGTAAAATTCTTCACTATAATCAAGATTTTAACATATAGATCCTTTGAATTATTTTATTTTCCTTACTTTTACGTCAGTTTTAAGTAAAATAACAATTTTATAACAAAGTAAAATAACATAAAGACATGTTTTTTTTTTGGCCTAATATAATATATGAAACTCCATATTGGACTAGAGTATCATATTTTTTTTATTCATTTTCATGAAGGAACTACTATTTGTTGTGGTGAACATAATTATTTCCTACTATTATTTGTTATCATTTCTCTTTTTCTTTTGGTCGTGGGTTCCTACAGTTTTTTTTTTAATTATGTAATGTAACTAGTGTTGCTTTCATTTAATTGTTTTACTCATATAGATAAGATGTGTGTTGCCTCATGATCTAACCCTAGGATTAATAATATAAAATTCTAGAATTCAACAAAAAAGATTCAAAATCAAAATTAAAACAAACAACGGGAAATGGGAATGATTCAACATTAAGTAAGAATGATTTAGTCCTTATTAGCATTAAACAAGATAGTGTTCAAATCTCCTTGGAATCTTTTTCTTCCTTATATGTGATTCCCGTGGCATCTTTGTCAGATTAACCTTTCAGCAATCCAGCACCGTGACATGATCTTTGTCAAAGTAACCTTTCAATTGAACACTACTATATCAACCAGAACCATGGAAGGTGAGAACAATCTTGATGGGATATGAAATAATGGTTTATTATGATGTCTAGATATTTAGGATACCTATCATTATTAGGGAAACTTGTTTAAATTTTAATTTGATTGTCATATTTGATTATTAATTGTCATTTACTTTTAATTTTAGGAATCTAGAATGTTCCATCATCAATTCTTATTTATTGTAATTGCATTCTAGAATATTGTGTCATCAATTTCTAGGGTTAGGTCGACGCCTATAAATAACACTTCAAGTCATTTGCTTTATACGTTTGATGAAGTGGATAACTGATTATTGAGTCCCCTTTTTCCTTTTTCTCTCTTTTCCTCTCTCTATTCGTCTAGTTTCTTCCTCCTTCTTGTTATTCTCCTTCCTCTCTATTCTCTCTCTTCTCCCTGCGCCCTGTCAAGCTCTTTTTAAAGACAACCAAACACGCCCTTCCTCCATAAAACTCCACAACCACCTCGTCACCAGCCCGTTCAGTTAAGTTCCCGCTCACCCAAGTCGTTTTTCCCTCCTTTTATGTTTTCTTGGCTGTTTTACATTCCTTTGTGCGCATAGTTTTTAATGTTCCTTCTACATTTTAGTTCAGGGGAAAAAAACCAGAAAAGGGCCTCTCTTCTCCCCTTCTCCGTCCCCATCCCGCATCAAGTATGTTCATCTATATGATGGGAGGGGGTCTGTTGCCCCTCTTTTTTATCCAATTTCCCAAATGTTTTTTCTTCTTTATTTGGATCATTAGATTCTATATAAGATGTATGACATTTTGTTATATTATAAGAAAAAATGGTTACGTCTTCAATTTTTTATGATTTTTTAAAGATTTAATACTTTGAATGAAAAGGAAACTACACATATTTTTAAGTAAATCTTTAAAAAAACATTTGAAAACTCATAAAAAATTTGAAAATTTACTGCGTGGTTTGTTTATTAATATTTTCATATGATAAACTTATAATATTAATAGATATACTAACCATTTATTATATTTTGGAAAAAAATTATTCTTGAAAATTTTCTTTTGGGATATTTAAAATGTTTTTATTATTGTGAATGATATGATTTGTTCTATGTAGTTTAAGAAAGCTCTTATATTTAAGTATATATTTTATATATTACTCGGTTTATTCTTTTCTAATATTATATTCTTTTATGATAGTATCATCACATCAAATTTACAAAATTTGAGTTTGTGGCTCTTGACATCATTGGAAATAATTATTTATCTTGGATACTAAATGTATAAATATATCCAAATGTCAATGGTTTAGAAGACACAATTAAAAAAAAAAAATCAAAGATCCAATCAAAATAAAGTCAAAACTATAATCTTTCTACGTCACTATCTGTATGAAGAGCTAAAAATTGAGTATTTAACCATAAAAAGCCCCATGTTTTTTCAAACAACTTAAAAGAAAGGTATAGCTACTAGAAAAACTGCTATTCTTCCAAAAACTTATTATAACTAGATGCATTCATATTTGCAAATTTTAAATCCGTGAGAGTTTGTATGATTTTGTAATATTTTGAATCAGTTTTCAACTGAAATTATTTGGACAAAAAGTTATTGATGAAGATATGTTAGAGAAAACATTATCCACATTATATACATCAAATGTGCTCTTGCTGCAACAATATCATAAACAGGGTTTCAAGAAATATTTTGAATTAATTAATTAATAATTGATTTCTTATCTTCTTGTGGCTAAACAAAATAACTAGCTTTTAATGAAGAATCATGGATCATGAATTTCATCCAATGAGCTCTACGTCAATCCCAGAAGGGAATGCAGTAGCATAAATGAATTATGAATTGATTCATGTGCTACTACAGTCACTTATGGGAGTAGAGTGCTGTGGGCCGGCAAGATTCATGATTCTTTGTTAAAAGCTCATTATTTTGTTTAGCTACAAAATGTAAGAAACTTGAAACCCTTTTTCATAATATTGCTATTGCATGAGCACATTAGATACATGAAATCTAGAGAATGTTTTCTAAAAAAAATATCATCAGAAGAAACTCTTTCTTGAAATAAGTTCATATGAGAACTAATTCTGAATTTTATAGAATTATACTCAATCACATATTTAGAATCTTGCAAGTGTGAATGCATTCAATCATAATGAGATTTTGAAAGAATAACAATTTTTTAATGGTCATATCTTTCTTTTTTAAGTTGTTTAAAGAATCAGTGTGTCTTTTATGGTCAAATATTTAATTTTTAGTCCTTCTTATAGATGGTGGCATAAAAAGATCATGACTTTGGATTTATTTTAATTGGAAGTTTGATTGCCTTTCTTTAATTGTGTCTTCCAAATCATTTATATTTAGATGGATTTTTGCATCTTGCTAGGACCAAAGATAAATATTTCTTTCCAATAATTTTAAGATTTATAAACTCAAGTTTTATTAGGTTTGACATGATGATACTAGCGTACACAAATATAATATTAGAAAAAATAAACCTAGCAATATATAATATATCGATTGATTCTATGAAACTTGCTTTTTTTGATACATCACATTTATTAAATTACTTTCTTACTATGTATAAAAAGAATAAACTATATAAAATTTCTTTAAACTTTGAGTCAGTTACATATAACATTCCTGAAATTTAAAAGTTTAAATTTAACCCCTAGTCTTTTATTTTTTATTATTATTAATCTTTTGCTGTTAACTGATCGTTATCTTTTTAATAAAAATTGACATGGTATATTAATAGATGACATGTGACATCCTATGAAATTTACTAGTTTCATAAAACCTCCATAAGCTTTGAGAGTGTGTTTAGATTAGCGTTGGTATAAACGATTTTTTTTCAATTTGACTTTTGTAAACGTAAGATATAATAAAAGTTAGATTGTATAATGTGATTTTATATTTGGATTTACTTTTAAAAAAGCCAATTTATTAAACTGAAACTTGTTTGAATCATTAATATAAAAGTAAATTTGGATATAAAATGACAGAAAAAGATATAAATTAATAAAAATAAAAATAGTTGACGTATTATTGGAAAAAATTTGAAAAATAATAAGTTACTTAAATTTTAGGGAAAATTAGAGAAAAATCTCCCTTTAAACCCTAATAAGAGTTATGTCATTCTTCGTACATAAAAACATATCAAGTTATTCACACTAACTAAATTTCTAATGGAGGAGTTTTCCCCGATTTCCCTTAAATTTTATTATTTATTTTTTCTTAAGGTATTTTCATAAATAAGGAGCAAAATGTTATTTTAATAAAAAAATGTGGTATCTAGTATGTTTTCTTCATGAGTTATTTACTTTTTTTCTCTTCAATGATAGAAATTCATTCTCTCTCCATGTTGGAAAAGCCAAAAGCATGAAAATTTGGCTTATACCTTAAAACAACTTTTTTCTTTAAAAGTCCAATTAAAAAAAATACTGATCTAAACATCACAAAAAGCAAAAAGTGGCTTTTAGCTATTCAGATGCACGTTTGAGCCTCCAAATGTGATTCCAGACACACCCTAACTAGTTACAAATAACTCCTTAAACTTTAATTAGTTACAAATGACCCTATGGCATTTCAAATTTTTAATTTAAATCCCTTAAAATTTTGATTTATAATATTAAACACTATATCATTACATTTATTATTTTAATAAATTTATTAACATTTGTTGTAACATCCCAAAAATTTAATGCAAGGATTAAATTATGGAAATTAGATAGTAAGTCAATTTATGGAACCTATAAAATTTAAGGAAACTTAAATTTAACAAAGGGAAAAATTAGGACCTAGTGTGTGTAATTAATAGGATAAAATTATACCTATATGTGTATAAAAACACACACACCCACACTTGACAGCACACACACGTATAAAACCATCCATGCATTGTCAGTCCTTCCCATCACAACAAACACACACATGTACCACACACATACCTACACATACACCTTCAAAACAATGACACTTACGTTACTCCTTCTCTTCCCATTTGACCAAGGATACAGCACACAAGTACAGCACACAACACACCTCACTGTAAATAAATCACTCTCTCTTCCCTCTCCATTCAACATTCATGCAGCAACTAAAACATAAGAGAAGAAACAGAAACATAAACACAGAAAACAGAAAAACAGAGAGAAAGAGATGTGAGTGAGAGAGTTGATCGGTGGAAGAAAGAGGAAGCTTCAAAACTCACATGCAGCACCATAAGCTAACATAGGTGAGTTTCATATATCCTTATCTTCCTTTTCCAGTAGATTTGAGGCTGTTTTCAGTAGCTTTTTGGGGTTGTTCTTCTGCTGGAATTCAGAAAATTCGTCGGAAAGTTGCTGTCACCGAAACCAGTGATTTTGTGACGATTTTGGGTGATATTTGTGATGTTTTTGATTCTGAAATAACGTCCCTAAACCCCAGGAACATGTTTAAGAGTATGTAGAGTCAAAATATTTGAGATTTGAGTCCAAAAGCATGGCTACATATCAGTTTTATCAACTCTGTTTTGGTCGCCGGAAAACAGAGGTTTTATCGGAAACTTTCAGAAGCTCAAACGGAGGCTACAGATGAATTTTTCATCTGGTTCTTTTTGATATGGAAATTTTAGGATGTGTAGTATGAAATAGAATCAAGAAAAGCTCAATTTGGTGTCAAAACAAACAAGTTATCAATTTTTGAAGTTAGACTGTCCAAAACTGATGTTCATCAGAGTCAGTCAGATTCGTGTGGATTTATGACCAACCAAATCACATCCATTATTTACGAAACTTTACAGGGAGATATTAGACATAACAAGGTTTAATATGAGTGGTAGAATGTATCATTTGGATATCTGTAGAGAGAGTTATGATTTTTGAAAGATGGGCTTAGAAACAGGTGCAATCCTGAACGTCCAGATTCTAGTAGTTGATTTCGTGGTGTTTTTGAATTATGTAATATTTCCCAATGGCCATGAAAATTTCCAGAATTGAATTTCATAGTCTTAGCTTTAATTTGATATATATTTTGTGTTAATTGGATTAGTATACTAAGATATATGAATTTTTGAAGTCAGTTGCTCTCAAACTGTGTTTCTAGAAAGCAGTTTGTTTGTGTCAAACGTTTGGAAAATCAAACCTTGTCACCAAATTATGAAACTTTCCAGATTTAAATTAGACATCCATATCTTCAATTTGACGGGTAGAACATAATTTTTGGACAAGTATATTAGGAGATATAGATTTTCAAAGTCATGCTATATTTCTGGAGACTAATCTGGAATAGGGGTATTTCGGGAAATTCTGGGAGTAATATGGTAAATCTGGGTAGATTTTGATATTTGTCCATGAAACTATATTTCAATAGCTTCATGTAGGCTTTGGACCCAGTCAATTTCGATTTTTCTAGAATTAGTTATGATTTTTCAAAGTTAACTGAAAAATCTGCCAATTTGTTGAAGAATAGTAAAATTATACTATGCAAAAGTATATAGTGTATAAGCCACTGAAACTGAGATAATCAGCAGAATATGATTAAAGATAATAGTAATACAAGTAATAACCAATTACTTGTTAATTTTAATATATAGGAACTGGTAAAAGCCCGAGCCGAAGAAAAAGTTTTGGATAAACAGTTGGACTGAAAAAGGACCCAGGTAGTAATTCTTTCTCTCATATACTATGTGATTATTTATATGTTGTGTATATCATTTTCTGTAACATGACAGTGCCTGTGGCACAACACGCGAATAAGCCAGGGTCTAAACATATCGTTTGACCATGGACACGAGTTTAGCTGGGGTTGCAAACAGTCGTTTGGCCTTGGACAGTATGCATACAACATGAGTTAGCATTTTACATATCATGGTGCATTGCACATTTATTTATCGTATTTTATATGACTGATTGTATATTACTACTGAGATTCATTCGAATCTCACCCTTTTTCAACATCTAAAAATATTCCAGCAAAGGACAGCGGCTCTAAGGGCAAAACTGTAATTACTGGCAGAGGAAGGTTCAGTCATAGTCGGGAGTTACATCTGATTATCTTTAGTTGTGGAATTTATTTCTTTTGTACTTTGTATGTATTTTTCAACCTAGATGAGGATTTTCTGTATTATCAGAAGTACTTATTATCAGTATAGTTTCACTATTTCTGTTTGCCATCTGAACGACACATTTATTATATAGCGAATATCAGAATATGGGGTTTGACATTTGTACTATCATCTGCCAATTAAAATAGCTTTTTTGTATAACAAAATTTAGAAAAATAATATTTAAAAAATATAAAAATAAGCGTTGAACCTCTGATTCAAGAAAAGATATGTATTACTAACAACGAATTAAATAGGGGGAAAGCTATAATCTAATACAAATATAATATTTAAACCATCAATGTTCAATTATTTTAAGAATATATTTAACATAAATGATGATCTTTTTATACTATCTATACTCAATTATCCCAAAAAAATATGTAAATATGTTATAAACATGATGACACTTTTATTTTTATATTTTAAGTAATATTCTTCTAGTTTTTGCCATAAAAAAGCTATTTTAATTGGAAAATCATAGTAAAAATATTAATAAATATTTTAAAATGATAGAAGTAACCACAATGGGTTTAATATTATAAAAATAAATTTTAAGAGAATTAAATTTAAATTTTGAAATGTCAAGAGGTTATTTGTAATTGATGAAAGTTTAAGGGATTTATTTGTAACTAGTTAAATTTCAGGGGGTTTTATAAAATTAGTAATTTAAATAGGACGTCACATAGGATACCATATGTCATATGTTAATCTGATGTCATTAAAAAGATAACAATTAGTACAAGGTGTTAATAATAAAAAATATAAAAGGTAATGGGTTAAATTTAAAATTTGAAATGTCAAAAAAGTTATATGCAACTGATCCAAACTTCAGGAAGGTTTTGTATAATTTAGTTATAAAAAAATTACTTTGTTATTTTTACGGGTTAAGGTATAAAAATACTCTTGAACTTTTTATCAAAAGTGCGTCTAACACTATATACTCTTTAAAGATACAAAAACACTCATGAACATTCATAGTTAGAAAAATGCTAGAACCATTAAATATAATATAACACTGTTATATATGCATATGCAAAATAGTGTGGGTCCTACTATAAAAAAAATTGATAGTGTTAGGTTTTATTTATCTATCCTAACATTTTTATTCCTATTTTAAATATTCATAAATATTTTTGTATCTCTGAAAAACATACTGAAGGCACTTTAATTAAAAACTCATGAGTATTTTTTCACCTCAACATTATTATTATTATTATAAAAAAATTTAAGAATTGGATATTTAATTTTTGTTAACTTCTCATCTCTCTCTCTCTCTTTTTATGAAATATAATTATGCATTCATGATGCAAAAGTCATCATAACCTACAAAATATCTTAATAATATACGCATATTCTATAGAAGGTAAGACAGTCCAATGGAAAATCTTGGTTTTAGTAATAATTTTAATATGGGATTGTTTAAAAGTTTACATTGTATAGAAAGTCTTGTTGTATGGACTAGTTGTTGCTGCTTGAGGATGAGGGTCATAGCCTCCCGAAGTGCTTAGTAGTTGCAGTTGTAGGACTCCAAGTCTAGTTTGAGGAGTAATTATGATTTGTTCGCGTATTAAGTATTAAGTTTAACGAGTTTATAAACCCGCACTGCCGCACACTACGCGGTTGTGAATATGTGATATCTAAAACGATTGAATAGAAAATAAACAATTAGTTGCAATCCAAAAATTTAATTTAATGATGAAATAGTAAAATGTTATAGTCAGTAATTACATTAGATTACTGACAATAATTAATTCAATTTATCTGGTTCAGATTTTTTAATAATTATATCTCCCGGTTATTATCTCTCTTTATTTTTGAACATATTTTAATTTTTATCTTTATTATTTTAGTTGTTATTCCTACATTTAATATGGTAAGAGAATGGACTCTCAACATCCCCTTTATATAATCAATAGATTTCTCTACTTTATATATGAACAAATACATAATTATATGAAAGGAGATATGAAAATAGTCGCCGGTGCCACAATTCTCATATGATGAATTCCTCTCAAGTCTCAATCACATGCCCTAGTTCTTGTCTTCTCCTATAGGTGATGCCACTTACTCATTCAACAAACAACTTGTTGGTAATGTATATTATCTATTAAATGTATCTAATTAAGTATTTTTTAGCATTATTACAAATTTTTTAATAATACATTAGCACTTTTTATTTTTTTATAATTTTAATTTTAATGTTTCTCTTAAAATTATCACATCATATAATATATAATATATGTATATTTACTTAATAAAATTAAAATGTTTTAGTGATTTTATATTTAAACCTACTTTTCACTTAATCCAAATAAATAAGTAATCTTGTTATGAATTTATTCATATCTAAACAAAAAAAGTGATAACTTTTTTACTACTTTAGGAGCACTTAAACCCTTAATAAAATTAACACCTCATCTTGTTGTCATTACATAAACTAGTTTTCAACAATTAACAATTTTGTATGGTATTACTACCTCAGTTGTTTAATATAAGAACTCACTCGTAATGTAATTACACCGCTATATTAAGACTCGAATGTAGTATTCTTTAATAAAAAGAAGAAAAATTTAATTATTTAGTCTTGATAATTTTGACTTGGCTGAAATTCAGTTTCTAAACCTTGAGTCTCTAAATCGACAAAATTCCATCTTTATAGTTTTAATCATATTAGAAAATAAAATTATAAGGACTAATTTTCATAAACTAATGTTCTAAAGGCCTAAAACGGTAAAACCATAAAAATAAAGTTACAATAACTCAAAGTTTAATGATTAAATTTCAACCAAATCAAAATTATAAAAACCGGCTTGGATGGAATTAAAATTTTGAAGCCTTCCCAAGTTAAAATTGTAAATAGTAGATGATTGATTTTTTTTGTGTAAAAAGAATGAAACTTTTGTCGTTATCCTGTTACAATACAAACTTTGTACTATCATTGTCTCATAGCCTCCATTTTGCCGGGAACACAACTTATGAATTCTCTTGAAGTTAGTTATATAACTGATCTTGGAAAAGGCCAGGTCAAACTCCTACTGTTTCCCAGGTAAAAAAAAAAAAAATCCTACTGTTTCACCTTTATTTGATTTATTCAAATTAAAAAGGAAAGATTTCGGTATCTTCCTTCTGGAGAATTTTTCTTTATGGGAAATGTTACTTTGTTTTTACTGAACTTATATATATTTTCTCATATTTTTCTCATTGATATTTGATTGAAATAGTTTTATTATATCTATTTTTGGTAAATATATTTACACTATTTTGAATAACAAGTTGAGAACAAATAGAAAAAGGATCATCAATTTTTTTAATTTCTCTACAAAGTTCTTTGTGAAATATTATTTTTTGGGTACAATCTTTGTGAAATATTATTATTGTCGGCTCATAATATTTAATTTCCATTGTACAAAATGTAACTATTTATTTATTCAATAAATTAAATTTTAATGTGATATATTTTTAAAATGGCCATTCAATTGTTTCATATTATATTAAATTATAACTAAAGCTGATTTCGCTCATCATTTTAATCGATAATTATACCTAGTTTGTGACAAGTTATATATATTATTAGCAAGCAAATCAACACTACAAGTTATTTTTTAAATAAATATTGTAAATACAACAGAAAAAAGTATGAGAAAATGAAAAAAAAAGTGTAGAGAATGGTGATTTCACACTTCAATCCAATATAATATATATGCTGCATAAATATTTTATTGAAAAAGGGTACAAAATGTTTTATGAGATATATCAAATATGAGAAACATTATTTTACTTTTTTTTTAAAAAAAAAAAGGTTTAGGTAAACATCCTCCATGATAATTTTCATGTGCATATTTGATGGAATAGAGAGAAAAACAATTTTTTCAAAATAGAAAACCAATTTTTATTCTTTTTCACCAAATTATAAAAATTCTAGAAAACCTTCTGCGTGAAAATAGGAGAGTGATGGACAGATGATTTTTCATTCTAAAAAGTCTAGTGATAATTAAATGATTAAGGCGCATCTAATATCATGAAGTATTTTTCATGATATATCTAGTGATAATTTAATATTTTTTTTCGTTTTTAAAATATTTTATGGTACATTTAATATTATGAAGTATTTTTTAGGTCTGTCTATTACTTTAAAATACTTTTTTCTTTTTACAATTTTAAATTAAAAAATTAGATAATTGCAAGTGTTGGATGCACCTAAACAAATACTATAAGATTTGAGAAGCGCAAAAAAAAAAAGGTTTAAAATGTTAAAAAAATTAATTTTTATATTTGAGGGTGTTAGTGCACCACAATATATTTTAGATAGTAAATGCACGTAAAAAAATGTGTATTGAGTGCGCACTTTAACCGATAATACTAGAGTCTCAATAATATTTATTTATTTATTTTTTGTACAAAGAGGCCTCACAAACTAAAATAAAAATTATTAATTCGGAAATTTGATTTATTTTTTCTTATCCCGGAAATCATGCGCAGCCGAGATGGCGTTTCGGGAAGATTAGGGTACACGTACCACAATAAAGTCACAAAAACGTAATAGTTCGATCTCGTTGCGACCAAAAACGACGTCGTTTTGAGAATAGAGTAAGCTCTCGGGTTCTCACAGTTCCGCTCGCGCGTGGAACTCCGCATGAAGGTTTTATTTTAAAATGATTATTTTAATTCTGTTAATTTTTGGTATATTGCCCTTTGCTTTATGCTCCTGCACAGGAAAGTGTGGATGTACCATAGAGATTTAAAACGCTTCGTTAAATCGCTTCGCTCGTTCTCTCTGTATTTCTCTCTCTCCGTTCTCTGCCTCCTGTGCACTGAAAAACCATAGAGGAGAGCCCAGGGAGACGCTATAAGAGCTCCCTCATGGAATCTAAATTAGCAATTTGAGCGTGATTCGCACTTCATTTATTGGAAGTAGTAATCTTTTTGATTCCCAATACTACGAAATTTCGACTTCTTGAGGCCCCATTCCTTTCTTGCAATCCAGGAAGCCGAAGATACAAGAACTAGCCGCAACCCAGTTATTACTATGCAAAACCAACACAATTGATGGTAGTTATTAGAAGGAAAACCACCTTTTTCAATTTGGAACGTTTGCCTTTCGAGGAATTGCAATTATTTTGGGCATTTGTTGAATTTCTATTATTCTTTTTCTGTGGCCATTTGTGTTCTTCACTTCT
Source organism: Albizia julibrissin (assembly GCA_037074505.1). Lineage (NCBI taxonomy): Eukaryota > Viridiplantae > Streptophyta > Magnoliopsida > Fabales > Fabaceae > Albizia > Albizia julibrissin. Next base: position 46,547,378 of record CM073478.1, on the reverse strand, counting down.
TTTTCCCCTCCAAGCTCGAAGACATTGAATTTAGGGTTTTCTGCAATGCTACCGAGTAATGTGTGATGGATTATGTGGAGGGTCAGGGTTTGAGAAGCCTAGATGAGAGTTCATGGAGTATTATAGTCTTCTTGTCGGGTTAAATCTGTCAGTTATTTCTAAGGTTTTAGTGCTTTATCTTCTGGATCCTTATTTTTTTGGGTGGTTTAGAGGATTTGATTTTCTTCATGGAGAGTCATTAATTACTATAGTATCAAATCATGATTTGAAAAACTTTATATAGGTTTTTTATTATTCTGTTTACTTTCCTTTGGTCAATGCATTTGACCAAATGCAATAGCATTTATTGCATGTAGTCACTGTTTAAAATGCTTGCAAAATATACTTAGGGATTAATTTGCTTCCTTCTTCTAGAAGTGAAATTATAATTTTGTATACTTAATTGTAAAACTATTCTATCAAGATGAGATGAGTTACTCAGTTTCATTCTTAAGCCTGAAAAATCCACTCAACTGCAGTTAACAAATTTTATCTAATCAAATTTTTGTTTGGACCTTCTTTCAATTTTTACTCATAGGGTAGAAGATGAGATCAGTTACTCAATTGCTTTTTTGATGAGGGGAAAACAAAGCTGTTGATTTGATTTAAGCAAAAAGTATGCCTAGATGTCTCAGTTGGCATAACCTGTCTCTCTTTATGGGTTGAAAGTTCAAGAAACCTATGAGCGATTATTAGTTTCTCTGTTTGGGACTGGCTTTGTTTGGATAGAAGGCATTCCCTTGCACCTTTTGCAGGACAGAAACTAATCTCGAATGCTAGGAAATTACTAATTGATTGTTAATCGTCTCATCATTTTGTGTCTGGTACCATTTTCTCTGAAAAACGAGAGTTAGTTTTAGTCGTTTTTTTGAGGCCCCCTTTGTCAGCTTTATCTCATTTCCCAAATTTTTATCAAGACTTCTGAGCTAATGAATTAGAAGATGTCATAATTCACATTAAGCAAAGAATGTCTGCTTAAAACTTGTGGTCTGGGAATATTAGCCAGTTTTAACAATGCTAGACTTAATTAAAGAAAGATGCCATATTGATAGTTGTGATTGCAAAATAAAGCTAATTAGCACTTACACTCTAGATAAGCATGCGCTGCTTTTAAGGTTTCAGGTCTCAACCACGATTTCCTCACTCTTTGATAAAATGAATTGTGGAGTGTTGGCGGGTGAGATGGTCAAAATGACAGGACAGCGTTTTTTTATTATAATTTTCTATTTTTAAGGATTATTTTCATGAAAAAGTAGTTCAGATTGGAGTTGCTTTTGTCATTATGCATCCTTTCTTTATGTACAGGATCAAAACCATATGTTAGGCACTGGCTATGTCTAGCTTGTACTTCTAATCATTTTCTTAATAAGTGTCATTCTGTACATCATTCTTGTTTTTTTACGTCTGGAAGGATTTGTATGATGGATGCATGGGTTATTTGTTTCTTTGACTCTTTACAGGGACATGGCTCTCCAGAAGTATCTCCCATCGGGTGATGCACCCACTGTGAATATGAAACGTTTGACTTTTACCAGTAAGGTGCATGAGAAAGGTCAGCTGGAAGTGGTGGGTCGGAGTCATGATGTGGATGTGGACGTTAGAGAAGTTTATTTTCTCATTATGCATTTTCTTTCTTCGGGGCCATGTCAAAGAACTTGTGTTCAATTATGGAATGAACTTCTTGAGCATCAACTCTTACCTAGAAGGTATCATGCTTGGTATTCAAGGAGTGGGATGCCTAGTGGAGATGAAGATGATAATGGTCTATCATTCCCTTTAAGTTACAACCAGTTGGTGGAAAGGTATTTAAGATTCTCTCTCATTCTATAACTGTTGTTGAGATTGCTTTCATATTGATAGTTTGTCAAGTTTACAAGTACTGGTCCATTTTCTCATTCATGCATATCAGTCCGGTGTCTACCTATGTCTTGTTCTTTTATGTTGTTACTGGTGAAAAACTGAGAATGCAATTAATGTTTATGTGACTATTTCCCTTTCCTATATGCCCTTGTCGTTGATGTCATGAGTGATTATTATTTAGGTATCCTCACATTGATAAGGACCACTTGGTAAAGCTTTTGAAGCAATTATTATCAAGCACAACGTCTCCATCATTTGGTATGAGCCGTGGAAATGCTCCCAATGCAGCTGATGTACCTACTCTTCTTGGAATGGGTTCCTTTTCACTTCTGAGGGGTGGGTGACCTTGACTTCTGCTTCACTTTAATTGATGACATTTTTACCTCATTCGTTCATAAAATTCTCATTCTGATCTGCAAATTTATTGGTTATACACTGAGAACAATGATGTCTTACTCTGTTAATCTTGCCTTAAATTGAAAATATTTCTTCCTCCTTGTCTACTTATTAGGCTCTTTCTTTGCTTTAGATGACAGGGACAAAACGAACGAAGTTAAACGACCACCACCTTACATGCGCTGGCCTCATATGAAGGCCAATCAGGTTCAAGGACTTCGTTTAAGGGAAATTGGGGGTGGTTTCACCAGGCACCATCGTGCACCATCTATACGTGCTGCATGCTATGCCATTGCAAAACCTTCGACCATGGTACAGAAGATGCAAAATATAAAGAGGATAAGAGGACACCGCAATGCTGTTTATTGTGGTAGGTTATTCTTTTTTATACTCAAGTTAAACTTTGTGGTAGGTATCTCTATGATTCTCAGTGTATAGATCCACTGTATTAATTAACAGTACTTGTACATTTCAAGAGGGAGCAAGACACTTATCCCTTGTTCTCTTCTCTCTTTTTAACCACAGGTATTTTGGTTTGAGTATTTTTTTTTTGTCATATTCATAATCCTGCTGTGATTTAAATTTTAGCAACTAATTTTGTATTTTCCACCCCTTTTCAAAGGTGTGGATTTTATTTTATATTATATCCATTATATTTGAAGCTCTGATGCATTATTGTGCCCTTCAAACGTCAGGAATTGCTTCAGTGGATGCCTTGTGCAGAAATGGGAGCATTCTGTGCTTTATGTTTTTTCTGTCTTTGAGCCCTGAGGAGTAAAACAATGGAAAGATATTCTGTTGTAAAGGATGAAGTCTTCCAAATTTGGAAGGAAGAAACATTTTGAAAGTATACCTGAGGCTAATTCGCTGTGTTACATGAATTTGACTTAGTGTGTGTAATGCCAATTGCCCAAAAAAGAAAAAAAATATGTGGTCAGCAAACACATCATTTAGAATGAAATGTGTCATATATGATTTTTATATGCTATATTTACTGCGCTGTCCAAAAAAAAAAAACTATATTTACTGCTAATGTGGTAATCTCATGCCAGTTTAGGCTTCTTCTATGCACCTAATATGTCATCCATTTTAATCAAACATCCCAATTTGATTATGTCATTCTATCATTGTAGGATAGATACAAGAGGGTTCTTTGTATTTGGAAATTTGGATAGCTTTACTTTGCAGTACTAAAGCTTAATAATGTCAAGGATGTCAGCAGATTTTTAGACATTAACTGTAACTTTGAGAATTTTGATACAATATTTTAGAATTTACAGGGAAAATGTGGGGAAATCACCCGATGGGTTTAATGAATATCCACAATGAAGGGTATTATTTAGCTTTAGGTCAGCAGAACAAGAGGGGGGAAAATGAAAAAAAGGGCTATTGATTGGTTGTAAGTATTAGAAGAAAATAGAAAAAAAAACCTATTGAAAACGAGGAATCTTGGTTACAACTCAAGCAGTGTTTCAAAGATAGTTTTTTTTTTTAATTAATTTGAATAATAGTGTATGGTTATCTGAATGGTAAAAAAAATCTATTTCCTCCAGTCCTTAATGTCAGATCTATTTACTTAGTTTGATTAGATTAAGGAAGTTGGTTAAGTTAGTTAATATGACATTTTTTTTTAAAAGACCCTAATCATCTTCCTTAATTCCCTCCATCTCTCTCTTGATTATTGTTAAGGGAGTATCAATAAGAGTAAATTAGGAAAAAATTGACAAATTTGGAAAATAGGTCTTATATTTAAGGTAAAGATCAATTCCCCATTTAGCTCCTACATTACATTACTGGAGGGAGTATATAATTCCTGATTTCTGTCATTGTTTGAAGTGGGATTTGACTTGTATAGACTAATCAGAAACCCTAATCTTAAACATAATATAAAAATTCCCAGTTTTTGTGTATTAATGAGAAAGTAACGAGTGTCCTTGTGTCATATGCCTTTTGCTTGTTTATTGGTTTGTTCTGAGATCTACAAGATATTTGATGAATCTATTTTTACAAGGTGCTCTCAGAAACATTGTTCCGATCAAAAGATTTATTGCTTTGGCTTCTTTGGTTGTTTCATTAATGCCTCCATATTGAATAAACAGTTTTGTTGACCTCTTCCTATATATCTAGAAAAGCCATGAAGAACCTTTCTATTTCATCTCTCCTTTTTCTTTGGGCACCTATTTCTTCAAATTTTTGCTATTGTCTGCTCTAGACATTAAAGATTTAGTGAGAAATTTTTACGTACTCCTGGAATACCATGCAATTCATACTCTTTCCAGTAAAAATAGTTCATATGTGGGGAGAGAATGTAAAGTGTAAAGTAATTGAATGAGGAGAGAGCTTGAATGAAATTTCATTCGAGAGTATCTAATATTTCTTTGGGACAATATTCTTAGTAGAAACATTCTACTTTTTTTTTATTGTTGAGTCTTCTTGTAGTTATTGTTTCTGTACCTGCTCTCTTGAATTCCTGTGCTTTGGAGAGCAGGCTACTTTTCTCCTAGATGTGCAGCTGATGATTTTTGCCTTAACATGCATGCAGCTACATTTGACAGGTCTGGGAGGTATGTCATTACTGGGTCAGATGATCGACTTGTAAAAATTTGGTCAATGGAAACTGCATATTGTTTGGCTAGTTGTCGTGGACATGATGTGAGTTTGTTTTGTGCAGTAAATATATTTTCCTGTTTGACCAGATTTCATTTGCTTTAACATTCAAGTTTAAATATATGATATGCTTGATAGGGTGACATCACTGACTTAGCTGTCAGTTCAAACAATGCCTTAGTTGCATCCTCTTCAAATGACTGTATCATACGAGTTGTAAGCTCTCTGCTCAGATGACATGTTTTTGTGTTCCTCGTCTTACTTTTCCCATGTCTCTTTCATGATACTCTAATATGTTGTTGATTTTGTTTTCATAGTGGCGCTTGCCTGATGGTCTACCAATATCAGTTTTGCGGGGTCATACTGGAGCAGTCACTGCTATTGCATTTAGTCCTAGACCTAGTGCTGTGTACCAACTTTTATCGTAAGTCATCAGATTATCAAAGAAAGAAAAGGAATTTATTATGTTGTCTAATTTATACACATTTTATATATATTACAAAGTTCAAAGTTCTATTTTACAAATATCCTCTATAATGTTGAGGGCATCATCAAAATTGTGAATCATATAAGATTTTTGAAGAAGACAGTTAACTAGAACCAACATCTCAGGCCAGAAGCATGACAATTTCTAAGTATTTACAAGACAGGCTTCTCTTCTATATTTCGATTATGTCAAACATGCTATGATGTGCTCCACTTGTTTCTGCATTTCCTTCCAACCTACAAGATAACTGCCCATAAAATACTTGAGGCAACTTTCAGCCAAAACTCAACTTATATTAGTTTTACTTGGTATGGGCCTTTTCTTTCCTTTTGTAAATGTGGTTTGAAGTGTTACTATATTGCATGATGATATTTTGATAATTTCTAATTGCATATCAGGCTACAAATTCCTTATTTTCAGGAAGGTTCTACATGTATTAATTTTTTTTGGGTACTGTTTCTTTACTTTGCAGGTCATCTGACGATGGAACTTGTAGAATTTGGGATGCAAGGCATTCCCAATCAAGTCTGCGAATATATGTCCCAAGGCCTTCTGATTCTGTTATTGGTCAGTTTGTTCTTTTGTGTTTTTATAATTTATTGACTTCTCCCGGGTTCAAATGACTAACTTAGAATATCTATTGGCTTAGGGAGGAGCAATGGTCCATCTTCAAGTAATTTACCATTGAGCCATCAGATTTTTTGTTGTGCATTTAATGCTAGTGGAACTGTCTTTGTCACTGGGAGTTCTGACAATCTTGCCAGGGTATGTATGTAGAAATTGTGTTTTCTTGTAATTAATAGTATAGCTTCAAATTTTTTCTTTCCACAGGGTTTTCATATATTTTTAGTTCTGCTCCTTATATTTGACTCATTTGGTATTCGTGACGGTCTTAGGAATAATGACCTTGATATGTAGGCTGTAAATATTAGGAATTGGGGATAAAATTAGGCATTGAGTGCTGGCGCACAATCAAGTTCATGAGGCCGCACTTAGAGGATTTAATTGGCACTCACTAGTTCTATGGGCCACGGTAGATTAGGAAGAAGTTATTAGCCGTTAGGGTTAATCCTATATAAAGGAGAGTCTTGGGCTATTATGTTGTTGCTTATCATTTTGATAAATAATTCAGAAGCATTTCTTCTATTCTCTCCTTTGTCCCTCGTTTCCCTCTCTCTTCCCTCTTCTCTTCCTAAATTCTTCTATACCTTTCCCATCAGTGGTATCAAAGCCATCAAGCTCCATGGCTTGCCTTCTATCTTTTTTCGTTCTCGAATGGTTGTAACCCGTTCTCAAAGTTCTGCTGCCGACATGTCCGATTCTGCAGAGGCTCGTTTCAAGGCAATCGAAGAGACACTGCAACAACTTTCTGGGTTGCCGGTGGCCATTCAGGCTCTCTTTGATCATTTGGCATCTCTAACTTTTGATCAAGACTCCTACCATCATGGGGCTGAAACACAAGAAACCACCGTTCCATGCAACAACAATCACATGGGGTATCATCGACCCAAGACATGGGAAGGGGGTTATAGTCGTCCGACTCGGTTAACAAAAATGGAATTCCCAGGATTCCAACATACGGACATTGTGGGATGCATTTACAATTGTGAGAGGTATTTCAAGCTTGATGGGACACTGGATAACTGGAAAGTGCGACTTGCAAGTGTTAATCTTGATGAATAGGGGTACATTTGGCATCAGGCGTTCATGGAAGAAGAGCAGGGTTGAGTGATATCTTGGATTAAATACAAATGTGCACTCAGGGCTCGTTTTGGCTCCCTGGATGAGTCACTGATGGGCGATTTCAAGCGTCTTTACCAAACAGGATTGATAGATGACTACAATAATGGGTTTGATACTCTCTGCTGCAAAATTGTGATTACAAGAGGACCATGCCATTCAAGCGTATATTGAAGGGCTTCGTAGCGACTGTTTAGTTAGGTTCATCTTCAACAACCTTGATCAGTGTTGGAGGCCAGAATTGTCGCGGAGATTTATGGATATAACCTCCAAAAAGAGACTGTTTTTAAGTCAACACGCCACGATGCAACGGCGGTGTTTTGTCCGGTTCTTTCTCCAGGTGGCGAAATTCCAAGACTCCATCATTTTCAAGTGGGTCCCAGACTGCCGACAACAAAACAACCTCTTCGGTCAAACCTAGTGTGTATTCGGGAAAATGCAATGGAAATTTCAGTGCAGGTTCTTCTACAACTTCTACGGCACGAACAGAGATATATAATTCAAAAGGACCACAAGCTTTCAACCAAGATGATTTAGATGAACTTCATGCCAAGAACCTTTGTTTCTACTGTCATAAACCGTTCTCTCGTGGTCATACTTGTCCTCAACGACAGCGGATGCAAATTCAATTAATAGAACTCAATCCTAATGGCAAAGAGGAGGACGAAGCATCAGCAGAAGAGGATGTTACTCCTCAGGTTGAACCTCTTCTTGAAGTGGTTGAATGTCTTCAAATTTCCCTCCATGCGATTCAGGGGGTGTTGGTATTATATCTATGCGTATACAAGGTTATGGGGGCCATAAGCCAGTGCAGGTATTGATAGATAACAGGGCTTCCCATGGTTATCTGGATTATAATTTAGCCCGAAAGTTTGGATGGAAGGATAACGCTAAAGCTCGTGGTGAGGTGGAAGTTGTAAGGGGTTATTGGTTGAAGCTTTTTGGCATTTGAAAGAACTTCAAGTGGAAGATGTAGGGCCAAGACTTTGTCATGGAAATCAAGACTTATGACATTGTTCTAGGGTTACATTGGTTACAAGTAGTAGTGCATCACGCCTCATGGAACTATGATGACTTGTCCATGACTTTTTGGTACAATGGTTCTATGTGTACCTTACGACCAACCCTCTATCAAATTGTAAGCTGATTAGAAGAATTGATGACCATGTGTCAAAAGGTAGTCAACTCTTCCTCCTTCATTCTATTGAGGAATCTGAACCACAAGCATGTATTCTTAGGGACTGCCCTAAGGAAGCTACAGGTGGTATTAAAAAGCTGTTAAAGGAGTTTGTAGATTTTTTTCTAAACCATTGTCCCTACCACAACTCTGTGAAGGTCATAACCACTCGGTGATTTTACATGAAGTGGCTGTTCCCGTTAATTTGCGCCCTTATCGCTATCTTGCCATATAGAAGGACGAAATTGAGGGATAGGTAAAAGGGTTATTGGAAGCAGGGGCGATTCAGGAAAGTTGTTCTCCTTTTGCCTCTCCCATAATCTTAGTCAAGAAAAAGGATGGCACTTGGTGTACGTGTATCGACTTCAGAGAACTCAACAAGTTAGCGGTTAAAAATAAATACCCAATTCAGTTGGTAGAGGAGTCTTTGGATGAATTAAGAGAAGCTTGTTAGTTCACTAAGTTAGGTCTCATGGCAGGGTACAATCAAATAAGGATGGAACCTCGTGATTCTTATAAGACTGCATTTAGGATGCACTTGGGCCATTATGAGTGGTTGGTAATGCCATTCAGACTCACCAATGCACTAGCAATGTTTCAGGGTGCCACGAATAGCATATTTAGAGAGCACTTGATGAGATTTGTGCTTGTTTTCTTTGACGACATCCTTGTCTATAGTTCCAGCATGTTTTTGCATCTAGAGCACTTGGGAAAAGTCCTTGAAATATTGAGAAAACATCATTACTTTGTAAAAGAAAGTAAGTGCACCTTCGCTGCCACCAAGGTTGAGTATTTGGGACACATTATACAGGATGGGGTTGTCTCTACTGATCCACAGAAAATTAAAGCAGTGCTGGATTGGCTTGAACCGTCCACGGTAAAACAATTGTGTTCCTTCCTGGGTTAGCAGGTTATTATAGGAAGTTCATTAGAGGATATAGGGTTTTGGCAAAGCCCTTGACGACCTTATTAAGAAAAGATCAGTTTAAATGGTCAGCAGAAGCCACTGCCACTTTTCAGAAGCTGAAGGAAACCCTTAATTCAGCACCAGCACTTGCGCTTCTGGACTTCTCTAAGCCTTTTGTTGTTGAAACAGACGCATGTTCTTTTGGTATTGGCGCTGTACTGATGCAAAGTGGCCAACCATTGGCGTTTTTCAGCAAGGGTTTAGCTCCAAGGCACCATGGCTTGTCCATTTATGAGAAAGAGTTGCTAGCTGCGGTACAAACTATTGAGCACTGGCATCAATACTTGGAAGGGAGACGTTTTGTGATAAGAACTGATCAGCAAAGCCTGAAATATCTGCTGGATCAAAAGTTAAAAGCTTCATTCCAGATGTATTGGGTCTCTAAGCTCTTGGGTTACAACTATGAAATCCATTACAAGAAGGGTACCAACAATAACGTTGCTGATGCCTTGTCTAGAATGCCAAAAATGCAGATTTTTCAGATTACCTTATCAACTTGTTCGGATGACTTGTTGAAAGTATATGATGCACCGATGACTGAATAATCCTCTGATATGATTTTTCTATGTTATTTAGCGATTATATACATCTAGGGCACTAATAGGTGCTGAGAATCTGATCCTACAATCAAGGGATTACAATCTGGTATATTTACAAAATTTAAAAACAAATCAGATCTTGTAATATCAGATATAATATCAGATCCTATAATCTTGGCTAATTAATCAGATCCTAATATTTTGGTCCTAATATATCAGGATTTCCAACACTCTCCCTCAAATTAGATCATAAATATTAATCATGTCCAACTTGCCGACAAGATATTCAAACTTGTCTTTAGCTAATCCCTTTGTCGGCATGTTAGCGGTTTGTTTCTTGGAAGGGACATACTTAAGACTGATAACTCCACTATCAATCTTTTCTCTTATGAAATGCCAATCTATCTCAACATGTTTAGTTCGATCATGTTGTACTGGGTTGTAAGAAATATTAATGGTGGCTATGTTATCTGAATGAAGCCTAATTGAAAGATTCACACTTATCTTGAGTTCTTCAAGCACTCGTTTTATCCATATACCTTTACACATTCCTAGTGCTATGGCCCAAAATTCTGCCTCTGCACTACTTCGTGCTACCACACTTTGTTTTTCTTCTCCATGTGACCAGGTTCCCCTAAATAAATGAGCAATAGCCAGAGGTTGACTTGCTATCTTCTTGATCACCTGTGCAGTATGCATCAGTAAACATTTCTACATTCCTCTGAACAAATTGTTTGAATAGGAGTCCCCGTCTTGGAGAGCCTTTCAAGTACTTGAGTATCTGGTAAACTTCATTAAGATGCTTTTGTTTAGGATCATGAGAGTGCTGACTAACCATGCTAACTACAAATGCTATGTCTAGTCTGGTGCGTGAGAGATAAATTAGTTTTCCCGCCATACGCTGATATCTTCCTATATCAACAGCTTCTCCCATATTCTTATCATCCTCAATTTTATCTCACATCACTTGGTCTACAACCCAACATACCCGTTTCCTTTAAGAGATCTAAAATGTATTTTCGTTGAGATATGTAGATGCCCTTCTTTGATCTGCCTACCTCCATCCCGAGGAAATATTTCATTTCTCCAAGATCTTTGACTTGGAACTCTTGATTCAGTGCATGCTTGATATGAGCAATTTCATCCTCATCATCTCTTGTTACACTATATCATCCACATAGACTGCTAGTACAATCATTTTTCCATTTGAATGCTTGAAAAACATTGTATGATCACTTTGCCCCTGTGAGTACCCCTGTTTCTTCAATGCCTGAGTGAACCTCTCAAACCATGCTCAGGGAGATTGTTTCAGTCATAGAGTGATTTCTTAAGTTTACATACCTGGTCTGCATTCTTTCCCAGAAAACTAGGAGGTTTCATGTATATTTCCTCTTTCAATTCTCCGTTGAGGAATGCATTCTTAACATCCCATTGATATAGGCGCCAGTCTAGATTTATTGCCAAGGACAGTAGGATTTTGATAATATTTAATTTCGCTACAAGGGCGAAAGTTTCAGTATAATTCATACCATAGACTTGAGAGAAACCCTTTGCTACAAGTCTTGCTTTGTGTTTGTCAAGGCTTCCATCAGCTCTGTATTTTGGGGTGAAATCCCATTTGCAGCCAACTGGTTTCTTTCCTCTAGGAAGATCTACAAACTCCCAAGTTTTTTTTTTCTCAAGTGCTTCCATCTCTGTAAGAGCAGCCTGCTTCCATTCAGGATCATCCATTGCTTCCTTTATGTCATTTGGTATTTTAACACCATCAAGTTGAGAGATAAAGGCTTGATACTTGGACGACAAGGCTTGATATGAGACAAAGCTTTCTATAGGATGCCTTGTACAGGTTCTAGGTTGTTTTCTCACAGAAATTGGTAGATCAATGTCATCAAGATTATTTGCAATGTCATCACCCACTATTTGTAGATCATTTTCTTCATCATGTTCTTCTTCTAGACCTATCATCGGATCCAACTCATGACGTGTGCTGAGAACTTGAGGAGCCTCACTTGGTTTTGTCTCCGTGTGTAGGTTTGTTTCCATTTGTTGATGTTATCTCCCTTTTCTCCTTTGTCTCCCCCTGGATTAGTTACTTCCTCATCATTGGGCACAAACTCGTCTACAGATGACTCAAGGTATGTGTTAGGGATGAAGAGTTCTAGTTCAGGTTGGGATTCAAGAGGGATAGGTTCAAGTTCAAACTCGGGTGTGTGTGCGCTCAAGTTCTGAAATTCACTCCAGTCCTCCCCCTGAATTAAAGGCCGAGGATAAAAAGGTTCAGTTTCATGGAAGGTGACAAAGTTGACAAAATTCTTGAATTACTCTTTGCAGTTCAACCTGCTAAGAGGCAGCCCACTGCTATGGTAGTAAAACGAGGTAACTTCTCTAAGACTCTGATACCATGAAAGTATATGATGCACCGATGACTGAATAATCCTCTGATATGATTTCTCTATATTATTCAGCGATTATATATATCTAGGGCACTAATAGGTGCCGAGAATCTGATCCTACAATCAAGGGACTACAATCTGGTATATTTACAAAATTTAAAAACAAATCAGATCCTAATATTTTGGTCCTAATATATCGAGATTTCCAACACTTGTTGCTGGAAATTAAAGGTAATTGGGAGAATGATTCTGAGCTAAAAACTCTTATTGATAGTCTCAAACAAGGTAATGGTGTTGATGGTAAATTTACTTGGGAGAGGGACTTGCTGCGAAGGGAAAGTCGACTAGTGGTAGGCAATGAACCTTGGGTAAGACAAAAAATTTTGGAATGGCTCCATGCCTCTTCTCAAGGAGGTTATTCAGGAATACACGCTACATATCAGCGTGTTAAGTCACGGTGGAGGCATTTTGTTTGAGGGAGTAAAGGAGTTTATCAAACATTGTGATGTGTGTGCTTGATGCAAGTATGAAACGGTAGCTTATCTGGGTTTGCTTCAGCCTTTGCCAACTCCCAGCAAAGTATGGGAGAGTATGACAATGGATTTTGTCAAGGGTTTTCTGAAATTCAATAGGAAAGCCACTATTTGGGTGGTGGTTGATAGGCTAAGCAAGTATGGTCATTTTATTGCCCATTTACACCATTTTCAGCCTCTACTCTTGCACAACAATTTTTGGTTGGCATATATAGGTTACACAGGGCTCCAGTGGAGATTATGTTGGATCGGGACCCTATCTTTATTTGTAACTTTTGGTAAGAATTTCTTAAGGTGTTGAAAGTTGAGTAAAAGCTAACTTCATCTTATCATTCTCAGACGGATGGGCAATCAGAGGTATTGAATCGGTGTTTAGAGACATATTTGCGTTGTATGTATTGGGAACTACCTTGTGAGTGGCCTCATTGATTGCCCTTAGCTTAGTGGTGGTATAACACCACTTTTCATTCATCTATACCTTTCCTATTAGACCTCATAAGAAAATATGTATTCTTCAACTTGTATAAGTTGTTGTTTTCCTCCGGCTTTGTATAGGGAATTCATATTCCTCTGGAATCATTATCTCCACCTTCTATCAATTAACACTATTCAATCCCTGTTCGCCCGTCACTTATAATTATGTACCTCCACTCATTTATTGGCAAATTTGTGGGTTTTTGCTGGTTGCTGTCATCTTTTATCTAAGTGCTTACTTTGTCTTTTTACCTTACCAAATGGAAGGTAATTAAATGCAACATAAAGCCTCAGAGCCCCATAGCTCCTTAAGGTGAGGCACTAGAATGACAGAGTAAAGCAAGACGCTAAACGACAACAAGCATTAGCACAATTTTTTTGTTGATCCATGTCATAAAGATTCAACGAAGTTTTACATTGGCTATCAAGGGCCTAACATAACCCTCCTTTATCTAGGCTTGGGACTGGCTATAAAAGCTAAAACTGTGATATTTGAATAGAAAACAAGCATGAGCTATTGTGATAACATATGACATAAGGATTGGCTATTCAAGCATAATAGTCATATAAAACAATCAGCTGTTCTGGTCACCATATGCTTAATTTAAAGTGAATGTCTAATAACCTAAATGATAATTTTTTTTAAAAAAAATAGTGAATGAACCCTGTCTTTTTAAGAGGCTGAGTTTTGTGTTTTTCCTATCTTAAAATACATGAAATAAGGAGCATCTGCAAGCTGCCTGAAGTGAGCACCTGGATCAATGTCCCTTGCCTCAACTAGCATGAGGTTTTGAGGCTTCTTGTTGCCAAAGGCATTGGGACAAGGGCCTTTGACTTTACTGGTCAAATGGTAGTTAATGTTACAATAGGTTAATAGTTGATTGCATGTAGAAAACAGTTCTATTGTCTTCACGTACTCTATAATTACTTTTAAGGAGCTTTGGATCTCTTTCAGTCTGAGAGAAGATCTAGCTGTAACAAGGGATAATGTTATCTAAATTTTAGCTGAGCTAACTTTCATCTTCACATTCAAATATTTGAAACTAAATATTTAATGTTTTGCAGGTATGGAATGCTTGTAAACCAGGCCCAGATGATTCTGACCAGCCAAATTATGAGATAGATGTGTTATCAGGGCATGAAAATGATGTTAATTATGTGCAATTCAGGTTAGTATGTGTGTGTGTAAGCTATGGTGAAGAAATTTTTTCATGCTGATGCTGTCACACCATTCTTTGCAGTGGATGTGCAGTTGCTTCTCGATTCTCCTCAGCAGACACTTGGAAGGAGGATAATATTCCAAAATTTAAGAATTCCTGGTGAGTTTCTATAACTTGTAGTAGGAAGAGATTGATTAATGGTCTAACCCCATGCTTCCTTCATCTCTACCCTTCCCATTGTACCTTTAAAAAATTTATTTAACCCCAAACATCTGGTGATACTTAGCATATCTAAGAGCCAATATTATATTTCAGGTTCAATCATGACAATATAGTTACGTGCTCTCGTGATGGGAGTGCCATTATATGGATTTCCAAATCACGCAGGTCACATGTAAGTGGTCATCAAATGTGTTGTGCAAGTTTTGCTTTCTATTGTGTGTGTGTGTGTGTTTTTTTTTTTTAAGTGAGAGCTGTCTTCCGCCCTTTATGATATAAAATGCAAATCCTAATTTATTCAATTGTTGTTTAACAATATTCCCTTTTTTCATTGGACTTATATTGGATGAATTAAGGGAAAAACTGGCCGATGGACACGGGCATATCATCTTAGAGTTCCACCTCCTCCTATGCCTCCTCAACCTCAAAGAGGGGGTCCTCGTCAGCGAATATTACCAACTCCACGTGGTGTAAATATGATTATTTGGAGCCTAGACAATCGCTTTGTTCTTGCAGCTATCATGGGTAGGTTGTTTCTTTCTCGTCTTTTTCTCCTCAATCCATACTTTCTTGCTATCTTTCTCATGTCTTGTGATCATTCTGTTTCTTTACCTTCTCCACCTTGGATGATAGGATTCTTTTGTTAGGAAGCATTCAACTGGTAAAAAGGGGAATCATTTTACTTAATGAGCAAGAATGGAGGATTATTGTTGTATGTCATATTCCAGAATGGTCGGAAAAAACTTACAGGATTGGCCAAAGTCTGTTACAATCTTATAGGATTTTGGGTAGCAACAAGTCTGCTACTCAAATCCGTAAATATAAGAGATTTTAGAAGGTAATGAAATAGATAACAGGTAATCAGTTCTAAAATCTGGAATTAAAAACAGTATATGATGTTAGAACAATTAAGTTAAATCTTAGCATAAAATATTTCTAAAAGATTAGCTAGAATATTATCTCCCTAACACTTAAATGTAACTAGTGATTGGAAGCTCTTCATGTCTGTTGCTTCTTGATTATGTCTAATAATACCTTTGATGAGTTCTGCAAACTCCAAACCACATGCTTCAGAAGGCTGTTGTGTATTTCTTTTGTCTTTTGTACATTTAGCCAGTTGACCTTCATCTTTACTGTTACACTAGGATTTCCCCCCAAAAAAGTTGGTATCAAACCTTGCTGTCTCACCATTCTAGTAAAATGTCATTTATTTTGTTAACATTATTAGATTTTTATTGGACTGGTAAGCATTAAGTACTTCTGAAATGGCTGGGTTGGCTGGCTCATGATATATGTTCTTTAGTTTTCTCTGTTTATAGTAGCGGGCTTCTGTCATAAAAGTCACTTAATGCAAGTATTGTGGCCTTAATTTTCATTTATACTTATCAGTTAGTTCATTTTGGGTAAGCCACATTTACAGCAGGATAGATATATTCATTTGTTTAAATTTTATTTTATGCATGCAATATGATAGTAATGTATGAATTATTTTCCTGTTAACGTTATTAAATAGTTATTGCATGCATGATGCCTTAATTTGTTGTCACACCACTCTTATCTACAGTCTTCTCATTCTCATTTTGCGTCTTTGGAGGTGATAGTTGTCTGATGACAACATATATTTGCAGATTGCAGAATTTGTGTTTGGAATGCTTCTGATGGCAGCTTGGTGCACTCTTTGACTGGACATACTGAATCTGTAAGTGCTTAAATTACACTTGGCATGGATTTGACACTGTTTTTGAAAACAATCTTTTGGACTTGAAACTTATGTAAATTCTAACCCTAGTAGTTTGACTGGGCCTTTATTATGTTAATACTTTAGTTGAATCTCAAGTTTAAGCTACTAAGCAATTTCCATTGAATGGTTATAGGACAATTATTTATTTATTTTTAATACGACCTTGAAAGAATGGTTTTATTGAGGTGATATTTCAAAATGTTATCTTTACTTCCATGCATTAGTATAGTATATTTAAATTCTCTGCACTTCTCAAAGTAGATGCACTCCATGCTTTTCAGTTGAACACTGTGTTTCAACTAATTGAATAACTAATTAATAATTAATATTTTTTTATAGAAAAAACTTGGGACTTGCAAAATCAAACACCATCATATGACAGAACCTGTTTAACTTAGATTATAGAAATGTAAGGTTCACATACAATTTTCATGTTACAGCATTTTTCTTCCCCATCCATTGCTCTTTTTCGTCCAATTACCGTGTCTAACTTACAGCAATTCCCATATGAAGATAACATTTGATTTCTAAATAAATTAATCAGTGAGGTTGGCACATTCTTCATTAAACAAATTGAGTTTGTTGTATCAGAACTACCTAACATAATCACATCATAACAATAGAAATATTGATTAGGCATGAAATTTTGAAGGAAGAATCGAAGTGCAAAATTTCTGGAAGCATCAGAATCTGTAAGACCCATGCAAAATGGTTTTTTTTTTTTTTCCCTTGTTGGCTTCTTGGAAGTATACCTGAATCATCAATCAGTTCAACTTCTGGGGTCCAAATTGAAACCATTTTCAAGCACATGGTTATTCTGGCCTTGTCCTGAATCTGGAAGAATGATGACAGCAAGGATGAATCTGGAACACAAAGGGCATGGTGGACAGAGCTGAGTTTCGACTTGATGGAAAGTGGTAGAATATGGTGGTGCATGGAGCTGTGTGTTTCAAATGGAAGAGGGGAACTTTGAGATTTGGGTTTCAGATGTTGAATACGAGGGTGAAGATAAATTGAAGACAAACATTTAGCAGAATCAATGGCTGAGATTCCGTTTGGTCAAATGACGCACTTATCGAAAGGCGTGGTTTGCATCTCCCAAGCAAATTGTAGAAGGATTTAGATGCTTAGTGTTGCATATTAATTCACTTTTAAGCTGTGCATTTGACTGCTATCTTCTTTTATATTCATTAATTGCTAAGTTTATTCTCTTGATTTTTAGTAAATTAGAGGATGGAAAAGATTTGATGATTTCTTATTGCTTTTGCTCTTGATTTAACTTGCTTCTCTACTTTGATGCTTTGCTTATGCTAGACATATGTTCTGGATGTTCATCCATTCAATCCCCGGATAGCTATGAGTGCTGGATATGATGGAAGAACCATTGTGTGGGATGTGAGTCAACAGTTACTTTTATTTCCTTGCAGATTCTTAGGCAGTCTTATATTTTATTAAATACCTCCGCATCATGACTTTTAGATATGGGAAGGAAAGCCTATTCGGACATATGAGATGTCGCGTTTCAAGCTGGTTGATGGAAAATTTTCCCCGTAAGTATTGATAGTGCCATCATAGAACCTTATTGTGAACCTTCGTTTACCTTGTTTAAAGGTTATTATCATGCATCATTATAATTTTGTTTATGCTAATACTGATACTGATTCTGTAGTTTGTATGTATTCAGAATGCTCTAATTTCCTGCCCTCATACTAGTGTTAGAGATTATAAATAAGGAAAAAAAAACTATTTGTTGGCCTTCACTTAGCTGCACAAGCTCTTGAATTAAGTGATGTTTAACATTGTAGTGAAGCCTCTATAACAAAGTGGTCAGGAGTTCAACTCTTTCCCTTTCTCATCCTCTTAAAAAAAAGGGGGGGGGGTGGCCCAGTGCATAAGGCTCCCACTAGGTGGGGTCTGAGGAGGGATAAATGTACGCAGTCTTAGCCCTACAAGCGGAGAGGTTGTTTCTAGGATTTGAACACATGACCTTCAGGTCACATGACAGCAACCTTACCGCTACGCCAAAGCTCGCCCTCTTTTCTCATCCTCTTAATGAAAATTAAATTCTTCAAGGGATGATGGGCTTGCATCTTATCCACACATCAAATCTAAGGAGTCTTCATGTGAAGGAAGTGTGTTAGAGATTATTATAAAGAGTATTTTTGGACTTTATTTAACCATTTAAGCTTGAGTTAAAATGGTCCTTGAAAATTAGTATCTTTTGACATTTATGAGTTATTTGGTGCGCCATCATCTTCATTTCATTAGCTTAGATGTTAGTATGCTTTCAAGATACCAATATGCATAGAACGAGACCATTTCTTGAGGCATCTCAGAAACAAGGGATCTCACATCCTTTAATTTTAACATCACAAATTTTTTGTTGAATGTTAGATATATACTTTCTTTGACAACTTTCAATTATTACACTCATACCAAAGCTGGGAATCTGATACCAAACACAAGGTATTAGTCTACCAAACAGCTCCTTAGTTGTGTCCCTCACTTGAATCCCAAACCTCTCATATAGTATTATGATTTTTGCGTTTTTTTGTTTTTTTAAATGGTCAGATAAAATTTCTTGACTTGATAAATTGACACACCATTTTGCTTAAGGATTGGCCTTGTGTGGTATTTATCTGTGGAAATTTGTAAATGTTGAAGGAATTTAGTAAAGTCTTAAGTATTAGGAAAGTCCTTCAATTCTTTATGATCAGGGAAGCAATTTCATGAACCTAAAGTAATGCTTTAGATGGTACAAATTACAAATGGATGTCTGAAACATCAAGAACCAAGCTATCAAAGATTTGAAGAAACGAATATGCACCAAAAGTCAGTGTATATATGCTTTTCATTTTAATATCTAAATTATTGATATTTGGTTTTTGTTGAAATTTCTGTTGGCAATGTAGAGATGGGACATCGATTATACTTTCAGATGATGTTGGTCAATTGTACATATTAAGCACTGGTCAGGGTGAGTCTCAAAATGATGCCAAATATGATCAGGTACATACTCCAACAACTTTATGCTTCTGCTGTTTCTATTGATTCTGTTCTGGTTATAGTATTTTCTACACATGATGGGCAGTTCTTCCTTGGTGATTATCGCCCTCTTATTCAAGATATCCATGGTGGTGTGCTTGACCAGGTTAGTTGGTTAACTGTGCTTCCGTTCCTCTTTTCCAATTTGGATAACCTTATAATGTCTATCTGGCTTATGGGTGTTAAAAAAATGAGAAGAAGATGAACTTTATAAAGAAAGAAAAAGAAAAGAAGTTGAAGAAGAGAAAGGTGGGGTAAAAGCACAAATGCGCAAATGAGGCACTGTATTTTTAATTT
The DNA here is from genome assembly GCA_037074505.1 of Albizia julibrissin. NCBI lineage: Eukaryota > Viridiplantae > Streptophyta > Magnoliopsida > Fabales > Fabaceae > Albizia > Albizia julibrissin. The sequence goes on along the minus strand of CM073478.1, from coordinate 46,527,704 downwards.
GAGCCTCAAAATACAAGGCACTTCCTTTTATTAGGAAAGTGATGGTCCCAGAGTGATGATAACCTCAATGGATTTACAGATCCATAGTCTAACTTGCTGTGTGATGATTGGGAGAAGGTGATGTTGAGGTTTAGTAAATTATTTACTCTTGTACAAACTGACAGATTTTATAGATGCATTTTATAATGAAGCATTTACTGTCTTGAGTCCTTTTGTTGAGTGATAAATTTCTTGATAGAGTTTTGTCCTTTAAAAGGATTGTTGAGAAGAAAAACCTAAAGAGGTCTGTTATCTTAACTGGTTTGCTTAACTGGATTCTCTATGGAACCTTTCTGAAGATGGCTTGTTCTTAATTCAACATTAAGTATCATACTTCAAAACTTCATATTTGTCTCAGGAAACTCAGCTTGCTCCATATCGACGGAATTTGCAAGATCTGCTATGCGATTCAGGTTTCTATTTTTTGCTCTTGTATCTGTCCTTTATATGTATATACTTTGCAGTATGTTATCTGTTTCTTTCACCTCTCACTTTAACATGTGTTTGTTCCCTGCTGTCAAATTTTTCAGCAATGATACCATACCCTGAACCCTATCAGAGTGAATATCAACGAAGACGTTTAGGAGCTTTAGGCATTGAGTGGCGCCCTTCATCACTAAGGCTTGCTGTTGGTCCTGACTTTAGTCTGGACCCAGAATTTCAGATGCTTCCATTGGCGGACTTGGACATGCTAGCAGAACCACTGCCTGAATTTATGGATGCCATGGAGTGGGAACCAGAAAATGAAGTGCATAGTGATGATACGGATTCAGAGTATAATGTCACTGAAGACTACTCTTCTGGGGGCGAGAAAGAATGTTCAAGCTCTGATGCCTCCGGTGATCCAGGTTGCAGTATAGATGACAGTGAGGGGGAGGGGACTTGCATGGATGGCAATCGTAGATTAAAGAGGAAAAAACATAAGACTGACGTAAGCATCTGGGAAGAGAATTTGATTTACTGTTCTTTATTAACATTGCAATTATTTTGAATTACTCTCATTTCCTTTTCTTCAGACTGAGATCATGACTTCTTCTGGGAGACTTGTGAAAAGGAGGAATTTGGATGAGTGTGATGATAATGCCTTAAGGAACAACCGAAGTAGGAAAGGAAAAAGTGTCCGGAAAGCATCAAGTAGGAGATCATCTAAATCAAAATCTTCAAGGCCTCGAAGGGCTGCTGCTCGCAATGCTCTGCATTTATTTTCTAGAATTACCGGTACACCAACAGATGGAGAAGAAGATAGTTTTGATGGTGATTTTTCAGGTAGTGAATCATCAATGCTTGAGTCTGAAAGTGACGAATCTGGTAGAGATTTGCATAATGATCAACAAAGACATTTGAAGGGGAAGGAAGTAGTACCATTGGACGTATCTGAGGACATGAAATCTGAAGAACTTTCTGAGACTCGTACTAATGCAATGAACAGGAGGAGATTGGTTCTTAAGTTGCCAGTTCGAGATTCTAGATCTGTGCTTGAGACCGCTGAGGATAAGTTTGACTATCAAGCTGAGTTAGTTGCCTCATCATCAAATTCTGCCCAGCAAGCTACCGATGTTAATTCTGGAAGCTTAAATCATCATAAAACTGAAAGAGGCCAAGGTAACTCAGATAATGTAAAAGATACTGTAGACTTGTTTGATGGCTATATGAAAGGAGAAATTCGATGGGGAGGGGTTAGGGCTCGTACATCTAGGTGTTCAAGAGCAGGAGAAGCTGTGTCATCAGATGCAAATGCCAGATCAGTTATTTGTCTTAATGATGAACAAAATTTTGTCATTGTTAATGAGAAAGAGGAAAACGATTTTGGTACGCTGTCCCCTCCTTTGGGAATCCAAAAAGAAGAGGTAAAGATAGATAATTTGACTGTAATCAACGAGAATGGTGTTGCTACTGCCTCAGAGCCTCCTAATACTTCTGAAAGTGAAATTCGGCCCTTAGCTTCTAGCAATTATAGGGATAAAGATGAAGTTCTACCTTCTGACGTGGATGCTCAGCATACAACTATTGGTTCTGTCAACCGCAGTAGGGGGCCTGATCGTCTCTCAGAACCATATATTGGCTTTCCTTCTGTTTCAACAAAGGTAAGGTCTAAAAGGAGTTCAAGGGACCTTGAAAGTCCGGCCAAGAATGAAATAAAATCTTTAGTGCCAAAGAATGGTTGCTCTGGCACTACAGTAAATGATTTGAACGAGGGACAGAATATAGCTTTGGCTGCAGATGACAATATTATAGCAAAATCAAATGAAGGAGATAATAGAGTTCAAGAGATAAACGCACAGGTTGACAACAATTTTACATCACATGATTCACTAGAGGCCCAGTCACGTAGAGATAAAATGTATAAAGCTGTTTATAGAAGATCAAGGTCACATAAGGCCGTGACTAATCCAGGTGATGGCCCGGGAGAATCAACTTCAAATGGGAGTAATATTAATCTCAATTTGGGTGTGGACCACATCATTGGAACAACTGAACCAGTTCATACTGCTCGGTCCCTAGATGTGGAACCAGCTACTTATGACCTTAATGGATGGAATAATCATCAAGTTAATGAATATTGTACTATTAGAAGTCCCCAGAATGGTTCCTCAAACAGAGGACAACCGACAGGAGAAGAGCGAGGTTCTAATTCAAAAATCACAGTTGGATTGAGGTCCACCAGGAATCGGAGGGTTAGTTATCATCATATCCATGAGAGTAGTCCTCCAAGTAGGAAAAAGTCATCCCAATCAACTACTAAAGGATCATGGTTGATGTTGTCAACACATGAGGAAGGATGCAGATATATCCCCCAACAGACAGATGAAGTTGTATATCTGAGACAGGTTAGTCAAATAGGTTATAATTATTGCCTCTGATGGCAACCTTTAACTTCAGTACTCGTTGATATTTCTGCTTTTGTCAGATCTGTAATTTTTTTAAGCTTTAATTGTAAAGTACCATTTGCAAATATTTGTTTCACAGGGGCACCAGGAGTATATAGAATATAGTGGTGCAAAAGAATCAGGACCGTGGACGTCATTGAAGGGACAAGTAAGAGCTGTAGAATACTGTAGAGTTCGAAGCCTTGAGTATTCTACAGTTCCAGGGTCTGGCGATAGCTGCTGCAAAATGATCCTTCAATTTGTAGATCCTGCTTCAAGTGTGGCTGGCAAATCTTTTAAGTTGTCCCTGCCAGAAGTGACTGGTTTTCCAGATTTTCTTGTTGAAAGAACTAGGTTTGATGCTGCAATGACAAGAAATTGGACACACAGGGATAAATGTAGGGTTTGGTGGAAAAACGAGGGTGACTTCGATGGGAGTTGGTGGGATGGCCGTATTCTGGGTGTTAAACCCAAGTCTTCTGAATTTCCAGACAGTCCATGGGAGAGGTATACCATTCGATACAAGAATGATCCTATGGAAACACATTTACATAGCCCTTGGGAGCTTTTTGATGCTGATACTGAATGGGAACAACCTCATATTGATGATTCAAAGCGAAATAAGCTTCTATCTGCCTTTGAAAAATTGCTGCAGTCAGGCAACAGAGATCAGGTATGTGGTTTAACGTTCTTTATGCTAGGGTTTGGATACCTCTGGGATGCAAGAATGTAAGTATTCATCTTTTTCCCCCTTTTTGTTATGAATATGTAGGATCGATATGGAGTACGAGAACTGAGCAATGTTTCAAATAAGTCAAAATTCATAAACAGGTATGTTCATCTATCTAGCCTTTTAAAACCAGACTCTCTAGTTTATCAACATTTTTTTCCTCAAACATCTCTGGAAATTATGCAGGTTTCCTGTTCCTCTCACCCTTGAGTTGATACACTCAAGGCTGGAGAACAATTACTACCGGACTTTAGAGGCACTTGAGCATGATATGACCGTTCTTCTGTCGAATTCTTCTTCGTTCTTTGAAAAGGATGCAGAGCTCTCTGCAAAAATAAGGCGCCTATCCGAATGGTTTACACGGACATTTTCATCTCTATAGCCCTTAGGTTGCGACGGAGGTTGACCAGCATTGAGGCTGAAGCAGGCCCAGCTGTTCATTTCCTGCATGTAATTTTGTAGATAGATTATTTATGGTACCTTCGATTAGGTTTTTTCCCCGTTTTCTTGTGTTAGGGGAATTCTCTGGTGGGAAAGATAGGGAGCAACATGAGGAAAAAGTAGTAGTTTGCTGGGGAAAATTTCTGCAGCAAAATTCATTGTTGTACAGACAACATCATTGATTACAAATGAAAAAGTTAACATGCGGAAGTTCTGGTCCTCATTTCCAGATTGGGCTTATTTCCAAAGCTATTTTATTTTCTTGAATTATTTTTTACTTGAAAACAGGGTAAGGCTACTTATATTTAAACTCCCTTGGGTATTCTTTACTTGGTATTTCAGTTTGAAATTTCTTTCCTAAACATTTTAGCCATTTATTAAAAAAAGTACTTATTATTTTTAAAATTTCAGTATAATTTCTAATGCTCATTTTAATTTACAATTTTTAGTTTAAGTAGAAATTAGCTTGTGTTTCCAATCTTCCCAGGCACCATAGGAGGGCCCTGGTACAATCCAGGGCAATATGCCGTATTGTATGATGTTGGTTGTGTATGTTTTATCTATATGTCGTTGGGCTCTTGTACTATTAATGTACTTGCTCCCCTTGTGGTTGTAACTGTATTTTAATAATTATTTAATATATATAAGTCTCTTCCTTTTTGTAAGACGTTCTTTCACATGCATGGACTACTCATCATCTGAAAGGGGACCAAAAGAAGAGCAGCTCTATACATCACGATGTCAGATTCGACCTCAAACAAACAATAGAAGTGTACTTTCTTGCTGTATCAAATAAAAAAATACTTTTCATTAAAAATAAATATTTTTTTTCTTAATATAAGATATATTTTTTATATTTATTAATATAATTTAAATCTATTGATGCTCCCTCATCCATAATCAAGGAGAGTGAATGAGAGAATTAAAGATGACTAAAGTGGTTTAGAAAATACATATTATATTAACTAATTTTCTTAATCTAATTAAATTAGATAAATATATTTTATATTAAAGATGGAAGGGTACAAAAATGCACTTTCGAAGTGCTTTATCTGGACACAAATCGACGCTAAACTTTTATTTTGAAATGCATGCGAAAGAAATAGAAATAGCCTGGCCTTTCTATGAAAATACGGATTCACTACAGGGAAAAGGATCAACCTTTCTCCTTCCAGGTTGAATTTGCAATACACGTGGACTATATTCTTGAAAGGTTTGATTCCATAAAGAAAGAGTACATCATCTGATAATAAACAATATAGATTCTTCTATATATACCTACTTGGAGCTTGTTTGGATTTGCTTGTGATAAATCATTTATGCAAACTGAAATAAATTTCTTTTCACATATTTATTTAGTAAAAGATTAAAGACAAACTAAACGTCAATTCAAACAAACACTTATATTTGGTTGGGTTTATATTTATATATAAGCCCGATTCACATAAATCGAGATAAAACTTCTCCACATATTTATCTCGTAGACCGTAAAAACTACCTCGTATACCATAAATCACGATTGAAAAGTACAATTGGAAGTTCCAACCGCTATTCCAAACATCTGTAACCTTGCAGCTATCCCAACGACATTTGAATATCCCACAACCATGTTTTAGATTCCTTTGGAGGAACCCCATATGGACTTTTCCCAAATAGACTCCCAAACATGCGCCCATCACCTTCAACAACCGTCCTCTCCTGCTTAAGGATCTCAAGGAAGACGACAACTTGAAATAATAATAATAATAATGAGAATTGAGAAAGATCAAATTTAGCTTAATAAAATCTTTTAAGGATCTTACAATCACTAGGCAGAAAACAACAAAAACTAATTGACAGGAAACATAAAATCTAACTTCTAATAACCTTCAAAATAACATGATTTTATATGCTAAAAACAAGCCAGAGTATAACGCCAGCTTATGTATTTACCCAAACCAGAACACGCAGATTGTTTTAGTTTTGCAAGAGGAGTGAACATAGTCTAGAGGAATCATGATCCAGACTATCACCAGTGCCATTCCACGTGTTTGTATTCACACATCTTCAGCGTCTTCTACCATGTCTGCGCTTTCTCCTGCTCCTTCTATCACCAGAATCAGAATCCGAATCCGAATTAGAATCAGAAGATTCTGATGATGTGCTGTACCTTCTTCTCCTCCCCCTCTTCTGCAGCTTCTTCCTCCTCCTTCGCCTTCTTTCTTCCTCTGAATTGGATGATGAGCTATAACCTGAACTACTTTCTGAAGTATAATCTGACCCAGTAACTGATGATGACTTGCTATCAGTCTCAAAAACTGAATCCTCACTACTGCTATTGGAATCAGAGTCTGACCGATGCTTTCTCTTGCTTTTCTTAGAAGTGTAACTCTTTCCAACCTTTTCCTCCTTAGTAACAGGATCATTATCCAAATCATAGGTCACAGACACATTCACCCTCAATTTAGGATTTTTGAGTTGCTGCGTTCTGGATGGTCGTGAGATGTAAACCCGCTCGTTCTTGCATTCGTATGTCCAATGACCACTTTGGAAACACTTTTGGCATTGTGCTGTGCCACCGACAGTTGACATGTTGGGTTTAAGGTCTTTTCTTTCACCCAATTTAACGGCTTTCTCAGTACTCATCAAATACATTTGCCTCTTTGCTTCCCTTTTCTCCTGCCATCTGCTAGGTCCTTCTTCCTTTTGACCATAAGCATTCACGTTCCTGGCAGCCGCAGCTGCAGCGCGTTCAGCCTGAGCACGACTAAGACCTTTAGCAGCACTCAAGGCCGCAGCCTTGATTCTATCAGCTGCAGCCTGAGCTTTCTCTTCCTTCTTACTAGACATCTTATATGCCTCAAAAAGGATAACTGCAAAATAAGTTGAAGTATACTCAAAACCAATCCTCAAACCAGCAATTTTATACCAGTTCAATCATTCAAATATAGCAATTCTCAAATACATGGCATATGAAATCTTTTTTTTTTTTTTGGGGCCATACATGGCATATGAAATCAAGCAAAAATTTAAAGACGAAACCCCCATGGTGATACAGTACTTGAACTGGTAATACATAGAAGTTTCCAAAAGTTACTTAATTAATGACATTATGATAAGCCTTTGCAATATGAATGTCTATAGAATTGGGAATTAGGGTAGAAGAGAAGAGGATTTAGAGGATTGAAGAAGAAGAAGAGAGTAGAGAGAGAGCTAATCTGAATAGTGCGAGTCTTATTATTAATGCAAAATCTCTCTAATACAATGGGATTAGGCCCTTATTTATAGGCTAGAGTGATTTAATTGACCAAGCCAAGGTATAACTAACTAATTCTAAGGGCTAGCTCTAACTAACTGACATTAACTAACTTTTAAATCTTCATTACATTTATATATCACATTAGCATGACAACTAGTTTCCAAAACCCCCTTTTCACAATAACCATCCACAATCTCAGTTTTACAACCTGAACCTTAAGTACGACAGAGACGGTGGATCATATAGATGGTATAGCCTCTTCTCCAAGCATTTACACACAGATCATAGTTGACACTTGAAGGGGTAATTATATAATTTAGACATAATGATATTAATCTTGAGAGCTAATTTTCTCATCAATTTCACTCAATTTATGAAAACAATCAAATAATGAAACATATTGTTACTTTATATTCCCGTTATCATTCCTCTCGTATTGTCTTCAACAACCCCAAATTTATAATTCTAGACAAAGACTAAAACTTTAAACAAGACATCTCAGATTAATTCCAGAAATCAATTCAAAAACAATTCGAACATCAGTAAACTGAACCAAATAATCAAAATTCAAACTTATGATAGTCCAAAAGCACGAAACAAACATATACAAGCATGAAATTCACAGCCCAATAATCTAATCGGTATTTGAAGACAGAGATTCCAGAAAAAGGAATTATTTTTAGAGAAGGACTTACAGGCGTAAACGATGGGACAAAAGATGCGAAAATACAAAGATCCACAAAGCGAGAGATTATAGATGATAGGAGCTTCAAGAACCCTTGTGGTTTCGAAGTCGGCGGTAGCGAGAAATTCCAAAAAACTCCTCCAAGTGAAGCCGAATTCACACCAGAGAAGGGGATCTGGATGGCTATGGCACCGTAGGGTTAAGAAATTCAGAAATAAGCTGTTTTTGATTTGGTCACAGCTGAAAGGAATTTCCCGCTTCGGCCTGTCCTCCTTAAAATCTTCCATCAATTAGGCCTCTGTTTTTGGCAAAATTTCGGAAAAATATTTTTAAAAATTGAAAATCTTAAATTATTGATTTCCTAAAAGTTATTAATTGTTAAACTTAATATATGGTAAAAAAAACAAAATTGATTTGGGATTTTGATATTTAAAGGTACTTTTTAAAAATTTTCCTTTTATTTTTTTCCTTATCCTGTAGATGTTTTACCCAAAAAAAAATCCATTTTTTTTAATTTAAATATAAATAATTCTAATTTTTAAAAAAATTACTCATCACAAAATTGCGCCACCCATATTTAATTAATGCAAAACGGTAGAACTTTACATATAGTTGAAGAATAATTACATCCACCTAAGGGTCTGTTTGAGAACTCATTCAGTGAGAAAAAAAGCTCATTTAGAGCCCAGAAACTCATTTAACACATTTTAGCTCGTTTGGCATCACGTGAGCTCCTAATGAGCTTTTGGAAAAAAAATGAGGTTATCTCATAAGCTCCTTTTTTGAGCTTCTGCACCGAAAATTAGCTTTAAGGAGATCGTTGGCTTGGGCATTTATTACCCATTCAAAACTCACTTAACTCTCAGCTCTCTCGTTCTCGCCTCAGCTCTCTCCCTCAACGCAAAAAACGGTTAATCGTCTCAGCTTTCTCCTTCCTCACACAGAGCCAGAGAGCACTCGGGTGATCGTTGGATCTTCAACACGATTGACGTTGTTAAGTTGAAGGGTTCGTCAGAGGTGCAAAGAGGTCACCGACGGTCGGTTAGTCCCAACTTGAGAGCGACGTTATTATGTTTAGCCTTCTCTTCTTCATCACTGCATGCAAGGACGGCGTGAGCGTCATTGAGTCTCGCCTTCGCGGAGGCAGGAAGAAGTCGATGGCGGCAGCGGTGGGTCCCCCTTTAAAGGTCGGCATTGTCTGTCCGGTGAGCAGCAGAGCCTCCATTGTTGGTCCAACAACTTCTGCTTGCAGTTGCTTGGGCGGATCTGTTAGTCAGTCATCAGCCGTCGGTGGATCTGGTGTAGTGGCCGGATCTGCTTGTCTGTGGCTTCCTCTGCTCTGCTCTGTTCTTTGCCGTGCGCTCAACATTAGAGATTTTCTTTGGGTAAACACTGTCTATATGATTTGATTTGGTGATTCTGTTGGCCTAATGCTATAAACCTGTGTCAGTTTTGTCTTTCTTTGTCTTTTTGGGTATCTTTTGTTACAAGAACACAAGAAGAACGTTTGTAGGTGGAAGAGGGAAATATTTGAGTTTGATATGAATCTGAAACATGAGTTTAAAGGTGTTTCTATTACAAAGAGAATGAGCCTGGAAGACGGGAACTATATATATATTGATTGGTATTATTTTATGTGTGTGTGTGTTGGGAAGGATTTGGAATCTAAACCCAACTTCAAAAGTAAAAGTCAAAAACAGAAAGAATAATACAAATCTAATAGGAGCTTCCAACAAACAGTGTAGCGATCAGTAAGGGGATACTGAAGACGAAAGAAAGTGAACCAATTTTTGTCTTTTTGAGTTACAAAGAAAAAGCTTGAGATCGGTCTTGGGCACAATCAAATACATAAATTAAGAAAGAAATTTGGAATCACAAATGCTCATAGATCCATATATTCCCAGACAGTCCTATCTCATGAATCAGTAAATAATCCATTTCATTGAAGAAAACGAGATATAATAGAAACATCAACAAACAGGGTATCCGCACAGAGTCTCATGGTTCTCTTACGGCAAGATTAATTCTCTGTTCACGGGAAGAGAATCTATGTATATATTCTTTCTCATTGACGTTCGACGAAGCGAAATTTCACTTATCCAATTATAGATCGATTTTGTTTAACTCTTGATGGAGTAGTACTAATGAAACAGTTGAATCACTGCCTGATAAATATTTGTAGTTTTTACCAGAGACTATGAAATTGAATTCAGTAGTTTATGTAATAAGCCCTTTGCAGTGTCCTGCGAATCTTTAGTTCACTTTTTGTTCTCTGGAATCTTTTTTTTTTCCTTATGTGCTTCTTTTTATTTGGAAATACCACTTATTTGTTTTTTGATTGAAAGCTTTCATATATTGTTGGAGAGAATTCAATGATAAAGAAGGAAGTAATTGCAATAGAGTGAGGAGTAAAACCTTGTTGCTAGTGGATTAAATGTTGTGCCACACGTGGAGAGCTTTACTAGATTTGCTCTGTTTCTGATTTAATTGGGTTGTTGCTTTACTTATTTATGATTTTTATGTTTTTGTTACTTTCTTTTATTATCCAATCTTAAGTATGTTTATCTATTTTTGTTGGGTAAATTCCTGATCTATTAATGAATCAAAAGAAGCACAGGAGCTACTCCACTTTCTCTGTTTTTGAGTCCACAAATCTTCAAAAATGGAAATTCCTTCTAGTCTCAGGGACAAACTACAAAGGGACCTACTTTTGTGTTGAGTGAAGATTCATATATGGGTATATCCAATTGTTTAGTAAATATTGATATCTGCATAAATGTTATGTATCATACTGAATTTTTATTATAATTTTCACTTGGGCCAATTGTTTTTGTTTAATGGTAAATTGTTGGCATAGAAATATGAACAAGGAAAAAGGTAAAGCTTGGTGGGATGTAAGTTCCACTGCAATTTTCATTGATCTGTGCATTGAGCAAGTATACAAGAAAGAACGTCTATGATCTGCATTCACGAAGGATGGGCGGAAGAACATTTGGTCTGCATTTAATGAAAAAATTGGAAATTCGTATGACAAGAAACAACTGAAAGATCGGTTAGATAGCTTGAAGAAAGACTGGAAGGTGTGAGACAAGTTGTTCTTAAAAGAGATTGGTATATCGTATGACTCGATAAGGAATATGGTGATTGCATAAGATAAATGGTAGGACAGGAAAATAAAGGTAAAAAATTGTTATTGTTATTATTATTATTATATGTGATATCATCATCATCATCATCATCATCATTATTATTATTGATAATTCGTTCGTTTTTGTAACTTGTATGCATTCAGGAGAATTTGGACTACGTGAAGTATAGATACAAAGGGCTTATGTTCGTGAGAGAATTAGACATCTTATTCAAGGATGTAATAGCATCAAGCAACAGAATGTTCCACACCGTCTTCTACACAGCAAGTGTCACTGGCTGATGATGATGACGACGACGTCTACCGGCCCACAATAGACTTGGAAGAAGGTTCAAGAGATAGTAAGGAAGATATTGTACCTCCTAGTACTAGACCTAGTGTGGGAGTGACAAAAGATTTTGAAGGCATTACCTTGACAACAAACACTCCACCTAGTGCGCCTAGTGCTTCAAGAAGCAGTGGAAGAGAAAGAGGGCTGAAGGGTTGGGAAAATTAAAGAAGAAGAAAAAACCGCAACTTCAAAAGTAATAGCAGATGCGGTTAGTAGAATAGCTGACGCATCTATGGATAGAGCAGATGCATTAAAAAAGATCGTAACGAATGATCTACAACTAAGTGACGTCGTAAAAGAATTACAGACCATTCCAGAAGTTGACAGTGACACGGACTTTTGTTGCCGCTGCTGTAATATGATGATGCATCAGCTTGCTCGTGACATGTATGTTGGGCTGAGAGAAGATAAACAGCTCTTGCTAGACTAGTAGCACGAGCATGCTTACAACAGCCCTGAGCTTCAGAAACCCCCTACTCACTGAACTCTACTTTATGTCCCTTTTAAAACCTTGTTATGTATAATTAAAATATACCGCTAATCCATTTTATGCCAATTGTGAATGTTTCTAACCTTTGGTATATGATGTTGATTTTCAATTTGCACGATGTTAAAATTGTATTTGATTTCATATAATCATGCTACTCGCACAAGTTACATTGTTCATGGCAAGTTCAAGTCGTGAGGATATTTCTGAGGGAATGGAGGAAGTAGGATCGTCTTGTGCAGATATAAGGTCCCAACTCATGTCCCTTATAGATCAAGAGATGACAGAGTATGAGCAGGTGGCTGCCTTGATGGCTCAATATGTCGTGCCTTATGTTTGTAAAGAACCCAGCAGAACTAGTAAGCAAACAGATGCACAGTGGGTGCAAGAGGTACTGGAAGGCCATGATAGAGTTTGCCCTGAGAATTTTCAAGTGAAAAATCATATCTTCCATCTCTTATGCTCCAAATTAGTAGAACATGGGTTACAGAGGACTAGGTATATTGGAATAGAAGAAATGGTAGCCATGTTCCTATATACAGTTGGACATGCACAAGGAAATAGAATCTTACAAGAATGATTTCAACTTTCTAGAGAAACTGTCAACATGATCTTCCATAGGGTTTTAGATGATTGTGTGAACCTATCGGCAAAAATTATCAAATCGCTTGATCCTGAGTTCCGTAATTGTCACCCAAAAACTTCAACGATCGACGATATTACCTATATTTCAAGGATGCAATAGGAGCAATTGATGAAACTCATATTAAGTGTGTGGTCAGCGAGTCTGAACAAGAGAAATATATCGGCAGAAAAGGATATTCGACACAGAATATCATGGTTGTATGTGATTGGGACATGTGCTTCACTTTTATGTTGGCAGGGTGGAAAGGAACTGCATATGATGCTCATGTCTTCCAAACTGCTATCTCTACTCCATTTATGAATTTTCCCATTCCACCTGAATGTATCTCTTCAACACATGCACCTATATTGTGTTTTTGCTTTTTTTGTCACATTCGCTATAATTTTACAGTGTTAAACCAAATTGTGTATTTATTAGGGAAATATTATTTGGTCAATGTTGGCTACCCAACACCAATCGGATATCTTGGTCCGTATAGACGTGAGCGTTATCACATTCCAGACTTCAGGAGACACCAGGGATTTACAACTTCAAATTAGATGTTCAATTATTATCATTCAAGCTTGAGGACCATTATCGAAAGGACGTTTGAAGTATGGAAAAATAGATTTAAGCTCTTGGGGGAAATGAAGTCATTTAGCTTTGAAATATAAGTCCATATTATTTAAGCAACTATGACTATACATAATCTTATCCGCAGAAATTCTCAAACAGATGTGGATTTTCAACCAGTTGAAACAGGGAATGGATTTGTTAAAGGTAATAATGATCTAGTTGATGTAGCATCCACATCAACTATCTGTAAATTATTTTCAACACACATGAATCATGTTCGTGATACAATCAGAGACGAACTTGTTAAAGGTAGATAATCCAATTATGATCCACTTCATGTATGACATTCATATTCAAATATATATTTATCATTTTTTAATTAAGTACTTAAGTGTATTTTTCTTCTTTTTCAATAATAATTGAACTTCTTTTATTTTATAAAATTTTATTTATATTTTTTCACATCAATTATAACAATATATACAAACAATATATATACATATGTGTGTGTGTAGTATTCAATAAGATTCATGCCATTTTCAGTCATTTTTCACTTAAACGGGCTTTTCAAACGTTAATCCAAACAGGTTATTGGCTATAAAAAAACCATTTTTTCCATCGTCAATCCGAACACAAATCACATTTACAATCTGATTTTTTTTAATATGACTTCTGCAAAAGCCTATTTGAAAAAAAAGTCATTTTTCCACCGTTAATTCAAACAAGCACTAAATTGATTTGTGCGCACTTTTTTTTTGTTGGGATACCTTTGAATGAAATTTTGTGACAAGAGATTTTTTGGCCAATTTTTCTTAAATTTAATTTGTTTTCGAAAACTAGAATCAATTTTTTTGGATAATATATCAATTTTTCAAGAACCATAATTAATTAAAAAAATATAGAGATAATAAGTTATTATATATTAAATTACCACACTCTTCAAATTATATACAATACATGAAAATATGTGTGAGTACACAATTGAATAATCATCAATCAATCAATTAAATATCCTCTTGAAATCTTATAAATCCCGCTCCAGTTAAAAATGGGTGGTCAATTTGGGTCTAGCAATTATTATTTTCCATTTTTGCCTTATTAACTATGATTTTCACTTTTAATAACAATTAATGCATTGATAAAAATTTGCAAAGATATACCTAATTAATGGTTATTAAAAATTGTATTTTCAAAATACTTTTAATATCATTAATGACTCGTTATTAATGGTTTGCAATCTCTAATCCTATGTATATTTTTAGTTAGAGATTGTGTTTAATGATGATTAATGGATTGATGAATACATTTTAAGAATTTTATTTTCATAATGGATTGATCTGCAATCTCTAATCTAATTTATATTTTTAATTACTAGTTATTAATTATTTGCAAATAGTAATCCTATTTATATTTGAACATAAAGTTGACTGATTGCAAATAATTAGTAATGTGTAATGAATGAATTAAAAGTATTTTGAAAATACAATTTCTAAAACATCTTTACCTCATGTTTTCAAAGCACCAAATCAATACTCATGACAGTTAGCCTCTAAAGCACTTTGTGCTCCTTTTTCTCAGACGCCAATCCCATTTTCTATGATTTTCACTTTTAATGATAATTAATACATTGATAAATAATTTGTAGCACAAACCTAATTAATGGTTATTTAAAATTTTATTTTCAACATAATTTTAATACTATTAATGACATGTTATTAATGATTTGCAATCTCTAATCCCATTTGATTTATTAGGGTGCATGTCATAAGGATGATCACATAAAAAGGATTAGTTTTCATTACCAATAGAAATATATTTCGTGTCCAAAACATACATTGAAGAATTAAGTACAATGTTAGTGTTATAAATATAAGAGATGTAGGATAAGATAGAGAAGAGCAAGGGATGAGAAATTTTAAGAGAAAAGAGGAAGCAATTTTCATTCACTTATAGTGTAACATGTGTGCTACGATGCTTTGTATATTATCTCTATTTATAGGCCTTCAATAGCCATCACCAAAAGTTACATACAATAAGTAGAACAATTAATTCACATGAATATATGCTATGTAACCCTTCTCAACATTCATGCATATGAATGTATATTAAGTAGCCTATTTATGAATGGCGAGTAGGATATGAAATGTTAAGAGTCTATGGGAATCCACATAATTAGTAGGAAAAATTTTAATTAACCCCACTGTAGCCAATTTATCTTAGTCAGCCCCAAAAAAATTATGAAACCTCACTATATCCCCATAGTCCAAAATGAAATTAAGTTTTGTGGGTGAAAAATGATACCCTTGATTTATTTTTTTTTTCAAAAGATTCAATCGTCTTTGTCGGAGCTTTAGCAACCGGTTACCAGTAGCCACTTAGCTAGAATGGCCTCTAGCAGCCAGCCGGCTAGTTAAAGCTTGGCCACTAGAAATTAATGTGTTGTTTACATGTGTATTATGTAACGACCTCCTTAAATTACCTCAAAATTCATCATTCCATCAAAACATTAAGTAATAATATTACATAAACAACGTATCAAAGGGCTCCGTCCAGAGTACAAATCTCAATATGCAGCGAAGTATTCAACATATGCAATGATTGCCTACAATGCCTTTAAGTTTGACAATATACATTATACGCATGTAACTAATTGGACATACAATTTGATATCAAATCAAGCCTCGTACGCCTTTCCATTGGTAGCACCATCTGAACTCTTACTTAAAAAAAATATAAATCGACGAGATGAGTCACATAGACCCAGTAACCACTTTCATTTTAATAAGTATGCAGGGACTGATTACAAGATAGTTAAGTGGGGAAAAATATATATAATATAAAGTATAATCTTCCAAAAACATTAATATTTTAAGAGAACAATTTAATATGTATAAAACTCCCTCAACCATCCTTATAATCTCCTTAACGGCTGACAGAACCCATGGGCTACAACATATAATATGTTTAGTCCCTTTGAAATATTGCACCAAGCTCTCCAATAATGAGGTGTAGCTCGGCCAAAGGCTATAGAACTCATATCAGACAATAGGTTCCCTTTCTGTCGAATATGGAAAGGTGACATGTCCCTTGAGCTGACCCTTATATTGGCTAAAGGAAAAGGGTGATACCAAGGGCCCTGAAAATGTCAAAGCCATCCACTGTGTGCATAGTGGCGGCTATACCACGTGGTATAAAAGAACCAAACCTCCTCCAAACACAACTCACCATATCCAACATCTCAGCATCACAAATATCAATAATTTATGCTCATATCCTTAATCATTCAAAACCATTCAAACCTACTTAACTAACAAGTTTACTAAAAACATAATTCATACTATTATTGTAAATTTTTCATATATAAAATATCATAACATATTTATAACAATTAAAAATACTAACATATACTTATAATCACCTCAACAAGCATACAAGATAAATTAAAAAGTGGTTACCTCGAGTTCTTGACAACCAAACTTGAGAGAATTCAAGTTCAACAAGCCAAATTCACTCTACAATAAATATATAAGTATATATTAATAAAATTAAAAATATTTAATAACTAATACAAAATAATCCCCATAATTATCTCTCTTTAATCTTCATAGAAAAATAACAACAATTTAACTAAGGAGAATTGCTTAAAAATACATTGAGAGTAAATTAATTGCTAAATGCTACAATGGAAGATTTGTTGCACATGATGGAAGATATTTTTCACACAATGAGAATATATTTTGCACACAATGGAAGATGTTTGCACATACGGAAGATTGGTTGCACACAACGGAAGATCTGTTGCACACGACAGATGACTGTTTGCACGTGTGGTAGCATTTGACAATTAATTTGTCCCCAAGGTATTTTTAAGCCATTAACCCATTTATCTATCGGTTAAAAAGTATAATATAGAATTATTTATAGATTGGTTATATAAAAAATTCATTATAAAATCTTATACCAACTAAATAACAAAAGTAACCCAATTAAAATTAATATTAATCATTCTCTATATTCCAATAGTCTTATATTGACAAATCTCAATTTTACCCAAAATCCTAATCTTAAAATTTTCAATAATCAGCACAAAATTACTATCATTAGAAAGAGAAAATTATTTAGAACATTTTTCATGGAGGAAGTTTTATGATTAGAAAAGAATTTGAGTACCTTATTGATCCCCAAAAAACCAAAAATACTCCTACCAGTATCCTCACCCTTCGCGTCTCTTCTTCCATACTTCACGACACGAAGTGTTTATGGAGGATTTATAATACCTCCTCTAGCAGTAATTGGCAACCAATGGCTTCAATTGACATTGCTTTATTATTTTTTACCTTTTTTATATTAAACTTGATTGGCAGACATTATGAGTAGGTGGTGCCACTTTCTACTTTCGGTGCCACCTAGTCACCTACCCCATTGTTATGTACATTTTTTTTCAAAATGTATTTATTTATTATTATTATTTTAATAAAAAAATCATAACTTTAACCAGATCCCTTTTTTTCTTTTATTCCAAAAATTACATATTAAATTTATTTCAAAAATTAAATATTAAATTTATTTTTTATAAATAATTATTTCCTAATTATATTTATATCCTATAAATAAAAATCAGGATATTACATGTTCTACTTATTCATGGAGAATTGTACACTTGCAAATATGAATTATTTAATTTGTCTTGTTCATATATTTATTCCACTTATTCATAAGGAAGTGGACACTCGTAAATGAGATTTGTTCATGATTCTATGTTTTCTTAGTTAATTTGTGTTGTTCATGCCTATTTTGTAAAACCTCAATTTTATTTAATTTACAAATAAATGATTATTTAATATTATTTTATTATTATTTCCATTACATATTTAAAGATATAATCAGTTTCTAATTTATAAAAAAAAGATAGTAAAAGAAGACATGCCAAAAAACAATTATTAATATCTATATTCATAATTTATTATAATGGAATGATCACATTACACCATAACTTATATCACACAAAAAATTCCCAAATGCATCATTATTTTTTAGAAGATGTCTAGAATAAAATAAGTCTAACATAAACTACAGAGGTTACATGTCTGATGTCCTAGTTTATCTTTATATATGCCTGATTTCCAATTTTTAGAACATAACGGTAAAATATGAGTGATACTAAATAAATAAATTTTAACTAATAATGTCCATCTACTAATTTAATAAAAAAATATATTTTAAAGCCCTGTAATAAAATTATATGAGACAAAATGCAAAGATATAATAAATATTTTGAGCACCCACGTTAGTTAGACAAGTTAGGGCAACCCCTAGAGTGGTCTACAATAAATAGAAATTCACATATAATTTTTTGGGTAGTCACATAAGTCATCACACAACAATATTATGTGTGTTTGGGATAACGGTGGGAAAAATGACTTATTTTCAATCTGACTTATGGAAATTTAAGATTGGAAAAAAGTCAAATTGTGTAATTTGATTTATATTTGGATTGACAATTGTACAAGTGCTTTTGCAAAAGTCATATATATAAAATGTAACTTGTTTGGATTATCGATTGTATAAGTGCTTTTTATGGTTTATATACCAAAAAAAAGATATTTAATATTATAAATAAGTGAAAAAATGTAAGATAAAAAATGTGGTGCCAAAATACATAAATTTGATCAACAAAATATTACATAACTGAGAGAATCACATGTCTTGCACAAGTTAGTACCTGATCATGTCACGAATGCAATTCATCTGGGTTGAAGATATCCCAGCATAATTGGTCGACGAACTCTCATACTCTACAATAATATTATCTTCATGAGCTACATTCCTATTTTCTGCTTGCTCAAAGTTAACATCACCTGGGGAATTTCTCCTAATAAAGTTATGTATGGCCATTGTTGTACAAACTAATTGGACTTGTGTTTCGTAGCTGTATTTACGTATTCTTTGCAATATTTTGAATCTATTTTTCCACACTCCAAAAGTTCTTTAAATTGTTGACCTCAAACTGGAGTGGTAGAAATTGAAGGTCTCATTGGCATTTTCAAATGCAGGTTGACGCCTAAACTCAGGCATGTAATAATGCTCACATCTGTAGGGACCAAGATACCCTACTGGTGTCAGATAGTTAACATCAACCAAATAATATTTGCCTAACATATGTTGAAATGATTTTAAAGGGGTGAGACTAATGAAAGTATGAAATGAAAGAAATTCAAGTAGGGGTGACGAAAATGTACCTACAGACGGATGAGGGAAATTCATAGCTAAATTTGAGACAGCGAATTGAAACACACGAGCGTCATATGTAGTACCTTCCCACCCCGCCAACACGAACATGAAACACATATCCTAATCGCATACATCTATCACATTCTGCGTAGGATATCCCTTTTTACCGATGTACTTATTCTGGTTAGGACCAGTGATCACGCATCTTATATGAGTTCCATCTATTACTCCAATGGCATTCTTAAAGTAGGGATAATATCGGTGATTATTGAGTATATGTAGGTGGTATCCACGGAATTCGGGATCACAGGGTTTGATAATTTCCCACACTAAACTCAAGCAAGCCTCGAGAACCCTGTGTAATAGCCGGCTTACAATTTCCCCTGAATGTTTAAACAGTTCTTGAACGACTCTATTCCCGACTCCGTGGCCAACAGTAAGCAAAAACATGGCAATCATTTCTTCAACACTGATGTCTTGGAATTCCGTAATCCATGTTCCACCAATTTATTGCATAAATAGTAGAACACTTGTTTTTCTACTATGAACATGTCATGACAACGTTTTATTGGTTGCCAATATCTCTTGGACCCATAAATGTTTGGTGTGTTGACTTGTTTCTCGTGGTTCTTTGTAAATTAAAGGAACCCAATACTGACACAATAACGCAGTCAATTGTTTATATTATGTTAACTCTTCTTCTATAAAAGCTAGTACTCGAGAGTCATCATCTTCTTCCTCCATTCAATTTACCATTGCTTATGTAACCTGTATATGTGGTTTAATTTAGGTGTGACTAAAAAAACAAGAAGAAATAACAAGTTATACAGACACATACACACATTAAACATGTTATCAAATTATACGTCCTCAAACATTCAGTCAAGTGAGTAATTACTGAAACGAACAAACATAAACATCCACATACAACAGTCCTTAATTTAACTATTTTAACATATGGTTTAGCTGTAGGTGGGGGGTCGTGAATAGGGAAGCTCTCAATCGATACGCTGAGCGGAAAACTGCAACCACTGAATCAAGTATTGTTTATTTCATTTATATATGGAAACAAACATGTCCTGACTATACTTGTCCGATGTAAAAAGCTAGATACAGCGGCATCATAAATCCTTATCTTCTTGCACTTCCTCCAGATCAAGCAAGTGATTAATCACAACATCAACACTCCTCTATATGATTTCGTTGATTGCAGCAGCTCTATCATTCGATGCATTAGCTATAACGCTAACTGCATCCGTAATTTGTTTCGGAGCTGGCTTTTTCTGCTTCTTCTTCTTCCCTGCCCAATCAACTCTCTTTCTCTTGCTTTGGCTTCTTAAATCTGTTGGCATAGAGGGTCCACTCTAAGATGACAACCCAATGCTGGCTAGGTTGTCTGTAACTCCTGTGCTCGTTGTTAGGTTAACTCCAAAAGTGTTATCTTCGCTATCCCCATACCCTTCTTCTTCATCCATCGTCGGGCGGTAAACATCTTCCTGCTCCGCCTCCTTTGTCTGGGTCTGTATGAAAGATGGAGAAAAAATATCCTTTCCAGTAGCCACAACATCCTTGAAGATGATCCTCAACTCTCTTTCATACTTTAGACTTGACCGGCGAAACTTTTTATACACCGAATTCTCTTCCAGTCATACAAGTAACCCAAATCAGGACTAAGATAACCAAAACCAACACTTGCTTTACTTTTTCATCCACAAACAAAGGTTACTTACCTGACATTTCTTGAGCCACCAGTCGAGCGTTGCCACGACATTATTCGTTTTAGGGTCACGACCCACACCGTCACTACTGATGCAATCTTGCAAAGTGGTAAGGTTCCTTTCTTGATATTTTAAAACTGCTTTCCAATGCATGTCCAATTTTCACTATGGGTTACTTGTTTCTTCCTCTATCAAGGTGGCTTGTGTTGAATATGTTATATGTTTTTTTCCTTGTCTAATCATAATGTTGTCGTTCATGATAAAACAAATTATGTCTTAAAGAAGGAAAATAGGTGCATAAACTGGGAACGGAACACAGAAATATGGGAGTTTATTCCTTACATGGAAACATGTTTCTATTAAAACTATGGCTTTGGTGTTTTTAAATATAAATACCAAACTCATTATGTGGCTTCTTATGATCTCCTAAGCATTCACGTACATGAATATATGGCAAGTCTTTGTTCTTGGCCTTCTTTTCTTCTACTTGTTCCTTAAAAAATGACCTCTCCAATTTATTTCCATCTTCCATTTGCCACCATTCCAAATCTCATTCCTAGCATGGTATATCATTATCATTCTTTAGAGTGATCATAAATTAAAAGTATAGGTGTATTTGCCTCATTGTTTTATTTGTTTTTCCTTTATGGATTTTTTTAGAAAGTATTATAGAACATATCATTAATTAAAGAAACAAAGCCATAATCGTTGGCGGGATTTATAATTGTTTTCTGTTTTATTTTTTCAATTCTATTTCCATTAGCAGCTTAACAAACCATCAGCTAGAGAAATTCAAAAGTGGGATCTAAATAAGAGTAAATCAGTAGGAAGTTTGATGATTTTCATAATATTTAGATTGGCCTTCATCATTTTTATGTTTCGATGGAAAATTATGTTGATAGTGGATTAGCAATGAAATTTGATAATTCTATCATGAAATAGACCTTTACAATGAAATTTTTTTTCTTGTCCGATCATATTGCTTGTCCATCGTGTTATGTTTTGGTTACATGGAAAGTTTATTCCTTATGTGTGATGTTTGTGGTTTGGAATTTAAGAAATTCTTAGGTTTTTTAAAAGAAAATTTTAGGAAGGGGTTTGTGCTAAAAAATTTGTGTTTTTTTGGTAGATCTTAAACTATGCCATCTATGCATACCCCATGCATCTAATGGTTTTACTAACTAACTATCTAATAGAGAAACTATATTTTTTTTCATAATTTTTTTTATAATCCTCCCCCAACCTAAATCAGACATTGTCCTCAATGTCTTCTAAAGATTAAAGAAGGGTTTTTTTTTACAACCTAAACACACAATAAATTAAACCAAAATTCTAAGAGTAAAACCATAAGATAAAAGAAAGTTACAACCGGAGAGTGGTATCTGGATCCTACTTCTGACTACTATTTGAAGATTATCCACCTATTTGCTTAACCAATGGATCTGGTTTAGGTTCATAGGCTTGCATTTGATCCAGTAGTTGCTCAGCAGTAGGAGCAGAAATTATGGAATGTGAGTCACTTGGGGTATGAATCATGTTTCTACAGCATGATTAAGAAAAGACAACAGTTTATTATAAAAACCATTAACATTTAACAATCCTAATGGTTTTTTATGAAAGTTCAGTTTAGCCCAATATGCAATGCTAGATATCGCATCCAACGTTTCAAAACCACTGGGTAGAGTGATAAAAGCATCAACACGGTAGAACATACGTCCCATTCATTCAGGAAGGCTTGAAACCTGTAACTTTTGCCCTAAGGAGAAAATGTGATTTTCTAACTTCTTCACCCTTACACACAAACCTTTACTAACATTAATGGTTGCAGCAATGACCACACTTGCTCTCAAGCCCTGGATACCTCCCCCGTAGATGAAGTTGATCTTTCTAGCAGCTAATGTACGTCCCAGTTCCTTTGCTGCAGGTATAAACTATTCATTCTTTCCTAAGTTAGTTTCACAAAAAATGAAGATAGATGTAAATCTACATTTTAGAGTGATACCACTCCTCTTTTTTTCTCTCTCAAACATTTTGTGTTTTTACAAATGGAAGATTGCATATTTATATTACAAAAACAGCGACAAAAAAAATCATGAAAATCACACATTTTTCAAAAAAGTTTGAAAAAAATTTCCGACACGAATGACCAGTGGGCCATTGTGCGAAGAAATTAAATAAAGTGAGTAAAGAAAGTCAAAAGTTACTGAAAAAGATAAGACATATTAGACAAAAGCAATATTTTGTACAGTTGTTGTGATTGTGGCTCACATCTTCTTCTGGTTTTACGTCCAGTAACGGCTTAAACGCTTTCTATGAATCGAGGATTTGCTTCCCATCCAGTTTTCTTATAAATTGGCAAACAGGATCTTTTAACGTCAGATTCCCAAGACGGTAGCGCTCTTTTTCTTTGTTGAATATGTCTAATAAATCAAGAAGAACACGACAAACATCACTACTAGGATGCGTCTCAAGAGTCTGAATGATATCATCCAATGACTCCTTACTCAGTACATCCTTTATAAATTGAATTTTATCTTCTCAATTTATAGAAACCATACATTTGCTCCTACAGCGCTGATCATAATTTCACCTTGCACATTTAGGATAGACCTTTATTCTTTAGCACAAATATCACATGTAATTTCTTTTAAAAATTTTTTGTTTTTTAAAAGAAATTCTTTGGTTACATGGCATTCATTTTGTTTAGCCAGAGCCAAATAGCCAACCTTGCAATTATACCATTGATAAGCCCCTTTGAGCCTGATTGATTATTTCTTTATTTTCAACCCATTAATATGTGTTTTAATGATATATCAAGTGCTTTTACTTAATTCGAAAAATTAACAGAGCATTTGAAATTTTTGTGAAATGGGCTTTTGACAAGTGTGGGGGTCTATATATCATCAACTGTAAAATTGAAGATGTTAAAAAAAAGAAAAAAAGGAAAAAAAGAGAAAAAGAAAAAAAAAGATATTTAGTATTTGAATAAAAATTGTGGGTTGTTGTGATGATATAAGTTTATTCATAAGATGACCCATTTTTTATTTGCTATATTTACTTTTTAAATGTAGCCCTGCATATCATTATTTACATTCCTTTTATCTTAGCCCCATTACAACCCTTAATAATTCCTTTTAATTTGAATTATGCATGTGAATTAAGTAGTGGGGATTTAGATTTTTGGCAAGTTTATGGTAGTGTAATTTTTTCAGGTGAATTTGAGTGAAACACTTACCTTTAAACACTTGAGAGATTGATAAGATGAGTCATAATTATGAATTTGGTTCAATCATTTTTAAATGAAGTCACCAGTTTATACTTTTGTTCATTCAAGAATACTATGATCTCTTTATTCTTTAATTGTGTCCTTGTTTATGACTTGACACTTCTGATTTTATTGGAAGCACTTATTAGTTACTCTTTTTTGTCCGAGGACGTCCAAAAGCTAAGTGTGGTGGAATTGATAAGTAAAATATTTGCATATTTATTTTCTCTTCTATTTTGTTGGAAGCACTTATTTTTGCATCCATGGACAGTACCACATTAAAAAGAATTAAAAAAGGTATTTAAGGGGAAGTTACTATTCATGTGTATTATTCACTGTGCATTGTCCATGCTTGTTACTGTTTGGAATCACTGTAGCGTACTGTAGCAAGGGGGACTGTAGCAGATCACTGTATTGTACTATAGCGTTCAGTGTGTGTACACGTGGGACGATTCGGTGCGGTTCACTGTAACAGTCTGAAAATGAAGCCTATAAATAGAGCTTCTTGGCACCCTAAAATGGAGAGGAATGAAGAGAGAGAGAGAGCTTCTATTTTAGATAGAGAGTTGTTATTTTTAGAATTTATTTCTTGTATTTTTTTACTTCTTGCATGCCTCCTACATGGATGATTTTGCCTTCTATATGGTAGGCTAGATTTTCCATTTTCATGCATCTTGTAGTTGTATTTTTATGTTTTTGTAATTAATTTTTATGCAATATTTATGATGTTTGTAATTTATTTTTATTTTGTTTTTAATTTTATCATGAGTTAAATTTTCCTTTTCCTAGGGTGATGACGTAGCTTACTAATGATGGATTGAATCTTAACTTATTAAATCTAGTTTTAATTTTTCCTTAATGATTGAGTTTTAATTATTGTTTTTAATGCTTTCAATTGACTGGCCACTGATAAGTAAAATATTTGCATATTTATTTTCCCTTATATGATGATTTTGTGGACTATATTTGAGCTGAATGTAATCAATTTGGGTGTAATTAATAAATAAATAATAATTTTCTTGCAGTCATGGATAGTACCGGATTAAGAAGAATTAAAGAAGGTATTTAAGGGGAAGTTACTATTCATGCGATACTATTCACAGTGCACTGTTCATGTCTGGTACTGTAGCAGACCATTGCATTGTACTGTAGCAGACCATTGCGTTGTACTGTAGCGGTCGGTGTGTATGGAAGTGGGGCGGTTCAGTGCGGTTCCTGTAGCAGTCGGTTCACTGTAGCAAGTGGGTGGTCGGTTCACTGTAACAATGCGGTTCACTGTAGCAAATCACTGTAGAAAAATATTGTAGTAGTCCGAAAATGAAGCCTATAAATAAAGCTTCTTGGCACCCTAAAATGAAGAGGAAGGAAGAGAGAGAGAGAGAATTTCTATTTTAGAGAGAGTTGTTATTTTTAGAATTTATTTCTTACATTTTTTTTTACTTCTTGCATACCTCCTACGTGGATGGTTTTACCTCCTATATGGAAGGTTTAGGTAGTCCTCCTTTATGGATGGTATAGGTTGCCACCTACATGGATGTTTTTACCTCCTATATGGTAGGCTAGATTTTCCATTTTCATGCATCTTGTAGTTGTATTTTTATGTTTTTGTAATTAATTTTTATGCAATATTTATGATGTTTGTAATACATTTTGGTTTTGTTTTTAATTTTATCATGAGCTAAATTTTCCTTTTCCTAGGGTGATGACGTAGTTTACTAATGATGGATTGAATCTTAACTTATTAAATCTAGTTTTAATTTTTTCCTTCATGATTGAGTTTTAATTATTGCTCTTAATGCTTACAATTGATTGGCCACCTTTTGGATGATTTTAATATTCATGTTGAGACCGGAAGGAGATACATGTGTGTGGATCCTATAATTAAAACCATAATTTGCATATGAAATAGGAATATATTCATATGGGTTGTGTAGTCTTAATTGAGTTCCATAAATCTTAATGCATGATTGATTGCTTAAATTCATATAGGAATATATTGGGTTAGCAATTAATTATAGAATTACTTGACCTTGGAAAATGCTAGTAATTAAAATAGGGAAACTCGACTATCAATCATGTGGAATAAATTGGACTACAATAGATAAGTGATTCAATCCGGAATTTATTAAGTGAAATCTAATCCCTAGGGCTTTTTCTCATATTTGTCTTTATATCACTTGTATTCATATTTCATCATTTCTATCTTGCAATCTCAATCACAACTAATCAACCGACTAAATAGAATTAAAATTACCAATTTTGGTACTTAGTGATCAATCCTCGTGGGAACGATACTCTACTCACTTCTATATTACTTGATTACGACAGTGTACACTTGCACTTCTAAATACACCATCATACACTTGTAACAACCACCTCTTGAATGATTTCAATATGTATGTTGAGACCGGAAGGAGATACATGTGTGTTGATCCTATAATTAAAACCATAATTTGCATATGAAATATGAATATATTCATATGGGTTGTGTAGTCTTAAATGAGTTCCATAAATCTTAATGCATGATTAATTGTTTAAATTCATATAGGAATATATTGGGTTAGCAATTAATTATAGAATTATTTGACCTTGGAAGATGCTAGTAATTAAATTAGTGAAACTCGACTATCAATCATGTGGAATAAATTGGACTAGAATACATAAGTGATTCAATCCGGAATTTGTTAAGTGAAATCTAATCCCTAGGGATTTTTCTCATATATGTATACATATCACTTGTATTCATATTTCATCATTTTTATCTTGTAATCTCAATCACAACTAATCGATCGATCAAATAGTATTAAGATTATCAATTTTGGTACTTAGTGATCAATCCTCGTAGGAACGATACTCTACTTACTTCTATATTACTTGATTACGACAGTGTACACTTGCACTTTCTAAATACACCATCCTACACTCGTAACAACTGGCGTTGGTGATTCTTTTATTGGTGCCCTCCTGTGCAAGATTGTCGATGATCAAACGATACTTAAAGATGAAGCAAGGTTGAGAGAAGTACTCAAGTATACAAATGCATGTGGAGCAATCACAACCACTAACAATGTAGCAATCCCTGCCCTTCCCACACATTATGATGTGCTCAACCTCATCAACGGGGACTAAATGGTGGGATATGGGATTTAAGTTAGATTTAGATTTAGATTTTGAATTTAAATTATTATTATTTTATTATTTCCTAAATGATATAATATCCAGTTTTATTCATTGATTAAATAAAGACTTTCATTTTCCATTCTCTCTTTTCTCCCCTCCCCTTCTTTCACTTATCTTCTCTCTCTCTTCCCCTTATCCCAACCCCTTTTACTTCACTAAATTTTAAATATAAAATTGAAATTATAAATTTCAAAGTTTAAATTTTACTCCGATCTTGATTTTACATTAATAATCTTGTAATGTCTTTAGATAAAAAAATACGTACATATTTTATTCTTTATCACTTGGCTTCACGGGTTAATTGATTTTTGTTTGTTACTTAAAATAATCAAAATTATCCTTGGTTAAGGGAAGACAATGCAATTTCTCTTAAATAGAGTTTCAGGTTCAGACAAAGAAAAATTAAAAAAAAAATGTTGTTATAGTCAAAAGGAGATTTTAGTCATGAAATTAAAGGTAGGCAGTTGAAGGAAGAAAAACTAGTAAAGTTATTTGTGAACGATGGAATACCTAATAAGACAAGACCTTTAGGTTTTAATGGGATAATATGAGCATAAAATAATAATAACCAATATGATAATTCTAAAATAGATGTGTGATTATATAAAAATGTATATTTGTAATATATATATATATATATATATATATATATATATATATATATATGCAAAGTAAATAAAACATAAGTTGTGTGATCTAAAGATTGGAGACGCCCAAGACAAGTTGTGTCTTGGACTTGCTCTATAAATAGAACGCCTCTCGGCTCTTCACTTCTCCCGAATTGATGTAGCCACCTTAGGTGAAGAATGAACCAAAAGTAAAAGAAGATCTCAATAAAGTCCAAATGAATAAATAAGACCGGTGATTTTAAGTACCCTTAATTAAATTTTAAAAATGATACCTACCTTCTCTCCTACAAGGCGTCTTTCATCTTCTTGGATAGAGGCCTCATGACATAGAATCCCTCCTAACAAAACTTAATATTTCTGCGCGACCATTAATACAAAGCTCGGCCCAGAAAAATTGTTCTTGAAATGTATCGCCGACGCCAACTTATTGCTAACACTTCACAATTTCCGAAATTGATTTGAAGGTCAACAATCTTAATGTAATGGAGTTCCAACATATTTGGAACCATTGCTTCAACTAGAGAAACCCTAAGAAAAAAGTAAGAGAACTTTGATATATTATTGAACAAAAATAGTGATATTGTTCTTTTATTGATCAAGAATTTTGATATTTTGGTATGACATACATGTTTTAAGGAAAAAAAATAATCCCATGCAAATATCTTGAAATCATCAAATTGTATTGAAGTTTTATAAAATTCGGGTTAGATTAATTCTAAATGTGAAAAGACAATTTTACCTTTATTCATTTAAAAAGAAAATGAACGAAATGAATAAGGGTAAAATTGTCTTTTCACATTTAGCATTAATCTAACCCATATCCCATAAAACTTGAATGAAAATCTATAATTTATGAAGAATTCACTGAACATTGGGTATTGTTATGAAAATACGAGCGAGAGTGTAACTAGGAAATCGAAGAAAACAAGAAAAAATAAGGAGAAATTCTTTAATAATTTTTTTTAAATATATTGAGAATATTTTAGTAATACACTAGTTATCAAAAGATTAAATTACACATTTTAAACAATTATTAAAATAGATTAAAGTCTCTTCCATCTTTAAAATTAATATATTCACGAGTTAAATCAAAATCATATTTTTTCCAAAATTTATAATTTTTTAAAATACAAATTTTATTGAAATTACATAAGAATAATTAATATATATATATATATATATATTCTCAATTAACTAAACTGTTAAAATATTGGAATACTTGATTTTTTTAATAAAAAAGCTTATATAATTTTTAAAATAAAATATATGCATAGTTTAACCGAATATTGTTACACAATATATCTACACACAAACATTAATTCAATAATTGTATCTGTCCAAAAGGAAATCGATTAATCAAGTAATTAATCATAATATTGACAAAAAAAGTTACTCTGAAAAAGGTGCCATGAGTTAAGAATACGATAAACGTTATTCATTTCACATCTGCGCGCGTTGACGCTCTTTCAGAATTCTCCGTCGCCTTTTTCCGATCTGAATCTGAATCACTCAGCAGTTGCGGAAAAGGGCGACAATGGAAGGGTCTCAGGTCTCGCACAGTCATCCCTATGAACCCAAGGACTTGCAGCTACCTGGTTATGTTCCCGTATTCCTCTCTCAGTCAACCATTGTTGGAGTCTACGGCGTCGCTTCTCTTCTCGTCGCCTCTTTCATTTGGATCTTATCAGGTACCTTTATCCAATATTTAGATGCATTCATTAGGTTCTTTTCTTGGTCCACAAGAATCGGCTGTCTGTTCTAAGTTGAAATGGACATTTCTATTCTTCAGTACTAGTAGTTGTGCTGATTGATTTTTCAATATTAGTTTAAATTCGTCGAGTTTCTTGATTGTTCGCAAGAAAGATTAGTATAATGCCCGTCTTAAAAATGTTTTCTCCAGAATGTTTTCAATGTATAGGTCTTTTTCGAGAGCGAGTTTAAGTTATCTTCTCTCTGTTCTCGTATTTGGTCTTTGCTGTTCCAGAATTCAATAGATTATCCTGATTGCGAGTATCATTTTGGACGGTGCCTTACAATATTGGGCTAGCGCGGCGTGTTTCTTTTTTTCTTGTGTAAGATCTGTAAAATTATACTGCGAAATTTTGTTTCTTGGAATCTTGATTTGCCGTTGTCAAATTATACAATAATGAATTTTATGTGGAAATTTTGAGTATACTTTGAAGTCCGGGCCTGTTCATTCTGCTGCTTACACCATTTTTCTTCTTAAATTTAACGGCTCAATTGTGCTTTAAACAAGAACCATGGATAAAATTTTAGAACCCAATTAGTAGTTCGTGCACAGGGCAAACATATAATTTCATTTCAGGTGCCTCAGCTCGTCAACTTGACTAGAAAATCACTCAGTTAAGCGTGCATAATTTCTCACACTAGGTGCATTGCAAAATCATATGTTCTGCTTCAAATTTTAAGTGGTCCACATGGATTTTTTCTTGGTCATTCCTATGCAAATTTCTCCCATCTGCTAAGGGGAAATGATTAGAGGATTCTCATTTTTTTCCTGCCGACATGACTGTTTGTCTTTTCACAGGACGCCTGGGCAAGGTGACAAAAATTGATCGTGTGTTAATGTGCTGGTGGGCATTCACAGGCCTCACACATGTTATTCTTGAAGGCTATTTTGTTTTCTCTCCAGAATTTTACAAGGACAAGACTGCCAACTACCTTGCTGAAGTTTGTGAGTCTTTTAATTGTTTTTTCACATTCCTCAAATCACATTCATAGCATCTGAACTTGTAGTGCCTTTCAATGAGTAATCAGTCTTAGTTGATGAAAATCCTATATGAACAATTGACAGGGAAGGAATACAGCAAAGGGGATTCACGGTATGTTGCAAGGGATACAGCTACCGTTACTGTTGAAGGAATTACAGCAGTTTTGGAGGGTCCAGCTAGCCTTTTGGCAGTGTAAGTTAAAGATTGATAGGTTCAGGACAGAATAATGCAATAGATAGTCTGAAATCCTCTATTAAATAGGGAAAACCTGCGGATTAAAATCATCAATTCCGGAAATGACTCACAGAAAACAGTAAGCAGCAGCACAAAACCACTCACAGCCTGGTTTTTGAGAGGCAAGGTCCTCTCTGACCCAAAACAAAACAACCCACTCCCTACAGACACACACGGCCCCCAAAATAACGCCTACATGCTACTTTGACATTTCAGAACAATTTGTTAATCTTGCTCCTTTCTATTGTGCCTATCATCTTGCTCATGAGTAGCTTCCATTTGTTGATTTGAGCTTTGCCCCTTCTTGTGCCCCGGTTTACCTTTTCTCTGATAAATCTGTCCCCATTTCCCAGTATCTGACCCATCAAATACCCAGATAACTAATGTTATGATGCTGAAATAAACAAGTCAATGTTTATGAATCCAGCCTAATTCTGGATTATCTTGTAATTTTCTTTTCTCTCATTTTCCATGTTGGCCTTATGTTTATGCTGCCATTATGGATTACAGATACGCAATAGCTTCTGGAAAGCCATACAGCTACATACTTCAGTTTGCCATTTCTTTAGGACAGCTATATGGAACTGCTGTATATTATATAACGGCAATATTGGAAGGTGACAAGTTCGCTTCTAGCAAGTTTTACTACTATGCATACTACATTGGAGCAAATTTCTCTTGGATTGTGATACCTTCACTCATCTCCATTCGCTGTTGGAGGAAAATCTGCGCGGCCGTCCAAACCCAAGGCCAGACGAAAAAGACTAAAGTTCGCTGATGCTGAGTTTCTGGTTATTCAAAATGATCAGGTAGCTAATATTGGTGTGTCTTTGGTGGATGTTTACTGTTAAGCATCGAGGGAATGTTCTCACTTGTCAACTTAGAGCATTGGATGTTTCAAAATTTTCAGATTTCCTAGACGTTTTGAAATTTAATTCTCTTGAATTTGCTTATACCGAGAATAAAAATATGGATGGTCAGAATTACAACTTCCTCATTAATGCACTTTGTCCATTTTTTTGGATACAATTTACAAGATGTTCTTGGAAACGTGTTCTGGGAAAAAATTGGTTATTCCTGGCTAGTTTTACTGGTTTGAAAACGACAGTTTTTGAGGTCCCCTCTGAATACTCGGGCATGAAAAACCTTGCAAACGACTTTATTGTTTTTGGCAACAAGAGGATATATGACTTTTTAACGCCATGATGGGTTGCATTAAAGAATGATACTAGTATTTGTTTGAAATAACGATTGAAACTTTTAAAAGTAGTTTTTAAATTGTGGTTTATGATATATAAGGTAAATATGTGAGAGAAGTTTTATCTTAATTTACATAAATAAACAATTTTGGAGTTCTCATGCGAGAATCCAAACAAGCACTTAAGACTTGTCATCTGTCAAGCTATTGTAGACCTCTGCGTTATCTGACTGCTTTGCCATAGAAGAATTAAGTGACTTTTCTGGTATTTTCAGGTGGGTGAAGAAATAATTCTGACCTAACTTTTAGCTTTCACTAACCATAAAATTATGTTGAAGGCTTCAATATGATTTTGATATTTGATTTCTTGATTACTTTGGTCTTTAATATAAGATATATTTACCTAATTTGATTATATTAAAGAAGTTAGTTAAATTAGTTAATATGACATATTTTCTAAAACACCCTACCCATCTTTCTTAATTCCCTCCTTTCTTCTCTTCTTTGATTATTGTTGAAGCGTATCAATAGGGTAAATTAGGAAATTATTGACAAATATAAAAATTATATTTTATATTTAGGACCAAAATTAACTCTCTAAATATGTCTTATATTAGGGACCGGAGGAGTACTAACCCTTTGTAACATCCGTTTAGACCTATATTCAAACTCACATATTCTTTGTGATTCCTACTACTTTTTTTTATCGGCCTCCTCCTCCTCTCCATCATGTTAACATTCTAGGGAGCTTCTTCACCACCACCTCCTCCTCATCCTCCTCCGCTTCCTCTTGAAATAGAGGCTCTGATGCAGCTGTTGATAAGCCTTGACTGCCACACAAGGTGTCTCACGACATAGGCTAACAGGCCGAATAGGAAGTTGATTCTCATACTTCATCATTCATACTTCATCATAATGATGAGAATGAAGAGGATAAAGAGGAGGAGGAGGACAACATTGGTGATAGTGATGACTGAATACCACTATTATATTTTTAAAATATTTTAAAAAATAAGTTAAAAAACAACTTCATACTTCACGATTATTATTTAATAACCGTAAAGTATTCTTTCACCGCGGTTTCATAAAACCAACATACTTAGCAGTTCTACTTAATAAAAGTAAATTAAAGCTTTTGAAACCTTTACTCTTCCCTGCGCTGATCGACTTTGAGTGTCTCCTCGTTGCTCAATGATCGTTAAGACAACCAGGTACCCTTTTATTACGTCCTGTTCAATTTTTGTCTCTTCCAAAGTTCTATATGTTTATTTAAACTCCCTATTTTCATTTGTTTTCCCTATGTTTCCTTCATCTTCCTCCTCTTTTTGTTCTCTTAATTGCAAAGATGAAACGGCATGTGAAAGAATTGCCAAAAAGCTCTCGGCGTCTCCTCCACCTCCTCCTTCTCTTCCTCCCCATCCTCTACCTGCTGTTTCTCCTCCCCAACATCAGCCACCACTTCCTTTGCCTCCACATCCTCCTTCGTTTCTACATCCTATGCTTCCACAACAGGAGGGAATGTTGTGGCATGCAAAATACATTGACCATGCCGTGAGAAGGCTTATTTTATACCTCTCGAGTATGAACAAGAGGGCTAATCTCATATTTGATAAGTGTGAGATTTTCCATGATTATGACAATAATTTTAGCCACTCCTCTGGTGATGAGTAGCCTGATGAGCTTGCCATTGTTCTGTTTTTTAAATGTACTATTGTAAAAAAAAATAGAACATTTCTTACGGTTATTAGAAAACAACCGTTATAAAATATAATAAATAATGGTTCGTTAACTATTCTTTTGAAACATCCTTCATGAATTCGTAGATAAATAATAATGCTTATAAAACAACAGTCATAAAACTCCTAGTGTGGGAAAAAACATATATAATTGCCCATACTGATTCTTCTTCAACTTTCATCACACACTTCACTTACAATGTATTTAAACTCTATTTTCATACGTGTTCTTTACCCTCTTTCTCTGTTCTTCTCATCATCATGGTCAAGCAATGCGCTGAAGAAATGCTAGAGATTCGTCCTCCCCAACTTCCACCTCCTTCTCCTCCTAGTGCTGCTTCTGAAGACATGCCGGAGATTCTTCCTTCCTAACATACTCCTCCACTTGATTCTCTTCCTCTGCCTTCCCAACCTACTCCTCCACCTGCTTCTCTTCATCTTTCTTCCTAACCTGTTCCTCCACCTGCTTCTCTTCCTCCGCCTTTGGCCCGCGGTCATCATCGCTACCGCTTCCACATCGCTCGTACTCATCTTTTCATATGATTTAGATCACTCATTTGATGATGATGGGTAGGTTTTATTTATTCCCATTTTTTAATTTTATATATAAAAATATATTAATGTAATGGCTAAAAAAAAACACACACACACACAAAACAACAACAATAACAACAACATACCTTACGGTTATTAAAGAACCGTGATAATCATACCTCTAGGTAAATTAATTGAAATAACCGTTATAATGGTAAAAATATAATTAGTGGTTCTTACTAACTAACCATTATGTAAGACCTTAAACGCTGTAGGTTTATTAATAACATACCTCACTGTTACTTTAATATAACTATTATAAAAATAAAACTATTAGCAGTTTTTACCAACTAACCATTATGTAAGACCATAAAATTTGTAACAGGGGTTTGTTTGTAAAACATCTAATCAGTTTGACATTTGGAACTTTCGCATTCGATCAAAAGCTATAGATCTTTCAGCTCTGAGAAAGGCGTCTGTTCAACCTTAGAGTTTTCTTTCTTTAACTTCCGGCCGGGTTGATATAAGGTTCGTGATTTTTCTTTCATTTTTACATTTTTGTGAATTTACTCTGGGTGCAGATGATTATTGGATTTTCATTGGGGTTTTTGTTTCTGGATGATTTATGCTAGATGGGGTTATTGAATAAGCAGTGGATGTATGTCAATCAACTAATGAGAGACTATTGGGATAAGGCAACATATTTACTTGCGTTTGCATTTACGCATAATCCCCCAAACGATGATTTGATTCTTTGCCCCTGTGTAAAATGTGCAGTGTAAAATGTTGTAACTTTCATGTCGTACTTAGTGATTCATGGAATCGATCATACTTATACATGTTAGACAAGGTATAGGGAGACAATCAGTGGGTTGATTGAACATACAGAAATTTGTGCATCACCTGATTTTGACATAAGTGCATTTGACACTAACTGTCTCGATAATATGGCCAAGGCATTTGAAGATGACCTCAAGTATTGTCCTAAAATAATGAAAACTTTAAAGGGTGATGCAGTGAAGCCTTTGTATGAGGGGTGTACTGAGTTTACGTTATTGAGCATTGTGTTGATATTGTACAACTTGAAGGCGAGAAATGGATGGTCTAATACAAGCTTTATAGAAATGCTCGAGGCTTTGAATAAAATGCTACTGACCAAAAACGTGCTCCCACTCAAAACATAAGCTGCAAAGATGTTGCGCTTTATTGATCTTAGCTATGAGGAGATACATGCTTGCCTGAATAATTGTATGTTGTTCAGGAATGAATATACATTGCTAACACATTGTCTTATGTGTGAGGAGCCATGCTACCAACAAAACAGGAAGAACCTGAATAAGGCGTTATGATATTTCCCTATTATACCAATATTTAAATGCCTGAATAGCAATCCTGATAATGTAAAAAAGTTAAGGTGGAATGCAGATGAAAAGACAGATGATGGCATGCTTCGAGATCCTGTTCATTCTCTAAAATGAAAGAAGGTTGATATGAACCACCCCAAATTCGCTAAAGATGATAGGAACATACGCCTTCCATTGGCTATTAATTGGATGAACCCATTTGGGATGTAAAACAATACCCACAACACATGGCCGATAATATTGTCTATATATAATCTTCCTCCATGGCTCTACATGAAGTAAAAGTACTCCATGTTATGCATGCTAATTTTAGGGCCTAAGCAACCCGGGAATGACATAGATGTCTACCTAGCTCTACTAATTGAAAACTTGAAGCGCTTGTACAAGAAAAAAAGTTCAACTTGAGAGCTATGCTCTTTGGCACTACCAATGATTTTCCTGCATATAGTAACTTGTCTGGATACATCATTAAAGGCCAAATTGGATGTCCAATTTGTAAAGAGGGTATGCATTCAATTAGATTGAAGTATGACACGAAGAATTCCTACATGGGATATTGAAGATGCTGCTTCAGGGGCATCCTTACCGGCAATTAAAAAAATATTTCAATAGGAAATTAGAAGAGGATAGGACACCTCAACCTTTGACAGGTGAACAAGTATATCAAAAAGTGAAAGATATAAAATGTCTATTTGACAAACCTTTTACAAGGGATGTTGGGACATGTGGGTAGAAGGAGTGGTTCATTTTCTTTAACTTGTCTTATTGAAGGACCCTAAATCTGAGATATTTTAATGATGTTATGCACATTGAGAAAAATGTGGATGAAAGTATTATTGGCACTTTACTCTATATGCCAAGGAAGACCAAAGATGACCAAAAAGCTAGGCTAGACATGATTGATATGGGAATAAATGAAGAATTAGCACCAGAGGAGAAAGGAAGCCCTATATTTCCTCACCTTATGACTCACACACTATCAAAGGAAGAAAAAAAAACTAAATTTTTTTAGTTCCTTGCTTCAGTCAAGGGGTTAGAGGATTACTCTTTAAACATCATTTGACTCGTGTTAGTAAAGGACTTAAAATTGATGGGATTAAAATCTCATGACTACCTTGTCTTGATGGAGAACTTGATTTTGTTGACTATACAGGGTATCTTGTCTTATGAGTGTTAGAACTGGCTGACACCCAAGAGGGGGGTGAATTGAGTGTATGGTAAGAATGTCTGATCTTTTAAAATCTTTTCGCAGATTGTTAACTCAGTATATATATGGAAGTATAAACTCACATGCAATTATATAAAATCGTATATGCTGGAAATATAAAAGCTTAGAAAAGAGAATGTGCAAACTGTGATTTATCCTGGTTCGGTCCAATCGACGATGACCTACGTCCAGTCTTCAGGCTCCTCCTGAGATTTCCAATCCAATATCTTGTTTAACCGGGCACAAGAAAAGCCTCTACAATTCTCTTACGAAATTACTCCCTCTTACACACTGTAAGGTTTACTCTCTCTTACGGTAAGTCGAGCAAAGCAATCCCAATGACCTTTCTCTCCTGCTTACCCGTGCAAGTCTTACGAGCAGCAACGTTCTCTCCTGCTTACACCAATGTAAGTCTTACGAGCAACAATGTTCTCTACTGCTTGCACCTTGTAAGTTACGAGCAGAAAGTCTTACTGTCGCTCTACAACTTCCCCCGTAAGGTGATTAATCCTCTCAAGGTTCCTCTACCTTGAGAACACTTCTGAAATACAGATGAAGTGTTTACAAACTCTCTCACATAGTAGATATGATACTCACTAAAGTACAATACAAATAATTTCACTCTCAATTATACATGATAATGAAAACATATATTAATGGAGAGTGTGAGAGATGAAGATTCATGATAGCAGCATGTTGGCAGTTGGGTTCTTGTTACTTCATCATTTATGTTCGCTGTAGTATCTCTCCTTCTGATTTTTCGAAAGACTGAGCTTATATAGCAGAAGCTGTGAGAGCCGTTATGTCTATTCAAATATTCGCCTATTGAAACCCATCGTGTGCTCTGACAGATACTCCAGCATTTTCTGTTGATCGTGTTCTGACAAATGTTTCAGTGTTGCTTTCTTTCTGTTTTGCATGTTTCTTTGAATAGTTTATTAATACTCTTGTTGCCTATGATTTGTTGTTGCTGAATCTTGATCAGTTGATAGCATTTCAACATTTCCATTAGAGTCGCACTGCTTGTTCTGACAGACTTCCACGTTTGAAAAACTAGTTGTTATTAGTGGGCGCTTTGCTTCTCGTAAAATAGCTTTTCATCTCTTCCCATGATTTCTTCAATGTTAATATGGAGAAACACTTCAACCATTGATACAGTGAAGTATTAGTCATGAATACATTTAATCAACAATCAGAAACTAAATTTCTGCATTCTGGGACTCATCACTTCGAGTGACGATGTTTTCCGTGAGTCACCTCCGATCTTAAAGATGCAACCTAAACTTTTAATCTCCTGTTTCATACTCGAAATAAATGTCAAATGATGTTTAAGTATAGTAACAAGTGTAACCACAATGATTAGATAACTTTTGACCATATTCGGATTCGTCCCATAATTTGTCTTCGCTTCAAGGTTTGCCAAACTCGAGTGCATTAGCTGTTTTCTAGTTTCTACAAGTTTTCTAATTCTGGAAGCATTCTAATTCTATACGAATTCAATGGCAATGCGTTCAAGCTTCACTAGAAGTGATTTGAGAAAGTGTAAAATTAACTTGGAGTGATCAGTTATGGCACTGGAGGTGATCTGAGGAAGTTTAATATTCACCGGAAGTGATTCAACATCCACTGGGAGTGATATTGCAAAGTTCATATATCACTCGAGTGATTTGGGTATCACTGGGAGTGATTTTGAAAACAGTGAAATATTCCGCTAGTGATTTCAGAGCCACTGGGAGTGATTTTGCAAAAACTCAAATATCACTCGAGTGATTTGGAGATCATTGGAAGTGAAATTGCAAACAGTGAATATTTCTTGCAGTGATCTTGTCGCGTACTGGAAGTGATTCTGAAAAATCTCATATCACTCGAGTGAATTCTATATCACTGAAAGTGAAATTGCAAACAGTGAATTTTTCTTGCAGTGATTCTAGCTCGTACTGGAAGTCATTCTGTAACATCCCAAAATTTATTTTAGGAATTAAATGCCTATTTTCCTGAAAATTCATGAGACAACAATAAATGGTCATAAATTAGATAAGGGAAAATATTAAGGCTAAATGTGTATTATTAATAGGATAAAAATATACCTATATAAATATATTGTTAAAAACACACCCACACTTCCCATGCTTTCCATGCCATCCATGCTTCCCATGCCACCCATGCTTCACATGCCACACTTGCTTCACATGCTCTTCACACATCACTCATGGCACACACTTCCCACACTACACACACAACCATTAAAATAAACACCTCATGGCACACACACACATTTATTTAATAAACAAATACATATCCTTCCACTATAAATACAAGGCAACATACACACACTTCTCATTTTTCCATTCCATTCGGTCAAGTCACATAGAAGACTAGAGAAGTAGAAAATATAGAGAAAGAGAGAGAGACGTGAGTAAGAGAGAAGGAAGACTAAGGTGAGAATAATTGCCGGAGAAGTGGAAGAAGGAGAAGTCAATCACCATAGGCAAGCCTTGAATATTATTTAGGTAAGTCTTCTATATTTTTTTCTATGGTTATACAGTTGGTTTGGGTTGTTTATGAGGATTTATAGTTGTTGGAAGTTGACTGATTTTGAAATTAAGTTGCTATTATTTATGGTCAAAATAAGGTGTAGATATATAAGGAGTAAGAATTTGATAAATTTGATATCACCAATAGATTCTACATGAAAAATTATGTGAGAATACATGTGGTTGTAATTTTTGGATGATTATGTATAAATCAGGAATTTTTAGAAATTAAGAGGAGATGTTGTTCGGTTAGTTTTCTGGAATCATTTTGGTTATAAAATTCATTTCGTTAGTTAAAACTAGTCCAAAAATTATGAACCTTTACAGACATAACATAGACATAAGGAGCTTTAATTTGATATATAATATGTACCATTTGGATTAGTATATTGGAAGAAATGAATTTGTGAAGCTTAAGCACTGAATCTGGAACAAATTCTGGCATAGTTGTATTAATTGTGAATTCTGGAACTTTAGGCATGTAATCTCTAATAGTATGTATTTTTCCCTTAAATCATAATTAAATAGGGTCACACAGAATTTTGAACCACTCTATTTGGAAATTTTTGGATTTAGTTATGAATTTTTGAATTTAAGTACTGCCAGATTATGTTTTTGGAAGGCAGATTGGTTGTGGTAAAATTTTGGAAAACCAACACTTTACCAAAAATTATGAAACTTTTCAGATTTATAGTATACAGTAAGAGAATTAATTTTATAGGTGGATTATAATTTTTGGGCTTGTATATTAGAAGATATGAATTTTCAAAGTTGAGTTTATTTCTGAAAGAAAATTTGGAATAGGGGAGGTTTAGCGAATTTCTGGGAGTATTGTGTTATCATTGATCATATATAAGTATTTTTATATTAAAACAAATTTAAATAGCTTCACATAGGCTTTGAAACCAATCAATTTGGAATTTTCTAGATTTAATTCTGATTTTTCAAAGTTGACTGAAAAATCTGCCAGTTTTATGAAAAATAGTAAAAGTTGTATTGTGGAGAATTATACTATGCAGAAATCACTGAAACTGAGATAACCACTAGAATATGGTTAAAGCAGTAGTAATGCAAGTAATAACCAATTACTTGTTAACTTTAATTTATAGGAATTGGTAATAGCCCGAGCCAGTTAAAAGTTTTGGATAAGAATCGGACTGAAAAAGGACCAGGTAGTAACTCTTTCTTTCATACACTATGTGAGTATTTATATGTTGTGTATTCCATTTTCTGTATTATGAGCACAGTGTCTGGGACACGCATATTAGCTTAGTTGTGGTCTGGGACCTAACGGAGGCGCAGAGTTAAGCTGGGGTTGCAAACAGTTGTTTGGCCTCGGACAGTGTACACACAGCATTTTCATTTTACATAACATGGTGCATTGCATATCTATTTTCACATTTTATATGTCGGATTGTATGTTACTACTGAGATTCATTCGAATCTCACCCTTTTTCAATATTTAAAAATATTCCAGCAGAAGGTAGCGGCTCTAAGGGCAAAACAATAATTACCGGTGATTGAAGGTCCGGTTCTAACGGAGTACAATTGGTTATCTTTAGTTGTAATATTTATTTCTTTGGATTTTGTTTATATTTTAAAAACCCTATGGGAATTGTCTGTAATATAAACAAGCACTTATTATCAGTATATTTCCGCTATTTCTGTGTGCCCTCTGAACCATGCATTTATTACTCTGCAAATATCAAAGTGTTAAGGGGTTTGACATTTTTGGTATCAGAGCAGTGGTTCTGGCCACAGTGCGTATAGTTCCGGCAACAGAATAGTATACTGATATATGACTATGTGAAATTTACATCTTCCTCATTTTGATATAGTAAAATTTAAAGATGGCGAGATTAAGAGGTGGTAGAGTTGGCGGTAGAGACCAAGGTAGAGGTCGCGGTGGAGGCCGGGGTAGAGGTAGACACGAAAATGATAATCAGGAACCATCTGACCCGATGCAACAGTTGTTAGGCATGATGACGACACAACAAAACATGCTGAATGAACTAAGAAATGACCTAAGGGAGGTGCAGCAGAAGCAAAATGCAGATACAGAAGCTCATAACAACTCTGGTGGACAGGGCGGTGGGCATGAACAGCCTCCAGAATTTGAAACAGAAGTTCCTAATGTTCCTCTAGTTGGAGAGGATAGCATGCAAACCTGGGTAACTCAAATGAACCAGCACCAACCCACTATGTTCAAGGGAAAGTTTGATCCTGAAGGTGCAGAGGACTGGTTGTCCCGTTTGGAGAAGATCTTTAGGGTACTAGAGTGCCCAGATAATATAAAAGCTCGTTTAGCAATCTATAAGCTGGAAGGTGATGCTGATCGATGGTGGGAAAACACTGAAGCAATCCTGCAAGCACGAAATATTCCCGTGACCTGGGAAGTGTTTCAGGACAAATTCAATGAGAAGTATTTTCCTCGGTCAGTGAGACTGGCCAAGGAGATTGAATTCCTGACAATCCAGCAAGGTGAGAAGGAAGGCTTTGATGAATATCTGGCTCGATACATCCGATTGTCCCGTTACTCCTCCTATTTAAAAAATCATGATGACGAAGAGTGGAGTTCAGACATGATGATTCGAGGGTTAAAGCCAGAGCTTAAAGAGAAGTT
Source organism: Albizia julibrissin (assembly GCA_037074505.1). Lineage (NCBI taxonomy): Eukaryota > Viridiplantae > Streptophyta > Magnoliopsida > Fabales > Fabaceae > Albizia > Albizia julibrissin. Next base: position 46,485,352 of record CM073478.1, on the reverse strand, counting down.
TGTTTCTAAGCACTTCAAAGAGTTCAATAAGGCGGTCGAAGAGTGCCGGATTACAGAACACAATTTGTTAGAGCTGTATTCTCACCACAATGTTAGCAATAAGAATACATTTAGTGGTGGGGGTTCTTCTCAGAAACGCAGATATCAAGGTAGTTCTTCTAGTGGAGGTAACAAGAAGCCATACCAGCCGGACAGCCGTAGTAATCAGAGACCCACTGAGAACAGAATTTGCAGATATTGCAGTAATACTTACCATCCTGGCCAGACATGTAGTCAAGCTAGGCAAGCTGTAACGAAGCTGGCATCAGCACCCATCAGGCAAGTTGTTTGTTACAACTGCCACAAGCCGGGACATATCGCAAAGGATTGTCGACAGCGGCAAGAGCCTAGAGAGCCGAGACAGCAAGTTCAGGGCAGGGTTTTTGCCTTAACTCAAGAGGAGGCACAAAAATCACCAGAGCTGATCAAAGGTACAATCTCTCTCAATGGTAATCTAGTACAAGCATTGTTTGATTCAGGTGCTAGTCATTCATTCATCGCATACGACTGTGTAAGACGACTAGGCATGAGTGTGTATCGATTACCCTACGACTTGACGGTATCCACGCCTACGGGTAACGGGTTCGTCACAACAGAAGTTTGCCTAAATTGCATCATAAACGCGGAACAACATGAATCCACGATAGACCTTATATGCTCGCCGTTAAAGAAATTAGAAGTGATAATCGGAATTGACTGGCTAACTACAAACAATGTTTTGCTAGACTGTGGAAGAAAAAGGGTCATTTACCCTAATCCACCAGCAAAACCCAATGCGGAAATCAACCTAGACTTTCTCTCCGTAGCTGAAGCTGAAAGATGCCTACATAAAGGTTGTCAGGGGTATATAGTATTCTTCTCTATGCAATCAGAGGCTGGAACATCATTAGAGAATATCCCTGTCGTAAACGAGTTTCCTGATGTGTTTCCGGAGGATATCAGCGGATTACCCCCGGACAGGGAAGTGGAGTTTGCAATTGAAACCAAGCTTGGAGCAGGCCCGATATCTAAAGCCCCATACAGAATGGCGCCAAGTGAGATGGCAGAGCTGAAAAAGCAAATTGAAGAACTGCTAGAGAAAAAGTTTATCCGACCTAGTGTCTCGCCATGGGGAGCTCCAGTGCTCTTTGTCAGAAAGAAAGATGGGAGTCTACGACTCTGTATCGATTACAGGGAGTTAAACAAGGTGACTGTCAAAAACAAGTACCCACTTCCCAGAATCGATGATTTGCTCGATCAATTATCGGGTTCTTGTGTGTTCTCGAAGATTGATCTGAGATCTGGTTATCACCAACTCAGAGTGAAAGCAGAGGATGTACCAAAAACTGCTTTCAGAACTAGATATGGTCATTACGAGTTTCTAGTAATGCCATTTGGGTTGACCAATGCACCTGCTGTGTTCATGGACTACATGAATCGAATTTTTCGTCCATACTTAGACCAATTCGTAGTAGTCTTTATCGATGATATTCTAGTATACTCGCAAAGCAGAGTAGAGCATGAACATCATCTAAGAACAGTATTGAACACGTTGAGAAGCAAGCAACTCTATGCTAAGCTAAGCAAATGTGAGTTTTGGCTTTCAGAAGTTAAATTTCTGGGTCATGTAGTCTCACAGCAAGGGGTCTCAGTAGATCCAAACAAAGTAGAAGCAGTACTAAACTGGAAGAGGCCAGAAACAGTATTTGAGATACGTAGTTTTCTGGGTCTCGCAGGATATTATAGACGATTCATACAGAACTTCTCCAGAATAGCTTTGCCTTTGACAAAGTTAACACGGAAAACTCAACCTTTTGTGTGGGACAATAGTTGTGAGAGGAGCTTCATAGAGCTGAAACAGAAATTAACAACAGCACCAGTGTTGACAATCCCAGATCCACAGTTAACCTTTGTGGTTTACACAGATGCCAGTGGGCATGGATTGGGATGTGTCTTAATGCAGCAAGGCCGAGTAGTGGCGTATGCATCTCGTCAGCTGAAGCCTCACGAACAAAAATATCCCACACATGATCTTGAGTTAGCAGCAATTGTATTTGCACTAAAAATCTGGAGACACTATCTCTATGGGACAACCATAGAGCTGTACTGCGACCACAAAAGCTTAAAGTATTTATATGACCAGAAAGAGCTCAACATGCGACAGCGCAGGTGGATGGAGTTGCTTAAAGATTACAATATGGAAATCAAGTATCATCCAGGCAAGGCTAATGTAGTGGCAGATGCATTAAGCCGTAAAGCGGTACAGGTAGCAACCCTCATGATTCACGAGCAAAGGCTGATTGAAGATTTCAGAGATCTCAACATGTCGAATCGGATTATGATTAACAGTAGCAATGTCAGTGAGGTAGAGAATGATCTGAGAGCAGTCATAGAAGAAGCTCAGACACAGGATAGACGAGCGCAGTCTATTAGAGACATGATTGCAAAGGGAGAAACTCAGGAGCATGACTTGTCATCAAGTGGGCTAGTCAGATACAGGAAACGAATATATGTTCCACCCAAGATGGAGTTAAAGCGGAAAATCCTAGAAGAAGCACATAAGAGTAAATATACTCTACATCCAGGAGCAACTAAGATGTACCATAATCTGAAGTCTGCGTATTGGTGGCCAGGCATGAAACGAGATGTAACCAAGTTCGTTGCTCGTTGTCTCACTTGTCAGAAAATCAAAGCCGAACATCAACGACCTTCAGGGCTATTACAAAATCCTACAATTCCTGAGTGGAAATGGGAGAGTATCACCATGGATTTCGTGACAGGATTACCAAAGGTTCGAAACCATGATGCCATATGGGTGATAGTAGACCGATTTACGAAGACAGCCCATTTTCTCCCGATTAGTATACACTACTCTCCCGATAAACTTGCAAACATCTATATCAAGGAGATAGTACGGCTTCACGGTACTCCAAAGAACATCATATCTGACAGAGATCCTCGATTTACTTCCAAGTTTTGGAAGGCGGTGCATGAGGCTTTGGGTACCAAACTCCGATTTAGTACAGCCTATCATCCTCAGACAGACGGACAAACTGAGAGAACAATTCAGACGCTAGAGGATATGTTGAGGGCGTGTGCATTAGATTTCAAAGGAGGTTGGGATCAATTCCTTCCACTAGCAGAATTTGCATACAACAATAGCTATCACTCAAGCATTCAAATGGCTCCCTACGAAGCATTGTATGGAAGGAAGTGTCAATCACCCTTATGCTGGACAGAGCTGTCTGAGAGGCAGTTATATGGGCCAGATATAGTTGATCAAACAACAGAGCAAATCAAGTTAATTAAGCAGAGACTATTGGCTGCTCAGAATAGACAAAAGAGTTATGCAGACAAAAGACGGAAACCTTTAGAGTTTAAGGTCGGAGATCATGTGTTCATGAAGGTTTCACCTATCACCGGTATTGGCAGGGCATTAAAGGTAAAGAAGCTAAGTCCTAGGTATATTGGTCCATTTGAAATTTTATCAAGGATTGGGCCAGTAGCATATCAAATAGCTTTGCCCCCAAATTTAAGTAAATTACATGATGTCTTCCATGTCTCTCAGTTAAAGAAATATCAACCCGATCCAGAGCATGTGATCAAATATGAAGAGGTAGACGTACGAGACGATATGACGTATGAGGTCATGCCTGATCGAATCATTGATAGGCAGGAAAAACAACTAAGACACAGGAGTATCCCATTCATCAAAGTAGTATGGAAGGGGTTATCTTCTAGAGAAGCAACTTGGGAAGCTGAAGAAGACATGAAGAGACGTTACCCCGAATTTATGTCTCTATGAATGTAACAAATTTCGAGGACGAAATTTATTTTATGGGGGGAGAATTGTAACATCCCAAAATTTATTTTAGGAATTAAATGCCTATTTTCCTGAAAATTCATGAGACAACAATAAATGGTCATAAATTAGATAAGGGAAAATATTAAGGCTAAATGTGTATTATTAATAGGATAAAAATATACCTATATAAATATATTGTTAAAAACACACCCACACTTCCCATGCTTTCCATGCCATCCATGCTTCCCATGCCACCCATGCTTCACATGCCACACTTGCTTCACATGCTCTTCACACATCACTCATGGCACACACTTCCCACACTACACACACAACCATTAAAATAAACACCTCATGGCACACACACACATTTATTTAATAAACAAATACATATCCTTCCACTATAAATACAAGGCAACATACACACACTTCTCATTTTTCCATTCCATTCGGTCAAGTCACATAGAAGACTAGAGAAGTAGAAAATATAGAGAAAGAGAGAGAGACGTGAGTAAGAGAGAAGGAAGACTAAGGTGAGAATAATTGCCGGAGAAGTGGAAGAAGGAGAAGTCAATCACCATAGGCAAGCCTTGAATATTATTTAGGTAAGTCTTCTATATTTTTTTCTATGGTTATACAGTTGGTTTGGGTTGTTTATGAGGATTTATAGTTGTTGGAAGTTGACTGATTTTGAAATTAAGTTGCTATTATTTATGGTCAAAATAAGGTGTAGATATATAAGGAGTAAGAATTTGATAAATTTGATATCACCAATAGATTCTACATGAAAAATTATGTGAGAATACATGTGGTTGTAATTTTTGGATGATTATGTATAAATCAGGAATTTTTAGAAATTAAGAGGAGATGTTGTTCGGTTAGTTTTCTGGAATCATTTTGGTTATAAAATTCATTTCGTTAGTTAAAACTAGTCCAAAAATTATGAACCTTTACAGACATAACATAGACATAAGGAGCTTTAATTTGATATATAATATGTACCATTTGGATTAGTATATTGGAAGAAATGAATTTGTGAAGCTTAAGCACTGAATCTGGAACAAATTCTGGCATAGTTGTATTAATTGTGAATTCTGGAACTTTAGGCATGTAATCTCTAATAGTATGTATTTTTCCCTTAAATCATAATTAAATAGGGTCACACAGAATTTTGAACCACTCTATTTGGAAATTTTTGGATTTAGTTATGAATTTTTGAATTTAAGTACTGCCAGATTATGTTTTTGGAAGGCAGATTGGTTGTGGTAAAATTTTGGAAAACCAACACTTTACCAAAAATTATGAAACTTTTCAGATTTATAGTATACAGTAAGAGAATTAATTTTATAGGTGGATTATAATTTTTGGGCTTGTATATTAGAAGATATGAATTTTCAAAGTTGAGTTTATTTCTGAAAGAAAATTTGGAATAGGGGAGGTTTAGCGAATTTCTGGGAGTATTGTGTTATCATTGATCATATATAAGTATTTTTATATTAAAACAAATTTAAATAGCTTCACATAGGCTTTGAAACCAATCAATTTGGAATTTTCTAGATTTAATTCTGATTTTTCAAAGTTGACTGAAAAATCTGCCAGTTTTATGAAAAATAGTAAAAGTTGTATTGTGGAGAATTATACTATGCAGAAATCACTGAAACTGAGATAACCACTAGAATATGGTTAAAGCAGTAGTAATGCAAGTAATAACCAATTACTTGTTAACTTTAATTTATAGGAATTGGTAATAGCCCGAGCCAGTTAAAAGTTTTGGATAAGAATCGGACTGAAAAAGGACCAGGTAGTAACTCTTTCTTTCATACACTATGTGAGTATTTATATGTTGTGTATTCCATTTTCTGTATTATGAGCACAGTGTCTGGGACACGCATATTAGCTTAGTTGTGGTCTGGGACCTAACGGAGGCGCAGAGTTAAGCTGGGGTTGCAAACAGTTGTTTGGCCTCGGACAGTGTACACACAGCATTTTCATTTTACATAACATGGTGCATTGCATATCTATTTTCACATTTTATATGTCGGATTGTATGTTACTACTGAGATTCATTCGAATCTCACCCTTTTTCAATATTTAAAAATATTCCAGCAGAAGGTAGCGGCTCTAAGGGCAAAACAATAATTACCGGTGATTGAAGGTCCGGTTCTAACGGAGTACAATTGGTTATCTTTAGTTGTAATATTTATTTCTTTGGATTTTGTTTATATTTTAAAAACCCTATGGGAATTGTCTGTAATATAAACAAGCACTTATTATCAGTATATTTCCGCTATTTCTGTGTGCCCTCTGAACCATGCATTTATTACTCTGCAAATATCAAAGTGTTAAGGGGTTTGACACATTCTAAAAAATCTCATATCACTCGAGTGATTTTGGTATCACTGGAAGTGAAATTGCAAACAATGAATTTTTCTTGTAGTGATCCTGGTGCCACTCGAGTGATCTGCCATCTGACGCATTTCACTCAAGTGATTATTAATGATCACTCTAGTGATTATAAAAATCACTCGGGTGCTCTATCTTCAGATCACTTCAACTTGTAGCTCCACTTCCAATTCGACAGCAAACATGGGTGAACTTCCAGATGACATAGCTCTTCGAATATAACTCCAAAATTGCATCTGTGGTTTGAGAGTTATGGCTGGATTACCAAACCTGCTCTGGAAAGTGACGCTGATATGAAGGCCAAACTCTAACACTTACATCTCCTTCTTATAAACTCCTTTGATGTTGGTTCTTGAGCCAAAATGATGCATTGGGAGACTCGTTTCATATGCAACTGGTTTCATCTCAATCAGAGTTATGGTTTGAGAGATATGATTGAATTACCAGATCTCGCTCAGCTGGACGGAAAACAGAGCCTGAAAATCTGAACATCACTCGAGTGAATATTGAATCACTCGAGTGATTTTCACTATTTCTAGAATCACTCAAGTGATTGTTAAAATCACTCGATGCTACAGTGCTGCTACAGTACGCTACAGTGTCATACGCTACAGTACTCGTATGCTACAGTGCCACTACTACAATACCCCAAAGAACTTGAATCTTCATATTCTTCATTAATTCTTACAAGTTCTTCATTTTTCAATCTATTTCTTTCATTGCTTGACTAATCTACAAGATATGCAACATTAAATATAGTAGTTAGTCAATGTAAGAGATAAGTATATTATGCAAACTTTTGCTCTCTTAATATTTGACATCTATATTTGTCATCATCAAAACTAATCATATCTAACATTCTCCCCCTTTTTGATGATGGCAAATCCTTAAAGAAAAATATGCTTGAATGTGAATAGACAAATTGAATGCAACATATTTTTCCATTTCTCTCTCCCTATTTGACATTAGCAAAACGTTTGAAGTATAGAGAAGATATGTTCATGGAGAAGTAAGTATGAAAATACATTTAGAAATGTCATTTTCTCCATTAATCAAAATAAATAATTTTCTTTCCCCTTTTTGAAAGTAATGCTATTTGAATGTGATGCAAATGAAAAATAGTTTTCACATTTTTCAAATTTGAAACAAATATGCACATTTAAAGATGTTTTCATGATCAAAGCATATTGGAAAAAAATGCATAATGTTTTCAAAATATAAAGAGATGAGATTTAGAAATGCTCAGTTGGATTTGGCAAGTTAATGATAGATCCATGAAGTCCAGTCCACCACACTTTCGTTGTACTATTATGAGGATGTCTCCAGGATGCTCTTGAGCTTCTGTTCGATATTTTTATCACATATGGCTAATGCTTCTTTGTATTGGCATAAGTATTTGTTGCTCTGAATGTTGCAGCCAATATAGTTCCCTTGATTCATCGCTAAAGTATATGTCCTCAAGATTGATATATTCTTCTTGTAGCGTGCTGATGAATGATCTTGTATAAAGCAAATTCTTCTGCTATAACTAAAAAGCATTCTTGCAAGAAGAATGATTAGTGCAATCAAGTTTCAAAAATTTCCTTTCTATAAAGTATATGCAAATTGAGATCATGGAAAGAAAGTGTATGAATATCTCGTCATCAAAACTAATCAACTGAAAGTAAATGCAGATGAGTATGCTATAATGATTTTCTAAATAAAGGAGAGGAGCTTTTAAAATATAAAAACACATGTGAATGTGAAGCTCCCCCTTAATGAATGCATGGTCTTAAAAATTATCATGAGAAATACAGTTAAAAACTCTTATGAATTTGGAAACCTTGAGTATGAAAGTTGGAGGAATTAGAGAGAAATCAAATTTTGAAAATGATGATGTTATTCATGGATTTTAACAATTATACTCTCATATCATTTGAGTCAGAAAATTTAAATGAACTGTGCTTCAACTACTATCTAGATAGGATAGTAGAATTAAAGGTTGAATATGTCCTTAATGACCTTACTCATAGAATTTCACTTTTAAAAGAATACAATACCTCACTCAAGTAATGTCGTAATTACTTGAGTATAGTCCTCTGTAGTCCATTGATGCATCATTGGCTAGTCACTGTCTAATTATGTGATTTGAAGGCATAATCTCTGTGTAACACTTAAGGATATCAAGATGAGCATGAAATAAGGCCTCATGTGCAAATGTGCATCCATTAGCTTAGAAAACAAGATCGGGAAATTCTGATTTCACCATAGCACCCTTATTTCTATCTCTTGCTATTCAGATTGAACTTTGAAGTTATAGTTCACAGTTGCTTCATGTTATCAAATTTGATGCATCTTATATCACATATTTTGTTTCAGTTTATATTGCAACACTGCCAGTCATGCCTCCTTTATTAGCCTTTGATCCATCCTTTTTATCCGGAAGTAGAGCATTTTGGTCAACACCTACAAAAGTATAAATACATGCTGCCTCCTTGGTACCCAACTTCTCTTGGGTCCACAATATTAGACATATCTATTATGCTCTTTATGCAATTAAATCATGTGACATTTAAGCAAAGAGTATCATAAAACTAACAAAGACCAAAATATAATTTTACCCAATAAATTTAAACCATTGAATCATAGAGGGTAACAAACAAATTATATCAAGAGTGATGATTTCAATTATCAATAACAATTTGTAAATATATTTTTATTGAAAATATGTCATTGATAAGGTTTTCATACAATCTATGTAAGTTGGATCAAAAGAGTAGAAAATCAATCCATAATGACAAATTTTTATGAAATGACAACTTGTGAATGAAATCAAGTTTTCAAGAATGAAATATGTAAAGTATTTCAAATCTCAAGTTCTAATTCAAATCATGACAATGCATTGTAAAATTGAGATTTCAAATATATGCAAATCTTATTTTAAAAACATGTTTACAATTGATGCTTATGTTAAAAGTAGTAGAAGTCAATATATGTGTGTGTATATCAGAAAGCTCCATGTTAGACAGTAGGGTTAACATGTTTGAGAATTTTCCCAAGAGCAAAAGTCATATGGAAAATGAATTAGCCAAAAGAGTTTAACTATATAGACATATGTAAGCATAATGACTTTGCTATTAATCAAGAGATAATCTTGCTTCTTAGAATTGAGTCATGAAACATATGAGCATGTACGGCAAGAATTTGAATACAAGACTCTAGATACTCAGAAATGAATAAAGACAAATATTAATGCATATGAGTAACAAGATGAGTACAATGATTCATAGATGATGAAGCACATACTCAATAGTCAAAATGACTAGAGTTCCATAATATCATCACTCGAGTGATCTGTCTACACTGGAAGTGATTTCCAAAACAATAAATTTTTCTTCCAGTGATTTCAGAGGCATTGGAAGTGATTCTGCAGAAATCATAAATCACTCGAGTGATTTGAGATAACTGGCAGTGAAATTCAGAACAGTGAATTTTTCTTGCAGTGATTTTGGCTTGCACTGGAAGTGATCTGTGAATTTACCAACATTACTCAAGTGATTTCATGGATCACTCGAGTGATTTATTATTTTCTATATCACTCGATTGATTTTTAATGATCACTCGAGTGATCTTCATAATCACTCGAGTAATTACATAAATCACTCGAGTGATCTTACTCAAATCACTTTCCTCACTTCATTTGCTGATGTATCAGATCCAAGAATATCCAAATCATGATTTGTTATCATCAAAACATGAAATCTAACATTATCCCTCTTTTTGATGATGACAAAACTTACTATATGATCATTTCCAAAATTCTGTTTTCTAAAAAAAATTTACTTGATCTTTTTCAAAAGTTTTGCAACAACTTAAGCACGGCAAATGACTAAAATTTTTGTTTCAAATATTGAAAGTTTTTGACTTCATATAGCAAAATTGAAAAATATCAGTTCAAAGTTCAAAAACCATTATTTGAAGAATTATCACAGAATCAGAACTAAACTTAAACATGCACATGTGAAGCATAAATTCTTGCTTTCCATGAGATCATATAGATAGCTGCAAAAACAAGCACAATCTCATTAAAAACATATTCTCATTAGATTAGATTCTTTTGACAATTACACAGTCATTTCAGAAAGCACACTGAAACTACACTACATGACAATATGAACATAAACAGAAACTACATAAGAATACATATGATCATATCAGTTCTTCTCCCCCTTTTTGGTATCATCAGAAGTAAAAGGAGAGGCAGAAGGCACAGATGGCTGGGTAGATGAAGAGACAAAGAAGGAGATAGGTGGAACATATGGAATAAGTGAGAGTTGGGCAGGAGACTGGAAGGAAAAGGTCGTAGAAGAGGGCTCAATAGGAGTGGTGTCAATGGAATGAGTAAGCCCTATGATCTCTGTAGCAATATCTTCAATGACAATCTCCTCAGTATGAGAACTGGAAGAGGTGTAGTGTGATGAACATGATGGGGTTTGGAGGATGGGATCACCTTGTGGAAGATCACCAGCAGAAATATGGTCAGAGATGAAAGATGTGGAAGGTGCAAGAGGAGGAGTGTCTGAAGGAATGATAGGAGGGTCTGAGGTAAAAGGTACAGATGTGGTGGCTAGTGGAGGGTCTAAAAAGGAAATGTGAAGGTGAGTCATGAGTGCATCCTCAATCCTCTGACTCCTCTGTGTTTGATCTGCCTGGTGATCAAAAAGGATATTGAAGTTATGGTTCATTGCCTCTACTAACACTTTAACTTGGTAGTTGACTTGGTCAATCAAATCAATGTTAGACTTCTTCAACTGAGATACAGCAGACTGGATGGCATCCTGAATATATGTCTGAATGGCAGCCTGAGTGAAGGAAGGACCAGGAGACACAGCTCTGGAAGACTGAGCCTTATCCATCTGGGAAGGTGAAGGGTCCATCTTCTTAGCATGAGGATCTCTCTGGCTTGCCTCAGGAGATGGTGAATGAGGACTCTGATTCTGTGAAGTAGCTCCAACTGGTATAATGATTACCATCCATATCAGGTGAATCTTCCCAAACTTAGGAATCCTCACTATGTCCCCTCCAGGTGTCAAATGCCAAATATTATGCATAGAGAGAATGTAGGACACAAGCTGAGGATAGGGAATTATAGTAGACTTGGAAGAGTGAAATCTGAACCTCTTCATTTCTTGAAAAATAAGTTCACCCACATTTCTCCTTTCTTTAGTCATAAGAGATGCCATAATCTGAAGATCCTTCCCCGTAATGTGAGTAAAGTTCTTTGCCTTGTTAACCATGCTACGGGAGTAAATGTAAAATAAGGCTCTCTGATCATTAGTTAGGGCTACTGGAGAATGAGGTAAAGGCACACCAGGCTGTCCTGGTCTAAAGATATCAACTAACTCATGAATATGGAAGACTCGGGGAGGGTTCACAGGAACTTTCTCTATGCCTAGGTAGGTGTTTATTAGATCTCCAGATAACAGAATTTTTTGGTCTCTCACATTTGTCTCAATTCTTTCTACAATAATGTTCCCATGGCTATCCTTCACATCGGCAATTTTCATATTACAGTAGAAATGCTTAACAACCAAGGGATTGTAAGACATTCTCATTTTTAACCAAGGTTCATATTGCTTCAAATATGGAGACAAATCAATATGAAATTCCTTTTTGAACTCAGCCAAATCTACCCAAACAACAGGACAGAAATCCCTTTTGGCAAATTGGGAAGTAAACACAATGGAGTTTAAAATCCTGAGATTACCCGTATTAAACCCAGGAGGAGGATCAAGAAGTTCAGGAGATTCTTCAACCATGGACCCAGAAGGAATCTGACTACAAGAGGCTTGGGATTTATACCAAGACTTCTGGGGAACAGAAGCATCAAGGATATTCATAGTGCGAGCAATTTTTGATTGCAATGTAGAGTCTTGGATGTCTGCTTTTCATTGTTTCTCTTTCCCTTTTCCTTTAGAGCTTGCTTGAGACCTTGTAACCATCCCAGTAGGTTCTTCGATACAAATTCCTTTAGGTTTTAGAATAGCCTGACCTTCGGGTTCTTGTGGAGGTGATGTTCTCGGCTTCTTAGACGAAAGAGAGGATGTAGGAGATTGACCGGGTCTTTTGGTTCTGGCCATTTTGGATGAGAGAAGCTATTAGGGTTCCGTCGGACATTTTAGACGCATAAAGGGAAATGATTAAAGAGATCTGACGAAGAATGATTTATCGGTGTAACAGAGAGAGAAATTTGAACATGATTTCTTGGGTTTCTTGGTTTGAGAAGTTCCAGAGGGTTTGGGAGTGATTGAATGAGTGCGAGTGACTAAGAGAGTGAACTGAACAGTCGCTGGAGAAAAAGTGATATAATCAGAATTTTAACATTCACTCGAGTGATTTTGAAATTCACTCGAGTGATTTTGGATTTCACTCGAGTGAATTGTAAAAATCACTCGAGTGAAGTCCAAAATTACTTCACAGAAACTCAAAGACGCTGTAACTACTTACCTCACTCGAGTATTTTGATCAAAATCACTCGAGTGACCTACTTGTAGTGACATTATCAGTCTGATCACTTGGTTGCAGTATTTTTATTGTTCACTCGAGTTAGCCTTCATTATCACCCGAGTGTTTTTCTTCTCTGTTTATCTTTGTTATTTGGAGGGAGTACAGAGCATCCTGTAAATTATTTTTATAGATACTTCGATGATTAAGTCAGTTATAGAATCATCAAAACATTATGAAATCAATATTTATAAAAGCTAAACAACTTACAATTTATTGGTATTTATCATTCTCAATTCTCTTCGTATGTACATGAATTGTTCTCGAGCGAGAGGTTTGGTGAAAATATCTTCTAATTGCAGATGTGTTGGTATGAACAATACCTTGACATCTTTCTTTTGAATATGATCTCTAATGAAATGATGTCTCACATCAATATACTTGGTTCTTGAGTGTTGTACAGGATTTGTCGCCAAACTTATTGTACTGGTGTTGTTATAGTAGATGAGAATTTCCTTAAGATAAATGCCAAGGTCCTGCCGTTGTTGTTTTAGCCACAATACTTGTGCACTACAGCTTAAGGCTGCTATATATTCTGCTTCCGTTGAAGATAAAGATATTGTAGTTTGTTTCTTACTGAACCAAGAAACAGCTGCACCTCCAAGGAATTGGCATTGCCCACTTGTGCTCTTCCTATATGTTTTATAACCACCATGATCAGAATCAAAATAGGCAACTAGATATTCGTTACCTCTTTTGGGATACCATATACCCAATTCTTTTGTGTCTGCAAGATATCTGAAAATTCTTTTCACTACTTCAGCATGTGATACTTTGGGGCACGATTGAAATCTCGCACATAAACCAACACTGAATTGAATATCAGGTCTGCTAGCTGTGAGGTAAAGTAATGGTCCAATTATTCCTCGATACTGAGTTATATTGAAATAAACTCCATTTTCATCAGCATCCATAAGGACCGTTGAACTCATAGGTGTATCTACACCATTAGCTTCATCCAAACTTTTGAGCAATTCTATTAAGTATTTACTCTGGGATATGAATATTCCATTCTTTCTTTGTTTAATTTGTAAACCTAGAAAGAATGTCAATTCTCCCATCATAGACATTTCAAATTCTCCCTGCATTATCTCAGAGAATTCTTTGCACATGGAATCATTAGTAGTACCGAAGATAATATCATCAACATAAATTTAAACTACCAAAATATCATTTAGTTTTTGTTTTATAAACAATATTGTATCGAATTTTCCTCGAGTAAAGCCAAGTTTGATGAGAAATTTGCTCAACCTTTCGTACCAAGCTCTAAGAGCTTGCTTCAAACCATATAAGGCCTTTTTTAATTTGAAAACATGATTTGGTTTGGATAAGTCTTCAAATCATGGAGGTTGTTCTACATAGACTTCCTCTATGATGTACCTGTTTAAAAAGGCACTTTTCACATCCATTTGATACAACTTGAATCCTTTGATGCATGGGCTAAAAGTACTCGTATAGCTTCCAATCTTGCTACTGGAGCATATGTTTCCACCGAGACTCTTAACTCTTGCAGGACCAATCAAATCCATATGTAATAATTGAAGTGGTCTGTTGGTGGTAATTTCATTTTTCGATTTAAAGGATGATTTTGTTTGTTTACCTTTTTGGAAAGCATAACAAATTAAATCATTTTTGAAATTTACGTTAGGTAAACCGATTACTAAATCCTTTCTGAGTAATTTATCTAATTGATGCATATTGACATGAGCAAGTCGCTTATGCCATAACCAACTCTCATCAGTGTTACTCAAAAGACAGTTTTCAGAAAAGTTTTCATTCATATCAAGAGTATAACAGTTACCTTCCCTTTTGGCCTTGAGTTTTAATTTCAAATTCTTCTTTTTGATTTGTAGATCCTTCTTACTAACTATCAAACATTCTTCTGAGTCAAATATTACCCAATTGTCTTTATTCGTGCTTTGGCTCACACTTAACAGATTGTGACACAAGCCTTCAACATAATATACGTCTTTGACTTGTATTCCTTTATTATTACTCTTGACTTCCCTGAGTCCTGCTATCCTTCCGGTCTGATTTCCTCTAAATTTTACCTTGCCACCTTCCTTTGGTACTAATGTGGTAAAATTCTCAGGATCACCGGTCATATGTCTAGAGCATCCACTATCTATGTACTATTTGTTGGACTTGGATGCCCTAAAGCAAACCTGCAGTTAAAGATAATTAAGTTTTAGGTACCCATATCTTTTTGGGTCCTTTTGGGTTAGTACAGACAACTTCTTGATCATGAGATTTCTTAGGTACCCATTTGTAGGTTCCTATAATTCCTTTCTTTTTATGAAAACATGAAGAAGTGTAATGTCCTTTCCTATTACAATAATTACAATAAGCAAAAGGATTAGATGTATGCACAGAATGTGTGAAATAACTTAAATACGCTTTACCTCCCTTTTTCTTCTTACCTTTTCTTTTGTCTAAATTTGGATCATATCCAATACCAGACTTATCATTCACAAAACGTTGCGCTTTTAAACTAACATTTAACATCTCACTTCCTTTTGTAAACTTTTCAAGAGTTTTGGTAAGATCGATATTTTTCTTTTCAAGAGAAAAACAATTTTCGTAACTTTTATCTAAGGACTCTTTAATTCTTTCTTCAAGAAATTTATTTTTCTTTTTATATGCAATAAGTTCTTTAACTATCTTGACAAATTCAGAATGTAAAGCATTATATTCATCTTGTAATTCATCATAAGTAGGATCAGGATCATTTACCTCCTCGTCTGTTTCCTCTTGAGCAACCAAGCATATATTGGCTATCTCTTCATTATCGCTTTCTTCATCTGAGGAGCTATCTCCCCATATTGCATAAACAAATGCCTTCTTTCTGTTAAAATATTTGACATTTCTCTTTTCTTTGTTTTTTTGTAATAGCTCCGGACATTCTGATTTGATATGTCCAGGTTTACCACATTCGTAGCAGATGATCTCCTTGGTTTCTCTTCTACCACTAGTTCCTCCTTTTTGTGAATTTCTGAAACCTTGACCTTTATATAATTTCTTGAATCTTCTTATCATCAGGCCTATCTCATCGTCGTCAAACTCATCATCTTCTTCTTGGCTATCTTCCTTTGTTTTTGTCACATTTAATAAGAGACTCTTCTTTCTCCTGTCACCAACTTCCTCTAGCTCTCGTTTGAATTTTAGTTTGCTTTCATATTCAGAAAGACTTCTAAATAAAGAAGCTACAGATCGCATCAATTCTCCTTTGGCCTCCTCTATTGTTGTGACTTTGGCCTCTCATTCTTTGGAGAGTATGTTTAATATTTTTTGTACTTGGATATGCTGATCATAGATTTTTCCAAGTGCTGCAAGTTGATTCATAAGATGAGTATATCTAAGTTCAAATTCAGCTATTGACTCACCTTCCTTCATACGAAGTAGATCAAACTCTGTAACTAGAGTATTGATTCGATTTTCTTTTATTCCTGATGTTCCTTCATGAGCTACTTCCAAAGCTTGCCACACCTCTTTAGAAGTTTGAAGTGTACAGATTCTGAAGTATTCTTTTTGACTCAGCGTACTCCGAATCATCAGAATTGCTTTACTATTGAGGGTCACGAGCTTTTTGTCATTGTCGTCAAATTCTGCTGGTGACTTTAGGAACTTTTCGAGATTCTTCAGTCTTTGTAGGCACATAGTTTCCAGTTTCAATTACATCCCATAGCCCATATTCTGTAGCCATCACGAATACATGGAACTTAGCTTTCCAGAAGAAAAAATGCTCACCATTGAAACCTGGTGGTCTAGTGATAGAGGCTCCGTCAGGAAGAATTCATTCACCCATACTTGCCATTGGATCCTTCTAAGGTTGTTATACCTGAACAAGAAGACATGCGCTTTGATACCAAATGTTAGTGCAAGCTTTTCACCCAAGAGGGGGTAAATTGAGTTATTGCAGAATAACAGATACTTAATTAAAAAATTATGAAACTTTAAAGCACAGTTATAAGTAAGAAGAGATATCACCGAAGTAGACACAGGAGTCCAATTTGTAAAGAGGGTACGCATTCAATTAGATTGAAGTATGACACGAAGAATTCCTACATGGGATATTGAAGATGCTGCTTCAGGGGCATCCTTACCGGCAATTAAAAAAAATATTTCAATAGGAAATCAGAAGAGGATATGACACCTCAACCTTTGACAGGTGAACAAGTATATCAAAAAGTGAAAGATATAAAATGTCTATTTGACAAACCTTTTACAAGGGATGTTGGGACATGTGGGTAGAAGGAGTGGTTCATTTTCCTTAACTTGTCTTATTGAAGGACCATAAATCTGAGATATTTTTTTGATGTTATGCACATTGAGAAAAATGTGGATGAAAGTATTATTGGCACTTTACTCCATATGCCAGGGAAGACCAAAGATGACAAAAAAGCTAGGCTAGACATGATTGATATGGGAATAAATGAAGAATTAGCACCAGAGGAGAAAGTAAGCCCTATATTTCCTCGTCCTATGACTCACACACTATCAAAGGAAGAAAAAAAACTAGATTTTTTTAGTTCCTTGCTTCAGTCAAGGGGTTAGAGGATTACTCTTTAAATATCATAAGACTCGTGTTAGTAAAGGACTTAAAATTGATGGGATTAAAATCTCATGACTACCTTGTCTTGATGGAGAACTTGATTTCGTTGACTATACAGGTATCTTGTCTTATGAGGTGCGAACTACAATCACCAAGTTATATTTCTTCTTTAAGTCACTTTGCAATAAAGTGGTAGACCCTAAAAAACTACCAAGGTTGCAAGATCAAATTGTGTACACATTGTGTGATCTTGAAATGTATTTTCCTCTAGCATTCTTTAACATCATAGTCCACCTGACAACTTACTTAGTTAGATACAACTTTATGGCCTGACCTATTTAAGGTGGATGTACCCAGTTGAACGTTTCATGAAGATAATGAAAGGGTTTGTGAAAAATCAGAGTTGTCCAGAAGGTTGCATTGTTGAACGATATATCTATGAATAGGCAGCTAGATTTTCTGCCACATACTTAAATCATGCAAGTGATATTGGGCTTCATGTTTCTCATCATGAAGGAAGAAGGATTAATGTGTTAGTGCAAGCTTTTCACCCAAGAGGGGGGGTGAATTGGGTGATTGCAGAATAACATATACTTAATTAAAAAATTATGAAACTTTAAAGCACAATTATAAGTAAGAAGAGATATTACCGAAGTGGACACAATAGTTTATACTGGTTTGGTCACAATCACTTGACCTACGTCTAGTCCTCAGAAATCCTTCTGAGCCTTTCACTATATCTTCCAAGATTCAATGAGTTCTTGGAACCTCAGTACAACAGCAAGTTCCTCTTTGGACACTCGCTCTCCCTTACACAAGGTAATCTCAAATCTCAACTTAAGGCTCCTCAACCTTAAGTTATCACAATCGGAAATAAAGAGTTTTTTACTAACAAATCTCTCTCACAGAGTATATGGATAAAAACTGAAGTACATATGAAGAAATAATGAGACAAAGCACTTATGAGTATATTTTTTGCAGTGTGTTCATGCGTTGTCTGTGTCTTGTGATTTTTGAATGGTTGGACTTATATATCAGAAGCTTTGAGGTCAGTTGTGAATTTTTCCGTTGATCGATTATGCTTCTGACAGACACAACAGTATTTGTTTTTCACTATGCACGTTGATAGTTATTTATGAATATTGCTGCTGCCCACGATTAGTTGTTGTTGAGTGTTGTTCAGTTGTTTGTCATGTGGGTGGTAGTAGAGTACACCTGTAATACATTCAGGAAAATACCCGTTAGAAAATACTTTGAATATCACTGGAATGATTGTGATTCACTGGGAGTGATTTCTGAAAATCAAGGAATCATTGGAAGTGAGCTTGCTTCACTGGAGATGAATTTTAGCGACTGACAGTGATTTTAACAAAATAATATGCCACATGATTTTGAAATTAACTAGCAATGATTATCACTACCAATATCTTACTAACAAAAATTGTTGATTTCCGTGGAAGTGGTTGCAAGTTGATCACAGTAACTGTTTGAGAGTGAAAATGATAAAATTACATATCACTGGAGTGAATTTGATGTCACTGGAAGTGATTTGGAAAATAGTGAAATTTTCTGCAAGTGATTACAGATCCACTGGTAGTGATTTTGAGATTTCATATATCACTCGAGTGAATTTGGCATCACTGGAAGTGATTTTGCAAACAATGAATTTTTCTTACAGTGATTTTCAATCCACTGGAAGTGAATCTGGAAAATTCAAGGATCACTCGAGTGATTTGACTATCACTGGAAGTGATTTTCAAAACAGTGTATTTTTCTTCCGGTGATTTCATACGCATTAGAAGTGATTCTAAAAATTTCAGACATCACTCGAGTGATCTGTCTATCACTGGAAGTGATTTCCAAAACAGTGAATTTTCTTCCTGTGATTTCAGAGGCACTGGAAGTGATTCTGCAGAAATCATAAATCACTCGAGTGATTTGAGATCACTGGCAGTGAAATTCAGAACAGTGAATTTTTCTTGCAGTGATTTTGGCTTGCACTAGAAGTGATCTGTGAATTTACCAACATCACTCGAGTAATTTCATGGATCACTCGAGTGATCTGTTATTTTCTATATCACTAGAATGATTTTCATAATCACTCAAGTGATTACACAAATTACTCGAGTGATCTTACTTGGATCACTTTTCTCAATTCATTTACTGATGTATCAGATCCAAGAATATCCAAATCATGATTTGTTATCATCAAATCATGAAATCTAACATAATGGAGAAGGGATCATGGGCAGGAAAGTTGTAACCATCTCAAACTAATAGTTGGAGAAAGCACACCTGTATATGCTATGCAACTTTGAGGAGGTTGACGAGTATGTGTGCAACCATATCAAATTCAGAGGGAAAATCCCTACAAAGGAGAAAGATAGTGTACTCAACAACACAATAAATATTTTACAACATGGTTTAAAGATCAAGTCCTTGGTGAGTATAGAGCTAATCATAAATCAGTTTCTAGTAAATTGAAGTTCTTAGCATACGGTCCAAGCAATTAAGTGACGTCTTACACAAGCTACATCATCTATGGGTTCACCTTTTATACTAAAGAGCAAGATGATTAAAGTAAAATGCAAAATAGTGGTATAACTCTTGTAGCTAACACCATGCATGTATCTAGTTCCAAAGATAGACATCTTATCTATGCGAATATGTCATACTTTGAGGTGATTGAGGATATTTGGGAGTTGGATTATATCAGCTTTCGGGTTCCCATTATCAATTGCAAGTGGGTTGATAATAATTACGGCTTGAGAATTGATGACTTAAGCTTGATACAATTGAATTTGAATAAGGAAGGGTATAAAGAAGAGCCTTTCATTTTGGTTTCTTAGGCTAAACAAGTGTTCTACGTCCATGATCATTTTAAAATAGATGGTCTATTTTTTTGTTGACAAATAAAGTGATTGATGAGGAGATGGGTTATGGAGTTGAGGATAATCCTTTCAATAGGAGGTCACTTGAACTATTAAATTTTGATGAAGAAGATGCTTTGTATGTAAGGTACGATCATAATGAAGGCATTTGGGTTTCAAAGAGGGGAAAATTATGACTTGACAAGAAGAGAAGAGTTCAAGCTAAAAAAAAGTAATTTATAAAAAACTAAGACTAGGAAAAGAAAAAGAGGCACTTACTTTCAGTGTTTTGACTGTGTATTATTGTTTTCCTACTACTAGGATGGGTTAATTCATGTGTTTTTATGAGTAGTCTATTGTATTGTTGTTTTTTTATATGTTGTTTATGAAAGCTGGTGGAAATCGATAGCAGTACCCACTATTTTTTTAAAAAAAATGTTGCAAATATTTAAAGATTATTAACTAAAAACCATAACATATGTTTTGAAATTATTTAACGGTTTCTTACAATAACCGTTATATATGTAATAACGTAGCAATACATTATGGGTGATATATTTGAACTATTATGAAGTTAAACTTCCTCTCTATTTAAATGCCTATACACTTCTCCATTTCATTCATTAGCACACTCGTCTTAGCCTCTTAGGTCAAATGTAAATCCCTAACCCACTAACATCGTCGATTGTCGTTTTCAATCAAACTATACCATCCATAAAGCGTTCTCCATACTTCTTAACGACAGCTACTCAAGTTGTTGCGTAAACCCTAATAAGCGTTTTCATTCATTCCTCGCATTTTCCTTTTTCAACCCTAGATAGGTCACATTTCTTTAAGTGGTTTGTTCTAATTATATAGAGGTATGATTTTCCTTCTCCATTATAATTCACTTCATGTTTTGTAGTTAGGTTTTGACCTAAGTTGTGCTCATGTTTTTTTTTCTTGAAAAATCTCTGATCGAAGGTTCCTCTCCTGTTACAGAAAATCATTAAAGATTTACCAAGATTTCATTATGTTGAGTGTGTGGCAAATAGCCCTAAGTGGTATACGGTTGTTATAGGCCACATGTATAACTTATAAGGGGAGAACTCGATTCACAACTGTATCTATAGGCTATATGTATAACCTACAGAGGGATAACACAATTCACAACTTGCCTCTCCCTCAGAATCATTTTAGCCTAGAGAGTTAAAAGCCGCCATCGACCTAAGTTAGCTCTTCTTATGTCCGCACATAATGGTTATAGGAGAAATTGTGTGTTGTGTGCTTGAACTTATTACTTGAGCCTAACCACCTTATTTGTTGTACTATCTATGACAAAAAAGGTATAATATATGTGTGTGTGTGTTGGGGGGAGACGTGATATGTGTGTGTGGGGGGGCACATGTACGCATTAGATAGAGTTTCTGCTTTATCTTTGCTTGTTGAATTTGACTGTATAATAGAATAGAAGCTCACACATCCAATCACTACTACAGAAAACACATACTATGACCCTAAAAGATGTCACTTTTAAAAAAAAAGGAAGTAAGAAATGGACGGAGTGACATTTTTGTAATTATAAGCTGCAATTTTGAAATATTGGGCCTCTTTAAGCATCCCAATTAAAATTGGGGACGCGTAAAGGGAACTTTAGGCATCCCAAAAATTAATTGGGATGCTTAAAATAGAGCTATTAGCAGCAAAAGACCTATTTTAGGTGTCCCTATTTTAATTATGGACATCTATTTGTCCTAGTTTATGCTTCCTATTTTAAATAGGAACACATAAACTATGTTTAACTGACACATGTCAGTCAAAGACTGTCATGTTTTGACTTTTAAAACCAAATAGGTATCCCTATTTGAACTAGGGATGCCTATTGATCCCACGTAGGGAGCCAGAATGGCGTCCCTATTTAGGGAACGCCAAAGTGGCGTCCCTAATATCCAATATTACGGATGTCAAAACTGGCGTCCCATATTTTTAAATATTAAGACTGAGTAACAAATAAACTTTCTCTTTCTCTTCCCCCCACTACATTTCTTAGTTTTTTTAGAGGAGTTGCAGAGAGAGACCCATACTCTATAGATTCAAATAGCTTCTTTTAGCTCTTCCTTTGGTGTTCTCGCCATCCTTGCTCTCGTCATGCCCTCCAGAGCTCCCGCCCCCCGCCCCCCACCCCTGCCTGTGACTAGAGGTGGTAATATGGGTTAGGACCACGGGCCGATCCCGCCCAACCTGCAAAATGGGTGGCTTGGATTCTGAAAAATTGGGACCATTTGAGAGCGGATCTTTTGGGCCCAAACCCATATGGTCTCAACCCATAGCGGGTTGGACCACCAGGTTGGTGGGTTGGCCCATATTTATTTTATTTTAATTTTTGATGTTGTGAACTCGAATGGATAAGGGTGAATGGCCAAATAAGACCCAATCCAATTTCTGTAGCCTTATAGTTCTAAGTCATTTATCATTGTACATTGATGCTTTGGGACTTGGGGTTGTGACTTGCGAGTTCGAGACGTGATATTCGTATACTCCTCGAGTCCTTATCTCCTCCTCTAAACCAAACAGACCAAAAAGTTTAGTTTCTCTCTCTCTTCGTGCTCCGATAGTTCAATCTCTGATCCCTCTCTCAGTGCCTCAGTCCCTCGTTCTCTTCTTGTTCAACTCAACAGCTCAGTCCTCTAAACCAAACAGAACAAACCCGGATCGTTTTCCTTGTATTTCAAAGATAGCGTCTGATATTTTAAGCATTCCAATAATTACAGTGGTTATTGAATAAGCTTTTATTATTGGTTCATGAGTTCTCACAAAGTATAGAAGTTCTATTTTCCCTAATAATGTTCAAGCCCTTATCTGTACGCATAATTGGATGCTTAGTTTCCCAGTGAAAAATGATATTGATGATGGTAATATATTTATATTTACTCATTGTTATTTACTCCGTTATTTAAAATTAACATAATATTATCTTTCACTTTGTTTTATTATCTATGGTAGTGAGAGATTTACCTGTGAAAAAGAAAATTGATCGAGCTCAATAAAATCTTACAGCTGCACACGATGCTTCAAATTCAAACACTATTAATATTAAATAATTATTAATTATTTTAAATTCTACTTAGTATTGATGGCTTTTAGATTTATTTTTCTTTTGTTATATGTGGACTTATGATTAATGTTTATTTTTTTAATGAATTTTTAAATTTTTTATAGTTTATGTTTGTAGAAAAAATAATTTTAGTATATTGTGAAAAAAAACTTCAAAAAAATATGGGTTGGGCGGGCTAATCCACAACCCAGTGGTTATAGGTTGGGTTGGCTAAATGCCAACCCATATTAATACGGTTTTTTGGGCCTAAACCCATATGGTCCCAACCTACGACATGTTAGCCCAAACTCGGTGGGTTGGACCATATTACCACCTCTACCTGTGACAGTAATCCTTGCTTCATCACTTCTCAAATCTAACATGCCAACATTTGTTTACATTCTATTTGCATTTGGATCTGACTCTCCTTCTGTGTATTATTATTATTATTATTATTATTATTATATAATTTTCTTTTCTTTTTCACAATCAGATCTAGTATGGTACATGTAAAGATGAAGATAATGGATTTTTGAATTCAGAAGTTTGACTAAAAAGAAAGGAAGTAACATCATTTTAGGAGGAAAAAAGGAATTGGTAACCTAAGGAGAAAGGGAAAAAAACGAGCTACTGCAAAGCTGAAGAGCTACATATTAAAGCTCGTCGTCTTCCTCTCTCCATTGAAGCTTGTCACCCTTTAGATCTGATACTGTTTCTGCGGTTAAAAATTGTTGGGCAGTGAAAAATATAAATAAATTTTTTTAAAAGAAAAAACATATAGAAATCCCTATTTTAAAATATGGACATTTAAAGTGTGACTTTAGACGTTCCCTTTTTTTAAGGGACGTTAAATGCCATATTTTACTATGTCGCTCATATAGGCGTCCCCCTATAAAAGGACATAGAAAGGGCTAAAAAAGGGACATTAAAAGTGTTTTTTTTGTAGTAGTGAATATAGCTATGCAATTTGGGATGGATCAAGATATTCTTGATTTTATGGCTAGGCTCAATGGAATTCCCTACTATAAAGGGCTCAATGAGTATGCAGCCTTGAGCAATACTTGATAGAGAATGATATATTAGATATATAAATCCCCACATGCTTCCTAACGAGAAGAAGTATATGACGTACTATAGATCTAACTCTTCATTCTCTATCAAATCTTGCTCAAGGCTGCATACCCCTTGAGTCCTTTACGGTAGGGAGTTCCATCGAGCCTAGCCACAAAGACGATAATGTCTTGATCAATCTTAAATTACATGGCTATACTCGTTGTATGAGCTTCTATAATATATAAATTTGTGTATAATTTCATTCTGCATGCAGGGATAAAAGGAGTATCCTCATTTTTTTAAAAAAAATTCCTTAAAAGTTAACGGTTATTAAATAAGAACCGTTATATATTTATATTTATACACTATATATGATGGTTGTTTCATTAAACCTATTAGAATTTATAGAAAATAAATAATGGTTTCTATATAGCGACCATTATATATGCTAAATTTTTATATAACGGTTATTTTGAAAGCACTGCTATGTATGTTACAGAGTTTTATAATTGTTGTTTACTTGAAATCGTTATTTATTATGAAAGTATTACGCACATCATAACCTCATCACATCTCAATACATAATGGGTATTATAATACAACCGTTATAATAGATACAGAATAAATCACGGTTCAGAACCGTATTGTATCTATGCTGAGCTTTTATAGCGTCTGCATATATGACGGTTTAGAACCATTATGTATGAGAGTTAATAGCCATTATATATCACGATTTCTATAGTGATTAGATAATTACATACAAAAAATATCTACAATTGAATTGGCCAGTTAAGAGGAACAAGAAAATGTGAAGAATAAAGAATATATATATATATATATATATATATATATATATATATATATTCATAGTGTACCAGGTACCCTGCAAGGATAGCCTTGCACTATTGAAATAGTGAAAAAATTGAATACTTAAAATGAAAGCCAAAAAGTCAAGAGAAGAAGGAGCTCTCTCAATAGCCTATATATACATACAACACAGAATTTTCCCATTAAATCCATCTTCATACATATCTCATTATCCATGCCTAGCTACTTATTATTATTATTACTTCTTCACCTTCGATCATCAACTGATCATTCAAAATGTATAACGGTGATGCCAAGCCTCATCCTCATGGACAATGGACCACAGGCTTATGTGGATACTTCGAAGATGCCAGAAACTCACAATTAATTCTTCATTATATACTTGTTTAGTTTCAAAAAAGCATGTATGTGTTCAAGTTATGAATTAATTAATTATTAATTAAGTATTATATATTAAGTTTTCCTTTCTATCAAAATGACTTAAGTAAATTTGATAGAAGTTGCCTTAACATTATATTCCATTTATTCATCTTTAAATATTTCCATGTGAGACTTAATCATTCATTCTAATAGTACCTTTGGTCAAAGTGCTGAAGTCATAGACAAAGGAAATACTACGTGAGAACCAAATACTTAACCTTATCACTATTAGGTTGTTCGATATATCATGTTACTATGCATGTGTGTGTGTGTGTGTGTATAGTAAAACACAATGATGAGGTTGTGTTTGTTGGAATTTTGAACAATAATTCCATGGGTTATGAATAAGAAATAGGTTGGAAGAGAAGAGGGAAAAGGAAGGAGAAAATAGTGTGTGGACAAAAGTCCCACATTAGACAAATCAAGAGAAATAAGAGTGTATATAAGTTTCAACTTCTCACCTCTAAAATGGGCCCTTGGGCCAATCCACTTTTGTGGAGGAGGGAGGACATACATGGGTCTTGGTCCACCACACACGCGTGCGCCGCCGCCGCCGTCCGTCCGGCCGGCTCGGCTCGGTTCGGTCGGTCGCGCGTGTGTGAGATTTAAATTAAATTATTTTTTAGTTTGTCCGAACAATCGCGTTTTATTTCTTTATAACCCTTCGTGATTTTCCAAACAGTGCGGATGTGTGACCGAATGACCGAACCAGTACATCTTTTTGTTCTGGTACGTCTTCTGGTGTGTCCGGTTGCTCTGTTCTGATGTGTCTGTTCGCACGACACACCAGTTCGCAGCAAAGAGTCACCATTCGCTTCTGTTCGCTCCGTTCTGGTATGTCTATTCGCACGACACACCAGTTCGCCAACAAAGAGGCACCATTTGCTTCTGTTCACTCCGTTTCGGTATGTCTGTTCGCACGACGCACCGGTTCGCCTCAAGAGTCGAGTCCATCTGATCAATTTCCGTCAACTATAAATAGGACGTGCTAGTGACAGGAAAAATCACTCTCAATCCCGAAACACTCCTCTCTTCTCATATACTGCATAGTGCATTCTGCAATCATCTCTACCTGTGCGGTTCTTAAAGCAATATCAATGTGTTTGTCTGGGCTTCAGACTGATAGTGCCATCATCCTGAAGACGCAATCCGTTCTATCCTGGGAGACAATTGTTCGAGAACCTTGGGCATCCGTATAGAGGGAACAAATTGTCTTAAGGAGACAACGTACGTTGGGCTCAGATTTTTCCAAAGTTCATTATTATTATTATTTTCGGCAGTCTTGTAAGTTCTTATACAGTATACATAATTGTTCTGTGTTTACAAATTACGTCATCTTAGTTATACAGATTCTTATTGAATTTTCTACTTTATAAGTACTCGGTAACAACAGTGTTTATATATGCAGCATGTGCTTGCGGGGATTACTGTTCTATGTTCTGGCGTACATAGGATGTGTATGCTTGTATTCGTTTATGTACAGAAGCAAACTGAGAGGCCTTTTCAACTTACCAGAAGAACCCTGCACTGATTGTTGCATTCACTTCTTCAGTACTTCTTGTGCTCTTTGTCAAGAACACACAGAGCTTAAAAACCGGGGACTCAATCCCTCCTTAGGTATATGCGCTTCTTAAAAACTTGGTGAAGTGTCTTATGTGTGTGTGTGTATTTTTTGAAACATAGGATTTCACAAAACACATCATATATATTTGAAACCTAGTGTAATTATACTATGAACATGATCTTATATTAAGAACCGAAGATATTATTTTGTATAAGATTATCCTTCTCTCATTTCTGTTATATGTATAACAGACATCATAAGTTATATCTCCTGCCTCTCTTCCTTCTATTTAGTAGCAAAAATGTCATTTTTAACGTACGCTAAATGTAGTATTTTGCACTAGTGTCTATGTATATGTTCAATAGATCTAATCCCTGTGTAAGTGATATATATGTATATATATATAGGTTGGACTGGGAATGGATAAAGAACGAAAAGAGCCACTCAAGTGCCTCCAAACGTTGCACCAGACATGACTCGCTAGAAATTTTCTGACGCTCTTGCCTCTTTCGTCGATCTTCATCGGCCTTCAATTTGATTCCCTTCTGGTTTTTGTTTTCCATTTTGATAGATGAGCATCTTTAGATGTGTCTAATTCCTTTAGTTTATTTCACCCTTTTGTATGAAGTAATGTATTAATTATAATTTGTATCAAGATATGTTAATTATTTGTATTAGCATATGAATAAATATGTCATGATCTTACGTTAACATTGAGAAAATGTTAATATTTTTATAAGACATTAAATTCGACTTCCACTTGTTTTAATCGTCAATATGCGTATTTTAATCATCAATACAAAGTTTTATGAAAAAGGGGTAGAAGAAGACAAAAGGAAAGATTCAGTTAAATTATTGAGCATGACCTCTTGATCAACATTTTTTTAGAGATTTAGTTGTTAATAGAACATAATTACATCATGTGATCTATACATATAGCAACCTCACCTAATGAGATAAGACTTATTGTTGTTGTTGTTGTTGTTGTAAGCATGGACTGTATCTTTTAGAGGTCACATTGAATGCTTCACTACAAAAAAATACAGGATTAGCGACGGAATTTAGCGACAGAATTTTATTCCGTCACTAATCCGTCCATAATCCCTCACAAATTCCGTCACTAAAATTAGCGACGGAATTTAGAGACGGAATTTTTCCGTCTCTAAATTAGAGACGGATTAGCGACGGAATTACATTCCGTCGCTAAATTCCGTCACTAATTTCCGTCACTAAAAATTAGCGACGGAATTTAGAGACGGAATTTTTCCGTCGCTAATTAGAGACGGAATTTCTGTCACTAAATTCCGTCTCTAAATATTAGCGACAAAATTTAGAGACGGAATTTTTCCGTCGCTAAATTCCGTCACTAATTTCCGTCCCTAAAAATTAGCGACGGAATTTTTGTCGCTAATTCCGTCTCTAATAGTTAAATTTTTTAATAACTCGATTTTTTTTTTCAAAATTATAATTTTTAAAATAATTTAAATTTTAAATTATTTTAAATTTATAATATAATATTAAAATAAATAAATAAAAATTATTAATTCATATTTATTTTTGAAATTAAAATTATAATATAACATATTTGAATTTTTAATAATATATTATATACAAATAAAATGAAAATTTTATAAATACAAACAAAAAGATAAAATAAAAAAAGATATTAATAATAAAAATTTAGGTAGAATATTTACATAAAATAAAATAAGAAAACTAAATTAAAATATTCAATAATATATAAAATTATGTATTTCTATTTTTGTTTGCAAGTGATATATATATATATATATATATATTGTATGTACGTACGTATGTGTGAATGTGTGTGTCTATGTTTATATATATATATGGTTTTGCATTTAACTTTCACAGGTTCTTCTTAGCTCAACTGGCAAAGGCACTAGCACACGCGTGAGAGGTCATGGCTTCGAATCCTAACTTGGTCACAAAATGCAACCAATTTGTGACTTGTGACACGTGGCGTGAGGTGGAGGGTGACACGTGGCGCCCGGTGGAGGATGCCAAGGTGGCGATGGCTGATTGGTACACGTGGCGGCCGCCGGTGAGAAACATGTGGAGGCTCGTGTTGTAGACATGTGGCAATTTAAATTATATATAAAAAAATAATTAGTGACGGATTAGAGAAGGAAAATTCCGTCTCTAATTAGAGACAGAATTTAGGGACGGAATTTTTCCGTCTCTAATTAGCGACGGAATTTCCGTCGCTAAATTTCGTCACGGAAAAATTCCGTCTCTAATTAGCGACGGAATGCAAAATTCCGTTACTAATCAATTAGTAACGGCCTTTTTAGCGACGGAACAAATTCGGTCGCTAATATGGTTCCGTCTCTAATCCGTCACTAATTTCCGTCTCTAAGTTGATTAGTGACGGAAATTCCGTCGCTAAATTCCTATTTTTTTGTAGTGCTTTATTGTGTCATGACTTCACAAATGTTGCAACCCTATTGATATTTTTGAAGTAACTTTCGGAGATATGGATACTTCTAAAAAAGGAGAGGTATTTGCTTAGAGATCAATATCTCCTAAAGTTAATTCAAAAAAGATCAACAGAATAGGAACCTTCAGTCAAAACAATGGGTTGTTAACTTCCTATAATAGGAGAGCAACCTTCGATCAGAACAGTAATGGGTTTTCCAAAAAAATATAATTTTACAAAAAACAATTTAATGTCATCTTGGATGCTTTATTGCGTCTTGGTACAACTGAACTAGCTTATTCATCACATCCATATTGATCTTATAGAAGTAACTTCTGTAGATATATATAGATACTTCCAAAAAAGGAGAGATTTTTGCTTAGTGATCCATATCTCCATAATTTACTTCTAAAAGAACAATGGGGTAGGAGCCATGAATTAAAGTAATGGGTTGACAACTTCCTTTAATAGGAAATGAACCTTCAATCTGAGCAATAGTTAGTTATAAAAAAAACCTCACAAAAGTAATTTAACGTCACCTTGGATGCTTTATCGCATCATGACGTTACAAAGTGAGCCCAATTGGCCAAGTCGAACACTGCAAGTAATAGAAGAGGAACCTTTGAAGTGAATGTAGGAAGAATAATGTGAAATGGATTAAGGAAATCATAACTACTATACCTAGCTAGGGCACACGAACAAAAACATGAGTTAAGGTAAGCAAAAAGCAACTCATGCAATAATTGATGAAACAAGAGTCAAGTGTATTCACTAGCGTGATGTCGCCATTGAGAAGTTGGATAAAGGTTTTTATAGTTGGGTTCGACTGAAAACGACTCTCGACAGTCAAAAAAGACAATCGGAGTCCTAGGGTTACAATGTTCATAGGTAGGTTTCGTCATTCAAATAGACTAAGTATCAAGTGTATTATGTTTCAGACGTTTAAATAGAAGAGGAATTGTAGGGTTTTTCGGGTTATTATGCCTAAAACTTTACATCACAGTTTGCTCAT
The DNA here is from genome assembly GCA_037074505.1 of Albizia julibrissin. Lineage (NCBI taxonomy): Eukaryota > Viridiplantae > Streptophyta > Magnoliopsida > Fabales > Fabaceae > Albizia > Albizia julibrissin. Next base: position 46,454,771 of record CM073478.1, on the reverse strand, counting down.
AAGAATTATTATTTATTGGTTTACATTTATCACAGTTCTTTGTTAATAACCATGATGTATGTTATATTTGTTTTAAATTTTTTGTTTGGCTAGTAGTGCTCAGATAATTACATTTTTATATTTTATAAAAATAAAACTAAAAAATATCATCATTTGATAGATGATTTGAGGTCTGCTGTGAATTTTAGAACTTTTATTTTTTTTCAAATTGAATGAATCAAAAGTTTCAAAAATTAGCAGCATACCTCACATCATCACACTACTTGTCACCAAAGGAGTGACTCAAATTATCTGGGAGTATGTTAGGATCATGGTGGCCAATCTCATACTCATCAACAATGAGATTGGCCTTCTTATTCATACTTGAAAAATATTCGGCCAACCTCTTCACAACATGATCAATGTGTTCTATATGACACATCATTGCCTCTACTTGAGGGAGTAGAGGATATGGAGGCAAAGGAGGTGGTGGTGAAGGTTGTGGAGGAGGAGCAGGAGTAGGAGGTGGTGGAGGTTGTGGAGGAAGATGACAAGATGACACTAGGGATTTCCTAGTAAGTCTACAGCATGGCGTTTCATCTTAGGAATATAGAGGAGCGAGGAGGATGAAGAAAGAGTAAGTAAAACATAAGGAAATGTAGAGTTTAAATAGATTGGAAGTGATAGGTTTGAACCATCATTGCACACGTTGGAAGTTGAAGAGGAGCAATTGCATGTAGTAGTGGGTAATGAATGTGTACTTGGTTTTCGTGCTTGATCATCAGAGATCAAATAAGCATGTATAGATTACATATAATTATTAACGCGAGGAAGGGGAAATACTTTGAAACATCATGACGGTTTTTGTGTAACAATCGTCATTATGTGTAAGACAAAATATGACAGTTATAATTACAACCGTTATTTATTTGCATAGTATTCTAATAAGTTACGGGTTTTACTTAATAACCGTTACGTATTTCACTTTTTGTAATAAAAAAAATTGGTCGTTGATTATACAACCACTAGTTTACAAACAAAATTAAAAAAGCTAAAAGATAAAGTATATAAGAAACTAAAAATAACAAGCTATGAAAATATTTTAAGAATATGATACATCGTCAGATTCTTTCTTCTCCAGTAACTTATCCACCTTCTTGTTTAAAGAGTAAACGAGAGTAGTAAGTTCCTTTAAGCACCGGTCCATGCATCCTTACTCTCGGGGGTAAACCCAAACCATATGGTGGAGCTTATAGATCACGTGGATAAGCCCTTCAAGGCTTGTTAATAGAGGGACTTCATCTTTTGGTTTGTTCCTAGATGATGAAGTAGAAGTTCTATTGTGTTTGTCCATAATTTTGGTGAAGAATAACAAAAGCTTGCAGTTAGCTTTGAGAAGTTGAAATGAAAGTAGATAAGTGAAGTTCAATTTTTGGACTTTATAAAGAAGGTTTCGTGGATTATCGAGTTGTCGTGTCCTTTAGTTTACATATTATTATATTTTATAAATGGTGACGGTTGGTTTTTAATAATTGTTAGAAATTTGAAATGGTATTCTAATAAGTGATTAGGTTTTTCTTAATAACCGTTATGTATTTGACATTTTTTTTATTTTAATGTGTGCATAGTTGCATATATCAACCACCATATTACAAAAAAAATAGGTGAATTTAATTAGAGATATATAAAAAAAGGTATTTTAAATAAGATTAGCTGGGAAATATAGATTGTTTGAAAGTGTTACCTGGTGGTTATTCTTTTCCCACGCCTTGAGTTACATGACAGTTGTTTCAACATAATTTTTATTTATTTTTGAATTCATGACGGTTGTTTAGAAAGAACAATTTAAGAACCATTATTTATTTTATTTTATGACGGTTTTTCAGTAAGAACCATTAGATATGTTCTTTTTTTTTGCAATATATTTTTTTAAAAAAAGAATAATAGCGAGTAGTCTGATGAATTAATGAGATCACCAGCCTACTAGTCACTAGAGGAGTAGCCAGGATCATTGTTAAGGTTATGACTAATCCCATACGCATCAAGTATGAGATTAACCTTCCTGATCATATTGGAGAGGTACCCAGAAAGCCTCCTCATTGCATGGTCAGTGTCGCAACATTGCCTCTAGTTGAGGAAGCATAGGATGTGGATGCGAAGGCGGAGTTGGGAAGAAGAAGCAGGAGGTAGAGGTTGAGGAGGAGGAGGAGGAGGAGGTAGAGGATGACACCAAGAGTTTTTTAGCAAGTCTTCCGCACAGTGTTTCATCTTGGCAATTGAAAGTACAAAAAGCAAGATGATGAAGAAAATGTGGGAAAAACAAATGAAAATGGAGAGTTTAAATAGACATTTTGGAAGGGATGTGAAAAAATCATTATTGCACGCATTAGAAGTTGAGTTGAATGCAATGAAAGGGTACCTGGTCCTCCTGATGATCATCGGATAACGAGGAGGCACCCAGAGTCAGCACCACTGTTGTCTTCCTCCTCCTCCTCCTCCTTTTCCTACTCCTCATTCTCATCATTGGAGGAAGAAGATGAGGGGTTTGACTACAAGTCATATTCCATATCATTGTGATAAAGTATGTGGCTCAACTTCCTATTTAACTTGTTGGCGTATGTTATGAGTTATAGACGAGTCAAAAGTTCAGAAATTGGGTCACATTGAGTCATATTTAAGGGACCGAGTTATAAGTAAGTTAAAATTTGAGGGACTGCAAGATTAACTTTCCTATAGTTTATCTTCATCAAACATACTTTTGAGAAATTCTAAAGCTCGCAAAAGCTAAAATTATATGTAGCAACCTAAATATTATATTATATTTAACTTTATCTTGAATTTTAATTCTTAAATTTAAAATGTACCAATCTAATGTCTTCATTTAGTTTTCTTTTTCTAATGCAATGATTATGTTCTAAGCCATAAAAAATTCTTGAATTTTAAATAGTCATATGGGTTGTTCTTTAAGATTATCGATTAAATAATTTTAATTATAAATCCAAAATACATATTTTAAAAATAGATTATAATTAAAAATAGATATAATTTTAAAGATAATTAAAAAATATATTAACTAATCAAACCATATAAATTGATAATATCAAAAGTTTTGAAATATTATAGCTTATGAGGAATAAAATACTTTGGGATAATGATAAAATAATTAAGATAGATACGTTATATTTAACCGGGGGGAACTTTGGCCTGTTTGGTTTTATTTTTAAAACATTTTTTTTAAAAAAATAATAAATTATTTTTAATAAGTTTTTTTAAAAAACTAAGGGGCTGTTTGATTTTAAAAAAAATGTTTTTTTTAAACAATAAAACAAGAAAACCTGTTTGATAAAATGTTTTCAAAAAGTTATTTTTAAAAACAAAAAAAATTTGTTTTTAAAAACTATAAACTAAAAACAAATTTAGTTATTTTCTTGTTTTTGTTTTCCTATTTTTTATTTTTTGAGGCTGTCATTTATCTATTATCGACACTACATTACTAGTGATGACCACCATCATGTCATCACCAGCAACCGCATCACCACGTCACTTCAAAAACAATTTTTTCAAAATAACATATCCAAATAGATTTTTTTTTGTTTTTTAATTTTTAAAACTTGTTTCTAAAAATTATTTTATAAAAATGTTTCTTAGAACAAAAAAACAGATAATAGAATCAAACAAGCTCTAAGATCTTCTTGTCTTTGTTTATCTATTCCTTTTCTTTTAAGGCCACCACTTGTCCAATTTATGGTTGGGCATGGGCAAGGCGAGACCTCTGCTTGATGCCCAACCCGAATGATGAACATGCTATATTTTGTAGCCCCTGCTTGGCCCTGCTCAATAGAATCCCTAAACTCAGTCAAAAGACTTTTGGGTAGGGCAAGCTGGGGTGGTCTAGCTTTCCTACCCAATGGATAACTCCATGGCCAATACCATATGTAACAAAACCCCAATTATACCTAATAAATACTATTAAAAAATTCAAATATATTCCATAATTTCACACCTTAAGATAAATAGTCTTGAAATAAAAATAAAACTACCATATATATTAACAATTACATGACAAGTTATGAAGTAATATGTGTTTGCACATGAATATGGATTGATAGATGGATATTCAATAATTATATAAAATTTTTCAAAAAAATCAAATAGTATGTGTGTGTGTAATTAAATAATATAGAATAATAGTTATTTTATATATAGCAAGACGTTGTCTAAAGCATTAACTCTGTTTTACCTAACGTCTCTAACTAACTATAAAATTTCCTAAATAAACTCCTTTAATTAACTAATTATTTTTGTTGATGATATTTTTAATATTTCACAAGAAATAACTAATTTTATTTATTTATGTAAAGTTTGTTATTACGTGCATATATAATAAGAACCCGAGGGAGTACCAACCTACGTAGGATCAATCCAATTGTAGGAAGTGATCTTCCTAACAGAAATAATGTAATGGTTGATTGGACAGTGTAAGTGAACATTGAACAAATTATTAATTCTGATCATAACAAGATACAGTATATATTACGAGCTCTCCGAGAAAATATTCGTGCCATACATTAATATGCTTAATAAATACTTACAAAAAAATGGAATCAATTGAAATACTTGCACAACATACACATACATAAGCCAAACAACTGTGATAAGAACTATTCTTAAAACTCACAGAGTCACAAGAGTGTGTAGGGATTGCCATGTTATTAACGTGAGAATCAATAATAATAATAATAATGTCCAAATTAAAAACCTTGCTTTAGGCATTTGAATTTTATTTGCAGGCCAGCCTTGGACTACGAAAATATCGAACAACAACTTTGGAGCATTTTGAAACAATGTAAGATTAAGTCAAATTAAAGTCCCCCCCTTATATATATATATATATATATATATATATATATATATATATATATATATATATATATTGTATGTATCATATCATATCTATAGCTACCTACGTGTTGTAGTGTTCATCTTCGATCATCAACTGATCAAAATTAAATTACATTAAAATGCACAACGGTGGTTTCAGTCATGTTCCTCCTGGCCAATGGACCACAGGTTTATGTGGATGCTTCGAAGAGCCTGGAAAATGTAAGACTACGACATACCTTAGCTTTAATTTCTGTTCTATTTGTATATTTGGACTCATACAATGGCATCATAATTAAGATGTTTTGGCATAAGTTGTTCTTGACGATTTTCCATTGAATTTGGACTCATACAATGGCATCATAATTAAGATGTTTTGGCATAAGTTGTTCTTGACGATTTTCCATTGAATTTGTTGGGCATGTTAAACTTATATATTTAGCTAAGATCCGATAGATTAAGAATTTAACGAGTTAGCTGATCGATGACCAAGGTGGGTGTGTGTGTGTGTGTACTCTATATAGGGTCTTAGTGTATGGATTAGGTGTGTGGGATTAAGTTTAATTAATCCTCACAAAGAGGGAGGTTTAACATACGTCCTCATCACATCAAAGTCTATCTAATTTGAGAGTTTAATTTGTTGTTTTCATTGTTAATATGGTTTTCATCATGTTTGTGTTATTAGCTATTAATATTCTCTTGATTTTAATTAAATATAATCTTCCTATTAATTAACAGAGTTAATATTTGTCTTTCGAAGGCTTCATGACATGCTGTTGTCCTTGCGTTACGTTTGGTCAGAATGCTGAAGTCATAGACAAAGGAAATACATGTAATGTGAATCATTTCATTATTATTAATATTATTATTTTTGTTTAATCATCTGGATTCAAAAAGAAATAATAATAATAACAATAATAATAATAATAGATTTGAATTGCAGCTTGTGCATGCGCTGGGATAACAATATATTGTTTGGCGCACATAGGATGTGCATGCTTGTATACCTTCACATACAGAGGCAAACTGAGAGGCCTTTTTGACTTACCAGAAGATCCCTGCAATGACTTCTGTGTTCACTGCTTCTGCAGCTCTTGTGCTATCTGCCAAGAGTATAGAGAGCTCAAGAACCGAGGCCTCGACCCCTCATTAGGTATACTCTATATATATACATTCCATTTATACTTATTGTTAATGTCCAACTTTTTCTAGAAAGCTTTTGTGTTGGAGATTTGAGTATCTTGAAGTTTTTTTTGAGATCAATGTTGCTCATGAAAAGTACAAAAAGGAACAAATTAAAGTGAAATAGTTGGGGACTGACATTACTCTTTTAACTGTTTAATACTTCTTGAGCGATATTGATTTGGACAAAAATATATATATATTGATACCCACAACTCCTAATCCTCAAAACTTTTGGAGTAAAATTGGATCTTAACCAATTTATATTTTGTGTTTGTGTGCATGCAATGACACTCTCCCTTTATCCCAAATATATTATAGGCGTTTCTAAGTAAGCAAAATAGCCAGGTAGTAAATATTTCTTTATTTTTTCTCCTAAGAATTGATGAAAAATTTCTGCTGGGAAATTAGATAAGTTAGAGAGAATAATATTTATTGGGGGCGACCATAAAAAATTGTAATGATTTAAAAGTACAAATTAAATACTAAATAATAAATTTAAACATACTAAATTACCCCTAACTAAACAGATATTCCCATATTCCCAATTCTATTTTTACAAGTTAAAAACATATCAGGAAATACAAACTAGGTTGAGTAGTGATGAGTCTATCTACATATTCTCAATAACTATCAAATTTTGAAGCATCAAATATTCTAATTTTTTTTACAGTACTATATAGTGAGTTTACGTTCTCCGCCTCTTAATTATCATATGCTAATTGTAATACCCCAACACCACTTACGATATTCGTGGATCTAAAAGCATAAAGATTCATAAAGCGTACGGCATAGCGGAAACATATTGATATATGGTACCAGTTTACATTACAGAAGGATTCCCCAAAGGGTTTGATAACACATAAATACATATATACAACTCATTCAAAAGCATATCTAGTACATGCAAAATAACTATAACTGCATGTAAAGCTCTGAGACCCTAGCCACAGGGAGTCACCGCCTTGTCTTTTGAACTGCCTGCCTTAGCTAAAATGGTTTTGGGTTGAAAAAGAATGAGATTCGAGGAAATCTCAGTAGTAATATGCTTACATACATATAAAATGTAAAAATAGATATGCAATGTCATGTCATGTAAAATGATCAAACGAATGTGTGTACACTTGCCCAAGGTTAAACTACATGTTTGCCCCTTGGTCGACTTGGTGCCTCTGTCGGGTCCTTGACCACAACATGACAATTTGGTGTGTCTAAGACTAGCTCATGTTCGATGGATGACATTCATAATAGGTATCACATAGTATATATAAGAAGAAGTTATTACCTGGTTGTTTTCCTTTAGAACTCTTTTCTCGTTTTTCTGAGCTCAGGCAAGTCTTAGACTTTGGACTGTCCTAAGGTCCTACAATATCCAAACACCATAGATGATTTATTACTCATTCGCACCTTAATCTCATCTCATGATATTGGTTAACTTAGCTTTACAATGCTAAATTACCAAAATGCACCTGTAGCCCCGGTCTACCTGGACCTTACCAGAAATTATGACTCAGGTTATTCCTACACAATTTCGTATGTAGAATCCATTTTTGACCTTAGATTGGTCAAATTCAGGGTCAAATGATGAAAATTCCCTTGGTAGCACTTTCTTTGAGTTTTAAGGGGTAGTTTAGTTATTTCTCATTCTAGGGCTTATCTTACTTTATCATCAACATATACCCTACACAATTTTATATTCTAAACCCAATGGAAACATCATAATTATCAAATTACATCTCCTTTACCATGTCCAGAATAGAGCTTAGATTTCAGGTTCTCAGAAAAATTGTGTCGGTTTCTTATTTTCTCTTACTTAATCACCTCCTTTCTACTTATAATCAAACTATTAGCTATTTAGAAATTCATTGGACAAGGTTTGGAGAAACTTGGACAACAAATTCTTTTAGGTTTCTTCATCTATCATTCACAAAAACAACCAAACCAATCCAAGAATAACACCAATAGCATCAACTAAAGTTATAAGAAATAAGTTTGGAGTTTGATTTTTCAACTTTCTCTCTCCTCAACGTCCGACTTCTCTCTCTCTCCTCTTGGGAGTTGTCTTGAAAATCTTGGTTCCAATGAAGAAGAAATGAGTAGGAGAGATCATAGAAGGATTAGGAAGTAAGAATCACAAGTTCATGCCTTCCTTACCTTGATTTTGTGAGAAACCTAGCTTGATTTGCTTCAAACTTCTTCCACTGCCTCAGCTCTCTCTCTCTCTCTCGCTCTCTCTGGTTCTGTTTGCATGAGGAAATGGAATAGAGAAATGGAGGAATAGAGATATATTAAGTTGATCAATTGCTTAACATAGGTGGCACCTTTCCATTGGTCCATAATTTCATTTATTGTATAATTATCTCATTTCCCATCATGCTTCATCATTCCACCAAAATTGCATAAAAATTGAGAGGAAATATTGATCTCAATTATCCTATGGTTTTCTTGCAAGTTGTTGACTTTTGTCCTTTGACTTTTGACTAGTTGACCTTCCTTGATAATAATTCACTAAAATAGGCTTATTGATTATCAAGTAGCTATTTCCCTCTTTTTAGTGCTCATATAATTGAAATTATTAAGAAGATTAGGGAAAAATAATCATTTCCCACTTTATAGAAAAATTATTGTTTTACCCCTACATGTGATGATTTATTTCGGTAAATCATTTCTTGCTCATTCCTTCGGTTTGGCCAATTTTTGACATGTATAATAGGCCTTTAGTCATATAATTTCATGTTTCAAATTTTTGGTTATAATAGCAGGCTTTTAGGTGGACCTTAATTACTCATTTGTCCCTACTTAGCCGAATTGTGTGTAACCGACAATTTAAATATTATTGTAAATTTATGCATTCACCGTTTTATTCCATTAGATGTATCCATTTCATAGAAGGAATATTTATGATTGAAAATTGGGATGTTACACTAATAAACTTGTGTGTGTATAATCCTGTAAAAAATCATTTTCTTAAAACTCAATTATTCATACACTTAATCAAAATCTCATGATAATCAACAGTACTGTGGTGAACAGAGAAGATTACACCCAAAGGTCTACCATAGTAGAAAATTCTCATCATTACTTTTGAAATATCAAATACTGTTATCAAAATATTCTCTTTTAAATTGAACTTAACTATGATATAAAATAATTGAACTAACTCAATTGAATACACTTTTAATGGTTAAAAGGATTAAAACTACATAATGAATTTATCTATGATAGAAATGAGACAAACCTAACATTTGAAACCTATCATGGATAATAAAATATTTCTTATCATTTCACAAGCCAAACTGTAATTAATTAACACACTTGGGCTTTGAGCTTCTCGAAGTCCAGAATATAACATTCAACCATAAGCCCAAATAATGAAACTATCTTCCACATGATACCAAAATACTTTTCCAACATTAGAAAATATCAAAAAACATGCATATCTCCACAATCATCACTTTAAGAAAACTCTAAAGGCCCTAGCCTTCTACCATCCTATTAGCTAACAACAGTTAATCAAAATATATATGAATCCGAGTTTAAAAAATATGAGCACTATGGATAGCAATATACATAATTTCAACACATAAATAGAAAGAAGACCCTATACATAGATATCATAATATCAAGTCTTAAGAGCTCTCCTTGAAGTCTCAACAAGAGAACTATCACTTAAAAAATGTTAAAAGCAACGGGATGAAATAAAAGCCTCGATAACCAAAGTTCCAACTCATCATACATACCAACACGTGCTAGTGAGGTGTCAAGTAGGATAAAAAAATAACAATGCATATAATGTCATTCAAATAATCTTATAATTATACACATTAACTCATTTGAGTCTCTCCCAAAGGAGGTATACAAACACAAAAGCCTAAGAAGGCATATTCCCATCATTATGGAGATGTATACACAAGCTACAAAAGCCTATTCCATTTTTTTTTAGGGATGAAAAGAGCTATAAAAGACTATCCTCCTCTTAAGGATGAATGAGAATAACCAACCCAATATGTACTAATGGGAGATCTTATCACCTGATAATATTTCTCACATACAAGCCACAATGGCCTATTTATTTCTCTTAGAAATAAAAAAGAGCAACAAAAGTCTATCCTCCTCTCTAAGATGAATGAGCCACAGTATGGCCTATTCCAATAGGAATGAATAACCACCAAATGTACACCAATGGGAGGTCTTATCATGTGATAGTATTCTTCTCACACACAAGCCATAATGACCTATTCATTTCTCTTAGTAACAAAAAATAGCTACAAGAGCTTATCTTTCTCTCTAGGATGAATAAGTCTCGTAGGCCCATCCCAATAGGGACGAATGAGCCATGTAGGCCTATCCTAATAGAGACAAATAACCAACCCAATGTGCACTAATGGGAGGTCTTATCACATAATAGTATCTTTCTCCAACTACTCTCTATCAATTACAGTCAATCAACATCACAATAACAACTCATGCAATATGATTATCTCATGCTTTTTTATGGGCATACTCTTACAAAAACAATAATCAAGGTAAATCCTTTTTCTCAATACTTTTCCCTTTCATTTCAAAATCACAAGTCTCACAAGACAATTTTCTTAAATAAAAACTATATATACCATACCGATAGAAAGTCCATATCTCATCTCATCATCTCGTAATTTTAAAATCTCTCAAAAGTATGACATTAGCATCTATTACAAGTTGAAAGTGATTACCTCTCATTAAACAAGAAAATACTACCACAAGCAAAGCCCCATGCTCAACATCAACATTCATAAATCAACATACACAATTTAACATCATCACACATTGATTTATCCAATAATTGGGTGGTAAAAATAACAATTTAGGGACTTGGTTCCTTCTTTCCAATTCCACTCTAGGCCACACTTAATCAACCCAACATGTCTTGGGGTTTTCATTAGCTCAAACAACTTAGCTATATATAGTTAAAGTATGCATTTTTCAAGTAAAGAAAGATTCTCAAATCTCCCATACCAAAATTACTCATTTAAATACAAATTTCTATTTTCTCTAAAATTTTAAATCACTCATTAAAATTTTTAATAACACCCTAATAGTTTAGTTTAACAAAAATCTCAAATTCTTAAATATAAAATTCTATTTAAAATTCCAACCTTCAAAATCAAGTTTAAATCTCAAAACTAAACCATCAAAAATTCAATAATACTTTCAACAAACTCAAATCAATCATTTGATTTAAATTTAATTAGAAAAAATATCATTGTGCGTGCGCGCATATAGAGACACACACACACATACAGACACACACACACACACACACACACATGCATCCATCCATCCATCCATCCATGTATGTATGTATCCATGCATGCATCCATGCATCCATGTATGTATGTATGTATGTATGTATGTATGTATGTATGTATGTATGTATGTATGTGTTTGTATCAAAAACCCTAAAATTTTTAAATCCTCAATACAACCAATGAATAAATCTAAACTCATAGAAATTAACTATTATAATAGTTCTACAATCCAATGATTTTATATTGTTAAAACTCGACACTTATTCTAAATTCAAATCCAAAAATTTGCTCTAATCACCTAACAAATACATATATTAGAAAGAGCTAGTTGAGTAAAATAATATTCATAAAGAGACTTTATTGAATATGAGTAATTCCTTTTCTTTCTTTCTTCACACTTAACAACAACAACAATAGGTCTCCCTTTATTTACTTATTTATTTTTCTCTTACTCTCATAATTGATACTTTAAATAAATTCTCTTCATTTAATTAATTACATGGTAATATTCCATTTACCATAAATTAATTTCATCCTAAAATTATTTAAATTCTAGGAATAAAAACTAGGATGTTACAAAGACCACCTCTATTCCTTAATATAAGAGTTATGTTATAAGTGAATTTTGGTTCTAAATATGAAACCCTTTTTATGTTATCTCTTACATTTATTATTTTTTTTCAAATTAATTTGTTTGACTTATAAACTGATATATAATCTTATCATACATATAATTATTTTAGAGAGATCATGTAATTCATGCTATAAATCAGGTAATTTATTTATCTTTCTTAATCTTCTCAAATTAGTCAACTAACTCGTATATTAAGAATTGAAGATAGTAACATTTTTAAATACAAATTTATTATAATAAAGAGCTCTCTTCTCTTTCTCTCACCACGTCAAGATCCAATTCCTGTAAGTGTTAATTATTTTATATATGACCAATAACAGGTTGGAGTGGGACTGAGCAAAAGATGAACAAAGCCACCCAAGTGCCTCCAAACGTTGCACAAGGCATGGCTCGCTAGAAAAATGGCTCAATCTTCTTCACTTGCCTGCGTTTTGATCATTCAATATATCTTTCTAGTTATCATATGAATTTAGTCTTTTAACTTCATACAAGATTTTATTTTGGTTACTTAATTTTATAAAATACTTTTTCAGTGCAACAGTACTGTTAACAAAAAGATACAAAGATGCTGATATTGAAATTTTAAATATTGCACAATATTGTCAAATACCGGTATATTAAGTCTAATTTTCAATAATAATAATAAGTGTGATGAAAAAGCCATCATTTGAGACTAATGGTATTAGAATTTTACAAAAAAAAAATCTAAAAAGATAGTTTTAAATATAATTTAAGATATCAAAAATAAAATCTTGTATGAAGTTGGAGGATGAAATGTGCATTTTTACCTTTCAGTTTGATTTTCTCATTAGTGTGTAATTCCCCATGTGGAGTAGTTCCTAATTGATACGTTTTTTTTTTGGAGATTTGTACTACTTAATATGTTTTCTTTTTTTTAATTTGAACACATAAAGTCAATTAAACATAATTCAGTCAGTGACGAGGACCTTTCTATGTATAATTATATATTTATTATAAAATAAAAGGAAATATGAGAAGAGTAGAAAGCAAGAAAGAAATTCTCATTCACTATTCAGTGTTATTTCAAATACATAATATATACCTTCTATTTATAGGCACAACTCTCTAATCTACAATTAATTTGATTCCATAATTATATGACATAAGGGGAGAGAATATGAAACTATGTGAGAATAGGAAATAATGAGAGATATGGATATCCATAAATATTATATTTATAACATTCCCCATGGATATCCATGACTAAACATGTGTTTCATTAAAAAAAAAACTTCAACTATGAAAAACACAGTGAGACAAAAACTTAGTAGAAAAAACAAAAGAGTACAATGTTTATTAATACACTTGATAGAGTTGCCTCATCAAAAACCTTACTTGAAAAACCCAGAGGGAAAAATCATAGACAAAGGAAAAAGAGTACAATGTGTATAAACTCCCCTTCTTGACAACATCAGTTAATATCTCTGAGTCTGCAAAGTCTGATGCCATGAATGAGCTTTACAAAGATTATAATAGAAAGTGGATTGGTAAATAAATCTGTTAGATTTTCACTAGAATGGATTTGTTGGATATCAAATTCACCACCCTTTTGAAGGTCACGAGTGAAGAAGGATTTGGTAAAACATGCTTCGTTCTATCATCCTTAATGTACCCTTCCTTTAGTTGAGCAATACATATAGTATTATCCTCATATAGGATTGTTGGGGACATTTTATTAGGAGATAAACCACAAGTGTTTCTTATGTGATGTATTGTTAATCTTAATTATATATATTCTCGACTTGTTTCATGAATTGTTAGAATTTCTGCATGATTAGAAGATGTGAATGATATAGTTTGTTTTATAGGTCTTCAAAAAATAGTTGTACCACTACTTGTAAATAAATACCCTATTTTTTATTTATCGTCATGTGGATCAAACAAAAACTCAGCATCTGCATAGCCAACAAGTTCATGCTTAGATACATTTGAGTAGAATAACCACATGTCAATAGTTCTTCTAAGGTAACAAAGAATGTCTTTTACTATATTCCAATGCCTTTGTGTTGGTGAAGAATGATATTTTATAATAAGTTCACAGCAAATGATACGTTGAGTCGAGTGTGATTAGCAAGATACATTAGTACTCCAATTACACTAAGATATGGTACTTCTGAACTAAGTAGTTCTTCATCACATTTTTCATTAATTACTCAAGGTCTAAACTGATCTTTATCTTCCTATAAAAACCTTACAACCATTGGGGTATATAATGGATGTGATTTATCCATGTAAAAACGCTCTAACACCTTCCTTTTGTAAGCTTATTGATATACAAAGATCTCATTTTTTAGGTAATCAATCTATAAGTCAAGACAGAATTTTGTTCTTCCCAAGTCCTTCATTTTAAATTCTTTCTTTAAGCAATTAATTTCCATTTGAAGCTGTTCAGGAGTTCCAATAATATTGATATCATCAACATAAACGGAAGTTATAGCAAACTCACTTCCATATTTTTTCATAAAGATGCATGACATATTGGATCATTTTCATATCCTTCTTTAAACAAATATTTATTGAGACAATTATAACACATGTGCCCTAATTGCTTCAAGCCATACAAGGACTTATTTAACTTAATTGAGTATCATTCTCGAGAACTTGATTTATATGCTTTAGGAACCTTTAGTCCTCTAGGGATTTTTATATAAATATTATTGTCAAGTGAACCATACAATTAGGCAGTAACAACATCCATTAGATACAAATCAAGCCCTTCATTCACTACTAGGCTAATCAAATAATGAAAAGTAGTCGTATCCACTACTAGTGAATAAATTTCTTGAAAATCGATACCAAGTCTTTATGTAAAGCGTTAGGCTATAAGACATGCCTTATATCTTGTATTTTAACCATTTTCATTTCTCTTTCGTACAAAGATCCATTTGTATGCAACCATCTTTACATCTTCTGGTGCAAGGACTGCAGGTCCAAAAACTTTTCGCTTTGCCAAGGATTTTAATTATACATTAATAGCATCTTTCTATAAAGGCCAATCCTTTCTTTGTTGGCACTCTCTAATTGATTTTGGCTCATAATCCTCATTATTATTCATTATAAGCAAAGATGTCATCAATGTTGACTTCATTTCGATCCCATCAGATTCTATCCATAATATAATTTATTGAAATCTCATTATTTTCACATATTTTAGGTACCTGAGTCTCTTCTGGGACTACTGTATTCTCTTCTAGAGATAATAACACATTAGGATATGGATCTTATGGAACTCTTAATTTTTTTTGATTATTCTCAGCTTAACCATCTATATTCTTAGCTAATTTTCTATTTTGAGGAGTTTTATCTTTGAAACCGATACGCCCGCCATGCTTTAAGCGTGCTTTAGATTCATTCATAATAAGTTGTCCTTCAGGAAAATCAATTCTAATAGGAGCATTAGTAGCTAAGGCATGTGACTTTGTCACTCTCTTTGGGTCTGCAAATGCTTCGGGCATTTAATTAACTAAATTTTACAAATGAATTATCTTTTGAACTTATAGTTCATATTGTTTTGTTTGAGGATCAAAATGAGCCAAGGATAATTCATTACAACTAATCTCTTTTACCTAACTACTTATTTTCTCCTCTTAATGTTGGGAAAAGTAATTCATCAAAATGACAATCAGCAAAATGTGCCGTAAGAAAATCTCCTGTAGATGGTTCTAAACATTTTATAATCGAAGGAGATTCATACCCAACATATATTATCATCCTCCTTTGAGGACCCATTTTGGAGCATTGTAGTGGTGCTACAGGCATATATACTGCACACCAAAAAATTCTAAGATGGAAAATCTTAGGTTCCTGACAAAAAACCATTTGTAAAGGGGAAACCTTAAGATAACTTTTTAGCCTGATGTGTATTAACATTGCTGCATGCAGAATGGCATGGCCCTAAGTAGAAATTAGGAGATTATATCTCATAAGTAAATATCTTACAGTTAATTGCAACCTTTTAACCAATGATTTTGTAAGTTTATTTTGTGTATGAACATGAGCTACAAGATGTTCAATATCAATTCTAAGGGACATACAATATTCATTAAAGGCTTATAAAGTAAATTCACTAGCATTATCAATACATATTTTCTTAATAGGATAATCAAGGTAATACCCGCTATAGTAGTAAGCTAGCTACCTTAAGTAATCTTAGTAGATGTAAGGTTTCTTGCTTGTGAGTTAAGGTTGATTTATCAACTATCTCTCCATAATAATCAATTCGATCTGATCTTCTTCTTCTTACTTGATGTCAAGAAAGCGAAAATGAACTCACTTATGGGCTAACATATAAAACAAATAATCAAGTTAATGTGCTATTAATCTAATAAATTAAGCAAGTAATCTCACAATCGTCAGGTTGTGCGAAGATAATAAGCAAACATGTGACTATTTAGTTGATGTTTAAATTAAAACCATATAGTGCCTAAATGGTCCACATGGTGGGTGTATTAGCTTACAAATATCTCCCTGTATCCATTCTAGAAATGTGAGAGACTGCCTTTCTATTTTACTTGGTAAAAGCCCAATAATCAATTTTCCCTTGGAACATAAAACATATAAGAAATCATGAGATTATGGTATTTGTTTATACTTCAAAGTATGATCACAAGAATTCTCAATTATCATTCGCATCATGGTTGAACAGGGATTGTCTAACCGGTCATGCCAAACATTAAATTTATTAATAAACTCCTGGTTTACATTAGCAAACTTCTGGTTCGCATTGGCAAACATTTGTTTTATATTATTATTTGTAAACTGGAAGTTTACAATAGCATGTATTTCAATTATGTTTATAAATGCATAGTATAAGTCAGAAGAAAAAACAAGAAACCTTTGTAATATGTGTTTTCTACTAGAAACTAAATTCATGATATGAAGATATTCCTGATTATGTTTAGTTATTGTTTCTATATGATATCTATTTCTGTGGATATCTTTGAAATTCAACAAGTTTCTTTTAGACTTGATAGAATAAAATATATTATCGATGCATAATTTTTTTCATTCAGGTAACAAAATATTAGCTCTTTTGAAGTCTTCAATCAAATTTATACTACCAAATATAGTCTGAACGCTGGCTTCTTGCATTATCAAGGAAGAAAAATATTTATTATTTTTTAGTATGGTATGGATTGTTGCACTATCAACAAGACATAAATCATAAGGATTGATGTCAATAAGACTCATTCTTCATCAAAATAAAGGAAAACATAATTAAGAGGAAATACTTATGATCTTAGCAATTTTAAACACACTAAAACATAGTAGTTTAAATAGAAAAAAATAATTAATACTAGGAAATCATCAACATCCAAATGGGTAGTATACATGTTGCATACTCAGAATTATCAACTTTATCAACATAATTTATTTCAATATTTCCCCACTTTAGGTGGGAATTTGAACCACTATGATTATGACCATGATTATACTCACGGTTGTAGCCACATCTACATCCATGGCCACAATTAGATTCATTTATCACTATATTCACTTCTGGGATTGTAGTCGAGCCCGTTGGACATGATTCATGATTTTTCAACAAAAGCTCATTGTTTTGTTTGGCCACATGGAGGCAAGAAATTAATTCGGTATATTTCTTAAACATTGTTTAGGGTATTGCTACTACATGAAAAAATTAGATGCATTCATTTTGTAATGATTCTTTAGAAGGATAACCATCTTCTTGTAGTCATACCTTTCTTTTAAATTGTTATAAAGAACAAGTGAGTCTTTTATGCTTATATATTAAGTCGAGAGACATTCATGCAAATGGCGGTGTAGGAAAAATATGGATCAAACAAGATAAATAGTTCTCTTTGATAATGATAAGAGCCCTAATTGTCAAATTTTGTAAGATTTAACATGGTTTAGGCTAATGTAATAAAAGGAAATTCTTATAATTTGAAATATGAAAATGCAATATAATAATACAAATGATAATAGCAGGAAATTCATAAAGACAATAAATAATTCATAAAGTAAAATATTACAACAAAATTAAAAACTTTATGGCTTTGAGCCATTTAGTGTGTGTTTGGGATATCGATGGGTAAAATGACTTTTTTCATTCTGACTTTTGGAAAAGTGCGATTGGGTAAAGTCAGGTTGTGTTATTTGATTTATGTTTGGATTGGAGATTGCATAAATGCTTTTCCAAAAGTCAAAACTTGTTTGGATTAGATATTGCATAAGTGTTTTTGTGGTTTATGTATGAAAAAAAAAAAGATATTTAATATTAGGAAGAAGTGGAAAAATGTAAGATAAATAATATGGAGCCAATATACATAAATTTGTTCTAAAAAAATTTCATAACTAATAGAATCACATGTCCTGCACAAAATGGTCTCTAATTAAGTCACGAATGCGATTCATCCAGGTTGAAGATGTTCCAGAATTATTAGTCGATGAACCCTCATCCTCTATAGTAGTATTTTCTTCACAAGCTACATTCTCATTGTTTGCTTGGTCAACTAAGTTTTAGGTGTACAGAAAACCTAATTATTTCTATCCAATTAAAAATATTTATCATGTAACCCCGATCCTTCATTCACGTTGTCAACCTAACCTCTACAAAAAAAAACAAATTTTTTTGACTTCTTAAATTAAACAAACAATTTTCCAGAAATTTTCTTTTAAAAAAATTTTTCTTAAATTACAAAGAAAGTGTCAAACTTTCCCCTCAGGAGGCCAATATTCCTTATTTACATACTATATTACTAAAATAATAATGCCATATAATGAGTGTGTTTGTGTTATATGCATGTTTCAGAGTGTATTTGTGTTCTATGCATGGTTCAGTCCATAAATTTGCAATAATATGAAAGTTTTCCAAAACTTCCTTTGAACCCTCTTTGCATTTAATTAATCCCCACAATAATCAATTCATCAAATAATAATTTCCGAAGAACCTTGTGACGATCATGAAAATGTTTGGAAAATAGCTTTATAATAATAACTATAGAAAGTATATTGCATTAATAGTTCAAAGATATACTTGTACACGTATTGGATAGACTAGAGGAAATGATACGAGTATCATCTTTGTGATAAATATATACTCACCTCCATGTATTATTGATTCACATTATGATTGAAAAATAGAATTCTTGTTGGGGGCACAGACGGTTGACCACACCACAGATCCATAGGCACAAACAGAGAGGCTTCCGCCAGACCTGACCAAGCACAACAGAGACGCAAGATGCAGAGAGAGTGAAGATATGAAGCACCTTTTCAGGTAGAACCACCTATCACCGTTAAGATAGGGAAGAATAACACATATGAGTGATTTGCAACCACCTGTGGCTGCCTTGATGAAGAGATCAAATGAAGATCAGAAAGAAGCCGATCGGAGCTCACACGGATAGAAAGATCAACGGGAAAAAAAGGAATTTGTGCACTTATCAGACACGCCAATAGAGCTGAGAGAGGTGCTGAGCTGAGGGACGAGCTGAGAGATCTGGAGATGCTAAGATGAGAGAGGAGATAAAGGTTAATGCTAGGGTCGGAGAGCAGAGTACATAGTGCGAGATTCGGAGAGAGAAAGAGGGGACAAACAGATGAGACAATTATTGCAACGGTCAAAAAGAGAAGCCGAACGCAATAGCTCCGTGTTGCAACTTTTGGAAAATGCCCGAGAGATGTAAGCCCTTATGAATATTTGGCCATCTAAACATTAAAAAAAATCATGATTTCATAAGGGATTCTCATGTCCAATCATACGATTGGGCCCATGCCAAATATACGCTTAGTTCTCATGGCTTCAGGCTAACTAATCTCAAGATGAGAAATTAGAATCATATGGCTTTCGGCCTTTTTTCTTCATGATAAATTATATGGCTTCTAACCTTTTATCTTCAAGATAATTAAAATTATATGGCTTCTGGCCTTTTATCTTCAGGATAAATTGAAGGCCTTTTTTCTTCATGATAAATTATATGGCTTCTAACCTTTTATCTTCAAGATAATTAAAATTATATGGCTTCTGGCCTTTTATCTTCTGGATAAATAAAATTATATAGATTATAACCTTTTATTTTCAAGATAATTAAAATTGTATGACTTTAGGTTCTCTTATCTTTAAAATAAATAAAAGTTGTATATGGTTTCTAGCCATCTAATAAAATAGAAGATAAAAAATTATATGACTTCTGGCCATATAATAGGAAATCAAATGAATATGGCTTCTAGCCTTATTGCAAGAGAGAAAAAGGATATGGCTTATGGCCATATAATATCAAAATATGAATCAAAGTGATATAACTTCTGGTCATATAATCTCTAAATAGAAATAAATGATATATGGCTTCTGGCCATATTATAAGATAGAAGATGAAAAGATATATGGCTTCTAGCCACATAATAGAAAATCAAATGAATATGTCTTTTTAGCCATATTGTAAGAGAGAAAAAGGTATATAGTTTCTGGCTATATAATATCAAAATAAGAATCAAAGTGATATGACTCTGGTCATATAATCTCAAAAAAGGAATAAAATAAATATGGTTTTTGGCCATATAATAGTGAATTAAAGGAATATGGCTTCGGATCATATTATAGCAAAAATATGAATCAAAGTGATATGACTTTGGTCATATAATCTCAAAATAGGAATAAAAGGAATATAGTTTCTGGCCATATAATAGTTAATCAAAAGAATATGGCTTCTGGCCATATTATATCAAAATAAGAATTCAAAGTGATATGACTTCTGATCATATAATTTCATAATAAGAAATTAAAGCAATATGGCTTCTAGCCATATAATTTTAGAACATGAAATTATAAGTGTATGACTTTTGGCCATAATAATATTAATAATATAGAAGCACTCATAAGAAAAATTAAAAATAAGATATAAAAATAATAACAATCTCCAATCTAAGTCATGGAACCTGATGTTTAAAACAATCGGTTTCCATGTAAGAGCTCAAATTATTTTAGATAGATAAAAAATTATTGTAAAAGAAGGTAGAGGAAATCGTTAAAATAACTAGAGAGAAGTACCTTTCATTAGAGCTTTCGTAGTAATAACATATTATAAAAAAAAGGGAAAGATGAGAAGAGTAGAAAGCAAGAAAGAAATTCTCATTCACTATTTGGTGTTGTTTCAAAATAATTAATGTGATTTATCAAACCCCATAACATTTCGATATTCGCGGAGCGATAAGCAATAAGTTCTGTAAGGCATATGGAAACAGCAGAAACATATTGATATTAAGTACAAGTTTACATTATAGGAGAATTCCCCACATGGTTTGATAAATATATATACACATGTACAGATCATTCAAAAGTATCTAAAGTACATGCAAAATAACTATAGCTGCTATGAAAAGCTCTGGGACCCAATCACCGGGAGCCAACGACTTATCTTTTGAGCTGCATGTTTCAGCCGAAATTATGTTAGGTTGAAAAAGAATGAGATTTGAGAGAATCTCAGTAGCAACATGCTTGCAAACATATAGAATGCGAAAATAGATATGCAATGTCATGTCATGTAAGATGATCGAAACTATATGTGTGTACACTTGCCTAAGGTCAAACTACATGTTTGCCCCTTAGTCTACTTAACGCCCATGTTAGGTCCATGTCCACAACATGACAGATTGGTGTGTCTAGGACACTAACTCATGTTACAGTGAATGACACATATAATCATCATAGGCATCACATAATATATGTAGAAAGAAGTTATTACCTGGTTGCTTTCCTTTAGCAACTTTTCATTTATCTGAGCTCGGGCAAGCCTTAAACTTCAGACCACCAAGTCATACAATTTCCAAATACACTATAGATGAGTTATTACTCATTCATACCTTACTCCAATATCATGTTATTGGTTAACTTAGCTTTACCATCTAAATTACCAAAATGCCCATGTAGACCCGGTCTACTAGACCTTACCAGAAATTATGACTCAGGCTTGACGTACACAATTTCACATGTAGAATCTATTTTTGACCTCATATTTATCAAAATCAGGGCCAAATGATGAAAATGCCCTTGGCAACCCTTTCTTTGGATTTTAAGGGGCAGTTTTGTCATTTCACATCCTGGGGCTTTTCTCACTTCGTCATCAACATATACCCTACACAATTTTTCCCTCTAAAAAATATGGAATTATCAAAATTACCAAGTTCTATATGATTTACCACATCCAAAATAGGGCATAAATTTTATGTTCTTAGAAAAATTGTATAGGTTTCTCGTTTTCTCTTAGTTAATCACTTTCTTTCTACTTCTAGTCACACTATTAACTATTTAGACATTCATTAGACATGGTTTGGAAAAACTTGGACAGCAAGGTCCTTTAGGTTTCTTCAACCATCTTTCACAAAAACAACCAAACCAAGCCAAAAACAACACCAATAGCATCAACTAAAGTAAGAGAAACAAGTTTGGAGGTTTACCTTTTGATTCCTCCTCTTTCTCTCTCCTCAAAGTCTGAATTCTCTCTGTATCCTCTTAAAATTTTGTCTTGAAAACCATGGTTTCAAAGGAGAAGTGAGTATGAGGGATTATAGAAGGATTAGGAAACTTAAAGCACAAGATTATAAGCTCCCTTACCTTGATTTTTGGAGAACCCTAGCTATTCCTTACTTCTTGTTCTTCACCACCTCAGCTCTCTCTCTCACTCTTTTGGTTCTGTTCTTGCACGAGGATGAGAATGAATGATGAAGAAATGGATACATGTTAAGTAAAGTAAATAACTTAACATAGGTGGAACTTTTCCATTGGTCCATAATTTCATTTATTGTATAATTATTTCATCTCCTTTTATGCCTCTTTATTCCACCATAATGCATAAGAAAAGAGAGGGAAATATTGATCTTGAGCTATCACATTGCCATTTTGCAAGTTGTTGACTTTTGGACTTTTGACTTTTGACTATTTGACCTTCGTTGATAATAATTCACCAAAATAGGCTTATTAATTATCAAGTATCCATTTCCCTCTTTTTAGTTCCCATATAATTTAAATTATTAGGAATATTAGGGGAAAATAATTATTTCCCACTTTATGGAAAAATTACAGTTCTGCCCCTACATTTTATGATTTACCGAAATAAATTATTTCTTACTCCTTTCCTTTGGTTTAGCTGATTTTTGACATGTATATTAGGCCATTAATCATGTCATTTTATGTTCCAATTTTGGTTACAATAGTAGGCCTTTATGTGGACTTAATTGCTCCTTTGTGTCCTTACTTGGCCGAGTTGTGTATAACCGGCAATTGAAAATTTTCTGTAAATTTATTGACACCACAATTCACTATTTTATTCTATTAAATGTATCAATTACATAGGAGGGATATTAGTGATTAAAAATGGGGTGTTACATGATTCCATAATCATAGGACATAATTGGAGAGAATAGGATATAATGGAAGATATGGACATCCATAAATATTATATTCATAACAAGATTCTATTTCTTTAGGCTGCAGGTACCACAAAAAAACAATGATCAATTTTGAGTACTGAAAATATATGACATACGTTTCATTATAGGGATAAGGTGCAAATTTGACAATGAACTTTTAGCGAAGGAGCGTCTAGCACAATAATGTTTTGTTGGGGGAAAAAATAACAACGAACAATTAAAAATGGTACAAATTTAACAAAACCGTTAAATTATAGCTAACGCCGTTAGGGGTTTTCTTCTCTTATAATTTAACACAGTTAGGTCAAATTTAACGGTTTTGTTAAATTTGCACCATTTTTTATTGTCCGTTGTTATTTTTGCCCCCAATAAAACATTATTGTGCCAGAAGCTCCTTCGCTAAAAGTTCATTGTCAAATTTGCACCTTAACCCTTCATTATATATTATGAATATTTGAATAGCTATTTTTTTCAGACCAAGTATCAGCTGTGTATCACCAAGTAGTTTCATTCATATAAATTTATATGAACAATTTAACTTTTATAAAGTGAAAATGTAAGTTTACATGCATTGCAGTCATAAACAAAAAGCAAAGAAGAAAATGCTCCCATATATATAGTTCATGTGCTAAGAATTAGTGCCCACTACGTTGAAGATATTTTTTTGTTGTGAACTCAAAGTACTTTCAAATCATTTTGGACTTAAGTCAAATCTCTATCGGTATTACGGTGAAGATATTTAAAATTAATCCAAATCAATTATCATAGAGATTATCAAGGCCAAAAAAGATATGTATTTAAATTTTAGATTCTACAATTTGTAAAGTTGAATTTAGGGGGAAAACAACAGTATAATCTATAAAAGATAATATATTAATTTAAAATTAAAAAAATGAATGAATTTTAAAATAAGAAAAAATGTTGATGAAAACTATATAAAAAAAAAAGGAAGACAACATCATCACAGTTTAAAGGAAAACTAGAGCTAATGTCCCAGATGCAAAGATGTTTATTGGAGAGAAACTCAAAAAATTGTAATTTTTTTAGGAGGATTAAATATCAAAATATAAATTTTAAAATACTAAATTGTCCCTAGCCATATGAAAAATAATCACACATAAATTAGAACAATAACAATAACAACAAAGCTTTATCCCATTAGATTGGGTTGACCACGTACATTGCACGATGTCATTTTGGTCTATTAAAAATCAGATATTTAGATTGATTATTAACTAAAAGTTTTCGCTTTATAACGTCAATGAGATATCACTCTAGTCTTCCTCTACCTCTTTTCAGAAGACTTGGTACTACTATATCAACATTCCTCACTGGTGCATCAAATGAACTTCTTTGAATGAATCCAAACCATCTCAACATTTTTCTACATTTTCCCATCAATAGATACCACTCAAACTTGTTTGTATCTATGATCATTACAAATCTTCTTTTTTTTTCTTGTTTTACTGTGCATCTATCTCAGCATCCTCATCTTAAGTGACAACTACCCCAACTTTATATATGTTTATATTTTCCCTTTAAAAGCTCATCACTCACTACCATATAGTATTATTGGTTTTATAACGTGCGATAAAACTTCTTTTTTACCTTATTCGGTACTTTTCAATTACAAATAACTCTTGTAGCTTGTCTTCATTTATACCACCCAGCTTGAATTATATGATTAGCATATCCATTAATTTCACCATCTTATTGTATAATTGATCTCAAATATCTAAACATTCACTTGTGGAATGACTTGATCTCTCAATTTAACATTCACATCACTTATAGCTTGTCTTTTATCAAAATTACAATGCATACATTCTATCTTGCTTCTATTCAAATGAAAACCCTTCGACTCCATAGTCCTTCTCTATATCTCAAGTTTAAAGTTAATCTCCTCCCTTGATTCAACCAACAAAAAAATCATATAAAAGTCTCTTCATTTACTTTGATACTTTTCCATTAGTCCCCTGAATAAATAATTAATTATGTTGTAAACCTTCCCAACATGAAAGCAAATTGGTCCTTAAAAATACTAGTTCCAACCTCAACCTGCATTCAATCATATTTTTTTCCACAATTTCATTATATGACTCGTACACTTAATTTCTTTGTAGTTTTATTCTTATAAATAGAGATTAAATTTTTTTTCTTATAAATAAAGAAAGTAAATAGAGAGACTTAGACCAAGTGAGCTATATGAAGGATGAAGAAGGCAAAATGTTAATTACTAATAGAGATATTAAAAATAGATGTATGGGAAACCTACTTTTATAAACTCTTCAATGATAGAGGGGGATGGCTGACTTATGACTTGGAGGATGTGACAACTCGAGAAGATGAATACAATTTGTCGTTTCGTTATAGGATCCGAGTTGGTGAGATTAAGAAAGCTATTAACAAAAAGAAAAATAGTGAAACTATTGGACCTGATGGTATTCTTATTAAATTTGAAAATATTTGGATGAAGAGGGTGTGTTGTAGCTTTCTAAGTTATTTAATGAAATTTAATTATCCAACCTTTATGTCCATAACTCCTTATAAAACTCATCATATGTTTTAGTATGAACTTCACTCGCTACCTTCTTAATCTCCTTTTTAATCAAGTGATACATTTCCTAATTTTCAGCTTTATTACACATGTATACAAGAACAAAAAATGAAAAAGATGAAAATTTTAACTCGTAAACATTTTTTTTTTTCTTGACATTCTTCACTCATTAGAAGAAACTTAGCCACCCATCATATGGAGGGTCAAACTTACAACCCCTTTTGTAAACCAAGACTTAAGGAAGTACCTAGTCTCATTTCAACTATATAAATGACTCCTACTAACATTATTTGCATTGCTTCATCGTACATGAATGGACAATGAACTAATCTAATAAACTTAAGCCATTTTTAGAGTTGCATTTTGATATTTGATAATCATAAATAACTACAATTTTTAAGATTCTATTCCAATAAATTTCTCCCTACCTAAACTATTTAATTACATCATAAAATAATCAGTGAACCAGAATTAATCTCATTCAAAATTAATAAGATTATATTCCAACTTTGGTTGAACTGATTGGTTCGATTCAGTTTAATTACTTTTTGCTTAAAGCTTTTGAAAACCCTTCCACTATCATCATACATGCATACATCCCAGCCGATCAAACTATCAATGGATGCCATGCTTCCACGTGTCACACTGCATAGAGTTGGTACCCTTGACCCTTGACCCTTCGATTAAATTTTAAGTTAAAAAAGCACCACTTTCTTAATTACCTCACCTCTTGGACATATTTTTTTGGGCCAGACCTCTTGGGCATATTTGAAGGGTTGGTGTTTAATTAATTTATTCTTTTTGGGATTATTTTGGATGTCTATTGGAGAGGTTCATGATGTAGAAAAGAATAGAAAAATATTTTCTTTAAAGGTAAGATATTGTATATATTTATATACACATATCTAAATAAAAAAATAATTTTTATTAAACAACGGTTAATATAAGAATATAAATAAATAGTTCATATTTCATAATTATTATTGCGGAATTAATGTGCCTATATATACGATACAAAATTCTTCATCGTTAATATATCTATCAACACATCCAAAATATGGATACTGGTGCTGATTCTGGTGCTCAGCAACCTCAGGGACAATGGACCACAGGTTTATTCGGATGCTTCGAAGACCTTGGAAATTGTAAAACAACTATCTTTAATTCTCCAATATATCTTGATATTTTCAGAAACATATATACTATCTCCGGTACGTAATATAAAATTTAGTTTGCGGTGTAATTTGCATGAAAAACTATAAATATTATATTAAAAACAAGAGATAATATAAGATCTAATTTATACTATCTGATATTAAAAACTGAAGGTAGCAAGTAGTGCAGGGATTGTCATGTTATTTACGTGAGAATCAATTAATGTACATGCAGAGCAATACAATAATGATGTCCAAATTAAAAACCTTGCTTTAGGCAATATATTGAAATTTATTTGCAGGTCAGCCTTGGACTATGAAAATATCGAACAACTTTGGAGTATTTTGAAACAATATAAGATTAAGTCAAAGTCTCCCCATATATATATGTGTGTGTCATATCTTTAGCTACGTAGGTGGTTTCAGTCATGTTCCTCCTGGCCGATGGACCACATGTTTATGTTGATGCTTGGAAGATCCTGGAAACTGTAAAACTACATATACCCTTAATTAATTTCTCTTATATATATATATATATTTGAACTCGGACAATGGCTTAATAATGCCTATATAGTTTTCATCATGTTTGTGTTAGTAGTTAATATTCTCTTGCTTTTAAATGATCTTCCTATTAATTAACAGAATTGATATTTGTGTTTTGAAGGCTTCAAGACATGCTGTTATCCTTGCGTTACGTTTGGTCAGAATGCTGAAGTCATAGACAAAGGAAATACATGTAATGTGAATCATTTCATTATTATTAATATTATTATTTTTGTTTAATCATCTGGATTCAAAAAGAAATAATAATAATAATAATAATAATAATAATAATAATAATAATAATAATAGATTTGAATTGCAGCTTGTGCATGCGCTGGGATAACACTATATTTTTTGACGCACATAGGATGTGCATGCTTGTATACCTTCACATTCAGAGGCAAACTGAGAGGCCTTTTTAACTTACCAGAAGATCCCTGCAATGACTTCTGTGTTCACTGCTTCTGCAACCCTTGTGCTATCTGCCAAGAGTATCGAGAGCTCAAGAACCGAGGCCTCGACCCCGCCTTAGGTATACTCTATATATATATACATTCCATTTATACTTATTGTTAATGTCCAACTTTTTCTAGGAAGTTTTCATGTAGGAGATTTGAGTATCTGGAAGTTTTTTGTTTTTTTTGTTTTTTTTTTCAGATCAATGTTGCTCATGAAATGTTAAAAAATAAGGAACAAAGTCACCAAACGGTTAAAAAGTTAGCATTTTTAATGGTTAGAGATTGCATTACTCTTTTACTTTTTTAATGCCTCTACATCGATATTAATTCTATAAAAAAAAACTTTTAGATACCCATGACTCCTAGCCTTCAAAAATTTCAAAGTAAAATTGGATCTTAATTAACCCATTTATATTTTGTGTTTTTGTGTGCGTGAAATGACGCTCTCCCTTTCTCCTAAATATATAATAGGCCTTTCTAAGTGAGAAAAATAGTGGTAGTAAATATTTCTTTCTTTTTGTTGTTGTTGAATAATTGATGAAAAATCTCTGCTGGAAAATTGGAAAAATTAGAGAGAATAATATTTAGGGAAACAAAAAAAAAGGACTTTAAAATTGTAAAATCTCAAATTAGGTTTGTTACCAAGAATTGATAAAGGAATGATGAAACTTGATAAGCAATTCACAACTTATTTTTTTAGGAAATACCTTATTTGGAATTTTACAAATTTAAATTTCTTTTTCTGTCATTTTCCATAATATTTATTGGAGATGACTAATACAATTGTAATAATTTAAAAGAACCAATTAAATAATAAATTTAAATTTAAAAATACTAAATTACCCCTAACCAAAAACAGATTCTCCAATGTTCCGATTCTATTTTTACAAGTTAAAAACATATCAAGAAATACAAACTATACTAGGTAGAGTGATCGATGAGTCTATCTACATATTCTCAATAACTGTCAAAATTTTGAAGCATCAAATATTCGAATTTTTGCAGTACTTATAGTGAGTCTACATTCTCTGCCACTTAATTACCATATGTTAATGGAATTGTGTGTGTAAATGATATACCTATGACGCTTAGTATTAGAGTTAGTTTAAAAGTGAATTTTGGTTTTAAATATGAGAGACCTTTTTTCATTTTATCTCTTCTATTTATCATTTTTTAAACTGATTTGCTTAACTTATAAACTAATATATAATTTTATTATACACATAAGTATCTCACAAAAATCATATAACATATGCTTTAATTAAGTAATTTATTTATCTTTCTTAATCTCCCCAAATTAGTCAGTAGGCTCTTATATTAAGGACTAGAGGTAGCAACAGTTTTAAAGACAAATTCATTATAATAAAAAGCTCTCTTTTCTTTCTCTCACCACCACAAGATCCAATTCTTGTAATTGTTGTTGTTGTTGTTGTTGTTGTTATATTTATTATTATTATTATATGATCAACAACAGGTTGGAGTGGGAATGAACAAAAGATGAACAAAGCCACCCAAGTGCCTCCAAACGTTGCACAAGGCATGGCTCGCTAGAAAAATGGCTCAATCTTCTTCACTTGCCTGCGTTTTGATCATTCAATATATCTTTCTAGTTATCATCTCGAATTAGTCTTTTAACTTCATACAAGGTTTTATTTTGGCCTCTTAATTTTATAAAATATTTTTTCAATCCAACACTATTAACAAAAAAAATGCTGCTATTAAAATTTTAAACATTGGCACAATGTAATAGTGTCACATACCAACATATTAAGTCTAATTTTCAAAAATAATAATAAGTGTGACAAAAAAAAAAGCTATGGTATTAGAATAAAAAAAACTAAAAAATAGTTTATAAAATTATTTAAGAGATCAATAATAAAATCTTGTATGAAGTTAGAGGATCAAATGTGCATTTTTACCTTTCAGCTTGATTTTATCATTAGTGTGTAATTCCCCGTGTGAAGTAGTTCCCAATTGAAACGTTTTTTTTTTTTTGGATATTTGTACTACTTAATATGTTTTCCTTTTTAATTTCAACAAATAAAGTCAATTAAACATAGTTCAGTCAGTGACGAGGGACAACCCGTTCTATGCATAATTATTCTCCCTCATGTATGTCCTTAATATAAAATATATTTGGGAATTGATCTTGATTTTAAATATAAGATATAACTTACAAATTTATTAATATTTTTCTAGTTTACCCCTATTAATACTCCAACAAGAATTAAGGAGGAAAGGGAATGAAGGAATTAAGAAAAAACAACTATAGAATTTTAGAAAATATGTCATATTAACTAATTTAACTAATATTAATATAGATTTGTGCATATATAATGTTTAATATATACGATTACAACAAATAAACATCATGTATGTTAAGGCAGAAGTTACACAAGAATATATGATACTAAAATATAACGGTTAAATATGCGCACCATCATGTATTAAGAGGCAGAATTTATGAAAACACAAAATATAACGGTTGTAGTTAATAACCGTCACTTTTTAAACACAACAATGAAATTTTTTATGACACAACCATTATATAATAATTACAAACGATTTGTCTTTTACTCTTATATCATCTTAAACAAAAATATAATGGTTGTAATCATTAACCATCATTTATTGAATCATAAAATGATAGTTCTTACGAAACAACTGTTAAGTAAACTTTCAAATGATCTGTCCCCTAACTACTTTGATTTAATGTACCTATTTATAAATCTATAACTAAACTCCTATATAAACCCCTACTAAGAGCTAGAGCTGAGAAATCGGGCCGAGCTTGCCGGGCCGGCCCTTTTAAATCACGGGCCGGGCTTGAAAAATGGAGCTTCAAAAGGGCTAGCCCTAGAGGGCCGAAGGCCTTGTAGGGCCGGCCCGTTAGCTTTATTTTTTGTTTTAATTTTACTACCCTTCCTACTCATGCCCTTGCTGACTCCTCCCTAGTAACTTTAAAAATTGCTAAATTTACATATGATGGTAATTTACTAATTCTTGATATTTTTACCCCTTAAACAGAGTCAACTACTTAAAGTGAAGTACAATCAAAATTACTTGAAATTGATGATAGTAGCGAAGAAGATGAAAACGATAGTTTTCATAATCATGTTGCTTAGAGTGTTTCACTTTTTGCCTTCTTATGCTTTGTATGAGACTATTAATTACTTGTACATAATATTGTTTACCTTTAATTATGAATTAATAATTGTATTTATTTTATTGCATGAGGTGTGTAGACGTATAGTTAAATTTTGTGAAAATGACTTCTGGCCCTACGAGCCATCCCTTACCCTGATGCTTTCAAGCCGGGTTTTGAAAAACAACAATTTTTTTCCCCGGGCCCTGTAGGGCCGAGCTGACCCTGATTCCCAGCTCTACTGAGAGCTCTTTCTCCACAAACTCTTCATCATGATATTATCTTTGATCTGGTTGTCAATATATGCTATTCACAAAGATTGGATTTGCAAAACATGTCAAAATTTCATCATATTAAGAATAGGTTGGAGGCCTACTTTAATTTTATAAGCTCTTAAATGATGAAGAGGGTGGTCAACTTGTGACTTGGAAGATATGACAACTCAAAAAAATGAATTCAATTTGTCATGTTTCGCAAATTGATCATCAAGATATTCTCTTTGATAATTCTCATTATGACATGTTTTGCAAATCCAATAATTTTGAATTCTATGGAAACCAATTTACTGGGACACACATGTTCTACTCGATAACCTGCAAAACCCTTTCATTAATGTAAGTCTCTTCTTTTGCTCTAATACTTTTCCATTAACTCCCTTAGTAAATAAATCACTTTTGTTGTAGACTTTCCCAACATGAAATCAAATTGGTTCTTAGAAAGACTAGTCCCAACATCAACTTACGTTCAATCACCTTTTCCCCACATTTCATTATATGACTCATAAATTTCATTCCTTTATAGTTTGCGCAACTCTATATATTGCATTTATTCTTATAAATAGGGACTAAAGTATTTTTTCTCCATTCATCATAGGCATTTTCTTGGAGAATAAAATCTCATTAAATAACTTAGAAAGCCACAACACACCATCTTCATCCAAATATTTCCAAACTTCAACATGAATGCCATCATGTCCAACAACTTTACTATTTTTTATTTTTTTAAGAGTTTCCTTAATCTCGTCAACTCGGATCTTGTGATGAAACGACAAATTGAGTTCATTTTATCAAGTTGTCACATCCTCCAAGTTACAGGTCGACCACCCCCTCCATCATTGAAGAGTTTATAAAATTAAAGTAGGCCTCCCACCTATTCTTAATATCTCATCAGTAACTAACATTTTGCCTTCTTTATCCTTTATACATTTCACTTAATCCAAGTCTCTTGATTTGTACTCTTATTATTTGCAATCAAATCTTTCGTTCTTCAGCCTTTGTTTCTAACTCCTTATAAAACTCTTCATGTACTTTAGTATGAGCTTCACTCTCTACCTTCTTAATCTTCTTTTTAATCAAGTGATACATTTCCCAATTTTTCAGCATTATCACACAAGTGTACAAGGACAAAAAATTAAAAGATGAAAAAATTAACTCATTAACATTTTTTTTCCTTGTCATTCTTCACTCATCAGAAGGAACTTATGCACCCATCATACTCATGGAGGGTGAAACTTACAAGCACTTAAACTTAAGAAAGTGATTTGTATCAATTTAACTAAATGACTCCTATTAATAACATAATTTGCATTGCTCCATCGTACATGGAAGGACAATGAACTAAAACACATTTTAAATTTTTGCATTTTGATATTTGATAATCATAAATAATTGCAATATTTAAGATTCTCTCCAATAAATTTCTCCCTACCTAAACTATTTAATTACATCATAAAATAATCAGTGAACATAAATTTAGCTCATTCAAAATTAATAAGATTCCAACTTTGGTTGAACTGATTGGTTCGATTCAGTTTATTGTTTGCTTAAAACTTTTGAAAACCCTTCCACTACCATCATACATGCATACATCCCAGCCGATCAAAACATCAATGGATGCCATGCTTCCACGTGTTACTGTATAAAATAGGCAATCTTGACCCTTGACCCTTCGATTAAATTTTAAATAAAAACGCACCACTTTCCTAATTACCTCACCTCTTGGACATATCTAAATGAAAAAAATAATTGTTATTAAATAACCATTAATATAAGAATATAAATAAAATATTTCATATTTCATAATTAGTATTATTATGGAATTAATGTGCCTATGTTTATAGTACGTAAATTCTTCTTCGCCAATATATGCATCAACAGATCCAAAATATGGATACTCGTGCTGATTCTGGTGCTCAGCAACGTAACCTTAGGGAAATGGACCACAGGTCTATTCGGATGCTTTGAAGACCTTGGAAGCTGTAAAATAACCATGTTTCATTCTCTAATATTTCTTGATATTTTCCCAAACATGTATACTACCGCTATTCCTTACTAAAAAATCTAGTTTGCATTACAATTTGTAGGATAATTAAATCTTATATTAAGAACTGTAGATAATATAAGATCTAATTTGCTCTAATAACTAGATCCTACATAATAAAAACTAAAAGTAGGTAGGT
Organism: Albizia julibrissin; assembly: GCA_037074505.1. NCBI lineage: Eukaryota > Viridiplantae > Streptophyta > Magnoliopsida > Fabales > Fabaceae > Albizia > Albizia julibrissin. Next base: position 46,421,080 of record CM073478.1, on the reverse strand, counting down.
AGTACACACGCACGCACGCACGTTTACGTAGTGTGATGATTTTGGTGTTTGTTGAAGGCTTGATGACGGGCTGTGGCGCATGTATTACGTTTGGTCAGATTGCTGAAGTCATAGACAAAGGCAGTACATGTGAGTGAGTGAGTGATTAATAATTAAGGTCCAAATAATTAATTATATTGTTATTAATAATACTATTCTTAATTAATTTAAATAATTGTGTACTATTTGCAGCTTGTGCATGGGCAGGTTTAATGTATACAGCGTGGCCATGCGTGTTTCCGTACCCATACAGAACCAAACTGAGAGGCCTTTATCCCTTACCAGCTGAACCCTGCGGTGACTTATGTGTTCACTGTTGGTTGGTGGCCTCGTTGTGCTATTTGCCAAGAGCACAGGGAGCACAAAAACCGTGGATTTGACCTTTACTTAGGAGTGTGACTATGTTTGCGCGCGCACACATACGGGAGGATGAAAGGTGAGATACAAGGGATGAATGTAATCATTAGAAAATCTCACAGTGAGCGAATTAATACTTACCTAACAGAATTCACTGACAAGTTGTAACATAAAAAATAATAATAAATCAATGCTACTCGTTTGTTACTGTGACTTTTTTATGATTATGTATATTCATTTTCTTTAAATCCTATAGCATGGCTTTTCTAACGCATCTCAACTCACTTTAACGAATTTTTTATTTATTTGTGCCTGAATTCACTGGTATTATTAGGGTTAAAGTGCCTCTAGTATTCTAAATTATTTTTTAGTACATATACCATCCTGAAGTATTTTTTTAGGTGCGTTTAAAATTGTAAAGTACTACCTCCAATTTTTAATATAAGAATCAATTGATTTTTTTTAAGAGATTAAGGAAGCTAAATAAATTACTTTAGAATATTTACTAATTTATTTTACATTCTTAACTTCTCCAAAAAAAGTTAAGTGGACTTATATTAAGGACTAAAATGAGTATTTTTTTTAGTATCTATCACCCTAAATTATTTTTTTAAGCGCATTCAGCACGCTAAACTATTTTTTTGGTGTATCCAACACCAATGCATAAAAAATACTTTATGGTGCTGGATACATATATATGAAAAATACTTTAGGGGGCATTAAATGCACCACAAAATACTTTAAGGTATTAGATACATTAAAAAAAATACTTCAGGATAATGGATGCACATTAAATCTTAGTATTACCAAGGCTAATAAACAAGTAGTAATATATAATAGGGAAAATGAAAGAAAAATACCATTTAAATTATTAAAACCTTTAAAATGTCTACTAAATTAGCAAAACTACAATAGGTAATCTGGTAAGAATCTAAAATTTTGAATTTTGGGTGTTTTTATCATAATGCCCATCACATTTTTTAGAAAGTGGACAAGAACCATCACTGGCCAGTACCACCTGCTAGCTAGCTAGTTGGCCACCGGAGTTCCGGCACTAGTGGCCGAAACTTCGGTGACACCTTGAGTGTAACAATTAACAACTGGGGTATAAAGATTGACAACTTAAGCTCCCTAAGTTGTCAATGTGTATACCCAATGTTGCTAATTCCTATTCTAAAGTCATTAACAACTTGAATATATCAAATAACAACTTCAGAATAACAATTATAACTTAAGTATAAAAATTGACAACTTAAACTTCTTAAATATCTCTATACGGAATAAATCTCTCATTTATATATGTAAGGATAATTTTGACTTTAATATTGCACACTTTAATTTATTGCATAAATCGTAGTAACATTCCTTATATATACTCTATCATGTCCTATTTATAAGCAACTTTCTCTTTGATTGCGTAAAATGAACTGACAATTAAAAACAATAAGTTTGTCAAAAATACCATATTTTTTCCATATATACCCCTATTTATAAAAAAAGAGAGAGAATATATAAAAAATATGAGAGATAGTAAAATACGTTTTCCCAATATTTTGTTGATTTCATTCACATAGTGATTTCTCTCTCTCTCTCTCTCTCTCTCTCTCTCTTAAATACAACTCTTGGTGTGTGTAATAATTAATTATAAATAATATGTATTTAAAAAGGGTAAAATAGAAAAAAAAAAGAGCTTACATTTTTCAGACACAAAGTGAAAGTTACTTATAAAAAGGACTAGCTACATGAAAAAAAAAGTTATTTATAAATAGGACCGGAAGGAATAATACATAGAAAAAAGAGCTGCGTCAATTTTTTTTGGATTTATCCAACCGGTATCCGACGTTACTAATTGACCAGTCCAATTCGTGTCATTTCTTATATGTGTGTGTGTGTATCTTCGTCACCCCAAGATCTATTAAATGATAATCTCATTGTTACATGAACAGGTTGGGCTGGAAATGAGGAAAAGATGAACAACGCCAACCAAGTGCCTCCAAACGTTGCATCGGGCATGACTCGCTATAAAATTTCTCAACTTCTTTATGGCTTCGCTCAGTAATGTACTTTTGTCTTCTTTAAAAATTGAATCTTTTTTTAAACAAAAGAAAAAACCTTCTCTGAGTGTTAAACAAGGTTGAATTCGAAGTTCTGGTTATGATTTCCTTTAGCATTGTGTTTTTAACCAACATCAAATTAAAGAAAATTAATTCAAAAAATAATAATTAATAAAATAGTCTTTATGAAAAAGAAATTAATAATTTCATACCTCAAAATTTTTGAGCTTGTTTAGATTAATGTTGATAAAAAATGATTTTTATCCTAACTAACTTTTACAAATTAAAGTTTTGAAAATCAATTAATATAATGTGGTTTATATTTAGGTAAGCTTTTTGTCAAAATAAAAATAAATAAATAAATAAACCTCAGTCTTTTTAACAAGCTCTAAATTCATCCGGTCACAAGAAAGAATATAAGTATAGGTTATACCCTATTGTCCCTCATCAACCTCCACCTCTTGTATAAAAGACGGCTGTTGATCAAAGATATAGGGTCCGTTTGGAATTGCTTTTGGGCCATGAAAACGCTGCTTTTGTGTCAAAAGCCCAGTAGACTCATTAAGGAAGCGTTTGGGTTTACGGTGGACATCACTGGGCTTTTTTTCAAGGACGTGGCTTTTTTTTAAGCCCAAAAATCATGCTTCCATCCTCACCACACCATGATATTCTGCATTAGCTCGCTCTCTGTCCATTTTCTTCTCGTTACATCGCTGCTTCCTCGTCTGTGTGTGTAATAATTGAATTTTTTAAAATTTATAAAATTTTATTTAAATTTTTTTACATCAATTATAACAATTTATATGTGTGTGTAATATTCAATAAAGTTTATGCCATTTTCATTCATTTTTCACTTAAACGGGCTTTTCAAATGTTAAACCAAACAGATTCAAGATTAGAAAAAAGTCACTTTTGTCACCGCTAATCCAAACACAAATCACATTTGCAATCTCACTTTTTTTTAACTCACTTCTTTAAAAGTCAAATTAAAAAAAAATCAATTTTCCACCGCTAATCCAAACATACACATAAATATTGCTCCCCGTTGTATGTAAACGCTGGGGTTTAGCCATCCCAAAAATTACTTTTTAGATGAAAAGTACGGTACGTGCACCACTATACATACCGTTTGGATGCCTATTCGTACGCTTTATGCTGAAGCAACTTCAGGTTGCTTTTTAATTGCTGAACGTGGAGAGGGAAGAAGGAATATATGAAAATTACTCTAGATGCCTTTTTGTCTTTTTTAAATATAAAATTATTTTAAAAGAATCAATTTTACAAAAAAAAATATCATTATTAGATGATAAAAGTTAGTATTTTCAAGTTTTTTAAATAATAAATTAAATATTTTTATAATTTTAAATTTTCTCTTAACTTATCACAATGTATACATATAATGTGTGTGTATGTTATTTAATAAGATTCATGCCCTTTTTAGTCATTTTTCATTTAAACTGACTTTCTAAAAAATAATCCAAACAGGTTTAAGGTTAGAAAAAAAAGTCACTTCTGCCACCGTCAATCTAAATACAAATCACATTTACAATCTAACTTTTATCTTATCTGATTTTTACAAAAGTTAGATTGCAAAAAAAACTACTTCTCTACTGCTGCTAATCCAAACGAGTACAAAACCTACGAACCTTTATGTAAAAGTTAGCTTGACATCTGACAAAAGCCAAAAAAAAAAAAAGAAGGTTAGTTTGAAAAATTGAAAATTATTTAGATGATATAACTATAAGAACAAAATTAGATGCATTGACCAAAAAGGACATGAGTTGTATGAATGCATGCATATAATTTGATAACTTTACCAACAGGCCTGTCCGAGTGAAAGGAGAAATTTTAAATCGAGTTTGTATGAATGCAAAAAAATATGTTTGAAAGAGTTGTCACAATCACTAGTAAAAAAATAATAATTTTAAGACCAATTGAAATTGGCGTTTTAGATTGAGTTTAGATCTGGTCTTGTAACGAATGGTTTAAAAAGTCTATCCTTATTAAGACCGGACCTATGACCGGTCTTAAAAGCTACTTTTTCATACTGGTTGGTTAGATGATTGGTATTAAGAAGTTTCAATTTATAATAAAAAAATTGCCCACTTTTTAGACCAGCTAATTTCATACCCGATCTAAAATGTGGGCATTTTTTTTGAAAATGTACGATTTATTTTGTTTCATAGAAGCCCTGTTGGAAATTATTATATCTAAAAGCTATATTATGCAATCTAAATTTTACAAATAAACCTAAAAATATAAATGCAATTGATATAAAAAATAATTATAACTAATAACCATAAATCTAAGTCCTATATTATGAGATAATTACTGAATCTTAATTCCGACATTTGTTTTTTCAAGTTTTACTTTTTTTGCTTGCAATTTCCCCACCTCTAAAGGAATTAGATTATTTTTTAGTGTTGGATTAAGTTGATGCAATTTTAGGCCTGGCATCTGCATGATATTGATGCATAATTCATATTATGAGTATCCCTAAAGTTAAATGTTGCTACTCATGGATTGGCTATTGTGTTACCATACTTATGCATTTTGATTCTACTGGGTCTCAAATATGAAACATGTTTCTGTGCTACCCCAGTTTCAGGTGATAAAGAAAAAGATTCTTATTTAATGAAACTGAGTATAACAGAGTTAATATACAAGTATGAGAACTTGATTTTATATGTGTGAGTATGATTTCGTGGGAGGCCTTGGTTGAAAAGAAAACCAAACTAAAGGCCAATAATAAGGAAGTAACCGACTAGGTGAAAATACTAGTGATGATGTGAGGATTAATAACTCTAAATTGGTTGATAAAAAATATTGGCCGGATGATCATCACTTGAAAAGATAAATTTGTTGGACTTTGTGGTAATCCAATTCAACGGATTTTTCCTTTCAAGCATTGATCACCTGACCTACATTTTTCATTGTCTAATTTAGACATCTTAATTATCAACCCATCACTAGTAACTCAGTTGGGTAGGTCTTTATTATTGGTCTTCAATTTGATTTTCATCCCAACCAAGACCTCATCACACGACTAAAAATCAACCATACAAAATGAAATTCTCAAGTTTATATATCAACCATGTTAGACTCAGCTTCATTAAATAAGATACTCCACCTTTATCACATAAAACTAAGGTAGGCCAAAGCCATAGTCTATCTAAACTCTCAAAAGAGCCAAAATGCCTATAGTTAGTAAACTTAGCACCCAATACAAGGGTTGCAGCAATTGACTATAAGGATAGCCCGAGATACGAACCAATCATCAACAACACCTACACATTGGGGTTAAAATTACAATCGACACTCCCACCTAATACTCAATTATGATCTAATCCCTTTCAAGGTGAGGGCATCCAAAAAAAAAGGAAAGAACAAAGGCATGGCAAACAAATTCAATAAACATACATGTATACAAACTTTTGTCCATGAAATTTGCAATGAAATTACATTATTTTCATAATCACAAGTTTCGCTATTCCAACCATAACGAATTCTGTGGATAAAAGCTTGCATACACTAACTATAACAACCACAAAAAATATACGGCCAACAGAGAAAATGTAAACTTTTATATATATCACACAAGTAACATACAAGAAGGTAACAAGTACAAAAGGAATATCATATTTATACCTGTAGAAGTAAGGCTTTTTTTTCGTTTTCTAAGTCCTACAGGAAGGGCTTCCATGTATCTGCAACCTCAAATTGTGTTCATCCAATCCCCTATTTTCAATTACAATAAGTTATATATTTAATCAGATTATTTAATGCTCTTCACATGTGTACAAAAACATAAGTGATAGGTATAAAAAACCACTCAGCTTGGCACTCTTCACATGTCTTTTTGGCACTCTTCATACTCCTTTCTGTAATTAAAAAGAATAAATTTGTAATAAATGAATTAAATACAAATCCATTGTAAATAGACAAAAGGAATATTATAAGGGCTTGTATATATCTGCAACCTCCAACTGTGTTTATCCGATCCTCTATGCTATGTATGCAAATGCAATGCAACTCGAGAGCATGTGTACCACATAATAGAATTATTGCATATGTAATGTATTATATATGTTCATAAACTACATTGTATTTGGTGCAAGAAGCAAATGAAATAATGCTGGCCTCTTCATAAACTCTTCACACTCGTGAATATATGGTCTGTTTGGCACTATTCCCACTCAACTTTGCTCCTTGCTCTAAATGTTATGTAATTCGTGAATATGTGTTCTATATACAGAATCACTGCATATGTAATATACTACATATATTCATGAGTGCTTCGCATTTTGACTAAGGAGCAAAATAAATACTTTTGACAACAACAAGAGAGAATATCGATCAAGTAGAATACTTTCATTTATGTGGATGTAAGAAAAAAATTGAACTTTCAACTAGGGTTTTGATAAAGAAGGAAAATGAGTATTGAGGGTTTATGAAAGGCAACGACTAAAATTTCTATGCAAACAAAGACAACGAAAGAGAACACTAACAGAATGCGAGAGCAAAATATCTATCGAGGGTTTGTGAAAAGCAAGGATTTTTACTGAATGTGAAAGTAAAATAATGACGACAGAGAAAGAGAGCCCAACGGAGAGGAATACCAAGCCATCCTGATGGTGAAGAGAGAGAAATCACGGTGGCCGGAGGTAACAGAGAGAGTAAGTGTTACGAGTGTGGGATGGTGTATTTAGAAGTGCAAGTGTACACTGTCGTAATCAAGTAATATAAAAGTGAGTAGAGTATCGTTCCCACGAGTATTGATCACTAAGTACCAAAATTGGTAATTTTAATTCTATTTAGTCGGTTGATTAGTTGTGATTGAGATTGCAAGATAGAAATGATGAAATATGAATACAAGTGATATAAAGACAAATATGAGTAAAAGCCCTAGGGATTAGATTTCACTTAATAAATTCCGGATTGAATCACTTATCTATTCTAGTCCAATTTATTCCACATGATTGATAGTCGAGTTTCCCTATTTTAATTACTAGCCTCTTCCAAGGTCAAGTAATTCTATAATTAATTGCTAACCCAATATATTCCTATATGAATTTAAGCAATCAATCATGCATTAAGATTTATGGAACTCAATTAAGACTACATAACCCATATGAAAATATTCCTATTTCATATGCAAATTATGGTTTTAATTATAGGATCCACACACATGTATCTCCTTCCGGTCTCAACATGCATATTAAAATCATCCAAAAGGTGGTCAATCAATTGTAAGCATTAAGAGCAATAATTAAAACTCAATCATGAAGGAAAAATTTAAAACTAGATTTAATAAGTTAAGATTCAATCCGTCATTAGTAAGCTATGTCATCACCCTAGGAAAAGGAAAATTTAGCTCATGATAAAATTAAAAACAAAACCAACATATATTCCAAACATCATAAATATTGCATAAAAATTAATTACAAAAGCATAAAAATACTATTACAAGATGCATGAAAATGGAAAATCTAGCCTACCATATAGGAGGTAAAACCATCCATGTAGGTGGCAACCTATACCATCCATAAAGGAGGACTACCTAAGCCTTCCATATAGGAGGTAAAACCATCCATGTAGGAGGCATACAAGAAGTAAAAAATTGTAAGAAATAAATTCTAAAAATAACAACTCTCTCTCTAAAATAGAAACTCTCTCTCTCTCTCTTCCTTCCTCTTCCTTTCCCCTCATTTTAGGGTGCCAAGAAGCTCTATTTATAGGCTTCATTTTTGGACTGCTACAGTATTTTGCTACAGTGAACCGCACTGCTATAGTGAACCGACCACCCACTTGCTACAGTGCACCGACTGCTACAAGAACCGCACTGCTACAGTGAACCGACCACATCGTCCGCTACAGTGAAACTGCTATAGTGAACAGTACCGCATGAACAGTGCACAGTGATATAGTACCGCGTGAATAGTAACTTTCCCTTAAATGCCTTCTTTAATTCTTTTTAATCCGGTACTATCCATGGCTGCAAGAAAATCATTATTTATTTATTAATTACACCCAAATTAATTACATTCAGCTCAAATATAGTCCACAAAATCATCATATAAGTGAAAATGAATTTGCAAATATTTTACTTAGCAGTAAGAATGGGATTAGGAGAGGCTAGAGATGAAAACTGAGCGAGAAAGTGAATATATATACTAGGGCAACCTTTTCTAGATAGTTCTCATTAATGACCGATGTTAATATATATAAAAATATTTTTAATTCATAACGACACCGTCTTTCAAATCAACTGTTCTAAAATGTAATTTTTAGAACATCGATATAAAATTTTAGAAATAAGAAATTTCACCTTAAAGGTTGAAACTTTTTCATCAATAAGAGATTAATTAATAATACGAGATAGCTGATCATCAACAAAAACTATCAAAAGATCAATATAAATGACAGAAAATTTTTCATTAATCATTTCCTAAAGACGACAATATATATGCATGAAATCAAAATTATTACATCAAAATATTATACTACTATATGTATGTTGATGATCAGCCATAAAATCACAACTACATCAAAATGTTATAACAATGGGGGTTCTTAAAACCCATACATTTAGAAGATCATCATCATTCTTGGAGACTCGACTAAGCCTAGTCTAAACGGTCAGCACTGTCATTCAACACTGCTGCCACCTCCTCTAGTCATTCGAAGAAGCGATCTTGCTTCGCCATGACCTCCAAAATGGTGCCCTAGAGGCAAAAGATGGCCTCAACCATTTCCTCCAAGGTCAGAGGTGGAGGGGGTTGTGAAGAGGAATTGTCGATGGATGCTACCAGAAGAGGAGAGGGGGATTACTGCCTCTTTGATCTTGCCATCAATGGAAGTGTTACTGCTCAAACAAGAAAGAGAGAAGTAGAAAGAAACTTTTGAATTTGAACTTAGGAACTAAAGGTGCCTTGGTATTTTTAAATGGGTCTGATGGCCAAATAGTTCAGATGATATTGATAAGACATAATGATAGGCGTTGGAAGTTGAAACGTTACATATTTAGACGGTCTTATTTGAAAACGTGGTCTATATAACAATTAAGAGACCGGATGCAAAACTTATCCGATCTAAATAAAAAGTGAATGTTAGAAAAATAAATGACCTTTAGATCAGTAAAGACTTAAACGACGGTTCATATTAACATATTTAGAAATTATACCACTACAACCGGTTTGAATATAATCAAATTATATTATAATTTAATTTACTAATAAAGTATATATATCCTATCATAAAATTAACTTATCAAACCAGAGACAGAAACAACAACAGGACAAAGATGCAAGAGACGTAAACAAGATCAAGATCAAGACCAATATTAGAAATAAAAATATTTTTTTCATTAATAATAATATTTTTTATGCTACCCGAAGGCAGCTTTAGTACATTGATTAAAAAAACATTTTACATACTAAAAAACCCTAAATCTTTCTCCTCATCGTCGGAGGCAGAGGAGGAAGAAAAGCAATAGGAAGAGGGGTCATTCAACATATTTTACTCGACGTCATTGGAGTCGAATACAAGGTTGAGCTTGTTGTTGACAGTGTGGAGCATCGCTAAGATTCTTTCAAGGTGTCTATCGATATGATCCACCCTTGCATGTAGGTGCTAGAGAAGCTACTTCGCTCAAGGTGGTGAAGGAGGCGTGGAGGCTATAGAGGAAGAGGAGGAGGAAAAGGAGGACGAACAAAATTATCCCTAACAAGTACCATATTGATATTCTGGATAGGAGAGGAAGAGGAGCTGAATATAAAGAAACAAAATTAATGAGGAGTTTAAATAGACAAGACAGATAAAGATTACATTTATTGAAGTAGCCTCAAATTTTAAAGAGACGCATAGTTAGGAAGTTTACCTTGAAAGTTGAAGAAACTCTAAAACATATAAGACTGGATATAAAGAAATAATGGTATTTAAAAGGATATTTAAACCAGATATATAAGTATTCAAGCTAAAAAGAATTTAATTTTTTAAATTTTCTTAATATTTAATACTTATCGACACCATATACATTACAACCAGTCTAGAAAATATTATTTAGACCACGCGAAAAGCGCGACCAATATTAAGTTGTATTAATATTTACAAAAATGCCACAATTCATACTTTTTAAACCATCTCCGTCTATAGAGGTGTCTAAATGTGGCAGTCTTATAGGCCTTTTTGCTAATAGTAAATTAAGCTTGACAATGTCTAAATATTGGCATAATATAACTTGTTGTCTAAAAAATAAAGAAAGAAAGGGATAGGGCAACACTATAAGATTGGTTGATAAAGCACAAAAGAGAGGAGAAGACAATGCACAATAACCAATTATGGAAGTAGCTTCAAGTTGATTTGTGTTAAAATGAGCTTTTTCCCATAAAGTTTGGCTCTGTTTGAGTTAGCGATGGGAGGGAAAAAATGCACGATGAGAAGGAAAAAATTCACGGTGAGCCTAATTGCTATGTTTGAGTTAACGATGGGATAAATGGGCTTTTAGCCCAAAAGTAACTAAAAAAAAAAATCAGCTCTTACTGGCTTTCACGACATATCACGGTGAGAAAAGGTTTATCCATATTAAATTTTTCCTTGCCTGTCATTCTCTCTCATGCTTAATTCTCTATTCCCTTCTCTCCTTTCTAAGTTATGGCCAAGATCTTCGTTCCTCTGCCTAGTTCTTGTATACAAAAGTGGTTGGAGTCACCGATGGCCACTTATCATCTCATCGCAATCCAGTGATCTTGCTGCCGTTTGTTGGTGTGGTCGTCATTTGTGAGTCATGCTTCTCTTATATCTCCTTCCTCAATTATGGCACGTTGGATCTGTTCTGATCTCTGGTTGCCGGATCTATCTTCTCGGTGCTGGATCTCCTCAAGGGCCAAATTTCCCCTACTTGATGGATCTACTCTACGAACAGTCACCTTTGTTTGCTTGGTTGGCCTTCAACATGTTACCTTTTCTATTTTTTATCTATTGCTGATGGATTTGATATAGAAAATATGACTAAAGATGAAGAGAGGGAGTGTTTGTATATCTCTTTTAGATACTCTCTATTACTTTTGCTGCTGCTATGGTAGATGGAGAAAATTATTTTAGCGTTTAAGAATTGGGAGTACTCTTGATAATGGTTGTGTTTATTACTTTGAATAATGATAACCCTAATTCAAATTTTGCGATTTTTTTTTTGAGAAATAATAGGAAAACACAAATGACAGTAATTAAAAGATGTGGCTAGCTATAGATTAAACCATGTTAAAATTTTAAATTATGATAACTCAGTGATTTAGGAAGATAAAATAAAATTCAGATTTGGCAATTTGTTTCAGAAATAATAGGAAAACCACAAATGACATTAATTAGGAGATGTGGCTATTATCTAATAGGGAAAATTTATAATTTTATCCTTATAGTTTCACTAAGATTGCGACTCAGTCCTTATAACTTAACTCGTTGCGACTTATTCCCTAAAGTTTCCTAGTTTTTTTAAAAAAATCTAAGTCTCTTGTGACTCATCCTTTATGGTATTGACATTATTTAAATATGCTAATTTGGCATTGATACCTATGCCACGTCAGAAAAAATGTTGCTTCTCTCTCTCTTCTCCTATCTCTATGCCGTACCTTTCAGTTTCTTCTTTCTCTCCCTGCTGACTTTTTTCTTCTTCCCAGCCACACCTGCGACAACCGGGGACAGAAGCAGAATAGGGGAGAAGAGAGAGGAGAAAAATATTTTCTGACGTGACATAGGTAACAATGTCAAATTAGCAAATTTAAATAATGTCAATGCCACATATGATGAGTCACAAGAGACTCGTATTTTTTAACAAAATATATATCAGGAAACTTAGGAACTAAGTCATAGGGACTAAGTTGCTCTCAATGAAATTATAAGGATTAAATAAATAATTTTTCTAATTTAATAATATTTATATCATTTTCAGTCATTTTTATCTAAATTTATTTTTTTAAAAATCATCCAAACAAGTTTTAGTTTGGAAGAAAACAAAAGTCACTTTTCTATCACCGTCAATTAAAACATAAATCACATTGACTATCTAACTTCTACCTTAACTTAAGTTTGCAAAAGTCAGATTAAAAAAATCCACATTTGCCAACGCTAATCCAAACAGTCACTATTTGGCTACAAAGTCATAAAAAGAATTATAAGCAAAAATTGGCTTTTTTGGACCATAAAAAGTGACTTGTGATGATTTTACCACCATGATGGCGCGCCAGCTACTGAAGTTCCGGTAACAACTTGAGTAATGTGTTTAACTACTTGGGTATTGAGATTAGAGCCCTTTTAGGCCTTGAATTTATAAGGGTCGGGCTTAAGATTTTAGCTTCAAAACTGAAAGCGGGCCTAAAAGGGTCAGCCTTATAGGGCCGAGGGCCAGCCCTGTAGGGCCACAAGCCGGCCCTTTAGGCCCTTATATATATTTTTTATTTTTTAAAATTATTTATATGATAATAATATTATTGATTTTTTATGTTTTGTTGATGATGTTGTAAATATTTAGTTTTTATTATCTTTTTTAGAATTAAATTTCATAAGAATATCTTGTATTAAGAATCCTAAAAATTAAAAATTTATAAAAGATATTTCTTATTTTATAAGAAAAATACATTAGATATTTCTTATTTACTCTAAAATTTCACATATGATGGTAATTTACTATTTTATTTGTATTTTATATTTGTTATAGAGTTATTTATCATTTTGGTTTATTATTTGTTACAGATAAATATTATGGATATATTCATGATGTGGGAGAAGAAATTATTGATATTTTTACCCCTCAAGAAGATCATACTATTTAAAGTGAAGCACAATTAAATTTCCTTAAAATTGATGATAGTAGCGAAGAAGATGAAAATGATAGTCATCATACTATATTGCTTAGAGTGTTTAGCTTCTTATCATCTTATGCTTTGTACGAGACTGTAAGTTATTTGTGAACATTATTTTTTACTTTTGATTATGAATTCGTAATTGTATTTGTTTTATTGCATGAGGAGTGTAGACGTGTAGTTAAATCTTGTGAAAATAGCTTCCGGCCCTGGCCCTCGTGCTCTCGGGCCGGGCTTTGAAAAATAAGAATTTTTCTTACCTCGAGCCTTGTAGGGCTGGGCCATTCCTGATTCCCAGCTCTAATTGAGATTGACAACTTGAATTCCTTAAACCCTATTAGGCATCATTAACAAGTTGAATGAAGGCAATGATAACTTACGTATAACAATTTACAACTATGGTATAGAAATTGAAACTTGGGGAGCTCAATTTGTCAATCTCTATACTCAAATAGTTAATTATATTACTCAAATTATCACCGAAGCTCCGATCACTGGCACCAGAGAGGATTCTACCCTTTTTGGAAAAAACAAAATCGAGCAATATTTCAAAATCACAATTCCTCCCTTGTGACATATGTGTCATTTCCACATATTAACAAATATTTTTGGGTTTTCCAAATTTAAATGATATTTAAATAGAATTTTCACTTACAAAAATTATCTAAAAACATTGTACATCATGTGAGGAGACGATTTGTTAAACGATCAACATTTATACCATTTTTTTTAACAGATGTGTTTGGTAAATATTCATCGTTAGTTGCTAACTTGATTTAAAATTGTCAATAAATTTTTACACGAGAGTAAGATTACGGTGACATGCACACATTTGGGAAAAGTTCATGGCCTCATTGGTAAATTCGGACCTTAATCAAGTCAAGTCAATTCGTAGCACGTGAACAAATGGAACGTTGAAATCTAATAGTAGTGGATGTGGACAGGCGGTGAGAATCAAAATCAAACAAGCACATTTTCATGGCTGTTCGTGGCTTACTGCATCTATGAGAGGTAACCTTGCAAATGGAAAATATACTCCCGCCAATTCCATTGAAACACTTCCATAGGGATCGCTCAATCAATGACCAGGATGTCTTCTGTTTACAATGAAACACAGCGTCCATGGAAAATATTTTTTGGTTTATGAGATCACAAGTAACCGACCCCCAAACACTTGTAAAATGAAGTATCCCTTGAATCAGGGGATCAAAATAAACCTCTTTCTTTCATCTCTTTCCCAACAACACAAACATTCTCTTTTTCATAATCAAGCCAACCTCATTCGGAACCTACAAAATTCTAAGGATTTCACCTCTGTAACATCGACCCATTCCTACGTTATCAAATCTGGATTCTTGGACGATACCTTCACCATCAACCATCTTTTAAACTCATATGTTAGGCTTCTGAGAATTGACTGTGCACACAAGCTGTTTGATGAAATGCCTGAACCAAATGTGGTGTCCTGGACCTCGCTTATGGCTGGTTATACTGGTGAGGCTCGACCTGAATCGACACTTTCGCTATTTCAGAAAATGAAAGAAAGCTCTGTTCTGCCCAATGAGTTTACTTTTGCCACTTTGACCAATGCTTGTTCACTTTTAGCTAATCTCAAGGTAGGTAGAAGTATTCATGGTCTTATTTTGATCATGGGTTTTGGGTCCAATCTTGTTGTGTGTTCCTCCCTTATTGATATGTATGGGAAGTGCAACAAAGTTGATCAAGCTAGGATTATTTTTCACTCAATGTATAGCAGGAATATTGTTTCGTGGACTTCAATGATCACGGCATATTCTCAGAACGCGCTAGGACACCATGCCCTTCAATTGTTTAAGGAGTACAATAATTTGAAGTTGGGAATTCCAAATCATTTCATGTTGTCCAGTGTAATCAATTCTTGTGCGAGTTTGGGCAGTCTTGGTGCTGGGAAAACTACTCACGGGGTTGTGATCCGTCTCAGACACGATGCAAATGATGTGATTGCAACTGCACTTGTGGACATGTATGCCAAGTGTGGCTGTATTAATTACTCTGAAATAGTGTTCAAGAGAATCCAAAATCCCTCTGTAATTCATTACACGTCGATGATTGTGGGTGCCGCAAAGTATGGAGTTGGGACACTATCTCTGCAACTCTTTCAAGAAATGATTGATAGAAGAATCAAACCCAATGATGTGACCTTTGTTGGAGTGCTACATGCTTGCAGCCATTCAGGTCTAATAGATAAAGGGCTTGAACTGCTCAACTCCATGAACAGAAAATATGGAGTGAAACCTGATGCTAAACATTATACATGTGTTGCCGATATGCTAGGCCGTGTTGGTCGTGTTGAAGAAGCCTACCAATTGGCGAAATCGGTCAAAGTTGAAAACAGCGAGGAAGAGGCCATGTTGTGGGGCACTCTTCTTTCAGCTAGTAGGATTCATGGAAGGGTAGACATCGCCCTTGAAGCTGGCAAAAGGCTGATGGAGTCCAACCCACAAGCAGCAATGCCTTATGTTACCTTGTCCAATGCATATGTATTAGCTGGGGATTGGGAAAATGCGTATACTCTAAGATCTAGAATGAAACATACTGGAATTAGAAAGGAGCCTGGGTGCAGTTGGATTGAGATAATGGAATCAACATACTTGTTTTATGCTGGAGATGTTTCAAATTGTGTTCAAGGGAGTGAGATTCTGAGATTTCTTAGGGAACTGGAAGAGAGAATGAAGGAAAGAGGTTATGTGGGGGAGACAAAAGGGTTGGTGTATGTTGATGTGGAAGAAGAGGCGAAAGAGCAAATTATGAGTTTGCATAGTGAGAGACTAGCGTTGGCTTTTGGATTAATGAACACTCCTAAAGGAACCATAATCAGAATAATGAAGAACTTGAGAATTTGCAGGGGTTGTCATGAGGCCTTCAAGCTGATTAGTGATATTGTAGAGAGAGAGTTCATTGTTAGGGATGTGAACAGATTTCATCACTTCAAAAATGGCTTGTGCGCTTGCAGAGATTTTTGGTGAAGATATATGTCATACAACTTCTATATTTCTCTGGAAAAAACACAGTAATTTAGCACTGAAACACTACAAAATTTGCATCCCTTATCACTCAATAAACAGGATTCTTATCCTTCGTTTTGATCCATAACATTTAACGGTGAAAGTATTGTGCGCTTACACGCTATGAAGAACCTGATCAAGGTACATTACAAAATTTGCTACGCATTCTCAATTTTGCACACATGGGAAAAAAAATTGCTCTCTCTAGTCTCTTTCCCAAGAAGGCAAGGTGCTATCTTCCATTAATATCCGTTTCATTTTTATTCCAAGACTGTTCTCTGAGATGATTTGTGGCATCACTTGTTCATTTATCAGCATCTCTTTGTTATTTAGAAGTAATTATAGTATTATACTATTTCCAAGTCAATTTTTCTGTGAAAACTTCCCTACTTGCCACTGCAGAACAGAAGATAGCATAATTTACTGTGAAAGTGAATAAACATCAAAAATTGATTCAGAAGTTGGATGATGAGATATTGAAGGTTTAGGTTATTTACCATGCAAAATTGTATATCACACTCCATCTAATTGGAATCCTCATGTTTTGCTCTGTTTTTTAAAGACACTTTGGCCGATTAGGATGACATTTTCACTTGAATTAATTCAGAGCACCTAACATACCCCCTTTGACGCAGTCTATACTCTATAGAGCTAGCAAAGATTGCAAAGGAACTTCTCTTGATGATTGAGAACTTTCAGAGGCTGATGCGGCTGAGGCATGTGAGGTAAACTTTACTCATGCTTCCATTTTAACTGTATCAATTCCATCTTGTGTGGTCTTCATTGTGTCTTAGTTCCGGTGGACATAACAATTCCGCTATAGTGTTGGCTCATTAAAAAAATGTTCTTTTCCGTATTATATTCTACAATCTAATAGCAAACACTTGCATTGAAATTGTTTTCATATTGCCGAGAATTTTGTTTGGATCCTGGGACTATGTCTTGAATACATTAATGCATCATTAACTCTTTCTTTCTTTTCTGGATGAAATATTACTAGCGTTGCATTATTTGCTGATAAAAATTGATCTTGCAGATGCTTGAACCTCTGCTGTCTTTTATACAATTGAATTACCTATTCTGGTCTTTCACTAACTCTAACCCTTTTGTTTTGCTGCAGTCATGGTTCAGAAGAATCCCTCCTGATTGGAGAAAAAATTTATAATCTTCCATGTGCACTGTAGTGGGTTTACAACTCATTTTAGTTATTTCTGAGTATATTTCTCCCAAGTGAGTATAAGATATTCTGTACATATAAGAGATAGGTTTTTTTTTGCCTGTTTTTGCTACATAACTGAATTGAGAAAATACAACTATTGTTGTCCTCAGCAATAACCTTGTTCATGAATGTTTCTTATGCTTTCATTTGTACGCGTGCCATCCATGTAAAGGTCTAAAGTCTCAAGCATGAGGCTTTACGTGCTTTGCCTTTTGAATTATATGAGAGAAAATATTATAAAAGGAAAAATGTTGTCATTAAGAACAGTTTTGGGGAGCGAAAGTTCCATCATGTCCTTATTGAAAATGGGGCATAATTCTGTTGTGGAGTGGTCATCAAATCAGCTGGGGGTTGGAGAACCTCTTGATGACCTAAGGCACTTTTATTATAAACCACCTAATTAGAACCCTTTTATGCTTTGCTCTTTCTTTCTTTGTTTTTCCCCCTAAAGACACTTTCACTAAATAAGATGGCTTTTTTGTTTTTTGAAGCACTAACTTGCCCCATTGATACAGGTTATAGAACTTCCAAAGATTATAAAGGAACTTTTCTTGATGACTGTGAACTTTCAGAGGCTGATGGGGGTAAGGCATTTGAGGTAAACTGATGGAATATGACAACAATGATGGATAACTGGAATCTACCCTTGATCAGGAAGATTTAGCATTAATTTTATGATTATATTTATTATAATTTAGATTATGCTTTAAATAAAAAGTTTAGATTAGGTTTAGATTTATTAGATTATTTCCTATCTTGCCAAATTTCCTATTTTTATAATTTCTTTTGCTTAAAGCTTAACTTGTTTGGAAAACCCCCAAACTATAGTTTTAGA
Source organism: Albizia julibrissin (assembly GCA_037074505.1). Lineage (NCBI taxonomy): Eukaryota > Viridiplantae > Streptophyta > Magnoliopsida > Fabales > Fabaceae > Albizia > Albizia julibrissin. Next base: position 46,402,676 of record CM073478.1, on the reverse strand, counting down.
AACCCTTTTTCTGTAAGCTGAAACAAAATTCATCTCACATACTTACCTCATAAATATAAAAGCATTTCTAAAAAGCTAAAAGAAAAAGACACTAAGTTAAATTTAGATTCTTGGGACCTTATAAATAGAGGAGGGATTATTCTTATTTAAAGCCTTTAGATGAATTGAATAAAACTATGAATTTTTCATTCACCCTTTTCCCCAAGTTCTTATCTTCTCCTCTATTTGTCTATTTTCTCTCTCCTTTCTTGTTGTTCTCCATCCTCTCCTCTCCCTCCCTCCCTCCCTCCATTCTACATCATAAACTTTATTCATGCTTCGAGTTTGACCCTATCTTATGCGGTCGTTATTAAGTCTTTTTTCCGGCGGACAACAATTCAGCATCAATGTTGGCTCACTCAAAAATGTTATTCTGCATATTATAATTCTACAATCTAAGAGCAAACACTTGCACTGAAATTGTTTCATATTGCCTAGAGTTCTTGTTTGAAATCTGGGACTGTGTCTTAAATACATTAATGTATCATTAACTCTTTTTTTTTTCTTTCTTTCCTGTTTATGGGGATGAAATATTACTTGCATTGCATTATTTGATAAAGAATGCTCTTGCAGATATGCTTGAACCTTTACTCTCTCTTTTTATATCAGACGATAAGTTTCATTTTACTAACAATTAGGTGGATTTCGCTGACTCTAACCCTTTTGGTTCTTTGCAGCCATGGTTTAGAGGAATTCTGTCATGCTAAGACAGACTCAACCATTCATTAGTGGGCCCACATCTGGACAGGTGGCACAAGAGGACAACAGAACACGTGGACAAATGGGCAATGCGCAAAAGAGAACTAGACCCTGCCACAAACCGTTTAGAGTTTAGATAGTAGTGGCTTTATATTGGCTATTGGTATGGGAAAAGGGGATCAAGGAAGTTTTGGTATCTCTTATCCCTGTGAAGAATTTTATTTGTTGGCAATAAAAGGGCGCGTGAAACATTCAGGGACTCACTAGCTAATGGAAGCCTATGGCTACAAGTCTTCAGAGAGAGTAGCTCTATATTCTGCAGGAGGAATATTCATGTTGATAGCTTCAACATGCATTTGATGACCCTGACGGGCAAGAGAATCAGCACAACGGTTAGCTTCCTTGTGTTCATCTAGTATTCTGTGTTGTTCTGTTGATTAGATTAAGCTGGAGATTTACTGATATATGTAATCAAACTGATATTACCGGTGATTAGTTACAGTACTTTTCTATTCCAGCTACATTTTCTTCTTGTTATGCTGTAAGTTTGCATGACTTATTGGTGAAAAAATTACTAATCTTCCATTATGTGCACCGTAATGGCTTAACAAATCATTTTAGTTTTTATTTAACAGAGAGAATGAAGATAAGATTATTATACTACCTTTGATCTTTAATATAAGACCCGATTGACTAATTTAGTGAGATTAAGAGAGTTAAATAAATTATTTAAATATAGTATATGTTACCTAATTCCTCTAAAATACTTATGAGTATAATTAAATTGTATATCAATTTATAATTTAAGAAAATTAGTTTGAAAAAAAAATGTTGTATATAAATATTTTAAAGTCATTTATTTAGCTTCTTTATTTTTCTTATATTATTCAACTTGGTCATATATCAAGTACTAGATGTATTGTTAACTTAGGAAGAAGGGCTAAGGTAGGGATAAAATAAAAAAAGTAAACGTTTTATTTTTTTTAAAAAAATCTATCTTTCAAAGTTTCTGTGATTAAATAACACATTTCCAAACAATGATATAACTTGTTGCATCCAATGAGATCATGGATGAAAACTTTAACCGACGAATATATGTTTTGGGAAATTTTTTTTTTAAAAAAAGCTTTAATTTATTCTAAATCTCTTCTCCTTTCCCTCCTTGTCTTCACATCATATTAATTTTTCCATTATTTAGGCACACATGCCAAAATAGGCCTCAAGTTATATATGGTGCGCAAATTGTCAAGAATATATATTTTATATAATAGCTTTTATGAATAATTAGCACGTGGTCGTTGTAGTATAGTGGTGAGTATTCCCGCCTGTCACGCGGGTGACCCGGGTTCGATCCACGGCAACGGCGCAACATTTTCATTTTTAATCCTTTACATTTTTTAAATAAAATAGATGATAATTTATATATGTCCTTTGCCTCTAATTTTGTGTCGCTAGAGTGCAATGGCAAGTTTTTCCCTGTTACGCGGGCGACTCGGTTTCGATCCCTTGCAATGGCGACTTTTATTTTGCTTCGCGTTGTTTTCCCTTTAAAAGAAAATTCAAAAAGTGCCCTTTCTTCATCCTAGCATTCTAGGGCTCCTGTCTCTTTCCCGGGCATCGAAATCTAAAATCTCGACCAAGAAACATGAACCTTTGTGCTTCATTATCATCAATAAGCTTCCCCAACTTGAATCGTTGCTTCCGCTTCTCAAAGCCTTTAGTTTCATTCCCCACTTCGCATGGTCTACTGTCTCTCTTTTGCCCTAAGAATTCTCCGGCCGTCGCAGCTTCGATAACCACAGATGCAATGAGCACGGAGCCTGTGAAGCCCAAGAATAAGGACCCATGGTTAGTCGTTGGCCTTGGAAATCCGGGCAAGAAGTACGCCGGTACTCGCCACAATGTCCGTACACATCTAGCTTGGCTTTCACTGTTATGTTCTTTCCCTGACTTTTCCAGTTTCAGTGATAATTTTAAAGTCCAGTGCCACGGCCACCACAGTAGTAGCTGTTGTGCCTGGGAGGATTGTCTCATTAAGCAATAGGTGCTTACGAAAGTCACTAATTTTAGAGTTCAGATTGTCTCAGCTCAACTGCATCTGTTCACTGTTCTAATATTTATTAATTTGGTGCATCCTTTTTCACTAGCACTAAAATTATAATATCTTCCGGGCAATTTGACTTGTTTGGCTTTGGCAGCATTGGGTTGAAAGTTAGAAATTGCTTAGCATCTGAAGTTACTGGGTAGGTCTAGTGGTAGGGGTGTCAGTTGGCAAGAACTGTATTGGATTCAAATCTCTTCTACATCATGGGCCCAAAAAAGTGGATTTCTTGGAAACCCTATATATCCTAATGCGAATTGGGTACTCCACATTTTGTGATTGCTTGTTGCACAAGTTAAGTTTGAATAAATAAGATGTCTTTTATGTGGTATCATATGTTCCCTTACGTACCGTTTTTAAGAAACTTACTCCCTCTTTAAAGTATACTATGTATACCTTATGAAATAGAAGAAAGTAGTTTTCATATTATTCGTTAGAAACTGCTAGCAGTTTATGATGCCTTGTATATGATAGGTTGGGACCTGGTTCCAATTTCAGTATTCTTTCACTGACTTCATTTCGTATCATCATTTCAGGTCGGTTTTGAGTTGGTTGATGCTATAGCTGAAGCTGAAGGAATACCTATGAGCAGTGTTTCCTTTAAAGCCCTGTTTGGAAAAGGTTGAAACTTTCTTGTTCCCTCTTATTAATTTGGCGATCATAGAGGCATGGCAGTCAAGTTAGTAATTTTTGTTTCTAGTATGCTATGGCTGCTCTTTATTTTTTCCCTTAGTTATTTTTATTATGATCATATTTATTGTCAAGTTGAATCAAAGAGAAATTTGATGCCAAACAGTAAGTTGTCTATATTTGAATTAATGCACTGTACACATTATGGCCCAAGTTGCTGTCATTTTCGTGAGCTTTTGGCTTTGTTAAATTTTTCAGACGGCGTGTCTGCCTACATCATTATAATTTAGATTTCAGAATGTTAGGGAGAGAAGAAAAAAATGTCATTAAAATATTTGTAAATAATTATTCAGGTTGGGCAATGCATTTTAATGAAATTTGTTTTCCTATTTCAGGTGTTATAGGTGATGCACCAGTTATACTTGCAAAACCTCAGACTTTCATGAATTCAAGTGGTGAATCTGTAAGTATGTTGGCCATAGAATTCTCATATACTACTACTAGTACAACAACAACAAAGTTTTATCCCACTAAATAAGATTGGCTTCATAGATCGCACGAAGCTATTGTGCTCTATCAAAGACTAGATCTTTAGATAGTTTATTAATCAAAAAATCCTGCTCTATAACCTCATTGAGTGTTTGCTTCAGTCTTATTCGACCTCTTTTAAGAGAACTCCATACTGCTTGATCAACTCGCCTCATTGGCGCACTCAATGGCCTTTTTTGAATGTGTCTAAATCACCTCAAACAATTTTCTACCATTTTCTCTTCAGTAGATGAAGGCGGGCCTTGGCGCAACTGGTGGGTGCGCTGGCTTTCCGCCCCCAGGTCCAAGGTTCGAGCCCTGGAAACAGCCTCTTGGCAATAATGTCAAGGTAAGGCTGCGTACATATAGGGTCTCCTTCTCCTGAGCCTGTATTGTGCGGGAGCCGCTTGGCACTGGGGTCCGCCTTTTTTTTTTCTCTTCATTAGGTGCCACTCTAACTCATTCGCGTATATGATAATTACGAATCTTATTTTTTCTTGTATGATCACACATCCATCTCAACATCATTATCTCAACTACCCGCACTTTATGTTCATGTTGTCTCTTTAAAGCCCAATATTCTCTAACATATAGCATTGCTGGTCTTATAGCTATGCGATAAAACTTCTCTTTTACTTTATCAGGTACTTTTTGATCACAAATAACTCTAGTAGCTTTTCTTTGCTTATACCATCCAGCTTAAATTCTATAATTAACATTTCCATCAATTCACCATCTTATTGTATAATTGATCCCAAGTATCTAAACCTTGTCATTTGTGAAATGGCTTGCCCTTCCAATGTTGACTGGAGAATACTGGTTTTATGACTGTCAATGTGATGAATCTGAAGGGATTTAATAAGATCCCATGACATCAAGAATAAGCCTTATTCCACTAGGTGGGTCATAAGATCCCATGGCATAGAAATGACAAATTGTTGAAGAAAACAGTCATGATTAAATAATTTGGCTGTGTTTAACTCCACTTAGAGTGGCCTTGTTGATGTGTGTGTTTTCTTTTATTACCTTTATTTTGAGGCTGACTGGGGATCAAATCTATTTTGAAGGTTGGGGCCATTGTTTCATATTACAAGATTCCGTTGAAGCAAGTACTTGTGGTATATTCTCTATGCTATCACTTCTCATGTTCTTTTTGTTCAAGACCTGCAAAAGTGATGTGGAGTATTTGAAGCACCATTTGCTACATCCTTTGCTTAATAAATCTCTTGTACAGGTCTTTGATGACTTGGATTTGCCTTTTGCAAAATTGCGGCTGTTGCCAAAGGGTGGACATGGAGGTCACAATGGGTAATTATGATCTTTTCTTGTACTTGTTTTTCAATGCTGCTTCGTTTGTCTAAGTCTAGCACGGCATCTTATTGAATGTATAAACCACATTATCCATCATGATTTTAATTTCATAAACAAGTTTGTACTTTATTTGATAGCAGAAAACGTTGCATTTGTCTTAATTTATTATTTCCACAACCATAATTTGGATAGGAAAACGCCTTTGCGTAACTTGATAAATAGTTAGCAGCAAAAATGTTTCCTCAGATATTAAAAATAGAGAAAACCATTCTTGAGGTACCCATAGTTTCATTCAATTTTTAATTTGATACTTGTGTGTTTTTCTCTCCTTAGTAAATCATTTGATTTTACTTTGTTTACACAATTAGCTTTGGCTAATAATGCTAACAGAGTAAAGTTACAAGGCTAATGGTGTTAAAAGAGTCAAATTAAAAGATTTAATAAGAAAAAAACACACATGTACCAAATTAAAAATTGAATGAAACTATAGGTACCTTCCCTATAAATTGGATCAACTTTTAGAAGTCAAATGGTCATTCTAGAAACAAGTAGAGAATATTCTTGGCTATGCAGTGTTTGGCTTACATCACTTGTCTGAATAGAAACTAATGAAGTGATTGGAACGTGGCTAAATTTTCCACTGTCTAAACATGGCCATGATTTACTCCTTTTTTTTCTTGGTTTAAGGAATGCTTAAACAAGATGCTGAACATGAACATGGCACACTGATACTGACGGAACAGGCTTCAGTCCGCTGCTTTTTGATCCGCTGCTTGTCCTTTGCATTAAAACGTGGCCGTTTGGAGAAAAATGGCAAGAGGACTGAAGTAATGGTACGACGTGAATGGGGGCATTGTTAATTCATTTACTATGAGAAATATGATTAAGTGTGCTAGAATAAGGAAATAGCTTCTAATCTAAAAAATAATAATGGAGTTCAGGTGTTAGAAGTTTTTATGAGTTTTCTTTTTTATTTGATTTAAATTTGTATTTTAATTATGAAATTGTGCTTTCATATTTAGCTTAATTTTGGGTTTTTATAATACTCACTCTAGTTCTCAAAACCAGATATATTTAGAGAGTTAATCCTTATCTTAAATATAATGCCTATTTTTTCATATCTGATAATCTTTTTCTAATTCACTCATATTGATTTTCTCTCAATAATAATCAATGAGTAGAGAGAATGGGGGAATTAAAGAAGATGGTTAGAATATTTTAGAAAATATATCTTATATTAATTAGTTTTCTTAATTTAATCAAATTAAGTAAATATGCCTTATAGAGAGGATATATTGTCTTTATCTAGCTTTCCACTCATTTTCTCTTCCACTTACCCTCTCTATAAATATCCAAATTTTTAAGTATTCTTTTTGGTCCTTAATATAAGAGATATTTACTTAATTTGATTAGATTAAGAAAGCTAGTTAATATAACATATACTTTCTAAAATACCTAACTATCTTCCTTAATTCCCCCATTCCCCTTAATCATTGATTATTGTTGAGAAAATATCAATATGAGTGAATTAGGAAAAGATTAACAGATATGAAAAAAAATAGGCATTATATTTAAAATAAGGATTAACTCTCTAAATATATCTGGTTTTGAGAACCAGAGTGAGTATTATAAAAAAACCAAATTTTTCAACTAAATATGAAAGCATAGTTCCATAATTAAAATACAAATTTAAAATAAAAATAAAAAAGAAAACTCATAAAAACTTCTAACACTTGAACTCCATTATTATTTTTTAGATCAGAAGCTATTTCCTTATTCTGACACAGTTAGTCATATTTCTTACAGTAAATGAATTAGCAATGCCCCCATTCATGTCATACAATTGTTTTAATCCTCTTGCCATTTTTCTCCAAACGGCCACGTTTTAATGCAAAGGACAAGCAGCGGATCAAAAAGCAGCGGACTGAAGCCTCTCCCGATACTGACAGCTTAACAGTAACATCATAGGTTCAATAGGGAAAAATTAAAGCATTTCAATTGTCATTAAAGCTACATCTTTCTCCTGAAATTACGTGTAGAGAGCAAATTTAAAATCCTTGCCCATCTTTTCTATTTTTCTTTAATTCACGATTTTCAAGCCATCGTCTTTTATTTTTCCTCAAATGCATCTCAAGTTTCTTCTGTTCTCTTCAAGTTTAATGCGATGGTCATTTATCTGAGTAATATTATACTCTTGTTGGGCTTGTTTCTTGCTGAGGGAAAGAAATGAGGCATTAGTGTTTTTGTTCTTGCTTTTTTGGCAGAATGAAGAGTATTATAAGTCACTTCAAAGGGAGTTCTGATTTTCCTCGACTACGCGTAGGTACGTTTGAGGGGAAGAAATGAAGTTGTTACCTTTATTGCATATTCGTATTCCTTTACGATGTTTGATTGTGACCAAAATTGATGACTGTTTTTAGGCATTGGACGGCCTCCTGGGAAAATGGATCCTGTAGCATTTGTTATGCGCCCCTTCACTAAACAAGAAAGAGAAGAGGTATGTTTTCTTTCTTACCGTTTAATTGACAGAAAAACCCTCCAACACATGGCTTTTGGATTCTGAATGCTGATATAAAATTGAATTTCAGTTGAATTTTACATTTCAAAAAGGAGTGGAAGCAGTACGGATTCTTTTGCTAGAGGGCATTAACAAAAGTGCAACATTCGTTAATACTGCCAAGAAAATAGAGCAAATAGGTTGATGGAAAGCTGATTTTGAAGATTCCTTCAGGCTTTTAAAAACAGACAAGATGATGACATTTAAAGGATATGGTGCCAGGACAAATTCAGTACTAAGTTTTCATTCCTGAGTTTCGTACAGCTAATCATTATGTAATCAATCACATTCATTTTTTTTAATTGAGAAAGTTATAGCCTAAGCAATTTTTTTTGGCCTGAAAAAGATTCCAAAAATGTATATTGTAAATTAACCTTTTCACTTCATGATGGTGTTTCTTCTGGGTCTATCTTGTCAAAGGATTCGTTAGTTTGCATGCAAAACAATGAGTGTGTGATTCATTCTTCCCTCAAGAATTTAATTGAAATATATGGTGGTGCTGGTAATGAAAGGAAAATAGTAGTATAACTTTTGGTCCTTAACTCTGTCTGGATTATAAATTGGAAAAATTGGAGAAAATCTTCCTTTGAAAATGTCTATTGGTGGGAATGATATAAATCAAAAGTACCCGTGTGTACAAAATTTGCTAAGTATGAGTACACTGTGTATAAAAACTTTTCAGGTCTTTCTCATTAATAAAATTTTAAATAGGGGACTTTTTCCCAATTTTCCTTTATAAATTTCGTTCTTAAATTGTGACTTGAAATAGCTTAATTTGTATATTTTTATATTTAAAACAATTCATTCTTTATGGTTGGGAACATTAATCTGCATTCCTTTGTAGTTTTATTTGATTTTTAAGTTGGTCCTTTTTTTTAATAAGGTCATTTTAACCTTTTTTCCCCCCTTTTATTAGGTTCTTATAGCTTTACTTGATTTTTAATCAGGTTCTTATAATATTTTTCACACGGTGACATAATTAAAAATCAAGTTAAACTACAAGAATATGACAAAAGGAAGAAACAAATTACTGAGACTTGATTAATATTAGGTAAAACTACAAGGATCTAATAACAAGAAAAAAAAAACCTATCGGGCCATATTAAAAATTAAGTAAAGTTTTAAGAACCTGGCAATTAAGTTTCCCATTTATAGTTCATTTGAGTTCTGATACTTGTTAAATCTTTAATATAAGATATATTTATATAATTTGATTAAATTAAGATAGTTAAGTTAGTTAAATATGTTTTGTATTTTTTAAAATACCCCAATCGTTTTTTTTTATTTTCTCTTTTTATGTCCTCCTTAATTATTATTGAGAGAGTATCAATAAGAATAAATTAAGAAAAGATTAATAAATATGAAAACTATGTTTTATACTTATGATTAAAATTAACTATTATATCTTATATTTAGGATTAAAATTAACTTCCAAAATATATCCTACATTAAAAATTGTATCGAGTAATTCCTTAATCCATTATGGTGAAAGCTGAGAAGCTTCATCTATCTTTTTGTTTTTATTTACCTCATTTAGATTTTTATTCCAATATTATTATTTCACTTTGATCAAAAATTTGATTAATGACTCTTTGCTTTCCATGATATAACTATTTCTTTCTTCCCAGAGATCAATGTCAATCAGACTAAGAACTCAATTAGTAAAGTCACTCTTTCCCAATCCGAAGACAATTATTTTGAGAGTTAGAACAATTTTAATACAGAAAGAAATTAAAATACTTTTTGAAACCCAACAAGAAACGAGTGAGGAAAAAACTCCAGAATTTAAGGCCAAGGACCTTAACCTAACATCATGTGAATCAATTTTTCAAAGTAACTTTGGAAGTTCTCGAAGCATTTGTAGTTGACCTACCTGTGTCCTTTTTCATGAATGGCGTGATTGAAGGCTCTTCTAATCCTAGTGCCTATTTCATACTATTTCTACATGCATGCCCGTGACTTCTTGGTCCTTACGCCTTACCCCAAATATTGCTCAAATCATTACCAACTTCCCTTAATTTATTAGTGCATGTGTGGAAGGAATATACTCTATTTTTCTATTTTTTTAATAAAATATTTTAACCACACTCTTAATTACATGAGCCTCCTTTATATTTTAAAAACATACAATTAAGATTAAATCGTTAACTTTATTAAGAATATTCTACAAATTTTAAAAATACATTTTTCAATTAAAATTTATATAAAAATAAAAATTTACTTACTAATTTATCTATAATACTAAATGTCAAATTTTACTTAAAAGTTTATAAATATCATAAACTTTTAAAAATTTAAGCATGTTTTTCAAATGTTTGTAGAAGAAATATGAAATTATAAATTACAAATTCAATTTCTCACACCTCTATAGTTGATTATATTTGATGGAAAAAATATGTGTTTGATATTCTTAGTCATTTAAGAAACTAAAAATAAATAAATTTCAATAAAAAGGATGAAAAATTAAAAGAAAAAAAGATAAAAAATACCACTTGAACTTCAAAATCTCAAATTGATTTCGTTGATAATAAGAGTAATAGGATTGATAAAAATAGTATAACAATTAATAACTCAAGTTTTTAGAAAATTACTTATTTATGATTTTAAAGTTTAAATGATATTTTTTTATTTTTTTTAAATGAAAATTATAAATTTTATAATCCCAAAATCAATAAATTTTTAACACACAAAATCTATTAGAATTAATTTTTGGTGGTACCTGATAGATTAATAAATCAACGCCCTCCCTCTCTGCTTTTAAACCTCCCGGGGGAATTTCCTCTACTTTCAATTTTCATGGGTTTAATTACCTCTGTTTTTCCTCATCCAAAGAGAGGTGAACAGAGCATTGTGTAAGATATGAATGAGAGATTGGTAGGTGAGAGAAAGATGAGGTTAATGAGAGAAGAGGAGGAGGAGGAGGAGGAGAGAGAGTTGGAATATAATCGGTCTTTAGCTTCCTTAAAACCAGAAAGTAAGGCTTTATTTGTAGGCATAATTATGATCTCCAATTCCCATCTTCAAGCTTGTTTCGAAGTTTCAACACAGAGAAAGAGAGAGGGAAGGGGGACAGCTCCGTGCTTGAGATGAAACTCATATATAGACCCAAACTTAACTGTGTTTTCAAGTTTCAACCCAGTTTTTCTTGTAGAAGCGGGATATATAGAGCGTAACCGATTATACTAAAAAAACACAATACTAAAAACAGAGTTTCCAGACGTAATTTAATAATATAATAAATCACAACTACTATATCTAATAACAACTAATAAATAATAAATAAGATAATAATAAGGAAAATACCAGAATCTAATTTCACTCTAAACAATTTATAAGTGAAATACTATAAGAAATGAGGTAATACAAAATGCCTTATAGAAGAAAGAATGCAAGTTGAGGGATTATTTGAGAAGGAGGGAGGGGGCTCCCTTTTATATCAAAATAATGGCCCCCTCTTTTATCGAATTAGCGATGTAGGACTATTTTCCCACATCCAACAACTCTCCACCTTGAGAAAATTCCTATCAATTTCTCATAATTACAAATTTATGCTAACAATTCAATAATCAATGTTCAACAATGTTAAAATTTGACAGAAGTCACCACTTGTGTCAGTATATCAGCAGGATTTTCACTTGTTCATATTTTCTGTATCATGACTTCACCTTCTTCCAAAATTTCCCATATGAAGTGATATCAAATATCAATGTGCTTTGTCTTTGCATGATAAACTTGGTTTTTTGCTAATTGAATATCACTTTGACTGTCACAATAAACTATGATGCTTTATTGATCAATACCAAGTTCTCCAAGCAATCCTTGAAGCCAAATTGCCTCATTCACAGCCTCTGTAATTGCAATGTATTATATCTATGTTGTAGACAAAGCAATTGTTGACTGCAAAGTCGACTTCCAACTAACTGGTGTTTTTGCAAAAGTAAACATATAACCAGTAGTTGATCTTCGCTTGTCCAAATCACCTGCAAAATCTGCGTCACAATACCCAACTAAAGATCGATCACCTTCCTACTCAAAAATTAATCCAACATCTACAGTATTACAGATATACCGTAGAATTCATTTCACAGCTTGCCAATGCTCCTTCCATGGATCATGCATATACCTACTCACAACTCCAACAGGCTGTGAAATGTCAGGTCTTGTACAAACCATTGCATACATCAAGCTACCAACAACATTTGCATATGGTACCCTTGACATATACTCTCGTTCATCTTCATCCTTTGGCCACATATCAGTACTAAGCTTAAAATGAGGAGCAAGTGGAGTGCTCACCGGTTTCGTTCTCTCATTCATACCAAAATGATTTAGCACCATCTTCAAATACTCCTTTTGAGATAAAAAGAGTTTCTTTGATTATTTATCTTTTGTTATCTCCATGCCAAGAATTTTTTTTGCCTCGCCTAAATCCTTCATCTCAAATTCCCCTTTTAGTTAAACCTTCAGCTTCTCAATTTCTGCCTGATTCTTTGAAGCTATCAACATATCATCAACATATAAAAGGGGATATATAAAGGATCCATCTTCAAGCTTCCGCAAATAGACACAATGATTGTATCTACTTCTTCTGTACTTATGTCGCACTATAAACTTCTCAAATCATTTATACCATTGTCTCGAAGATTGTTTCAATCCGTATAACGATTTTTCAAGTTTGCACACCATATTCTCCTTTCCAGCAACTCTGAATCCTTCCGGTTGAGTCATGTAAATTTCCTCCTCCAAGTCTCCATTTAGAAATACAGTTTTCACATCCATCTGAATTAGTTCCAAATCTAATTATGCCACTAAAGCCAACAAAATTCTAATGGATGAATATTTCACAACTGGAGAAAATACCTCATTGTAATCAATTCCCTCATTCTGAGCATAGCCTTTAGCTACCAATCTTGCTTTGTGGCGAACATCACCTTGGTTAGGAAATCCTTCTTTCTTTGCATATACCCATTTGCAACCAATTGCCTTTTTACCCTTCGGGAGTTTGGCCAATTTCCATGTACCATTCTGATGAAAGGACTGCATTTCTTCATTCATGGCATTCCTCCACTTATCCTTTTTAAGCTCTAGATAGTCCATTTGTAAATTGAAGGAATATCATCAACTGCAATTGAGGTTGCACAAGCCAACATGTCTTTGAAACAAGTAGGCTTTCTTATTGTTCGTTTTGGCTTGCTGGTTGCTATTGATTCATGTTGCTGTTGAGGTCCATGAATCGAAACCTCTCTATCAACTGGCTCTTCTTCTACCTCAGGAAAGTCTAGTATTGTTTCCCCGTCTGCTTCTTGTACTGGGAAAATCATCTCTCCTTCAAACTTCACCTACTTTGAAACACCATCACCTTGCTTGGTATCTTCAGTTGATACCTTTCTCACCATGGCAGATTCATTAAAGGTAACATCCTTACTGAATACAATTTTCTTTGTCTCTAGACACCATAAAAAATATCATTTGACTCAAGAAGTGATCCCAAGAAAATAGCTTTCTTTGCTCTCGGATCCAATTTTGAATCTTTCACATGATAGTATGCAATTGAGCCAAATACATGCAAAGAATCGTAATCAGTAGCAGATTTTCCATACCATAGGTCCAACGGTGTCTTACTACCAATACCAGTAGATGGAAGATGATTAATGAGGTGGCTCACATATGTAATTGCCTCATCCCAAAATTCTTTGCCCAAGCCAGCATTGGACAACATACACCGATCCTTCTACAGTAAAGTATGGTTCATGCATTCTGCCACTCCATTCTGTTGTGGTGTATTTTTTACGGTGAAGTTCTGATGATGCCATCATCCTCACAAATCTTTTGGAAAGAATCATTCCTGTATTCTCCTCTATTATTTGTACGAAGACATTTGATCCTCCTGCCTGTTTGTGTTTCTATCATCGCCTTCCATTTGAAAAAAGTTCTCAACACTCCATCCTTAGTCTTCATCGTATATACCTAAACTCTTCGAGAAAAATCATCAACAAATATTACAAAATAATGTTTTCCTCCTAATGACGGTGTTTTGGAAGGACCCCAAATATCAGAGTGAACATAATCCAAAATACCTTTTGTATTATGGATAGTTGTTCCGAACTTAACCCTTGTCTACTTCCCCTTTACATAGTGCTCACAAAACTCTAAAATGTAATGCTTTAATCATTTTAACAACCCTTGATCTGAAAAAGTTTTTAAGGATTTTCCTCCAGCATGTCCCAAGCGCATATGTCACAACCTGGTCGCTTCTACCTCCTTCTCATCACTGGATGTCACTGCTGTAATTCCAATAACCGTACTACCTTGATAGTGGTACATGTTATTGTTCTTTCGGATTCCCTTCATCACCACCAGTACATCGAAAAGTATCTTTATTACTCCACTTTTAGCAGTGATTTTGAACCCCTTTGAATCTAGAGTTCCCATAGAAATGAGATTTTTCTTCAAATCCGGTACATATCGAACATCTGTCAATGTTCTGATCAATCCGTCATGGTTCCTCAATCGAATTGAACCAATGCCATATGCAGTAAGTGAAGTGTTATCTGCTGTATGGACAACTCCACATTCTCTTTCTTGGAAATCAGTAAACCAGTCTCAGTTGGGACACATATGATGACTGCATGCTGAATCCAACAACCATATACCTGACGATTTTGACAACGCCGTTGTAGATAATGAAAAATCTGAATTTTCATCATCACAGTCAGCTACATTTGAATCTATAGCAGCCTTCTCATTGTTCTGTTTGGCTTTATTCTTCAACTTTGGACAATCCTTCTTCCAGTGACCCTTTTCTCGACAAAAGGCACATTCATCCTTACTGGGTATGAACCTCGATTTGGATCTCCCTTTCCTTGATCTTGACTAATTTTCAACACGCCCTCTTGTGACTAGTGCCTCTGCTTCTCCGCCCCTTTGTTTATCCCTCTTTCTTTGTTTATAGCTGTATAGCGCAGAATAAACATCTCTGAGATATACTTCCTCTTTGCCGTAAAGTAGAGTAGTCTCCAGGTGCTCGTACTCATCAGGAAGTGATCCCAACAACATCAATAACAGATCTTCATCTTCAAAGGTCAAGTCCAAATTCTGCAAATATGTTACCACTTGTTGAAGCTGGTAATATGATCATTCATTGTGGTACCAGAAACATAGGTGAAGCGAAACAATCTTTTCTTCATGTGAAGTTTATTTTGACTGCTTTTCTTCAGGAATTTATCCTCCAATGCCTTCCACAGTCTACATGCAGAAGTTTCCTTTGTGTATGTATACTTATATTCTCTGGAAAGGAACGATCGAATAGTACTACAAGGAACACGATTGATGATCCTCCAATCTTCCTCCCCCATTTTATCTGGTTTTCTTTCTTCAATAGCAAAATTTAGTTGTTGTGTAAGAAGGACATCAAGAACCTCGCTCTGCTACATCCCAAAATGTCTGGATCCGTCAAAAACTTCAACTGGAAACTTCGCATTGCGCATAATTATCATAAAAAACGAAGATGTTGACGACGAATTGTTGACACTTGATGTGGATTCTTCAATCTTTTTATCCGCCGTTTCTTCTCCAAATATTATTTAATAGTTGCAAATGCAAAACCCCAAAGTAATTCTTTTCTGATGTGGAAGTTCAGATTATACTACAACCACAAAGCATACTCAGACAGAACCTTGGCTTTGATACCAATTGTTGTGGAAGCGGGATATATAGAGCATAACCAATTATATTAAAAAATCACAATACTAGAAAACAAAGTTTCTAGACGTAATTTAATAATATAATAAATCACAACTACTATATCTAATAACAGCTAATAAATAATAAATAAGACAACAATAAGGAAAATACCATAATCTAATTTCACTCTAAACAATTTATAAGTGAAACACTATAAGAGATGAGGTAATACAAAATACCTTATAAAATAAAAAAGGCAAGTTGAGGGATGATTGAGAAGGAGGGAGGGGGCTCCCTTTTATATCAAAACAATAGCCCCTTCTATCGAATTAGCGATGTGGGACTATTTTCCCACATCTAACGTTTTGCGAGTCTATGACGTTGAGGATGGGATTCTTAGTTACTAGTGAATAGCTTGAATTGAGCTCGGGGGTATTGAGAATTTGAGATAATTGACCTCTCAAATGCTTCTCAAGTGTTTGCTTGGCCGTGTTTTATCTTTTACGTTTCTACTTTTTTTTTTGTCATATGTCCTGGTTAATAAAATTGCCTATACATCTTACCCAATCAATCTCACATAAGTAATTTTAACGGTGTTAATGACATATCATTAAAATTAAGCTAAATTATACAAAACCCTCATGAATTTTAAGTCAGTTGCATATAACCCTCTTGACATTTCAAAATTTAAATTTAACCTCACTGATCTTTTATTTTTTAACCATTAACCTCCTACCGTTAAATGACCGCTATCTTTTTAACGGAAATTGTCATATCAGGTTATGAGGTAACATGTGGCATCCTGTGTAAATTACTAATTTCACAAAATTCCCTAAACTTTGAACAGTTGCAGATAACCCCTGAACTTTGATTATTTACAAATAATCCCTGACGCTTCAAAATTTAAATTTAATTATCTTAAAAATTTTGATTTATAATATTAAACCATTTTGTTAATTTATATCATTTTAATAAATTTATTAAATTTTTTATTATCATTTATTAATTAAAATAGTTTGTATGGAAAAAACTAGAAGAATAATACTTAAAAAATAAAAAATAAACGTTGAACCTCTAATTAAACAAAAATTACTAATAAAAAAATTAATGAAGGCAAGAGCTATCATTTAACAAAAATGTAATTTTTAAACTATCAATAATCAATCATCTCAAAAATATGTTTAAAACAAATGATGACACTTTTATACTATCAATACTTAATTAATACAAGAAAATAAGTAAATGTTATACAAATGATGACATTTTTATTTTTATATTTTTTAAATATTATTCTTTTAGTTTTTTCCATACAAGAAAACTATTTTAATTAACAAATAATAGTAAAAAAGTTAATAAATTTATAAAAGTAATTAAAATAACAACATGTGGTTTATTTATTATAAATCAAAATTTTAAAGAGTTAAAATTTAAATTTTGAAATGTCAAGGGGGTTATTTGTAAATAATCAAAATTTAGGGGGTAATCTACAATTGTTCAAAGTTAAAGGGGGTTTTATAAAATTAGTAATTTACACAAGATATCATCTATGATGCTACAAGTCATCTCATAATCTGACATGACAATTTTCATTAAAAAATTGATGGTTACTTAATGACAAGGGGTTAATGATTAAGAAATGAAAAGTTAGGAGGTTAAATTTAAATTTTAAAATATCAGGAGGTTATATACAATTAACCTAAAATTTAGAAAGGTTTTGTATAATTTAGCTTTAAAATTAACACGGTCAACGTTTTTGTCAAACTACATTGACTACAGACTTTAGAAATCAAAATCACTTGTTTAAAATTATATGGACTGAAACTAAAATGGCTCTGAACTATGGAGATAAAGGTGGTATTAACCCAATACTAGTTGATTTACGTGATTTCACGTGATTTAGCAACTTGTTGATTTACCTTTTTTTGCCACTTTCTTATCCTCTATTTGGATATGGAAAGAAAATTAAGAAGGAAAAAAAACTAGAAAGAAAATTGAGAGAATGGTGTTTTAGTATCACTCATGAAGAAAAAAAAGACAAAACTGAGGTAGAGGAACTTGAAATATCTTCCTAAATTAGTTACTCGGGCATCAAAAATCTAGTAATTTAAAATATTTTTTTAGCGATATTTAATATTTTTAAATATATTTTTGACATCAAACACTTTAAAATATTTTTTAGAGTTAAAGTATAAATATATCTATAAACATTTTTCAAAAGTATACCCAACACTATAAAAAATTTTTAGGTGAAAAAATGACATGAAACTTTTTAAAATAGGACAAAAATGCCAACATTGTTAATTAGCATAAATGTTTGTTTTATGGAACCCACATTATTATTTTTTGAGGAGCAATAATACCTATGAACTTTTTTTAAAAGTGTACCCAACACCATAATTTTTTGTTGTTGCAAAAATACACACACCGTTAACTGGTAAAAACTTCTATTTTGTGGGACCTATATTATGATTTTTTAATGATTATTTAATTTTTCTAAAAAAACTCTACACCCTATCTTTCTCTCTTTCTTCCCCACCCCTCTTCCTTTGATTTCTCGTGAAACCCTCCTCACTCTGACGATTCACTCTTCGTCGCTCTAAATCTCTCCATGGAGTATCATCTTTCTTCACCTCAAGCTTCTTTGCCAATTTAGGCCTAGTCCTCTAGAGAATAATCATGCTTCTTCATTTAGTCAAACTAATATAGTATCAAAAGAAAGAAGCCCCAATGTCACTAATCTCAAATCACCCATCAGTGTCCCGTCACCTGTCGCTAATATCTTTAAGAGTTTGATTATTTGAGTTCAAATAAAAAAAATTGTTGCATAGTGTTATGAGTCCAAAATCGAGAAATCTCATAAGTAGAGTGGGGTTTATAAGTTTAAGGGGTTCTCTCTCATAATAGGTTAGTCTTTTGAGATGAGCTCATCCTTAAGTTTATGATCATCACATTGGTACTTTAATTAAATACACACTAAAAACTTAAAACTTGATGGATATTTTAAGAGCAACAAAGAATGAATCGTTGAATTGACAATGATCTCATGGGAGATCAGAAATAGAAGTGGAGAGTTTTTTTAAAAAATTAAATAATCATTAAAAAATTATCACAGTTTATATAAAAAAACGCTTATAAATCCTCTAAATACTTATCCAAAGCTTACAATCACGACTATATAAAGTACATGCCCATGTCTGGTTGCTTTCCTAAGAACTTTACTCCTTTGGTGAAATAAATATTTATTTTTTAAAAAATATATTAAATTATTTGTACCAAACTGATTCAGCGAATAGAGGCACGAGATCCTCTGCATCCCTCTCCCTCTGTCAGTTTTGTCTCCAATCATTTTTTCGTGGTCGGCCCCAGCACATGCATTCGATCACATCAACGATTTATCCAGTACATTTACTGTAATAGGTACAAGATTAAATAAATTTACCACTCATGCCATTCAGTCACTAATAGAGTAAGGGCTTGTTTTGCAAAATTGACTATATTTAGCAAACTGAATAAATATCAAACATTATTGATGTTTAATGTTTAATGTTTATGTTAAGGTGCAATTTTTTTATCGTGAAAATTAATATATCATTACTTAAAAAACGAAGTACAAATGTCTAAATCGAAGAAGACATCTTCTATCCATTATCAAACTCCTCTTTGAGTGAAAGGAGGAAAGTGATCATGGACGTAAAAATTGTTACGAGAGAATTTGGTTAATCTATCAGCAATTATTATAGTGTTTTTATACACATGACCAACTAATTCCTACCGTTTGACACAATTAAGTTAAAAATGTAAAAGTATACATAATTTTTATAAAAATAATGCAATTTTAATAATTATGTTAAATTGAGTTGAGCATACATCTATAATAAAGTTGGAGAAAAAATAGGTAGATTCTACATGAAAAAATGACTGATATTATAAATCACAGTACGTATGAATCCTTATATTAAGGATTGATATGATTTTTTTTGCAGTAACAAGCACTGTTTATAGAGCCGAACCGGATCGGACGGTCGGACCGGCCGGTCACTGAGGGGGCCGAATTTATATGTTGGGCCGTTTTTTTGAAAGAGCCGTTTTGGACCGTAATTTAACCGTTTTTGAGTCGGAAACCGGACCGGTTTTTCAAAAACCGTCCGGTCCAATAAAAAATACGAAAAAAAAAAAATTTGTGCACTTTTTTTTTAAAAAAATTTGATTCTACCAAAAAAAATTAAAAAAATGGCATATAAATTTTAGACTTTTTTTATATTATATGTTCCTAATTTTAATAATTTGGTTTATTACAAACAATTTTATAAAGATGTTTTTGAAGAAAAAGCTAATGAGGTTCATCCTCAAGTTAAGGATGAAATTGAAAGCACTGAAATTAAAGTTGAATGTCTTAATTTTAGATAATTTTCTCAAGAAGATGATAACATTTACCACTCTGATCCTATTTATAAGTCACTTTTAACTAAATCTCATATACAAAGGAGATATAGTTAACTCAATGATTATGGGGTAAATTTACAACTATACTCTCAATTATGAATGTGTACTTTTTAACTATTTTTCTCTATCTATCTTTAAATTATTTATTCATTTATATAATAAATAGGGGTAAAATTGTCATAATTTCATTTATTACACTAAAAATGAACTTATAAATAGAACCAAATTTTTTGGTAAGGACTTATAAAAATAGAATCAGAGTGGTATGATCTAAATACATTTCAAGAAACTTATGCTTAAATCAATCAAGAGCCGTCAATATTTAACAAGTCATAAAATCATCATTGTTAGTATATTTTGTTAGGTTGATGATTGACTTAATGTTCTTTTTTAAATGGTATTTTGTGACTTTATTAATTTCTTATGAAATTAGACTAAAGATTAATTGTAATATATATATATATATATATATATATATATATATATATATATATATATATTAAATTTAATTATTATATCACCGATCCAACCGAACAGTTCGACCGTTTCAACCGGTTGAACCATAACCCGCTTACATTTCCGACTCGACGTCCAGTCTGGCTTTTAAAACATTGCTAACAAGCTTTCAAGATCATGAGTCCAAAAGCTTTCCTAAAAGGGATCCCAAAGCACACAAAATAGTCAAATGTGATATTTGATCTTTTCAAATTCCAATTCACCAGAAGCAAATACAAAGATCCCTTCTTACCCGCCAAGGGTTATCAATTCAGATACATCCAAATCAAAATCCGTGACCATACCTAATTTTCTTGCTTTCGCATTAATTAGTAGGTTTTATGTATAATAGTATACATAATCTAACATTTATTGGTTGAAAAACCCACTACTGACTTAGCCAGATCGAAGGTGACACGTGTCCCTTGTTGCTGCACGTTTCCGATGATGGACAAAGAAGACGACGACGGAGCAAAAGCAAAGCAGAATGTCCCCCTCGAGTCCACCGGAATCAAGTAGTTCTTCGCCGGCAACGACAACGACTTCCCACTACTGAACTGAAACGACACCGTCGGCACTTTCACTGACTTCAGCGACGACAAGTCGTAGCACGTGTCGAACAGAGCAAACCCGCTAGCAGGTTTCAGGTTCCGAGTCAATTTCACGAACGCGTCACGGACTGAGTTATAAGCCTCAGACTGTAGCCGAGTTATGGCGGTGCCTGAGTCGACGATGATTCCGCCGCTTCCCGATTGGTCCAAAGCGAATGTAGATGGAGGAATACGGACAGTTTTCCCTCCAACGCTCACTCCGATAAGTTCAACGTAGTAAAACGAACCAAGCTTTTGGCTTTTCCGTAACGGCGCGGTTACTGAGTCATAAGGTGTGGGCGAGTTGAACTCAAGAGTCGACGATCTATCAGTGTCACGATCAACCAGACAGTAGGAGAACGACGTCGCTTGGATCTGAGATGTGAGAGACAGAGGACCACCACCAAGGCCGATCAACCCGGCGGCTCCGACGAACAAACCCTCATTGTCGTGGCCACAACCAATTGCAACGCGATTCACTGACCCAGAATTACCAAACGACACCGTTTCAGTCGCATAGTCTCCGACTGTGAAAGACCCGTCGCCGTAGGAAACCTGATAGAGACACTTGTCGTTCCGGCAAGCAGACGTTTCAAGTTGCTGACATTGTTGCGAACTACAGGTGAGAGGACTGTACGAAGATGAAGCACTCGGGTCGAAAATCGGGTCGGTTTGGTTGTAACAGTCGGCGCAGGGCTTACATTGGATCCAGTTCACGTCGCTGCCGGTGTCGAGAACCATGAAGAGAGGCTTCGGCGGGTGACCAACGCCGACTCTGGTGAAGTACTCGCCGCTGCCTAGCTTGGTGCCGGAGGAAACCGGCGTGGATAGATCTTCAGGCAGGACCTCGGATCCGGTCGGGTACAGATCGGACCTGTCAACTTGGTTCAGTGCGAGCTGGAGCTTAGTGGTGATGGATTTGACTCGAGCTGAGTCACGGGCGAGTCGGGCCAGGACCAAACTCGTGTAGTCCTGATGCTGCGAATTAAGAAGAGAATCTCTGGGGTGTAACTGAACAGAGAATGAAGAAGAAGAAGAAGAGAAGGAGGGGGTAGTATAGGTTTCTTCTTCAAGGAATCCTGAAATGAAGGAGAGAACTTGGTTGGTTTGATGGAGAGAGGAAGAGACATCAAGCTCAGTATTGGCAAAATCGTCAGATTCGGATGGTAAGGTGCGAGAGAAAGCTGAAGGACAATGAAGAAGGAAGAAGGAAATGTATAAAGTGAAGAGAATGAAGACAGAGTTGAGAGCCATTTTTGGACGAGAAACCTAAAAAGAAGAAAACTTGGGGAGACGAAGCAGAGGAAGAGGGAGTATGTCAAATGGAAGTAGAAGTGGGTGTGGGCTTTTATTAGTCTCCACTTTCAATTTTCAAAAAGATCATATAAAGACTGGGGAGAGGGAGCGTTAATGGAGATTTTTTTTTCTCGACGGAAATTCACTTTCATACTGTGATCTGTGAAGACTGTGAATCTGATTTTTTTATACGATAGGTAATTTTAGTCATATTCAATTTTTGTCAAGTTGAACATGGGTTAGACTTCTTAAATTTAAGTATTTTCCGTATCAATTTAATATAATTTTGTTAAGGCCTTTTCTACGTTTACATTCACTTAATTCAGGACTTCAAATATGGAGAGAAAAATACAATTTTTTCAACTATAGTGTATGCATTTTTTAAGTAAAAAAATGTTGGCAAAACAGTTTTTCACTAGAAAATGTTGAAAAAAAAAGGAGAAAATGATAAAAGAATAAATTGTTACAGAAAATTGATAAAGTAATAATAAAATGTGATAATCAATTCACTATTCATTTTATAAAAAAATATCTGATTTTGCATTTTAGAATTTTATTTTTATTTTTTTCTTAAAAAAATAATAGTATACTCATTTCGGTCCTATTTATAAACTGATTTCTCTTTTATGAGGCTGATCCCTTTTATAAGCAACTTTTACTTTATGTCTTAAAATATAAACTCATTTTTTTATTTTACCCTTATTAAATACATATTATTTATAATTAATTATCACACACACCGAGAGTTATATTCTGGAGAGAGAACTCACTGGGTGAATGAAGTGAACATAACATTGAGAAACGTATTTTATTATCTCTCGTATTTTTTATTCATTCTCTTTCAATTTTTATAAATATGGGTATATATAAAAAAATATGATATTTTTACACATTTATTATTTTTCACTACTAGTTTTTTTATATAATCAATGAAAAAATTATTTATAAATAAAGTCTGAGAAAATAATTTAGAAGTTGGTTTTTTTTTTTTTTTTGGGTTTACATTTAGAAGTTTAGTTGAAACTTGAAAGAGTGTGCATTCCAACTTCGAAGATGAAATGTCGGAATGGCGTTGATTGCGGCAGATATGCTCCAATAAGCATTATTCTACCCTTTTGCAGAGAATGGGTGAGGCTAGAGTTACAGCAACAGTCGCACACCCAATGGCCTTCACCGCTTACTTCTGTAAAATCCTTAATTTATGAAATCTTCAATCTTATAAGATAGGTATCTCACGGACTTAAACCTAAATGGGTAAAAATTTATTTTAATTTAAATAAAATTAACTTTCAAGTTTTATAATTTAATTATTATTTTTTTAAATTGATACTCCCTCCGATCCTATTTATAAGAAATTTTCTCTTTGATTGCGTAAAACGAATTGATAGTTATAAACAATAAATGTATAAAAAATTCTATAATTTTTTTTATATATGCCTCTATTTATAAAAATAAAGAGAGAATGTATGAAAAGTATGATAGATAGTAAAATATGTTTTCTCATTACTTTGTTGATTTCATTCACCTAGTGAGTTCTCTCTCTCTTTCTTGAATATAATTCTTGATATGTGTGATAATTAATTATAAATAATATGTATTTAATAAGGGTAAAATAGAAAAAATGAGCTTACATTTTCAGACACAAAAATGAAAGTTGCTTATAAAAGGGACTAGCCCCATGATAGAGAAAATTGTTTATAAATAGGACCGAAAAGAATATACATTATTTTTAAAACTTATAAATTTTTAGTTAAATCATTATCTAATGTCTAAATTAACCTATTTTTTAAAATTTAAATGAATAAATCATTGTGGAAAACCAAATAAATCAAATCATTTAATAAAATTAATTTTTTTTAAAAATATAATAAGAACTAAATATTTATAACATCATTAATAGTATAAAAATTTTAATATTATATAAATAATTTTTAAAAAATAAAAATAAAAAAAATTAATTAAGTCGACCCTCAACCACGACCCAACTATTTTAGGTTGGATTGTAAGTTTAAGGACAAAATTATAAAACCGACTTTATAATGAAAGTATCTAAACAAGTCCATATGACAGACTCCCAACATCCCCAAGAAAACAAAGCCCCATGCTTGAAAAGTCCACTAGGTGGGGCCCTCAGTCCAACTCAAATATGAGTAATGAATTTAAAAAAAAAACAAAAGTCTTTTGTCTAAGATCGTGGAAATCGTTCTTGACATTAGTTAGAGTTTTTAACATTATTAATCCATGTATAGAAATTAACTGTGAGCATCACCAAAAACAAAAAAAGAGAAATAATTGTGCTAATATAGTATGATTAAAGGATGTAATAAAGAGAGAAAAACACAAATATGCCAAATTAAAATTTAAAGTAAACTATAAGCACCTCAAAATTGGTTTTTCTCTTTTAGAGCCCGTTTGGTTCAACTACATTGCATGCATGCAATGGTAATCATGATTGCATTACCATGAGAAGAGTGTTTGGTTGCTCTTTAGCATGGTAATAGGGTTTACCATGGTAATGATGATTACCAATAAATTGGTAATCCTCATTCATACCTCCCCCCTATGAATCCTCATTACCATCCCATTGCATAGTTAGAAAAGTCTAATTTACCCTTTAGTTTTACTTCTCTTTATTTTACTTATATATTTTTACTTAGCCATATCGCCACAACCGCTACCGCCACCTACTGCCACCTCCTCCTCCACCACTGCAACCACTTGCCACCGCCACCTCCTTCTCCTCTGCCGTTGCCGCCATCTGCCGCCACCTCCTCCTCCTCTGCCGTTGCCGCCACCTGCCGCTACCACCTCCTCCTCCTCCTCCTCTACTGCTGCTATCACCCGGCACCTCTGCTACTACCTCCTCCTCCTCCACCGCCACTGGCCACCATCGCCACTACCTCCTCATTTTCCGTTCTCGCCACCACTACTTCCTTCTCCTCTGCCGTCGCTACTACCTCCTCCTCCTCTGCCGCTGCAACCACCGCCACCACCTCCTCCTCCTCCACCACCACCACTACCTCCTCCTTTTCTAACGCTGCCACCACCGGGCACCGCAGCTACTACCTCCTCCTCATCCGCAGCCGCCCGGCCCCGTTGCTACTACCTCCTCCTCCTCCCTCACCGACACCTGTCGCTGCCACTACTCCTCTTTCTCCGTCGCCACTACCTCTTCCTTCTCCGTTCCCACCACCACTACCTCCTCCTCCTCCTCCTCTTCCGCTGCCGCAGCCGCCCCCTGCTACCGCCTCCACTACCTCCTCTTCCTCCTCCTCTACCTCTTCCGCCGCCACTACCTCCTCCTTTACTACCGCCGCCACTACTACCTCCTCCTCCTCCATCGCTGCAGCCACCCACCACTCGGAACTGCCGCCACTACCTCCTCCTCCTCCACCTGACTCTTAACTTTCTTTTTACAAAGATTATAGTAAGGGTAAAATAGACTTTGTGTAATATATTAATTTTAAATAATTGTTAAAATAATAATTCATTGCACCTTACTTAAAAATCAAACCAAACACTAGCCCTGTAATTATATTGTATTGCATTACCATTGCATCGCATTGCACTGTACTGCAGGATGTAATGGGATTGAACCAAACGGGGCCCTAAGTTTGCACTTCACATAAATTTTTAAATTATTTTTAATAATAATAATAACACTAATAATTTAAGGAATTAAAAAAAAAAGATATGTATAGTGAACATAGTTTGCATATCGATAAGTGTTTGTTTAGCACTCAAGAGATGTTTGATCTAATGATAGATCAGTTGGACTACAAAGTGAACGAATTGAGTTTAAATCCCATCTTCCATAATTTTATACTTCCTCTAGTTCTTAATAATAGAGAGATTAAAAAAATGATTAGTGGCTTATAAAAAAAAGGAAAAATACTAAATAAATACCATTTAAATTTCAAAAATACCTAAAAGTTTGTTAACACATGGAAAAGCCAAATAGATCTCAAGGGACTAGTTTGAGATTTTGAAATGTTGTGTTTTTACCAGGGTTATCAGACCCGGACTGGACCGGGAACCGGCCAGTAAATCGGTCCGGTCCGGGTCAATTTTTTTTATTTTTAAAAAAAAAATTTAATTTTTTTAAATTTTTTCTTTAGAATTTCATACATTAGCCTAAAATTTTTAATTTGGCCCCGGTTTAGCTCCAGTCTGACCACTGACCCTTGACCCAGTACCCCGACTGGTTCAGTGACCGATCCGAGTTTGATAACCTTGGTTTTTACCAAAATGTCCCTTAAATTTTATTTTTGAAAAAAGAAAAACCTCCACAGGCCCCGGAGCTCCGAAGGCCGGCACCAGGCCCGCCATACATTGGAGCTCCGGTGACAAGTTGAGTAATGAGATTGACTACTTGAGCTCCTTAAGCCCTATCAAATGTCATTGATAAATTGAATAAAGACAATGACAACTTTAATATTGGTAATGACAACTTTAGTGTGACCATTAATAACTTCGAGAGCACAATTTGTCAATCGTTTTACTCAAATTGTTATTGCCTTTAGTCAATTTGTTAACGACGCTGAATAGGGTTTATCGAGCTCAAGTAGTCAATCCAATTACTAAACTTGTCAATCTCATTATTCAACTTGTCATCTGAGCTCCGGCCGCCGGCCCCAGAGGCCAGCTGCGGGGTGGCGCCGGCCTCCGGAGTTTAGTGGCTAACGCGGGTTTTTCTTTTTTTGAAAAAAAATATTAAGGGGCATTTTGATAAAAGCACAATATTTCAAAATCTCAGAATAGTCCCTTAGGACTTATTTGTTATTTCCATGTGTTAACTGACTTTTTGGGGTTTTCCAAATTCAAATGATATTTATTTAAAATTTTCCCTAAAAAAATATTGATGGGAGTACCATGTTTTTTTTAACCTGTTGAGGGAGTACCATGTTGAATGTATTAACTTGCAATTGGATTTCACACGTGTCATCTCCAAAATAATGCCGGTTTAATGCCATTAAAAAAGCCTATATTATTCTTATAATATGAACATTTTTTTAGTACAAAGGCAAGCCAACGCTTGAAAAGATTAAAACTTAACCCAACTTGATGGTCCTAGTCTGCACACAGTTATGCAAATCTTGTAAAAACAGCCTCAATCAATCTGGAGGCACCTCTACAACTAAAATCATCTCTAACATGTCTTGGTGTCCTGTTTTAGCTAGAAAATCAGCACACTGAATATTCTCCCTCCCTGTATACTTAGTTCTTGTAACTCTCTTTGAAATAATAAATCTTGAATATTCGCAACAAGGTTCCGTAATGGATGATTTGGTGTACACTCCCTCATAAGAAGGTTAAGAGCATCCAGTGAATCCAAATAAACATTTACTTTGTTGAAACCAGCTTGATAAGAAACTTCTAACCTTGTTTTGATTGCATATAACTCAACCTCAATGACCAAACATAATCTAAGGGATTTCTGGAAACCCATAACACATTCCCCAAACTAATTCCTAATTACTCCTCCACATGTTGTATGATGGTGAGCCTTACCGATCCATCAACATCAACTCGAACAGCTCCTCGGGGTGGTGGATTCCAATGCTCTTCTTAAGTCTTCAGCATCTGGGGAATTTGATGCTTTAACTTGTTGTTGATAACACTCTCGATGATGTGATAAGAACATTTGTGCACAAGCTCCCTAGTTGTGAATTGATGCCCTTCGAACACATAACTGCATCTAGTATTCCATAAGATCCAGCGAACCATGTTGAAAACTCTAGTCCGGGTATTGCTTCTGAATAGCTTTCTTCCTAGGTTGTGCTTAGCATTCCAATGTAGCCATACCTGCAAGTTACCAGAAAAGAAACTAAGTGGATAATTAGGAGATAAAATCTTTTGCCAGAGTGTTTTTTCTCGCTCACAATCTCTCAATAAGTGAAGGACACTTTCCTCTCTCTAACACTAATAAGGACACTCACTCTACGTGTTTAGATCACGTTTGACTCTTAATGCATTAGTAACTAATCTTTCATGCGAAACTTGCCACATGAATAGCTTGACCTTCACAGGCACTTGCCACTTCAATAGGTGATCCCATAATCTTGATATATTTTCGTCTTTTGACCCAACTATAAATTCATAAGCCATCTTAATTGAAAAATTTCCATCCTTCGCTGGCCTTCATGAAAAATAGTCATTATATCCATTAGTGGATGGTTTAATACACAACAATATATATATGATTCTTGGGGGTAGTACTCCATGCCATTTAGAAATATTCCACTAACCCGTAGGGGATATATGATCCTTTACCTTAGCCAAAGCATTGATCCGAACAAATTGATAGACGTAAGAAATGAGCGGTCTATCAAGCGGAGTCCATAAGTCCTACCAAAAGCTAGTGTTATAATCGTTCCCTACCCCCTTCAAAAAATTCTCCTAGGCTGCTGTTATAGCCTGCCACGTTCAAGATGATGAGTTTTTCTTCGTGACAGTGGGGATGCCATACTCACCATAGTTGTATTTTACTCTCAAACACTGATCCCATAATGACTCTCTTTTCATCAGTAAAACCCAACACAATTTCATAATGAAAGCCTTGTTTTGTACAAAGAGATTTTTGAATCCCAAACTACCCTCCTTCTTCTTAATGATCTTGTCCCATGCAATAAGATGCAATTTCCTTGCTTCTGCATCTTATAACCAAAGGAAATTCCTACAAATTTGGTCAATGTCATGTAGAACTCCTTTGGGTAGAAGAAGTGATTGCATTTGATAACTAGGTAGAGCTCCAAGAATAGATTTGATGAGCATTGACTGGCCTGCCATACTTAAGTGCCTACTTTTTCTAAGATAATAGTCGGTTCTTAGATTTCTGGACTATATGACTGAAAGTGTTCTTAGAGACCCTTTTGTAAATTAATGAAACCCCTAAGTACTTACCCAAATCTGTTGTTAGCCTAACCCCAATCTCTTGACTTAGTTCCACAACCCTATTGAAATGTATATTTGCTTGAAACAAACATCTTAGACTTATCAAGGTTAACCTGATGGCCAGACACTTCCCAGAATCTCAGCATCACCTCTTTAACCTCCTTCATTTGAGTAATGGACGCTTTGGTAAATAAAATCAAGTCATTAACAAAAAAAGAGGTGAGATATATATGGACCATCTTTTTTGAATTTCAGTGGTCTCCACCTTTTTGCTTCACATTCATCTTTAATAACATGAACAAGTCTTTCCATGCACAAAACAAAAATGTATGGACTCAAAGGATCCCTCTGGCATATGCCTGTAATTGGTTGAAAACTGGGAGTTTCTTTACCATTCCATAAAACAGACATAGTCGCGATACTAATGCATGACATAATCAATTGTATGATTTTCTCATCAAGTCCCAAGCATAGTAAAGTCTATTGGATAGAAGCCCTGTCTAATTGGTCATATGCTTTCTCCATATCCACTTTAACTGCCACATATCCCTTGCGTCATCTTTTTTTCCTCATATAATGAATAGCCTCTTGAGTTATGATAATGTTATCACCGCTTGTTCTTTGTTTGATGAAACTAAACTGTTCTTGGCTGATCAACTTTCCGATAATAATCTTCAAGTGGTTAGCAAGAAACTTAGTGAGGATTTTAAAGCTTACATTGAGAAGGGAAATAGGACAAAATTCCTTGAAGGTTGTCATAAATTCAACCTTTGGAATGAGAACTATTCTTGATTGATTGATCATCGAGACTCTACTAGGTTCCTTGAATATGTCCTCTATTAATTCATAAATTTTCTCTCCAATTAAATGCCATTGAGTCTGAAAGAAATGGGCTTGTAAACCATCAGGACCAGGAGCTTTGAATGGTCCCATATCCCCCACTACTTTTCAAATTTCCTCTCTTTCCATTATTTTTGAAATATTCACAAGTTCCATAGCGCTTAAGCTGGGACATTGAGAATACCAGCCATTTGGATCATGCATCAAAGAATCCTGGGTGTAAAGTTTGTGAAAAAATTCTCGTGCCATTTGTTTCAAAGTACTTGGATCATCAACCCATGAACCCACATCATCTTTTAGAGCTATGATTTTTTGTTTCTTTCTTTGAATAACAGTGTGTGCAAGGAAAAAAAACTCTTGTTCTTGTCCCCCCACTGTAACCACTTATGTAACAACCCTTTCTCACAAACAACAATTATCCAATACATATCAATGTTCAGAACATAACTCGCCCACAATCTCTTTCACAACATATCAGAGTTTAGGGCACAAACTCGCCCACAAACTCACTACAGATAAATTTATTATTCTGATATCACATCACAATTAACCCATGGGTCATAAAATGATTTCCAACATAAATATCCAAACATTAAATATGGCATTTTAAAAACATGTGGGCCCTATAATGGCAATATAGAAATTAATACAACACCAATACCAAAAGAGGCCTACAAGATTCTCAACGTATATGCCTCTGGTTACTTCCCTTGGCCTCTATCCAGATTAGAGGTCTCGCCTGGAAAATTATTTATAATGATGGAGTGAGACATAAAGTCTCAGTAACCAAAATCAATTTATAAAATATGCAGGAAAAGATTGTAAGTCAGAGAAGCAGGTTTAACTAACATAATAATAATAATAATAATAATAATATTATTATTATTATTATTATCATAATTCAAAATTTAACATGATATAATCAATAAATAAAACCATCCCCACTCATCCATCCTGCTCCTCCTTATCTCCTCTGGACTAGTACAGCCTATTAGTGCTAGAATACCCGGCCAAAGGTTAGCTAGTCACATCAAGAATACTGCCCCCTCCCATGCCACCACCAATATACCGTAACAGGGAGGAGTCCGCCCAAACACTCAGCTCCAAAATCCAGGCCAGGATTGAGAGAGCCGATAGGCACACAATTCACCATATCTCTTCCACACAACCCAACATATCCCGTAATATAAAAATAATAAATTAATACAGCTTTCAAAAAATAATTACGATAATCCTAAATTCTTATACAACATTCTATCTCAGACAACATATACATCATAACAGTAACAATTTAATAATAATTTTCACTTATATATGTAAATTGGAAAATGTACTGCTTCATTGAAATAAATTCATATTCAAACATAAATATAATCTTGCAAAACACATACAAGTAATATAGATAAAAGTAAGGTTATTAAAACACCTTACAGTCCAAAAGAAGCATATAAAATAAATTAACCCCGGTTACCTCAACTCTGAGCTTAACCTTAGTTGAATAATAAAACCCGTGCAATCACCGATTATAAGATGACTCTACATTATCAATGTAGATATCAATTAACCAAAAATAAAAATAAAATAATTAATTTACATAATTTAACTCCTACAACCCGATTTTCTCTACAACTATTATTCTCATTTATTCCAATTTCCTTAAAAAAATCATTAAATAACCTTTAACATACCTATAATTACAAAATCCTCAATATCAACTTTCTAAATAATTAAATTTCCTTTTTCATAATTTATATGTGTATAATCTAATTATTAATTTACTCTTCAAATCTCTACATAATTAAAATCACATCAAATTCTAATTTTAAATATTAAGTCCTAATTTATATTTTTCAAATAACTCAGATCTAACAAAATAAAACCGATTAAAACCTCAATAATACCTCCAATAATCCAAATAAAATAATTAAACTAATTTTTATCGGTAAAAACGCCCTGTAGAGATTAATTTATATCTTATTTATAAAATAAATTAATTATAAAATCACATGACCACTAAATAATAAATCTAAACCGGTTAAAATTAAATATTAATTATTCTCTACATTTCTACAGTCTTATATTGACAAAACTCAAAACTTGCCTAAAATCATATCCCCAAAATATTCTCTAACTAGCATAAAATTACTATCATAGGAAAGAGAAAATTATTTAGAATATATTTCATAAAAGAAGCTTTGTGATTAGAAGAAAGTTTGTGTACCTTATTGATCCCCGAAGAAATGAAAATACACCTATCAGAACCTCACTACTCGTCTCTCTTCAAAACACTTCACCTGCGTGAAGTGTTTATGGGAGGGGGTATTTATAATACCCCCTCGCAAGCGCCAAAGCAACATGATTAATTTTTTTTAATATATTAAAGATAAGGGGGGCCTCCCCCTTATCAACATGTTGGTAGGCGCCGTTTTCGGCGCCTGCCAACTTTTATATTTTTTATTATTATTTTATAATATAATAATATTATATATATATATATATAATATTTAATTTTTTTAAGAATATCACAATTCTCCCCACCTAAATATAATTTTGTCCCCAAAATTCCTAACAACATATAAATGTTAAAACAAAACTTTCACAACACAATTGACACTCCAATCACAATAAAACACAAGTTATCAACACAAAATTTAATCATAACATTACATATTTGATTGCAACACAACACATCACAAACATAATTATTAATATTACTAAAATATAGGAACATACTTAAGTAAATAAGTTCGGAAAATCACGTCGCATCCGCTCTTCGGTTTCGCATGTGGCGTCTCCGGGAGACATACCCTTCCAGAAAACTTTTAGGAGTCGAATGGTTCTATTCTGCAGCTGCTTATCTTTCACATCTAATATCCTCTCTGGCTCAGACATATAGGTCAAATTCTCCCTCAACTCAATCTCTTCAGGTGCAATCACATGAGAAGGATCTGGATGATATTTCTTAAGTTGTGACACATAGAACACATTGTGAATACCTGACAAGTGTGGCGGTAATGCAATTCGATAAGCAACTGGTCCAATTCGTTCTAGAATTTCGTACAGCCTAATAAATCGGGGAGTCAACTTCTTGGCTTTAATAGATCTGCCAATGCCAGTCACTGGAGTAACTTTAAGGAACACGTGATCACCAACTCCAAACTCCAAAGGTCTACGCCGCCTATCCGCATAGCTCTTTTATCTGCTCTGAGCAGTCAACAACTTTTGGCGAATCATCTCAATTTTCTTTGTAGTTTCATCTACTAAATCTGGTCCAATCACAGTTCTTTTGCTTAACTCAGTCCAACAGAGAGGTGATCTACACTTTCTGCCATATAATTCCTCAAAAGGCGCCATCTGAATACTTGAGTGATAACTGTTATTGTAAGCGAATTCTGTCAAAGGCAAATGATGATCCCAACTACCAGGTAACTCAGTGGCACAAGCCCTTAACATATCCTCAAGGGTTTGAATGGTTTTCTCTGTCTGTCCATCTGTCTGTGGGTGATAAGCCGTACTATACTTCAATCTAGTTCCCATGGCCTCCTGTAATGCCTTCCAAAAGTTTGATGTGAATCTCGGATCACGATCTGACACTATCTCTGTGGGCACACTGTGCAACATAACAATCCAATCCATATACAATTAAGCTAATCTCTCCAAGCTATAGCCAATATGGATTGGTAGGAAATGGGTCGATTTCATTAATCTGTCCATAATGACCCATATGGCGTTATGATGTGCTGCAGTCTCAGGCAATCCCATGATGAAATCCATAGAAATGTTGTCCCACTTCCATTGAGGAATCTCTAAAGGTTGAAGTAGTCCTGGAGGTTTTTGATGCTCAATCTTCACCTTTTGACAAGTCAAACACTTCAGTACGAAGGTTGTCACGTCACGTTTCATCTTAGGCCACCAATATCCTTGCTTCAAATCTTGATACATCTTAGTAATTCCTGAATGAATGGTATATTTACTCTGATGAGCCTCCTCCAGAATCTTCTTCTTGATTTCCTCATTGTCTGGAACACAAATCCTCTTCTTGTACCTCAATATACCTGTATCTCCAATATCATAATCAGGTACTTCACCATTTTCCAACTCCTTTCGGATCCGTAGCAATCGACTATCTTCTATTTGAGCCTTCTTCAAATCACCGTAAAAATCAAAATTTCCAACTACTGTACTCAAAATCACTTCTGACCTTGGTTCCAGATAAACTTCTGATAATCTTTCCAGGAGGTTATGCTCAGTCACACACATATGAAACATGTGTATTGACTTCCGGCTTAAAGCATCTGCAACTACATTCGCCTTCCCTGGATGATATTTTAACTCGTAGTCATAATCTTTCAAGAATTCCATCCATCTCCTCTGTCGATTGTTCAACTCTTTTTGATCCACAAGATACTTCAATGTCTTATGGTCACTGAAGATCTCGAATTAGGACCCATACATATAATGTCTCCAGATCTTTAACGCAAAAACAACAGCTGCGAGCTCTCAATCATGCGTCGGGTATTTTTCTTTATGAGACCTCAACTGACGAGATGCATAAGCCACAACTTTACCATCTTGCATGAGTACACATCCCAAGCCTTTCAATGATGCATCTATGTACACTGTGTATGGTCTGTGTGGGTCAGGGATAGTGAGAACAGGTGCAGTTGTTAACCAAGTTTTTAGCTCCTGTAAAGCTGCCTCACACTTCTCATCCCAAACAAACGGTTGTTCTTTCTTAGTTAATCTGATGAGTGGCGTGGCAATTCGAGAGAATCCCTCTATAAAACGACGATAATAACCAGCCAATCCCAGAAAACTGTGCACATCTGTCACGGACTTAGGTGGTTCTCACTTCAACACAACATCTACCTTGCTGGGGTCGACTGCTACTCCCTTTGCTGAAACTACATGACCCAAAAACTTAACCTCTCTTAGCCAAAATTCACATTTACTCAGCTTTGCATACAACTTATGCTCTCTCAAAATTTGTAGTACTATTCGAAGATGTTTCCGATGCTCTTCTTTACTCTTCGAATAGATAAGAATGTCATCAATGAACACCACCACAAATTGATCTAAATATGGTCTGAAGATCCGATTCATGTAATCCATGAACACCGCTGGTGCATTTGTTAGCCCAAAAGGCATAACAAGGAACTCATAATAGAGCTTGTTTGGAATAGCGGTTGAAAATTTCATATGTGCTTATGAATTGTAATTCACGGAATACGAAGTAACTTTTACAGTCTACGAGGTGCTTTTACGGTCTACGAGGTGCTTTCACGATCTACGAGATAAATATGTGGAGGAGATTTGTCTCGATTTACGTGAATCGGGCTTATATAATAAGCCGGATTCAAAATCGCTCTACCAAACAAGCACATAATGACCATATCTAGTACGGAAAGCAGTCTTTGGAATGTCTTCTGCTCGTACCCTCAACTGATGATATCCCGACCTCAGATCAATTTTTGAAAATGCCGATGAACCTACGAGTTGATCTAACAAGTCATCTATCCTCGGCAATGGATACTTATTCTTAATAGTGACTTTATTTAGCTGCCGATAATCAATGCAAAGCCTCAAGCTGCCATCTTTCTTCTTCACGAACAAAACTGGTGCACCCCAGGGAGATATACTTGGACGGATAAAACCCTTTTCTAACAAATCTTCAATATGCTTCTTCAATTCAGCCAACTCTGAAGGTGACATCCGATAAGGAGCTTTAGAATTATAAAATCACATGACCACTAAATAATAAATCTAAACCGGTTAAAATTAACTATTAATTATTCTCTACATTTCTACAGTCTTATATTGACAAAACTCAAAACTTGCCTAAAATCATATCCCCAAAATATTCTCTAACTAGCATAAAATTACTATCATAGGAAAGAGAAAATTATTTAGAATATATTTCATAAAAAGAAGCTTTGTGATTAGAAGAGAGTTTGTGTACCTTATTGATCCCCGAAGAAATAAAAATACACCTATCAGAACCTCACTACTCATCTCTCTTCAAAACACTTCACCTGAGTGAAGTGTTTATAGGAGGGGGTATTTATAATACTCCCTCGCCTTCCATTTATGCAGGCGCCAAAGCAACATGATTACATTTTTTTTAATATATTAAAGATAAGGGGGAGGATGTTGGTAGGCGCCGTTTTCGGCGCCTACCAACTTTTATATTTTTATTATTATTTTATAATATATATATATATATATATATATATATATATATATATAATGTTTAATTTTTTTTAAGAATATCACAACTTACAACGAGATTTTTGAAACCATATAATCTCCTTTTGAGTTACCAATTTGTGGTACTCTTTCCATAATTTATATTCAAGACGTTGGAGGCCTTTTGCAATGTTCTTCCTGCGATGTCTCCCATTGCCCTCAAGTCTTAGAATAATCTCACGTTTCCCTTCAACAATGTGTCCCACCCTTTTTTCATGCCAATCCAGTGCTGATTTTTGAAAAATTTGAAAGTTCATCAACCTAATTTTTATCCAACCACGAATCTGACATATAAGCTTAAAATCTGTCTTCCAACTTCTATGCTGCCTTATATGAAAATTTTCTGCGTACATTTTGTGGTGTTATTACCTGAGGATTTGAATTGAATATGACTATTCTATTATCAAAATTAAACTTGAGAGCAATTTCTCACAATAGTGTTTGGCCAAGTTGACTCCTAATAGACATTATTGAACACCCAATCGAGCCTTTCTTTTAAACATGTTCTCTCCCAAGTAAATGTATCCCTATTTATCTTGGATTTAATAAGCCCTGCATCATTGATACATTCCCTGAACTATTGCATGGGTAGTTTATGAGGCATGGACCTACCCTCTTTATTTCTTGGAGACATGAAAGAGTTGAAATCTCCAAGAACAAGCCATGGATCAAATATGATACTAGCTATAGCTTTAATTGATTCCCAAAAAGGTAGTCTGTCCATCACCCTTGTCTCACCATATACAATAGTTATGAAAGCAGATTTTTTATTTTGACGGTAAAAAACATAGCAGTATAGAAATTATGTGGTTGATGTAATATATTCAACATTAAAAACCACCTCATTCCACAACATCTAAATGCCACCTGCAAATTCATTAGCTTCGACTCGAATCAAAAGACTAAACCTCATTTTCCTTATTACTTTTTCTGCACGACTACTAATGATATGAGGCTCTAAGAGACATAATATTTCAATATTATATTTGCTAACAATATCTTGAATAATTAAAAGGGAAAATGCTGCTACCCGCTCCCCGTCAATTCCATGATGCAACTATCATAATTAAGAAAGTTAAAAGAAAATTTAATGAGAGATACTCACCAATGCTAGTCTTGAAAATTTTCCATAAAAAGAGTATC
This sequence comes from Albizia julibrissin, assembly GCA_037074505.1. Lineage (NCBI taxonomy): Eukaryota > Viridiplantae > Streptophyta > Magnoliopsida > Fabales > Fabaceae > Albizia > Albizia julibrissin. Next base: position 46,365,181 of record CM073478.1, on the reverse strand, counting down.
TTCCTGCGTTTTAGGAATAATAGGCCCATGCTCATTCATAGATTCCTTAGTATCTTCCTGTGATGTTTAAGAACAAAAGACTCTATCGTCACATGTAAATAATTACCACCACTGCTTGGATCAGCAAGATGTTAAGAAGGATGGGAAAATTGTACTACCTTCTGGTGAAAATCTTTTAATTGGGAATTTATTATTTGGTGACCCACTTTTTCAACACTCCCTTGTACTACCACGTGGTGTCTTTTATTTTGTTTTTTTTATTAAAATCTACTTTCTTTTCCCCCTTACCCACCAGGTTGACCTTACTTTGCTTATCTTTCATTTTTGTTGAACTATTTAGCCCACTTCCCTTACCAAGCCCATCCTTTGATTGTGAGTGTTCTTTCCCTACATTCTTAAAAGATACTTTTAGCTTCCTATACTCATTTGACCCCAACTTTCTTCTCTGATCGCCGAACTTGTCAGAAGGCTTATTTGAAGCTTTTCTCTTTTCTACAACGACTAATGCTTTCTTTATCTTGTCTGACTCCACAAGTATGTTAGTTGGTTCTAGCTCATCATTTCCTTCCCACCCTGCTTCCTTTTCCATCTCATGAAACACAACAAATCTCAATTTTTGACCCACAATCGGATATTGTCTTGTACTATTTCCTTCTTTTTCCACCGTCACCTGCTGCGCCTTGAATATAGGTTTTCTCAATATCTGAGATTTGTTTGTCTGAGAGACAATCATCCATTGACCAAATTTTTCCTCTTCAGGAGAAACACCATTGGCCGGCGTCGTCCTCAGTGTGGGTTCCTTTAGTTGTAGGTTTGTATTTTCATTCTAATGAGTGTTGTTTCTTGATCCAGCCTGACACAACGCTATTTGTAAGTGAACTGATGCCTCACCAATAGAGCTTGTAGATCCTTTCTATGAGCAAGTCTCTTGTCGATGCCCAAAAATGTTTGCAGGCAAAGCATATCAAACCAAGACCTTCATATTCAACATTAAACACTGCATTTACAAAGACAACCTTTGGCACTAATGGTTTTTGAAGATTAAGTTCAACACATAATCTTGCATACCTCCCTCTTTCTACTTTGGAATATTTAGATGTAAAATCTTCAAGAGTGTTTAAGTCTACTTTCAACGTTCTACCTATCCAATCACCCAAACGCGACATAAAATGGTTGTTATAACATTGTATTGGTATGTTAGAAACTCGAACCCAGGTAGCAACATGGCCCAGAGGATTATGGTATGGGTTGAAGTATAGAGTCCAACGTTGGACCAAGACACAATGTTGACTAACCACCCAAGGTCCTTCCCACAAAATCTTCCTATAATGGCTTCTCCAAAGTTATGGGTTGTGAGTCTTACCAGGAAATAATTATTCGGTAAGTCTATAAGTTCAAAGCTCGAGAATCCTTATAGTTTCCTAAAATAATCTTTTAGCCAGTATAAATTAAACCTGCGTCTAAGAATGTTTAATACCAGAGAGTGATTCCATGATGCACACCACTCATTATATTCCTCTTGAGTATCTAGAATAACAGGGTATATTTCCATTAGTTTCTTCACTTCCTCAGAAAGCTCTGGAAACTTCCAGAAAAATTCCTCTTCATCCTTTAGGAAGTCATCTTCTTCCATTAAACTACTTCCATTTGTTATTCCATTGAAACCCATTAAAGAATCACGATAAGACAAATACTTGGTAGATGCATTCGATCGCTCTCCGTTGTTAGCCACATGTATACTTACCGTAGGTACTTCTTGTCATTCAATTGGGCTCTCTTCCTCAAACAACCTTTCTTCCATAGGATCGTCCATTATAGTCGAGTCTCTTTCTTCCACCTTCTTTTTTCAAGTGTCACTTTGGCTGTCGACAAGTGGTCAGTCCAACGGGGCCTTTCATTAGCCTGAGTCGGTCATTCAAGAAGTTTAAAGTTACACAAATCCCAAGAGAAAGAAAAGTCAAAACCACTAAGAGCCAAATGCTGTTTTTTCTCTTCTTTTATAATATGAACTTTTTGTATGTTTTTTTTTATATAGCATAGTTGGTCTAAAACATTGATTTTTTTTTTCACATAATAGTCCTAACCAAATATAAAATTGGGAAAATTTTATTGAGCCTCTAAGGATGTGAAATAATTTCAGTCAACCCCAAAACTTTCTAAAAAGTCATTGCTCCCACCTCATGGATCAAAATGAAATTAAGTTTTGTAGGTGAAAAGATAATATTGCCCTTCTTTTACTTTTTTTTTTCTTTAGAAGATCACTTACAAGAAAAATAAGGGCATTTACAAAATAAAAATAAAAATATTTACAAGACAAATAAAGTGATTTGGAATTAAAAAAATTTGGTCATTTATAAGACAAATATGAAAATTCACAAAATAAATATGGGCATTTACAAGATAAATAAAGGGATTCAAAAGAATCTAGCGAATTAAAAACATTTTTGGCTATTTACAAGGAAAATATGGAAATTCACAAGACAAATATAGACATTTATAAGACAAATAAGACAATTTACAAAACAAATAAAGTAACGCCATCATTGTCTTTTCAACCCAAAATTTAATTTCATTTTGACTCAAGGGGGTATAATGAAGTTTCAGAAAGTTTTGGGGGTTAGCTAAAATTATGTCACATCCTTAGAGGTAAACTGAAATTTTCCTTATAAAGTTTTCTAACATATTAAATAAATTCTATTACCTAACCATTTTTATTGAGAAAAAAGTTAGCATTTTACAATATACATCAAATCTTAAGCATGACTAAATAAAACCAAGTGAAATCAAATATGCGCATAATTTATTAGGAAAAAGACACATAAAGACCATTACAATAGTAAATGATAGATAGGTGTTTCCAATATTTATATTTCTAGAGAGGTGTGAGTACCTCATTCGTCATTTTGCAAATCAAAAGGAAAAGATACAAATGCTTGTTAGAATTATAAATATTTTTCATCCATCTTCTCTCTCAGACTCAATGATATAGGCAAAATATAAAGCCTAAGACTCCGCAAGTGTATGGACTATATCAAGTAATAAAATGTGAGTAAAATATCATTCCTACGATGACTTGGTATTAACTTGAGCAATGGCTTTACACTTTTGCTCAAGTTGAATCAATACAAATTGAACTAAATATAGGAATAAAAGCTCATTAAAAACATAAATCTAATTAAGGTTAAGGATAAGGGTGATTCTAGATTTTAATTGGTGGCTTGGATTGTTATAACCTTGATAACTTCTTAATATCTAATTTATCCCCTTAATTGTGATCAAGATTATATTTGCTAGTCTAGTACTCTTATTTATCTAATAGTGTCTTTTGATCCACTAAAAGACATTCCAATTATGTTAATCTCCAATGTCTTAGGCGATTAATACTTAATTGTGTCAATTTAAGTGCAAGCTTAATGAGACTATGTAGGGTCGGTAAGTATATGTCTATTCTACAAGCAAATTAAGTCTAAAAACTTGATTCTACACAGCTCAATTGAAGGTCTATTCTAATTTTATATGTCTAGGCTCCTTTAGAATACCAAGTAAGGTTCCAACAAAATTTCTCATCTTTTAGAACAATTAAGCTCATAATTAAATCAACAAGCATAACATTATGACAATTTAAAAGAAGGAATCATCATCCACTAATCCATACTCAAACTAAATAATCTAAAACCAAGGTTTAGCTACATGAACTGAATAATGTCGTGAAAAAAATAATAGCTAGCCAAAAACACAATAAAAGGAAAAAGAAAGAAGAGAAAGGAAAGAAGAAACAAAAATTCAATACTAAATTTTCATCCATACTGTAGATCTTATGCATTTCCAATCTTTAATCTCCTTTCCTTAAATTATAAGCTCTTGTGATGCCATCACCAACCAAGAAAATAGAACACACCCTCCTCTTGCAGCCCTAACATATATAGGTAAATATTACCTCCCAGTGTGCATGTCTATTACAATATATTGGTTCATCTCCTATACATATATATATAACTAACACACACACACACACACACACACACACACACACATATTCATGGGAGAATTGCTAAAAACAACCTTGCAAGCAAATTAATTGCTCATTGCTACCATTGTACACGGTGGGTGGTATGTTGCACACGGGCGGATGGTATGTTGCACACGGGCGGATGATATGTTGCACACAAGGGATGGTGTTTGCATTTTCGCAGGGATGCTTTTTGCACATATGGATACTGATTGCACATGATGGATGATTGCTTGCACATTGGTACCATTTAGCAATTAATTTGCTTAAATGGTATTTTTTTAACCATTTTCCCTATATTCATTCCTTTTATTGCGTTATAGCCACTGTGCGTCTTCTAATTATCCTCCTTTTATGGATTATCATAATATATATATATATATATATATATATATATATATATATATATATATATATATAATACTGATATTTTGTTCTCATTTAAATCTTATAATATCTCCTACAAAATAAGTTAAGATATGAGTAGATTTTATATCAAAATTCCTTTTTATTCTATATTTTTTAAAGAATAGAAAAATATAGAAAATATAATTAAATATGTATAAAATATTAATAAATGTAATCAAATATATTATAAAATCTACATCTATTTAATTATAAAATATATATTTATCACCTGACAGCCTCCCCCTTCTATGCCCCTTTCCGTTCTGCAATGACAACGCCTCCCCCTCTAGTGCTCCTCTTTGGTCTGAGACGCCTCCCCCTCTCATCTTCGGTCTTGATTCTGAGCGCAACACCCTCCCACTCTCGTCTTCATTTGGATTGAAGAACCCAAGAAATTGATGATGAACCAAAAAGCTCATAAATTGTTTTTAATAATATTTAAATAATTATAATATACTACTTTAAAAAATATTTTGAATACTTTTATTTAATTCCATACTTCTCCTTCTCCTAAAAATTATAATTGGATTTAAATCCTGAAAATTTTATTCCATTTTGAGTAAATTACTATTACTCAAATAATTCCTTGGTAAATTTCAGTTTACCAACAAATAATTTCATTGAACTCAAACCAATATCAATGAATATTCACTGCCTTACATTTTTATATTATATTTTTTTATAAGGATAACTTGATACCTTATAAAAGTATAATTAGATCCAATTTATCCAAATTAGACTTTGCACTTCACTTTTTAATAATATTACATTATTTCCTCAATTCTATGTTTCCAGACTTTAAACAATGAATTTGATTTATTTTCAATCTCTAGTTAATGAATAAATAACATCTTAATGTTTGCTTAAACATAAGGAATAAAATTTGGGATTGTATATCCCCCTCCAGTGCCCCTCTCTGATCTGCAACGGCAATGCCTGCCCCTCTGGCGCCCTTCTCCGGTCTTAGACACCTCCCCCTCTCATTTTCGTTCTTGATTCTGAGCGCAACACCCTCCCACTCTTGTCTTCGTCTAGATTGAAGAACCCAAGAAATTGATGGTGAATCAAAAAGCTCACATGTATGACGACATTCAATACTCCTCCTCCTCCTCCTCCGACATTGCTTCATTGTCGATGTGAGATGTGTGGGTTTGATCGTCCTGTAGTGGATTTTCTCCATTCCTTCGGCGATGGTGGTGATTGGGTCTGGAGGTGGACTACGAGATAGAGAAGAAAAGAAAAATGTCATGGAGGAAATCGCCACTTCCTGAAGCTTATAGCCTCACACTCAATTTCCTCAACATATTGGTGGAGGCGAAGAGGATCGATCTGATCAACAACACAGCAAAGGATTACGAGTTTGTATATAATGATTTGACGGACACGGAGCTTGCAATTGTGAGCTCGGTGGTGAAGCTGGAATCGCAGCACTTGGCTTAGATAGCGAAGCAAGTGCAGAAGCTGATTGGTGCAAAAAATATGAGAATCAAGACGTTGATTGATCCAAGTTTGTTGGTGGGCTTTGCAATCAGGTATGGGGATTCAAGGTCTAAATTGATTGATATGAGTGTGAAGAAGCAACTTGAAGAAGTTGCTGCTCAGCTTGATTTAGGCAATAGCACACTCACTGTATAATGAGCTTCTTGGTGGAAAAAGTTCCATCTCTAATGGTTCAATTCAATTTTAGCTGCTTTCATAAACTGTTATGGGTATACAATGAGTTGGTTTCATGGTAGAAGAATCTGGAGGGGGTCCATGAAGAAGATGACATAGTCCACATGCGATGGAGTCCAGCGGTCAATTTGAAAATAATAACTCTTGAATATGGAAATCACAACTATACATTTAAAAATGTCAACAAGATGAGAAGGAAAATATAAATTAATTCCTAAAATTGATATGGGTTTACTAGGTTTAGATTTGAAAATCACAACTTCAGATATGGAAATGATAACTATCTATTTAAAAATGACTACTTATGAAAATGAGAAGGCATACTTATATGCACATATTAATTCCTAGAATGTATATAGGTTTACCAAGTTCAGATTTAAAAATAACAACTTTGGATATGGAAATGATAATTATCCATTTAAAAATGACCCCTTGTGAAAATAGAAAGGCATATATATAGGTTAATTTCAAGACTCAATATTGATTTACTAAGTTTGAATTTGAAAATAACAACTTTAGATATAAAAATGACAACTATCCATTTAAAAATAATAAATTATTCTTACTGGAGCTTCGGTAGGGTATGTCACTAGCGCCAGCCACCGCCTAGCAACAGTCAACGATGAGGGTAGGGGTTACTTTTTTAAAAAAAATTGTGTAAAAAGAATGTGTCTTTTCTTTTTTATCTGTAAAAGGATAAATGAGGTACTCACACCTCTCAAAAAATATGAATATTGGAAACACATCTCTGACTTTTACTATTTATAATGATCTTTATATTTCTTTTTCCCTAATTTATTTTGTTCTCCATAATAATCTACTTTTGTTGTCTAGTATGAAAGTTTTCAATTTGGATGATGAGATCTTTTCTATATTTGAAATTCAACTGGGCTACAAAAAAGGCTCTTTTATCAAAGCAATAATATGGATGACGTGGGCTCAACATTATTAAAAGGCCAAGACATTCTGCTCACTACAAGCCCAACAGAGAAGCAATGCAACAACCCTTCATTACATGGAAATATCACACTCGACACCATTACATCATCTTGAAATGTTTGATGCTTCTAGTACCCTTAAAAGTAATCCTAACTTAATTAATTTTTGATGTACTTAGTACTTTGAAGTACTTTTTTAAGTAGCAATTAGTATCTTAAGTAAATTTTAATACCTATAATATTTTAAAGTATTTTTTAGTAGTACTCAGTATTCTAAATTTAAAGTGTTGAATGCTATGGAGAAAAATATTTTACAATAAAATTGCATAAAAATTATATTATGATCAATCTATGATATTGGCATTACTAAAAAATATTTTAAAATATTAGGTGCAACTTAGCCATTTTATTTTTTAGAATTACTATAAGGTTTAAAGAAGGGATCTAATCACCCAAAAGTTCTATATAATAATTGATGAGCATGCAATCAATAACAAATTTTAGGACAATAAATGACATAAGTTGATGTTTTTTACTATTTGTAATTAAATCTTTTCCTTCGTTAATTCTCCCTTTATATTTTCACATGGAGATTTGAGATAAAAAATTTAAAAATCTTTTATCCTTAGCGATAGTAGTAATAACAATAATATAAAATTACATAAAAATAATCAAGTAATTAGTTTGTTAAGTAACAATGATGGTTTCTTTATCACGACTAATATTTAATTTTTTTAATTGTGATATTTGGAAAAATTAATTATTTAATCCTTATAATTTGATCGAGTTTTTTGCGACTTAATCCTTATAGTTTAACTTGTCACGACTCAATCCTTATAGTTTCCTATTTTTTATAAAAAATCTGAGTATCTCATAACGCATCCTATGTGGCGCTGAAAGGGATAAAATGTGCTTATTTGGCATTCTTGTTGTGAGGGTTAGAGTAAAAATGTTAGGTTCTCACTTCTCTATTTTCTCTGCACAGCTTTCTTCTTCCTCCAGCTCCTTGCTTTTTCCCCCTCCCCTCAGCCACACTTTTAGGGCCTGTTTGGTTCAAAGGGAGGGGATGGGAGGGGAGGGAAGGGGAGATAATAATTAATTTATCATTTTATCCTTATATGTTAACTTACATTTTTTATGCTTATATAAAAAATTTAAATTAATTTTTTTAAAATAAAATTTATTTAAATTAGTTTACACCTCAATATAAATCAAATAAATTATTAAAATTCAAATTTATTTTACCAAGCGGACACAAATTTATTTTAATTCACACTATTGGAATTACTAAAATAATTATTGGTAAAAAAATGAGATTATAATTTTGTGCAAAAGAAGCATCATAGAAGCTGTGAGAGACGAGGTTAGAACTCTGTGAGTGCGTGTTTTTATTTTTTACTCAAGGATATAACTGAAAATATGAAAAAGTCTTGGGCGTAAAATAATCAAATTTTTGCTTTCTTCCAAATCTCCCCAATTTGAAAGGAACAAAATGGAGGGGAGGGGAGGGATTCGGAGCCCCTCATGTGGCTCCCCTCCCCTCCAACCAAACAGACCCTTATGATCTCTCCCTCTGGTCTCTTCTCAACATTTGTACATTTCAAGTTTGCCAATTTTAACTAATAATTGTTGAAATGATTTCCATCTCATTTTCCTTTTAATTTACCCTATCACCAAATTAAAGACATTTTTTACTACAAAATGAAACAGTTCACACTTCCAAAAATCCATTCATTCTCATAATTGAATTCCAAACTTGGCTCAAATCTCATCCCTTCAAGGTCCTTTTGTTCCCTGTACAGACTGAGAATGTCATTTTCCTAGCAATTCGCTTATTCACAATCACGTATGGTAACACCCTTCCCTCACCCTCCCATTCCTCCTCTAGCAGCTCGTTGTTGGAATCCGTTCGCAGGAAGATCCTCTTTGGTATACTTACCCTCATATCATCATACAAGTAGAAATGCCTTTTAGATATGTTAGGAATATTAATGTTAGTATTTAATGTTTTCTACTATACATGTTTAGTATCATAAATAGGCATGCATGTAGTTGGGTCTCGTGGTTCGGTGGTTATGAGAGTCAGGACATTTGTAATACTTGTTCACGTATAAATACCAGATAGAGAGGTCAATAATTGTTGCTCCTGTTTCTTACTTTAGTGGTCCATGTGCTATTGTTTACATGATATCAGAGTATATATGACTATTCCTTATTTGTTAAACAAGAAAAGGGGGAAATCACATTAGTCTTAGCTTATGTAGATGATTTAGTCATTGCTGGTAATAATGTACAAGAAAATGATAAACTAAAGGCACATCTACATAACAAATTTAATATCAAAGATCTTGGACAACATAGGTATTTTCTGGGATTGGAGTTAGCTAGATCTAAGAAAGGTATCATTTTTAATCAAAGAAAGTATGTGCTAGAACTTATTTATGATATTAGCTTAAGTGGTGCTAAGCCATTGCAAGTTCCTATGGATCACAATATAAAATTAAATATTGAGGGAAGAGCAACAACAAGGTAAAGAAGGTTGTTCGAAATAAAGACAAGAAGAAGAGGAGGAGGTTTCAATAAGTGGACCCCTTTTTGCATGAACCCATTGCCTATAAGAGGTTGATAGGTAGGTTATTTTATCTCACTGTTACTAGGCCTAATATTTGCTTTATTATGCAGACTTTGAGTCAATTTATGAGCACACTGAGGAAATCGTGCATAGAAGCAGCAACACGAGTCATGAGGTATCTCTAAGGGAACCTCGGATTAGGCATACTCTTAGGAGCTACAAAGGAGAGAAAGCTAGAGTGCTTTGTTCATTCAGATTAGGCAGTATGTTAAGACCCAAGGAAGTTTGTAACTAGTTAACTGATTAAGCTGAGTGGTTTGTTGGTCTGCTGGAAGTCGAAGAAACAACAAACAATATCCAAGTCATCTGCAGAGGCAGAATATTGAACCTTAGGTGTAGCGGTTTTATAGGTGATTTGGCTTACCTAGATGATTAATGACCTTGGCATGGGAGATTTTATACCTGTTTATGTATTTTATGACAACTAAGTGGCAATTCATATCATAACAAACCTAGTAATCCATGAACAGACAAAGCACATCGAAATTGATTGTCACTTCATCCATTAAAGTTACAGCAAGGTGTTATTCGTCTATATCATGTGGACACAAAGAGTCAATAAAAAGATATCCTTACTAAAGGATTGGGAAGAGAAGATCATGGGAGAGTACTTAGCAAGTTGGGCACCATAAATTTCTATAGGCTACAACTTGAAGGGGGTGTTAGGAATATTAATGTTAGTATTATAATGTTAGTATTCAATGTTTTCTATTGTATAGGTTTAGTATCATAAGTGGGCCTGCATGTAGTTGGGCCTAGTGGTTCGATGGTTATGAGAGTCAGTACATTTATAATAGTTGTTTAGGTATAAATAAGATAGAGGGGTCAATAACTGTTAATCTTGTTTCTCACTTTAGTGGTCTATGTGCTATTGTTTACAAGATATAAAAACAAAAAAGAAATGCCTTTCATTTTCAGTGTCTGCAATATTTCTCATCGATGCTGATTTGCTCTTATGAATAGCTCTTGAATGTTTCCTTGGCTAAGGGTATAAGAAGCACATGTGAAGAGAGTAATACGCCGTTTGGTATCATGGAAGAGTTTTTGATGGAAGTAGAAGTGGAAATTGAAGTGGAACTGGAGGTGAAAATAGGGTTAAAAGTGTGTTTGGTATGATTATGAAAGTGAGATATAATTTTTAATTAAAATATGTATTTAAAATGTGTAAATACTAAATCACCCTCCAAACCTAGAGGGGAAAAACTTGGAATTTGATAAAATATAAGAGGGCATAATAGTCAACAAAATTCCACTTCCATAGAAGTGGAACCAATTCCTTGGGTAAGGTGGTGGAAGTCACTTCCATCATTTTTGGTGGAAGTCACTTCCCTAGAGAAATGCCTTCAACCCTACTAAACACACAAAATATGAGTTCCATCTCTACTTCCACTTTCCACCTTCCCACTTCCATGATACCAAACGTGGCCTAAAGTTAAGAAGAGGGGGAAAAGCAAGGAGCTGGAGGAAGAAGAAAGCTGTGTGGAGAAAAGAGAGGAGTGAGAATCTGACATTTTTACTATGACCCTAACAACAAAGATGTCAAATAAACAAATTTTATTCTTGTCAGCGCCATATATGATGAGTTATAATCCAAGTTTAGGAACCAAGACCGGACCAGCCAGTCCGGCTTGGGAACCAGCGACCCGGTGGCCAAACCATTCAGTGACCAGTCCGGTTTGGCCTTTTTTTATTATTTTTTTTGAAAAATCAAATTTTTAAGTTTTTCTTTAGAATTTCATATAAATAAGTTTAAAATATTCAATTTCTCACCGGTTTAGCTTCGGTTTAACTCCGATTTGACTCTTGACCCAGTACCCCGATCGGTTCAGTGACCAGTTCAGATTTCAAAACATTGGTTATGATAGATTCATATTTTTATAAAAATTAGGAAACTATAAGTACTGAGTTGCGAATAGTTAAACTATAAGGATTGAGTCATAAACTTGGTTAAAATATAAGGACTAAATAATTAATTTTCCTTTCATATTTTAAATGAGTATTAGCTATTTTCCTTTCTTTAATATTTTGATATCCATCTAAATCATAACATTTTGCCAACAAATTGTTCACCACTAATCAGTGCCTCCTAACCAATGAATAGAAAGCGAAAATGTGGAGATTTTATCAAATATTCATACATTATAACTTTAAAAAACAGCTTAAGCATTTGGTCACTAAGGGGTGGTAGGGATCAAACTCCTTATTAAATGCTTAAAGAACCTAATTTAGTGCCAACTGTGCTAGGCCTCTTAATTGAATGAATTAATTAATTAGATCAACTACTAATAATAAAAAGTAACTTAGTAGCTAGCAATAGGATTTATGGAGTATTAAGGAAAAGGTGTAGTGGGCGTCCCATAACGCCAATAAAGATGTTAGTTTTGCTTTTTCCTCCATGTAATCTCTCTTCAGCAATGTTGGAGAAAAAAGTGTATTACTTCGTCCATTCCTGCTATTTAAGAATTTGATTAGCATATTGATTATTTGAGAAATATGATTTATATTTTAGAATCTCAATCTCCTTTAATTTTTTTTAATATATACTCTTAGTTTATTTTAATTAACAATTAAGGGCCTATTTAGTTTGATCTCATTACACCATGTAGTGCAGTACAATGCGATGGAATGCTATATTAATTACAGGGCTAGTGTTTGGTTTGATTTTTAAGTAAGGTACAATGGGTTATTTTCTTAATAATTTTTTAATAATTATTTAAAATTAATATATCATACAAATTCTATTTTACCTATAATATAATCTTTATAGAAAAAATAGTAAAAAGTGTTAGAGCAAGCTTTTCACCCAAGAGGGGGGGTGAATTGGGTGATAACAAAATAATCGAAAGCTTAAATTCAATTTATAAAACTTAAAGTACAGTTAATGAAAGGAAGAGATATCACCGAGATTCACACAGAGATTTATACTGGTTCGGTCTCAACCACTTGACCTACGTCCAGTCCTCAGAAATCCTTCTGAGCTTTTTACTATATCTTCCAAGATTCAGTGGGTTCTTGGCACCACAGTACAACCAGCAAGTTCCTCTAGACACTCGCTCCCCCTTACACAAGGTAATCACAAATCCCTACTTAAGTTTCCTCAACCTTAAGTTAACTCTATTGAAAATAATTAAGTATGAATGACAAATCTCTCTCACAGAGTATGTAGATAAGAACTGAAGCACAAATGATGAACTGAAGCTTTTGTGAGGATATTGCTTGTGGAGTATTCAGGCATCTTTTTTTCTTCGTTGTTGTATTTTTCAAATGGTTGGACATATATAATAGAACCACTTGAAGACCGTTGTAAATTTGCCCGTTGATTCAAAGATGCTTCTGACAAATGTAACAGCATTTGTCTTCCGTTACTTTTGAATTTCTGCTGCTACCATGAATAGTTGTCGTTTGAGTGGAGTGTTTAGTTACAAGTCAAGTGCGTGATGGTGGAGTACAGCTGTAACACACTTATGAATATAACCGTTAAGCAATATTTGTATCTCAACAAATTAATATGGATTACTGGAGGTGTTTTATAAAAAGTGACAGAATAAAACCATAGAGAGTGATCCTATTTTCGCAACTAAGTATTGAAATGATATATCATATGATTTTGATAGCTATTTGGAGAAATCAGTAATAATAGAATTTCACTAGAAAAATCAGTTGAGGTAAAATCACATGGAAACAATAGATCATTATATGAGCAAGAGCAATATCACTGGAAGTGAATATAATGTCATTGGGAGTGATTTTGAAAACTTTGAAAGCTTCTGTCAGTGATTGCTGGTTCACTGGAAGGGATATTGGAAATTGCATATTTCACTCGAGTGAATTTGGAATCACTGGAAGTGATTTTGTAAATAGTGATTTCTTCTTGGAGTGATTTCCAATTCACTGGAAGTGATTTGCAACTTTTCAAACTTCACTCGAGTGATTCAAGATCACTGGAAGTGATTTGGTGAACAGTGAAATATTCTTGCAGTGATTTCCAATTCACTGGAAGTGATTCAGCGAAAATACAACATCACTCGAGTGATTGACGATCACTGGAAGTGATTTGAAAAACAGTGAAATTTTCTTGAAGTGAATTCTAGATCACTGCAAGTGATTGGCCGTATCACTCGAGTGATACACAATCACTGGAAGTGATTTGGCGCATCACTCGAGTGATTCAGAATCACTGGAGGTGATTTGCAAAACCGTGGAATTTTCTTGAAGTGAAATCACAATCACTGGAAGTGATTAGCCATATCACTCGAGTGATTCACAATCACTGGAAGTGATTTGGCGCACCACTCGAGTGATTCAGAATCACTGGAAGTGATTTTCAAAACAGTGAAATTTTCTTGCAGTGATTTCGCGATCACTGGAAGTGAAATTGCGGATCACTCGAGTGATTTCCCATATCACTCGAGTGATCTGTTATTTTTCGCAATCACTCGAGTGATCTTGAATATCACTCGAGTGATTAATAAAATCACTCGAGTGATCTTGCACAGATCACCAGAATTGATTGCTTTGCTGGTAATTAATCCATGAGCTTCCAAAACATGATTTGTTATCATCAAAACATGAAATCTAACAAAAAGCCATTGTGTTGCCTTATAATAACTATCACACTATCTCACTAAGGATCATCTAATGTCGATGGTTGTAGTGGTGGAGACGACAGTAATAGTGATGTGGCGATAGCAATGGTAGGTGTTGACAGCTATAACGGTGGAGGAAAGAGGTAGTGGTGGCGGGGGCGACAACGGTGGAGGTGGTAACAGTAGGGGTTGGTGGTAAAGGCGATTGAGGAGAAGGAGGTAGTAGAGGCAATGACGGAAATAGTAGAGGTGGCAGCAGCTAAGGGTGGTAGTGATGGCTATGGAGGAGGAGGTAGTGGTGACAATGGAGGCAATAATGGAGGTGGAGGTGGCGGCAGCTGGGGTGCTGACTATGACGGTAAAGGAGGAAGAGGTACTGGTGACGGAGGCGGAGGTGGAAGAGGTAGTGGTGGTGACGACGGCAATGGTGGAGGAGGCGAAGGTGGTAGTGAAGGAGGAGGAGGTAGTGATAGTAGTGGGGTTGGCGACAATGGTGATGGAAAAGGAGGAGGTAGTAGTAGGAGGTAGCGACGACAGCCACAATGGTGGAAGTGGCGGTGATAGCAAGGGGGTTTCAGCAACGATGATGGAGGATAAGGAGGTAGTGGTGGCGGCTGTTGTGGTATGGTGCGACAGTTGAAATGAGACAAGCGAAACAAAAATAAATGAAACTAAAAGGTAAATTAGACTTTTTTTAACTATGCAATAGGGTAGTAATGAGTATTTATAGGGGAAGAGGTATGAATGAGGATTACCATGATAAATCCTATTACCATGCTAAAGAATAACCAAACACTCTTATCTTAGTAATGCAATCATGATTACCATTGCAGGCATGCAATGCAATTGAACCAAACGAGCTCTAATACTGTTTGGGATCGTTAACATAAGGATATTTATGTGATTAAGTTATGAGGACTTATATTTTTTATTATGATTGTATAAATGTAGAACAACTTTTTGGTGACCTAATATGGAAACAATAATTCAAAGAAATTGATGTGGACTTGTGATATGCTTGCCCCCTATCACTGTCAAAATCAAGGGTTGAGATAGTCAATCTTAATCGAAATTTTAGAAATCTATTATCAACTGTGTTAAAGTGTCTAGCACATTAAAAATGCTATATCTAGTAGATCTTGCCCTAAACTTAAACGGCTGTTTAGAAGTGGAAGTGGAGCGGAGGGAAAATTTTGGTAGGTTGGATGTAAAAGAATTAGAGAAGTAAGATTATAAAATTTTATTGAGGAGAAGATATAAGATAAAAGAGTAAAAGGATTTAATTAATATCATTTAATCTCAGTTTTTAATTTTTATTAAATATAACTCATAAAGATTTTTCTTCCCTTCCCCTCACTTCTAAGTCTCCCTAAATGATTAATCTAAATAAGTTTGATCTTGTTGGGCAAGATGATCAACAAAACTCTTGAAAAGGCTAGATTCTTAGGCCTTGTTTGGTATGAAGCATTGGGGCAGGGACCGGGCTAAATTGTTTTGTTTGGTATGAGGGGCTGAGGATAACCTGGAATTAAGAGTACTATGAAAGTGGTATTGCTGCAAAATTACATCCTCCCTAGTATTGGGGGAGTATTACTGGGATTAGAAACTTTTGTGATAAAATTGTCCCTGTTTATAATGATTTTTAGACCAAAGTGCCTTCATCCTATTTCTCCTCATATTGCCGCTTGATCTCTACCATTTCCCCATGTCCGTCTTCTCCCTTATCCTTGTCATCTCCGGTCACCTTCTCCATCTTCGGTCATAATCTCTTTCATCTCTGATCTAGTAAGCATCGTCGTCTCACCTCTCCCTTTGTGTCATCTAACCTTTAACCCCCACCTCTCATCTCGTCTTTTTCCTTCTCTGTCAATGACGTCTTTGTTGGCGGCAACCATCGCCCCTTGTTTCTCCCCCTTTCTCTAATATTTTCTTCTTCTATGTCGACATGAAATTAACCACAGTATATGACTATAGTTTACAATCTTCGTTTCTACCAAATTTGTCTTTTAATTTCTCTTTTAATTTGTTAAATAATCTTTGGGAATCTCAACCACATATTTGGTTCTCAAAATTCAATTTTCACATATTTGGAATCTCAACCTTGCTTATTAAATATTGTTGATATTTGATATTGATATTATATCCTATATTAATATTTACTCATATTGTATTTATCTTAGAAATATAAATCTAAGACAATATTATGATTATATTTTAATAGATAATATTAGATATCAAATGTTATAAAATACAAAAGTATTTTTGTTTTTCAATACAAGTTTAGGATTCCGCATCTTTTGATGACAATCAATCCATCATTTTGTAATTTAGTTAAAAAAAATTTAAAAATAATACTAAGTTGCTCAAATGTTGCAATGATGAGTTATAGAGAAGATGTGGTGACCGGGTTTAGGGTTAGACAAGGATATTATTGTACTTTCATAATTTATAGAAGATTATAAAATAAAATTAATGAGAGCATTCTCATCAAATATTACTTGCTACCAAACATAATTTAATAGCCTTAGTCCAGAACCTTAAATCATTAGATTTTGCTTCCTTGAAACTTTTGTAGATAGGGATCAAAGGCAAGGTGAGACACTATTTAATTAGCTTTGACTCTTTCCCATGACGCCATCAAACTTATCCATCTCCATCCACCCATCCATCTATATTCCATACTTAAATTAAGAGAAAATTATTATATATGTTGATATGTTCTACTAA
This sequence comes from Albizia julibrissin, assembly GCA_037074505.1. Lineage (NCBI taxonomy): Eukaryota > Viridiplantae > Streptophyta > Magnoliopsida > Fabales > Fabaceae > Albizia > Albizia julibrissin. Next base: position 46,348,207 of record CM073478.1, on the reverse strand, counting down.
AGGAAAAAAAGAAGAATTAAGGGATGGAGATAGGAGAAAAAAGTGACTTGATTCATTAATTTATCAGTATATACATATATAATATTGAGTTGTTGATGACGTTGCATGATATTTGTTATATCCATCATAATCTACTGAGCTTATCATGATTTATAGATCTAACAGTATATTAATATAATATTTACAAATAATAATAAAGATAAGAATACTAATAATCCTAACGTCATATTAGTTGGTGTATATTGACAATGGCCAATTTGCTAATGATGGTCTGAAACTTGTCTCTTCCAAGGGGCTTCACGAATATATCAGCGAGGAGCAATACATTTCAACATGTTTTGTGCACTCATGGAAGACGAGGTTAACATCAATATGTAAAGCAGCCTAGCTATCACAAAATAATGTAGTGGCCTTTGTTTCTCCTTAAGCTCTTACAATAACCACCATAGCCATATTAACTCACTCACCATGTTTTCCATTGCGCGATATTCTGCTTTGGCGGATGAGCGGGCCATAATGCTTTGTTTCTTTGCACTCCAAGAGACAAGTGAACCTCTTAAGGTAAAGTAGTAGCCTGACCTTCTTGTTGACTTACAGCAACACCAATCGGCATCGCAATATGATAAGAGCTCACAAATACCTCAATTTTTGAGTAGAATGCCTTGTCCAGGTGTCCCTTTCAAGTGGCATAACATTCATTCTAGTGCATCCATATGAGTACGAGTTGGTCTGCTCGAGTATTGATTCAAAATATTCAAAGGGTAAACTAAGTCCGTCCTTGTTACATATAGTCAGATAAAGGAGTCTTTGCATGTAGTTGACTAAAGCTACTTTAATGATAAGTCTAAATTGTTTTTAATTGATTGTTATACGAAACCCCTTAAGGATGATCTTTAACCCTATCAAATTGAAAATTTCTGCGTCTACTGAAAAGCTTTGTACAACCGAGCCTCAACACATAACTCTGGGGAAATTAGATTTATTATTTGAACAACCAAACTTTACAATGTACAAAGACCCTTATTTATACTATACAACCCTCAATATATTAGGCCTCACTGTGGACCACATTGTAATAACACTAAACAACAAATTAGACTAAAATAAATATAATAACAAAACAACACTAATTATCCTTTCTTACACTCCCCATTAAGTTGGGATTGTAATTAATATCATAAGTCCACAACTTTAAGATTCTTCCAATTTGAAATACAAGGGGTATTTTCCAATCTTGCTGATCTTTCACACTAAGAGGCCTTGGTGGGGAACGCAATACTAGCACTACGAAAGAACCATAAGGCTTTGCCTTTTAAACTATCTTATGCTTAAAATTTGCATGCTCAATTGGATCCACGTGCATCTCAACCATCCTAATAATCATTTTTTTGTTCTACTAGATTGTTATGGAGGTATATACATAAAAAAACTTTGGATCAAAGGATTGTTTAGGCACATTTTTTGGCTATGTTACGCTCAATCTCACATTAGTTATCTTCTTAAGGGTAGCTTTTATTTCCCATGTTGTTTTCTCAATATCTCTTTGCCTCTCCTTATCCTTATCCATACCATCTTCTTCTTCATCATTCTTTAAGAAATTTGACACCAGATCTTTGTGTTGTAAATATACAATTCTCTTAGCATTCTCATTTTGCTTTAGCATCACAACATTTGGGCATCAACTGTAATAAGAAGAGTCATTGAGCCCAGTTTTGATAATTTCTCCCTCTCCATGTCAAGGGGTATTGGGAAATATGGATCTTAGGAAATGCTCCTCTATCCCCACAATCCTTTAGCTTCCTAGGCATAAAACTTGCACACTTTAAATAAGGAGGTACGGGCTTTTTCTGAACCACTGTAGATTTTCTAGTCTCAGATGATGAATTGAATCTTTGTTTGAACCATATATCACTAGCGTAGTCATAATATTTCCTCAATTCAATTGATATTTGCTTCTCTAGCCTTCTCCTTTGCAGCATACAATGAATTGAAAACATTTGCAAACTTATCATTGATATGAACATCTTGAAGGCCTCTCCCATCAAAGGCGAGGCTCTTGTCCAGCGGGATCACAAAATATTAATAAAAGCAAATATCAAACTATTAACTTTTGAATCACATCATGTTTTAAGTTAATCATTATTTCATTTAAAACAATCTTCAGTCATTGAGGAAAAGCTCACAAAGCTTTTAAACAATAATTTTCCCAGTCCTTATACATGCAATACTTTGACACTGAAAATTGAAAAACTTAAATCCAAGTTTCCTTTTCATGGAAAAAATCAAAATAAGCCTTCAAATATTGAGTCTTCTTCATATTGATGTTGCAGCAAGTAAAGCAATTCCAAGAGATGCAAGTATTGTTCCTCGAAAACCAATTTAACTAATAGCATCGGAGTTGTGCTTCCTCGTCTGAACCTCATTTTCTTTTGAAGACAAATCTTTAATCAATTTAGGTAACTTTACTAGTGTTGGATCCAGAGTAGGTGTCTTATGTTGAAAGAAATCTAAAGGAAGGAGCACCTTGTCCACATGATGAATCGCAAGTTGCTTATCGGAGTACACAACGCTAGGTATCATGGCATTCACCACACCTGTCAAAATATTTAGTTGCAACTCACAGGGTTGTCTCTGACCAATATCCGAACTGGGTTTATCAAGAAATCGAAGTTAGAGCTCAACACATAAATGGGGAACACGTGGAACTTTACAAGTTCAATCTTTTGATTGTCATCCAGAGAATTCAGGAACCTTGCCTTGAGTTGTGAAAAGGCACCATCTTTGGGAGGAAGGATGGTTAATCCTCCATATCGTGTTGTGATGAGCTATGAATTTATTTGGCTAATTATTTAGGTTGTTTTAAGTAGTCGAATCAGGATACTGAAAGATGTTGGAGGGGTTGGATCTCTAAGGAGTACAAGAATAAGAGATGAAGAAGAAAGAAGTGCATAATGTCTTTAAGGAGTGGGCAACGCTTTTCTTTACACTTAATTTACCCCCACCTATACCTATCTTATAAGGAGCAATTTGGATTGATGGGCGAATTTTCTATAGGATACAATTAAGACCCTTGAGTATGGATTGCACTCTTAACACTCAAGCCAAGGCAAAAATGATTTTTACAAAGTAATAATTTGACTTTATCTTTGTGTGCATTTAAGGATAAAAACAACGATTTTAATCTTTTGTTGTTTTGTAATTTCTGATGTTTGATCGTATGTCACAAATGAAGTGATGTTGTATGGTATTTATAGACCATGAAGTAATGTCTTGAAATTGTGTCTCTTGAAGCAACGACTCTTCAATTAAAAGTCATAACCATATGTTAGATTCATGAACCCTTATAAATCAACATAACTTAAATAATCAATGGTTATTTAAAATAACCCTTCCATCAAGAGCTACACTTTTATAGTAGCTATGTAGGTCCTTCTTGAAAAACCAACTCAATCTTTTACCAAGTAGTAGTTACCACACCTTTTCTTAGGTGTCTTTAGAAACTAAAGAGACATGACCTTGATGACCTTTAGTGTTATAACTCCTTACAAAATCCTTCATATAAATTACTTAATTTATAAGGACATGTCTTTTCAATAAGCACATCTCTCCATTTTAAAATATTCCAACAATCTCCCACCATTTTAAAATGATCACAAGCTCTTATCACTTCGGAAATCTCATGTTGTCAGTAAAGGTATCTCGAGGATTTGAACATTTACTCAAGTAAGACATAGTTTCACCTATTCGAAATAATATGGAAGACAAAGCTTTGAACCAATTATTCCATATAAACAGGTGTGCATGAATTACGCATGGGATATCGAGCCATTGTATGCCACTTTAAATGACACGTTTGCTCGTGGCCTTGTGTCCGTATCCTTTTCATGAGAACTTTTCAGAGTTAAGCCCTTGGACTCTTAGAAGCGCCCTCACTTCATTCTCATATAGGTAGACTCTGTCAAAAGCATCATTATGATAAATGCTACATCAAATAATGCTTACAGGTTTATTAAGAGCCAATTTAAGGCTCAACCTACCCCCTTTCTAGTCTCATGGTTATTGACTACTTTCCAACCTGGGATGTATTAAAAGTTAAGTAATTGCAATTACTCTTATGGCATACTTTTACCATTAAACTCAAGACTTGATATGATGGTCTAGTGTGAGTTGGGTTTTCACTGTTGATGATTATCAATGCTTATAGGGCTTCAACCCCATCCCTTTTAATATTTTTAACACTAAATCCCTTATCAAACCTTTTGTCAAAAGATCTGCAAGATTTAATTCAGATCTTATATAACTAATAGAAATTATTCCATTAAAAATGAAATCTTTCACATTGCTATGTTTTAGGTCAATATGTTGCAAATTTCCATTATAAATTTGGCTATAAGTCCTTGCAAGAATATATTAACTATCACAATGAATAGATATTGGTAGCTAACTTCATACTAGAGTCAAACAATGAATAGCATAACAACAATCAAAGTCATTAACATATAATTAAAAAATCATGGCTCTTTATTAAATTTACCATGGTCAAATCTGTAAATAGAATTTATAGTTCTATCATTCCCTTTTTTCTGAGGTCTTATAAAACTATCCTTCCTCCACTACATGTGCCATTTCATGAGAATTGATGCCTTTTGTATTATAGATCATTAACCATAATCTGATCCTCTTCTAAATGAAGATAATCCTTAACTGCTCAAAATATATTTACTTTTTATGTTTTATTATGACTCTATTTCAAATCTTTTTATGAAGGATGAAGTGCTATCTATGATTGATGATACAAAAATAAATTCACCCATATGCATGTTAATTTGTTTGAAATTATTCAAACCATGTTCAATTTATGCATCTATTCTATCATGTATTTTCATCAATCATTCTGGTTAAAATTAGAACACAACATGATAATTATCAATTCATCTAATTGACCATGCTCCTTCATAATATATTTTCATCAATCAATTCAAAATAAATCATGCTCCTTATCACTTTCTAATCATGATTAAAAATATCCTATGATTCCACAAGCAAATAAACCCTAAAATTTAAAGCAAAATAATTGTATCATACTATATAATGAATAAACCTCTTAATTCTAAAAATGATATTCAATAAAGAGATGCAAATAAATACTTATATGTCCTCTTTGCCATTGACCAATTGAATTCAAGATGATTCATTTTCAAAGATGCTAGATCAAACCATCCATTTCCTTCTCTTTCATGAAAGATTCTTAAGTGACAAAGGGCGTTGATTATGCAAGGGACCCAAGAATTGCATTTCGCTATAGAAAATGTCACATGCCTAAGCATAATCCTTTATTTTGTTCACCAAATAGATGCTACCATCTTCTAATTTGGATTTTCTAATTTGGTCGTTTATGCAACAATATCTATAGATCAAATGAGAGTGAGCAAATTGATGCCTTCTCAAAAGTTGCCTCTAAGTCTTTATTCCAATATTACAAAGTTGGTATTCATCTCCTTCAAAGAAACCATTTGTATTCACAAAACTAAGCCTAAAGATTGTTGGAGGGGCTGGATCTCTAGCAGTATAAGAATTAGAGATGAAGAAGAAAGTAGTACATAATGTCTTTAAGGCATGGACAGTACTTTCTTTTAGGCTTAATTCACCCCCACCTATATTATCTTATAGGGTGCAATTTGGATTGATGGGCAAATTTTCTGTAGGATACAATGAAGACCGTTGAGTATGGATTGCACTCCCAGCACTCAAGTCAACGCAACAATGACTTTTACAAAGTGATAATTTGACTTTATCTTTATATGCACTCAAAGACAGAGGTAATGAGTTTGATATCTTGTTGTTTTGTGATTTCAGATGTTTGATCGTATGTAAAAAATGAAGTGATGGTGTAAGGTATTTATAGACCATGAAGTGATGTCTTGAAGTGGTGTCTCTTGAAATAACACATCTTCAATTAAAAGTCATAATCATATGTTAGATTCATGAACCCTAACCTAATAAACCAACATAACTTAAACAACCAATGGTTATTTAAAATAACTCTTCCATCAAGAACTACACCTTTATAGTAGTTATGTAGGGTCTTCTTGAAAAACAAACACAACCTTTTACCAATTAGTAGTTACTACACCATTTCTCAGGCCTTTTTAGAAACTAAAGAAATGAAACCTTAGTAACCTTTAGTGTTATAACTCCCTACAAAACCCTTCATATAAATTACTTAATTTATAAGGACATGTCTTTTCAACAAACACATGTCTTCATTTTAAAATATTCCAACAAAAGACTTAGCCTTTCTCAGGATTTTGATGATGTTGTCGTTAATTGGAAGAATCACAAGTGTCAGAAGGATGTAACATGTATCTCTCATGGAGATGAATCTCTTTTGATGAATTCTGATAAAAATGAAGTTTAAGTATGGTGATAAGGTTCGTACAATAGAGGAATGAGAATGACTCCTTTATTGCATCTTAGTTCAAAGAATTTGGTTGCTAAGCGTTTGGTTTAAATAGTAAACAGAGTGTCTTCATTCGTCTCCTCAAAATCATGCAACTTATAAACCAAATCAATTCCCAACTCATAACCACCAAATTTAGAGGCTCGACCATTTTCGCGCCAAATGAATCTACCTTTTCAGAACTCAAAGCAGGCTTCCTCAACTCTCTCGATAATCCTTGATATATTATTTTGATGATGAATGTTTTATTAAGTTATATGGTGAGGAGAAGAAGGGAGTACGTGCATGTGTATGTTCACTTGAGTACGTGCATGTGAGTATTTGTGTTCATTTGAGTCAATTATATGTATGTATATATAACGCATAGCATGATTTATATGTACGTATGTATAACGCATAGCATGATGAGTTTATATTTTTTTTATGTGTAACACCCACTTCTTAGACCCCTTTGTATTGCATTACGGAAGCATTACTAGCTTAGGGGAACATTGCTTAAGCCCTCAAACCCAAACTTAATCTTTTCTTTACGTGGTCACTATTCATTTTGTAAAGCCGTATTTACCATATTGTTTTTATTTTTATACGTGGTTACTGACTTCTCTCCATTCCTTTTTATCAGAGTTCTCCTCTGTTTATTAATTTGTAGAATGTTCGTTACTAATAGGCTCATACGGTGTGATTACCAATTTCTAGTTCAATTATCGCGCTTAGATAAACATCTATCCGTCATGCAGGTTAAACCATTAACCACGTCAAATGATAATTTTACATAACGGATTAGTTCATACTAATTCTTCTCTTCTCCGTTGCAACTTCTTTACTTGGTACCTTGTTCTGCACTCATCTTCTGTGCTCACTTGCCTATATGGTTGGTTGAGGGAGAGTGAAATTCGAGGGAATCTCAGTAGCAAACTTTGCTAACTATGCATACAAAATATAAGCTTAATGCATGACATACTTGCTTATATAAATTCATGCTAGCATAATGACATACTTTGCATGTTCAATGCTTTACACATTACACCTATGACCATATCATAAGTAAAAATAGAGTTTCAATCATTCATACATGCTTCATACCATTTATCAAAGCAATTAAACACATCAATGTATAAACATACTTAAAATGCAAGTCAGAAAAGTTATACTCGGGATCTTACTACTTTATTAAATTTACTTTAATAAAGTTACTTTATTAGTATTTACTCGAAATCTTACTTAGTTTTTCCTCGGAATGCTACTCGGAATTCACTCAGGATTTATTTAATAAATTGCGTTGCGTATACCTGGGCCTACCCAGTGGTGCCCTTGTGCACCTGTGTCCCATAAGATGGCGCCAGATATCCTTGTAGGGCCTGGATTGCGTCATGTGTCTTATAGACATCGATAATTTCTCCCAACTAATTTCACACATTGGGCCATTATGCAATCTATATAATCATTCTATACTCGGATATAGTTCTTGAAAATCATTTTATCTCCCGGATATTCTTGGAATTTTTTCCAAACTGGAGCTTAGCCGTTTGCCTGATATAGGTTTATCCTCAATTCTCTAAACTCAAAATTTGGGATATTGCATTATGTATGTATGTATAGCACATTGCATGATAAGTTTCTCTCCCTTTTTCTTCTCTTGACTCTCATCTTCTCTATTTTGCTTTATTTTTTTTTTGTCAATTTTTATTTTTTATTTTTAAAAACAAAAATTGTTTCAGAAGGTAATCAAACAGGCCATTAGGTTTCAAGAAACTTTGGTTTTTTAACTTCTTGAGAAATATTCCTCCGGTCCTATTTATAAGGCAGAGAGAGAGAGAAACTTAGTTTTGATCATATTTATAAGATACCTTATTAAAGTTTTGGCCATAAATTGTTTTGGACGATGAGGTGGCATGTATCTTGAGTTCCATGTGTATATATGGGTCAAACTTAACAGTCAAAAGTAACATTTTCAACTTTAGAGTGAGATTGCTATGTTTTTAATGATTTAGGGAGGAAATAAATAAGAAAGAAAACTTCCAGATAGGCAGATATGGCCACACCACGTGAACTCTAACTTGAAAAATTTTAAATATCGAATGGTTATGGATTTAGTAACCACAATTCTATTTTAATAAATATATAAGGAATCATTACAATATAGTTAAACGAGTAAAATATACATTCATACAATATGAAGTATAATTTTAAGAAAATACATGAATAATTCAAGAACAATTCAATATATATATATATATATATATATATATAATTTTTTCAATCACCCTTAACCGCTGACAGAACCTATAGGCTAAACATATAATAAAATTAGTCTCTTTAACAAAAATACATTAAACTCTCCAATAATGAGGTATAACCTGCTCCTTCATGAATACTTCTAAAACAAAAATGACCTTTAACCCTACACAAAAAACTTTAAGAAAGATGATCAACCAATTTCTTTAAAAAAATAAAATAAAATTTGAATTCTTTCAAGGGGAAATTCCAAAAAAAATGCAACCAAAAATAGGAAATCTCAAATTAGTATAGCAAATTTGTCAAATCTCAAATCATTAAGGTGTCAGTATGGACGAGGAATCTGAGATTTTGAAATTTGGGTGAAAAGACAATTTTGTCCTTTATCTCTCCCTCCCTCCCAACTCAGAATAATAACACCGAACTCTTAATTAACAATATCAGCTCTTGATTAACAGTATCGTAATATAAAATATGGTGTTATTAATATAGAAACCAATGTTGTTATTGGCCACTGAAATTTGTGAATTTTAAATTTATCCCTGGAGTTATTAATAGAGAAGACGATTCCGAGGTGAGAGAGAGGGAGAGTTGAATGACAAATTATTTTTTTTGCCAAAATTTCAAAATCTCAGATTCCTTATCAATACTGACACTTGACTGATTTAGGATTTGACAAATTTATTATACTGATTTAGGATTTCCTATTTTTGGCTGCATTTTTCTGAAATTTTCCCTTTTTTCAAATGAGCCATTAATAAGGTAAAATTAAAATAATCTAAATTATTATATTTTTATGAGGAATTACTCCTACAACAAGATTTTAAGGAAGAGACTTAGTTTTTGAGTATATTTAGATTAGCTAAATTTGTTATATTTTAAGGAAACAAAATTTTTGTGCTTTTAAATTAACTTTGAGAATAATTTTTATAATTTATGATATAAATGTGTGAAAATTTCTTTATCACTATTTATAAAAAATAATTTTGAAATCGCGGTTTGTACCTTTCCAAACACTCAACGATGAGATAAGCTCTAATGACAACACGCAACAGTAAGTTTCAAACTAGAAAACATGACAATACTTTAATTATTATTGTAACTTTTCCAATGATTAAGCTGCTTACGTGGAGCTTATTAAAGGAAGTGAAACTCTTGGGTAGCGGTGTGTTACAACCCATGAAAATTAGGAGGCTCCGGAATGATCTAGAGAATTCTAGAGCATTCAAGACAATACCGGAGTACTCTAGAAAAGACTGGAGCATATTGGATATGTCTAGAATAGTATGGAGAACACTAGATAATTCTAGAACATTCTAGGGATATCTCTCTCTTGTATATTCTAGAAGTTTCCTTGTAAATATCTAGATATTATTTGTAGATATTCTTATAGAACATTCTAGAGAGTGAATGTAAACCGTTGGATCAAATTGATCTCCACCGTCTATTAAGGAGGTGGGAAAGTTCTAGAACAAGGGGGAGGTCTATAAATACCCCTCACCCCCTCATTTGTAATAACCAAGCAAAGTATCTAAGTTCTCAAGTTCTCTCAATAGTTTTCTCACTTGTGTTCTCTTGTTTCATCATCTTCTTTGCCTACAACTTGAGGGTTCGGCTGACTTAGCATAAGATCAAGAGGTTGATCACGCTAAGGCTGGTACGGTACAAGGAGAGGGAGTTTTGAATCCATGACAACGTGGTATCAAAGCCAGGTTCGAGGGAGCCGTTGGTTCAAGATCATACTTGTAGGCAAGGATGTCAGGTGTAACTTTAGGCATCACCAGTGAGGCTGCGGTGCATGTCGAGGAGAGAGGAAGGGAATCTCAACCTCCACACCAAGGTAGCAAGAAGCCAAGAAGTACTAGTAAGGTACGTTCTGACGACTTTGCTATCTTGTCGATCAAAATTGATGCTTTAGAGCGAGCCATGGAGGAGGTCATTGGCAAGGTTGAGAAGATTAAGGGTGACATGTGGATGTTAGAAAGTCATACCCTCAATGAGTTAGGAGAGTTGAAAGTGAGTGTGGATACTCTGCAAAACTCTGAGGATCTACGCGAGGAAGGCATGAGATCCTTAGAGACCAGGGTGATAGATGTCATCACAGCTATGCAGAACCAACTCAACTCTCTTCGGACTTCCTTGGAGGGCCAGGGAAGGAATTCGCTAGTGGCTGGAACTAGTGGACCAAGGGAAGTGAGGGTGGATCTTCCCAAACCAAAAGAATTCAGGGGCGTACGAGATGCCAGGGAAGTTGAGAACTTCTTGTGGCAAATGGAACGCTACACAGAGGCCTTGGGGATGAGTGATGATGGTACTAAGGTACGTACTGCTACTTACTTCCTTACCGATAATGCTATGCTTTGGTGGCGAAGAAAGCATGCAGATATAGCAAGAGGACTTTGCACGATAAGAACCTGGGAGGAATTCAAGAAGGAACTGAAGAGGCAGTTCTATCCAGAGAACCTGGCCTATGAAGCTCGTAAGAAGTTGAGGGAGCTAAGACATAAGACCACCATATCTGACTATGTCCAGGATTTCACCTCTTTGACACTTCAGATTCCCAGCCTGAGTGGTGAAGAGCTTCTCTTCAACTTTACGATGGTCTTAAAAATTGGGCTAAGCATGAGTTGCAGCGCCGAGGTGTAAAGGACGTTGATGAAGCTATTGTTGTCGCTGAGAGTTTGACTGAGTATCAGAAGGAGAAAGGCGAAACCTCCAAGCCCAAGTCTTCCGAACCTAATCATGAAAAAGGTGGGGGAGACAAAGGTAAGGCGGTATATAAAGGAGGTGATAACAGGTTCTTGCAGAGAAACTAGCATGATAGACCGAGGAGGAACTTTAATGACCAACTCAAGTGCTTTGTGTGCAAAGGTCCTCACCGAATGAAGGACTGTCCTAAGTTGGGTTCTCTATCTGCTATGGTGGAGAAAACTGAAGAGGAAGCCTGTGTACAGATGGGGTCTCTCAGGCTTTTTAATGCTATGAAGGGGAAGCCCTTACATAAGAACACTGAGTGTGAGTGTTTAATGTATGTTGATGGGAAGATAAAAGGGAAACCCGTAACTATAATGTGTGACACGGGAGCTACACACAACTTCATCACTCCTGATGAGGCCAAGAGGCTAGGTCTTAAGGTGACGGCAGAAGAAGGGAGTTTAAAGGCAGTCAACTTACCTCCTAACCGACTTTGTGGCATAGCACAAGGGGTTGAGCTATGCTTGGGCAACTGGAGTGGTAAGGTGGACTTCTTAGTAGCTCCAATGGATGATTACAATGTGGTATTGGGATTGAAGTTCTTCAGACAGGTAAACGCTTATCCCATGCCATACTACAACTTACTTTGCATCATTGAGAAAGATGATCCTTGCATGATACCTGCCAAGGGGAAAGGCAGCGGTCAACACTTATGTGCCCTACAATTGAAGGAGGGGCCTAGGAGAGGGGAAGTCACCTATCTTGCTTCTTTAAAAGGGGTAGATCCTGATGAAGAGGATAGTCAAAATCTTCCCCTAACGATGCAAAATGTCCTGAAGGAGAATGGAGGAAACAAGGCATCTGGGCTCCCCAAGAGGTTGCCGCCTAAGAGAGAAATGGACCATAAGATTGATTTACAGCCAGGAGCCTACACATGGCCAAATCTTGGCAAGGACAAGCTGAGGTAACTAGATCTTTCCTTGTCAAGGCGGCCAAGAGAAGGAAGAAGTTTGCAGAACGGAAGAAGCGACCCTTTGAATACCAGGTAGGAGATATGGTTATGGTAAAACTTCTTCCTCAACAAGCCTTCAGGAAGGTACACAAGGGTCTCATTCAAAAATATGAAGGCCTTTATAAGGTGATGAAGAGGGAAGGAAATGTTTCATACAAGCTGGAATTTCCTTCCAATTTAAAGATTCATCATGTCTTCCACATTAGCATGCTGAAGCCATATCACGAGGACCAGGATGAACCTACTCGAGGGAATCATCACAGGCACGTCCTGTGATGATGAAGTCTTATGAACATCAAATTGAGGAGATACTTAACCACAGGGTTGTGCAAAGAAGAGGGGTACCTCTAAGTACCCAATACTTGATCAAGTAGAAAGGGCTGCTAGAGAGTGAAGCAACGTGGGAAGCTCAAGAAAATCTTTGGTAGTTCGAAAACCAACTCCACCACTATAAAAATGCATTAGTGATGAGGGCGTCACTAAAATAGGTGGGGGAGAATGTTACAACCCATGAAAATTAGGAGGCTCCGGAACGATCTAGAGAATTCTAGAGCATTCAAGACAATACCGGAGTACTCTAGAAAAGACTGGAGCATATTTGATATCTCTAGAATAGTATGGAGAACACTAGATAATTCTAGAACATTCTAGGGATATCCCTCTCTTATATATTCTAGAAGTTTCCTTGTAAATATCTAGATATTATTTGTAGATATTCTTATAGAACATTTTAGAGAATGAATGTAAACCGTTGGATCAAATTGATCTCCACCGTCCATTAAGGAGGTGGGAAAGTTCTAGAACAAGGGGGAGGTCTATAAATACCCCTCACCCCCTCATTTGTAATAACCAAGCAAAGTATCTAAGTTCTCAAGTTCTCTCAAGAGTTTTCTCACTTGTGTTCTCTTGTTTCATCATCTTCTTTGCCTATAACTTGAGGGTTCAGTTGATAAAATTAAGAAGTTGATCTAAGGCCGGCACAGTATAAAGAGAGAGAGAGTTCTGAATCCGGCTTAGCTTGCATCTTCATACTTCTGTGATCTTCAACGGTCGGTCATTCTCGACGGATATTTTTCAAAAGCTTCGGTTTATGATGTTTGGGAGTGGATAAAGAACAGTGGCGCTAAATTGGGCTCGCTCTAACCTCTATCCTCTCTCATCAGTTCGTTTTTCATAGTGATGAATATGATGGCCTCTCGCGATTGCTCTTCTTGGTTCAGTGTTCGCTTTCCCACCGCTACCTCAGTTTCTCCCAAGCACCATTCCTTTCTCTTCTTCGTCTCCTGTAAGGCCTCCGTTTTCCCAAGCTGCTCGACTGGTTCCACTGATTCATCCTCATCCTCATCCTCAGCTTCATCACCATCTACTCGCTCTTACACTCAACGATGGTATAATCCTCTAAGACGGAGAAATTTCGATCCGGCTCTTGAAATTGAACGCCATTGGGTTGAAGCCGATCATCAAGCGCTCGCATCTACCGGTTTTTCCTCTTTTCTTTCCTCTTTCGTTCCATAGTTTGGAAAAAATCTTCACGTAACCACCGTTTTGAATTTCATTTTTTTTAATTTCATTTTTGTTCACGTAATTACCTTTGATTTTCTGCTTGGCTCCTCGGATAATGCTTTTCAGGGTTTTAATGTCTTTCTTGTTTCTTTGGCTTTGTTGTATGGGGGGAATTCACGAGTTCCAGAAAGATTCACCGTGGTATCTTATAACATACTGGCAGATAGAAATGCTTATGGACACAGAGATTTGTACTTAAATATTCCTTCTCAGTACCTGAAGTGGAATCATCGGAAGAGGGTTATTTGTGAAGAACTCTTGGGATTGAACCCAGATATTATATGTTTACAAGTAAGACATTGTCATCTTTCTCTTATTTTCTTTTTTACTTTTGAAGAGATTAAATCTTTTGTGATTGACTAGAACTGAATCTCAAGAGTAGCTTATGGTAAGTTGGAATAATTTGTCAGGAGGTGGACAGGTATTTGGAAATCTCAAACACCTTGGTTAAAGCAGGATATATGGGTTCTTATAAGGTATAATTTCAATCATAGCAAATTGATGGTAGCAATTTTTATAGGTCATCATCTATATGTTGCTTGGCAAGTCCTGTAACATCGATGATAATCTCTGCTATGTACATATATAGAATAAACCTTCAGTATGTCTTATGAGTTCCACTAACTATGAACCGCCTGAACATATCTTGGGCTAGCTGCCTTGGTTGACCTGATGAGATAAGATCATCAGAACATGCTGATTCAAGAGGCATTCTTGAGTGCTTTATAATTAGTAATCTATTCACCAAATTATCAAGAATAGCAACAAATGAAGAGTTAATGACATATGAAAATGGGTTGCAGAGACGTACTGGAGACAGAGTTGATGGCTGCGCAATGTTTTGGAAAGCTGACAAGTAAGCAAATTATGGTTTAGTTTATTGATTGCCAAGTTTTTCTTAGTTACATGTAACTGATTGATGGAAGATTTCACACCATCATTTTTTCTGTCTGTTAGGTTCCGGTTATTGGATGGAGAGAGTATTGAATTTAAGGGCATTGGTCTCCGGGATAATGTTGCTCAGCTTTCAGTTTTTGAGGTACTAATTATTCGTATAAGCAGTGGTTTTTCCCCCCCATTTTGCATTTGGAATCTTAAGTTATTGTATGAAGGGCTTTATTAATAATTATTTTTTTGTTCAAAATATGTGGACCTCTTATAGCATGTAGTTGCATGGGAAACAGTTTCAGAGAATAATGGGATAAACGGATTAGAGGAACTATCAGCACATTCTTTTACCCCCTCAGCAAAAAGGGGGAGCAAATGTTGGATGTTGTTTGCTTCTCCAAACCCTAGGACAATAATATTTTAAGCTAAATTACTTTGAAGCTCCAAAATTAACTGGTCTAAGAGCTGAAAATTTAAGCTAGATGCTTATGTAGTCCTTGATGGCAAGCTCTTAAGTCCAGTGCATGTGATGAAAGAGGTTTTTTTATCCCAATAGCTGTAGACTATGGGTGTGTGAATGTCTATGAATACTGATTACTTATTGCTGCATGCCATGGCTTGTGGAAACTAAACAAGTTCTGAAGCTGAGGTGCTAGTCCTGCCTCTTCTTGTAGCCTTGTGGATCTAAATTCTAATAATCAAATTGCATCATTCTAGGGTACATCAAGCAGTCTTTCATCCTTTGTGCTTCTAACTTATACTTTACAGGCAGATGTGTAAATCTGACTCAAGAAGACTACTAGTCGGTAACATCCATGTGCTTTATAACCCAAGCAGAGGAGAGGTTAAACTAGGCCAAGTAAGTCTCTTGTGTTGCTTTGCAGATTCTATGTCAGATTATTATCATATCATAATAACTGGATGCAAAGATAAATTTTCTTACCCTTTTTTGTGAGTAGAACTTCAGAAGTTAGGGGTTCTTTATTGCATAATATATAATTTTCAGGGGGTCATTTTAATTGAATAGAATTTCCAAGATTCATTATCAAGTTTTCTGTTGCTCTCTGAATCCTGCTAAAACTGAAATATTTTGCATTTTCAGATTCGTTCACTCTTGTCAAGAGCACAGACACTCTCAGAGAAATGGGGTAATGTCCCTGTTGTGCTTGCGGGTGATTTTAATAGTACTCCTCAGGTGCCATATTTCAGAATACTCATGTTTTTGTCTTCAGCAAGTCAAGGCCAAGCAACAGGTGCCTAGACTTGCATTCTATGTTTGTCTGTGTTTACTTTTGTTGTATTGATTTGTTTTTCTGTTTTTTCCTTCAATTTCTCATAAACAGAGTGGTATATACAAGTTCTTGTCATCATCTGAGGTGAGTACTTTCAAAATGTTAGTTAGATAAACATTTTTCTGGTTTGCAAGTTCATTTTATATTGTAATGAAACTTGGATTAATCATGTGGGATGAATAATTAAGGCGCATGCTTGAATTTCAATTGCAGTTAAATATCATGTTATATGACAGAAGGGAATTATCTGGACAGAAAAACTGTCACCCTGCTCAAGTTTTAGGCCATAAAAAAGAGACAATCAATCCATTTCTCTTAATGGATAGGTACATCTCTCTCTCGAAACTTCTGGGGAACTAGTCTTTGATTATGCTCATGCTTGAGATATACTGATAGTGTAATTGGCTTCACGGTCTAATTACTTGCTGAGGGATCTGGTAATTTTGCTATACCATTTCTAAATTTTCTACATTCTTCTTCCTCAGGAACTATCTGATGATTAGTGCCCTAGTCATTCTTTCATGAGTTTGTCAAGAGTTTCTTATTCTGTCAGTGTTTTTTATTAGTAGAAGCTACACAGTATTTTTTTTTCTTGTGATGATTTTGCAGATTTCTCTTGTCCTTCTCGTGTATTTTCATTCCTGATTTCCATTACTTAGTGTATTGTATGATCCGTAATTCATAAAGGGATTTCTATTTGATTACATATTTTAATTGAAGAACATGAGTTTCTTGAATTTGGTATTGGCTACTTAGGCTTTTTCTGAGCATTATGTTTACAAGCTGTTCCTTCCAGATTGTTTAAAAACTGGACATATGAAGAGGTAATAACTGCAACAGGAAATTCTGAGCGTCCCTTGGTTGTGCACCCTTTCAAACTTAACAGTTCCTATGCCACGGTTAAGGTAATCAGTTCTCAGCATCATTCTTTGGTAACCCCTTTTTTTGTTTTCTACAATCATCTAATATCCCATGCTACTAACTAATTGTAATCCTTTATTTTCAAACATGATTTTCTCCTTCTCTCATGGTTTGTGAAAAAAAAATTACTCCCTCTGGTCCTAAATACAGGACCTATTTATTTAATTTAGAGAGATTAAGGAAACTAAATAAATTACTTAATTATAGCATATGTGACATGATCTATCTAAAATACTTTTGTGTATCATTAGATTATATATCAATTTTTAAATCAGACAAATTAGTTTGGAGAAAAATAATAAACATAATGAAAAAAGATCTTATATTTAGAATTAAAATTCACTTCTAAACTAGGTCCTATATTTAGGATTGAGGGGAATATCATGTCAATGGAAAGATATTATCATCCTACATATAAAATGGGATGTGTTCCCCACTCCCTTCAAATGGATTGTTCTACTTTTTCAGGGTTCAGCAAGTACTCGTGGATTCAATGGTGAACCCTTGGCAACTTCCTACCACTCAAAGTTTCTTGGCACTGTTGATTACTTATGGTAACCAGCATCTTCCCCAGGCTACATCAATGATTTTTGTTGTAAATGGCTTGACAATAAATGAATGATAAGATTTTTGCAATTAATGCAGGTACTCTGACAGTATCATACCAACAAAAGTTCTGGATACTGTTCCAATTAATATTCTCCGGAGGACAGGAGGCCTTCCCGGCAAGGTATCTCTACTTGGTTTTTGCGGCTAAATGCCATTTTAATATTCGATTAAGTGATCAGATTTGCATGCTGAGGGGATTATGGAGGCTTACAAAATGTGAGGAAAATGGAACAGCCAAGTAGATTAAGATTTATCGAACCACGATTATCATGCTTGTCTCTGCTCTTGAGTATCCCAGTTGATAGAAAAAGACTGGAATTGGAGGCTGGTTCTAAACTAAAAGCTCTTTTTTTTTTTTTTTTTCAATGAACAATAGAGATTGGGAAGCGATCACTTGTCTTTGGTTTCGGAATTTGCCTTCTCACTTACCCCCAATGCAACTACTGAACTAAATGACGCAGCAGCAGAAGCATCTTCTGCAATAGAGAATTAACGAACACAACAACCTGCTGTCAGGAATCAGCCCAGCGTTTGTGTTCCAAACCATATTTGATTTTGAAATTTTACTTGGGGTTAGCCTGGACGATTAGCAAGCAGCAAGACAAATTTGGTAGTACAGAGGAATTACAGTGAGGAAAATGCTTCAATAAAATTTCCTAGATATTTCTAAAGTTTTTCAGTAAAAACATACTAGCATGTAAAGTAATATTTCTTTAAAGACTCAATCATGAAGTTTGTATATATTATATCATCAAGGGATTGATAGTCCATGTATGTTTTGTCTGTCTCTCAAAAATAATTAATTTGAATATTCCAGCTTTTCTATATAATGTGATCTGTTAATACCCCCCAACCATGATTGGTCTTCTAGTTATCATGTAATAATCACAAGATCAGAGGAGAGTCCATTCCAAAAAATTAATTTATTAGAAAAGAGATCCCTTTAACTTATAAATCAACTACATTTATAAGGCTTTCTGACCGGGGACTCAACAAATTGATGAGAGATTTATAATCAGGTATTTTTTAAGGCTTATACCCCGGATAGGATGAAACAATGACCGCACAATATATTAGAGCGCCCACACTCGCACAGGCTGGAGCCTATGACCTTCTCCCAAAGGAGAGGCATACATGGTCATTTTAGATAGTGATATCATATTATGCACCACTTATATTTGAAAAATCAAAATTATTAAATGATGATTCACGTGCAAATTTTTTTAATGATAGCCCAGAACATTTCATATTCAAACAGGCAATGTGATCTTGATCCTTAAAAATGACTTGCTAGTGACTTGAGGTCCAAATCAAGGTAAGAAAAACGTGAAGGAGAGTATATTTCAGTTGTTTAGTAAATGATAAAGTTGGATTTGTTAATCATAAAATGTTCATGAAAGAGAATATTTTTATTCCCTTCCCTATCCTTATTTTATATCGAAGAAACTTGTGTTCGGCCTGCTTTATTCCTGTTTGTTATTTTGGCTTAGAATGTTTATGTATTACAGTATTAGTTTGGGGGGTTTTGGAAGTTTGTCAAGTTGCCGTCTATGGATTTAGTCTTCTTTATCGGTTTTGCCAATGTATAATTTGGGCTTTTGTACCTTTCAAGTTTAATCACCTTATGTAATATTTCAACTCCTATAGGAACCCCTTTCTAATGATTGCTTTCCGATTCATTCCATTGGAGAAAGGATTTAACCGATCCTTCAACCTCTAGTTGATGAACCTGGTTTGTGCATGACTTTACCATTTGCAAGCTTGTTTTTTTTTTCTTGGGTTACAAAAAAGTTTAGGTGGGTTTAGCACCAATTCTCCATCAAGGTCCATGGCTCTTTGTATACTTACAAGGGACTTACAAAATCGCCTACCAAAAGAGCCCTTACAGTAGTAGAGGGAATCAAATTCTCGTCCTTTTGAGACTTCAGCCTGTTCCTTACCATTTGTGCCAACTCTCATCGGTGTTTGTTATTATTTGTTCCGTTGTTGGTTTTTGTATTTTTTAATTCTTATTACATATGTTAAACTGGGTTGTATTCTATCTGGCAATGCTTAGGTTAGTCTCTTGAAAACCCAATAGATGTGATCTTAAATTTGAGTATGAAAAATACAGCTGTATTAAATATTTATTCAAAGGGCTCTATTGTCTTTGTGGTCCTTTCCTATTTCATTAAGTTTAATCAATATCCATTCTCTATTTGTTAAAAAGAAATAGAGCAACTAGGATTGGAATTTAAGATCCAAGGAAAGCAAAATAAAGCCTTCATGATGAAGGTTTACTTAGTAGGATCTCATCTTCAACAAACAGGCTTTGAATCCAACCCCGAAGGGAAAAGGGAAAGGATATGTACGTGTTTGAGAACCCGGTGAAAAAGTGGCTTTTTTTTTAATGGGGTTTTTGTAGAAGCCCGTTTGAAAAAAAGTCAGATTGTAAATGTGATTTGTATTTGGATTGGCGGTGTGAGAAGTTGATTTTTTTAAAGTAAAACCTGTTTGGATTAGCTTTTGAAAAATCCTTTTGGATGAAAAATGACTGAAAAGAGCATGAACATTGTTGAATACTACATATATATTGTTTATGTACATATTGTTATAATTGATGTTAAAAAATGTGAATAAAATTTTTAAAAATGAAAATTTTTAATAATTATTGAAAAACAAGAAAAATAAACTAAAACACTTAATTAAAAAAGGATATAACTAAAACACTTAATTAGAAAATAAACTAAAATACTTATTTTTAGCAATTTAATTTTGATTTCCTTGGGAACAAAAAGTAAAATTTTATAAGTACCAAGTCAATCCCACTTTTTTTCTTTTTTCTTTAACACCCCACCCTGTTTTTTTTTTGGGCGCTGGCCAAGTGCCAATCAACGAGAAAGATAACATATTAGCCTCTAAACGATAACTCTAATAATAAAAAAAATAAAAAGATTCCTCATCACAAAAGGACATATATAAACAAGTTATAAAAAAAAAGGACATATATAAACAGTTCCACATTGAGCTACACAAAGCCGCTTTATGTCATATATATAATTATATAGTTGCAATGTATTTATCATTAGCTGAGTAAGCATTCTTTTGTCAATTTCCTCTGTTCTTCTCCCCTTTTAGTTTCTGTGGGCCCTTAAATGGTAATTAATATCTAACGGTCAGAAGAAATGATGAGAAGCTGGGAAAAACTGTTTGATGGAGCTTTTAAAAAAAAGCTCATTTCATAAGAAAAGTCCATTACTTTTTGATGAATTTCCAAACACATATGTTTAAGGTAAATAGATTTTTTCATTGTAAATGAGCTTTTTTAGGTGCTGAAAGTGTTCCCAAACAGACCCTAAATGTATGGAGGCGCCTTTGGTTTTGATCTTTGGATCCTTGCTTGCTTGGACTCGTTTAATACTCCTTGTAATAGGATATGTTCTAGAAGGTTTTCTTGATCATATTTATCACTCTCTTCTCTCTTTAATATAAGACATATTTAA
This sequence comes from Albizia julibrissin, assembly GCA_037074505.1. Taxonomy (NCBI): domain Eukaryota; kingdom Viridiplantae; phylum Streptophyta; class Magnoliopsida; order Fabales; family Fabaceae; genus Albizia; species Albizia julibrissin. The sequence continues at coordinate 46,327,051 of CM073478.1, read as the reverse complement.
AAAGTTGATTTTGGTCCTAAATATAAAACATAGTTTTTATATTAGTCAATCTTTTCCTAATTTACCCCTATTGATGTTCTCTTAATAAAAAAGTAAGGAGGAAAGGAAATAAAGGAACTAAGGAAGATGACTAGAGTATTTTAGAAAATATATGTTATATTAACTAACTTAACCAACTTCTTTAATCTAATCAAATTAGGTAAATATATCTTATATAAAGGACCAGAGGAGTATTCCCTTTGCTCCTTAATATAAGACATATTTACTAAATTTGATTATATTAAGGGAATTAGTTAAGTTAGCTAATATAATATGTATTTTCTAAAACATCATAGTCATCTTCCTTAATTCTTTCCTTCCATCTTCTCCTTGATTATGGTGAAGGCAACATCAATATAGCTAAATTAGGAAAAATTGACAAATATAAAAATTATCTCTTATATTTAAGGCTAAAATCAACTTCTCAAATATATATTATATTAAAGATCAAACAAATATTTAGAAAGATGTCAGCTAGTTTTAAGAGAAATTATTTAAATTAATATGATATTAAAATTTAATATAATTAATAAGAATGATATTAAAAATTATTTAAATTTTATAACAAAACTACTGTGTTTTTTTTTTTTGGGATTAGTCTATTGCTAGCAATTAGAACCTCAAAGCCTCAGGGCTAGAACATAAAATGCTGGTAAAGTTGAGACTACTCGAAAATATTAGGATAAAAGCAAAGTACCAAGTACGCATCCATGTCAGATCGATTTTTATGGCACTGTGAAAGATTTTACTAAGTAATCCTTCCCCTTATGTTTGGGGTCCCACACATCATTCCAATTGATTTTAGCAGATCCGCTTCCAGACAATTGAGATTGATTGACAGAACACCGACTTTAACAATGTTTTATTCAGGGGTTGGTCAAAGTATTCCGGTTGCTATTGTTGAGGCTCAATGTCAAACATTTTGATCTCAGGAACTTTGTGTATCGGTTGGGACGGGATCGTGATATGTTGAAATTGAGATTGGGACCGAGATCAGGATCATAATCACTCTTAAGATCCTGATCTAGTCCCGGTCCCATATTTTTTATTTTAATTTTTAATTTATAAATTAAGTTATTTTTGTATTTTTTTATCCTATAAATTAAGTTACTCTCTTCAGTTCTATTTATAAGAAACTTTCTTTCTCATGGGGTTGATTCATTTTATAAGCAATTTTTACTTTGTGTCTGAAAATATATGTTCATTTTTTCTATTTTACCTTTATTAAATACATATTATTTATAATTAATTATCACACACATTAAGAGTTATATTCATGAGAGAAAAATAACTCTCTAGGTGAAAGAAATCAACGAAGCATTGAGAAAATGTAATTTACAATGAGTTTGTTTGGATTAGTTTATGGAAGCTCCATAAGTGCTTATGAATTGTGATTCACGGAATACGAAGTAACTTTTATGGTTTACGAAGTAGCTTTTACGGTCTATGAGGTGCTTTTACAGTCTACGAGATAAATATGTGGAGGAGATTTATCTCGATTTACATGAGTCGAGCTTATATAATAAACCCGATTCATAAAAGCTTATCAAAACAGCCTCTATATCTCATACTTTATATACATTTTCTGTTTTCATAAATATGAGCATATATGAAAAAAAAATATGGCATTTTTGATACACTTATTGTTTTTAACTACCAGTTCGTTTTGCGCAATCAAGAAGAAAATTAGTTATAAATATGACCAAATGGAGTATCATTTGATAAAATGTGTGTTACATCTTTAGTTAGAGTTAAACCGTATATATCATGATACTAATCCTAACTATATAATGTATAAAGATAATAACGAGGATGATGTGGTGATCATAATAATAATAAAATAGTATTCTTCAATTCTAAATCAATTTGTGTGATTATTATGATTTTGTTAGGCGCTAAATGATAACTTTAAATACTATATTTATGAAAAATTTAATTAATATAATAATATATTTTAAATTTAATTTTTTTTAAAAAGGTAAAATTTCAAAAAACTACCATTTAAACTTCAAAATCTCAAATATGTGATTTAACAATAAAATGTTTTGTTAGTTGCATTGCGTTGTTAATCCCATTAACAAATTTTTTAATAGAATTTTGAAATTTAAAAGATATTTTTTAAAAATTTTTTAATAAAAAACCTAAATTTCCCAGTTTGGTCACGTCCAGGTAGATGCAATTTGCATCTTTTAGTCAAAAACCAGAATCGAGAATCAAGATTGGAGGATCCGATTTTGACGCGAATGTGGAACACCCCTAATTTTATCGTGAAGCATATGTTGCCGACCACAAAAGGACACATTTTCCTAAGTGGCCTTGGTTCCTATTTCAACCTAATTAGATAATGTGGTCTCCGCATAAAGCATATGTTGCCGACCACAAAAGGACACATTTCCTAAGTCGCCTTTAGTTCCCATTTCAACCTGAATTATAATGTGGTCTCCGCATATTTTGTTTCACTTTTTCGTGGGATAATTGACTGAACTTGCCTTTAAAAAGCACTATGGGCTGCAGATTGTTCTCCATGTTCATGAGTGAAAAATAATCAATAGTAATCAATATCAATAAGAAGAATGACTGAATTAAGCGGTTAAGAAACCAATTATAATTAATTAAAAATAATAAATAGGTAAAAAATATAATTTTTTTAAGTATGTCCTTATTTATATGGGGTATATAAAAAAATAGGTAGTAATGAGATAAAATATGAAAGAGAATGTAGTATGAAAAAAAAAGATGAGGAGATAAAATAAAATTAATTACTCACATCGGTTTGTAATATAAGTTACTTCAACTAATTCATAGTTAACTCATTAAATTTATCTTAAATGTAATTTTTTTTAAATTTATCTATATTAAATGAGATTTTGATGGAGAAATAGAAATGCAATGAGTTATGTTTAAATATTAATTGCATGAGCAAAATTGATAAATTATCATTAATTGTTTTCAAAGTGACTTATATTGTGAATCAAGTTATTCTTCTAGAAGCGGCTTATATTATAGATAGGAGAGAGTAGGAGAAAAATAATAATTAAAACTTATTAAATGTTCAGACAACCCCAAATAAAATCTTATAAAAAGAATTAAGGTAATTATCATTCTAATTTTTAGCACATAAAGTTTTTATATCCTATGTATAATTGAGGCTTCTGATTTTATGGTCTAAATTAATATCTAAAATTTATTTTTAAAAAATTAGAAAAATTACATTCAAGTTAAAAAAAAATCCCTTAAAATCTTAAAATTGTAAAAAAAAAAATCTAATGAGTCCTTTTTGTAATAAATTTCAATTTTGTTAACAAGTCCATAAACGCCTCATTGAAAGTCTAGGGTGCCTCATTGACAAGTCAAGGAACGTCCTTTGATAAGTTCAATAACATCTATTAGTAGGTCCATAAAAGTTTTTTTTGAAAAATTCATGATTATAATTTATTATAAAAAGTCCTACGAGATATTTTGATAATTTTAAGATTTTAACAAACATTTATTCATTTTTTCTATTGTTTAAACCCTGAACGTAATTTTCTGAAAAAAAAAATTATCAGATGTGTTGTAACTAATATTAAATCAATTTTTTCTCACCGTCCTTCGCCCCATCACTACTAATCAAAGATCAAATCTACCGCGGCGTATGAACAAGAAGGTTTATTTAATAACCATTAATAATTCTCCATGCTTCACGTTAGCCTTACGTGTAATCAAAATCCACATCGAAATGACTAGACAGCGACACATAGCAATGTGGCCACTCAATGCCCTCCACGTGGAACTCTAGGCTTAACTGATTTATGGTTTCCCCTGCTTGAAGGCAAGGTTCGTAACTTGACCTCTTCCTTATTCTTCAGAAATCCAGGTCCCCGATTTCGAACTTTTCCCCCTTGATTTCTTCGTTGAAGCAGATTTTAATCGTACGCTTCTGTTGTGACGCGAATTCGGGAATTTATTATTTTTTTTGTTGATTCCGTTCAAGTATTCGACGATTTCTGTTTCGTTGTCGGGTGATTTGATTGGAATACGGGACAACCTGAGATTTTGTAGCGTATGATGCAACGGTTGGTTGATACCGTCCTCGCTGTCACTAAAGAGTAAGGCCATGTTTTGATCAATATGGGTTTGGAATTTTTTTTGTTACGATCCTATCACATGTTGCCTAATTGACTGTCACTAAAGAGGAAGGCCAATGTTACTTTTTTAGCAATGCGGTTGCGAATTTAAATCGTTATACTTGATTATATTTACCTTAATTGAAATGGTGTTCGTGTTTGCTTGTTCTTGCTATATCGTTAGGCAATGGGGTTTGTGGCGGAAATGATTCGATCCCTAGAATGCTTTTTACTGTATGCATTTTCTTGCTATGGGTCTAGGTAGGACGCGATCAGTCTAGTCTTCTTTTTGAATCTGAATTCATGTAATTTTACGGGTTCTGGGGTGTGGTTGGGTTGTTTACTTTCACCCTCTAATATGTATCAGCTGTTTGTTAGATGCAGCTCAATTCTTGTGGTTGTTGCTGCTGCTGCTGCTTGAGTAGGTTTCTTGATTCACAGAATGATATAATCGGCTCCCAGTAATATTGGAGCTTGATGATTTTTGTTTTTTATAACTAGGGAAATATATATGCTTGCCTTTTTTCTATGTATAGCTATGTTGATGTGATCCAGTAGATTATCTGGCTGTATTTTGTTCTCATTTGTTTTGGCATTCTTTCAAGCAGTCACCGACATGCTGCTGTTCAATAAGGAAGTTGAAAGACATGGTTATGTTTGGTCCTATCCATATTCATGGATATGATGTTGTGGTGCCTCATGTTGATTGATAGAACTCTTGGTTGCTTAAATGATTGAGCGTGTAATTTCAACAATGCTACCTTTGTAAAATTGAAGCCAATGAAGAGCTTAATGTTTTAGAAATTGTAACGAAGTGTGGTTTTACAATTGTGTAAGTTTGAGTTTTAGGGTTTCACTTGGAAATGAAGATTTAATTTTTTTTGTTTTTAAAATAACTTGGCCTCGTACCGAAATCTTGCCCCCTTGTAAGGATATTATCAATCATGGGGATGGGAAAAGTATAAATGCATATTTGCTTCAATAGTTGTTTCAGCTATGTATGCATCACTAAATTGTCGACATTGCAAATGCAAATTCAGTTGTGTTGTTGATCAGTTGGTTTTACTGCTTTGAGCCTTTAGTTTACAATCATTTGAAAATACTTGGTCCGAAGAAATTTTGGAAAATTAAGCCTGAGTTAATTAGAAGTTGCACCATCTATTTATTCATGGATGTTCTTAGGCCATGGATCCTATTTATGGGGTTTTTAAGAACAAATTCAATTCAAAGGCATATGAATAGGTTTTTGTTTTTATTATAACTGTTAACATGCTCTCTCACATGAAAATCTGTTGGGCTTGAAGTAATGAATAAAGTACAAGCTCACTGCATTTTGTGCTGAAATTTTACTGAAGAGAAATGGAGAGTGCCATTGATCAAATAACTTCACATTTGGTTGTAAAGACTCTACGATCATGTCAAGGACCACTCAACTCAAAAACTTTAGCTGTTAAAACCCATTATAGTTTTTATTATATACTTTAACGGCCTTCAATCAAGTGGCTGGAGGATGAATATTTGCATCTGGATTTTAGTTCAGGTCAGTGAAGACATTTACTTATGAGGCTTTGAACAATATTGTGAGGCTGATCAATGGAATTTCGGCAATCTTGTTGACATTTCTACCTGGGAAAGCAACTATACTTGAAGGTATTCATGGGTGGGAGCTCAGGCCGGCTTTCCGTGGACCACGTTTTCCACGTTGGATGGAAAAGTAAGTTTTGCATATTAGCATTGGAAATTTCTATCATAATTTTACTTTTAAATATAAAAAGCTTGTGTGGGCTTATGAATGTTTGGAAACTCTATTTGCAATCATAAGCCCGATTTACGTAAATCGAGATAAATCTCTTCCACATATTTACCTCGTAGACTGTAAAAGCAACCTCGTAAACCGTAAAAGTTACTTTGTATTCCATGAATCACGATTTATAAGCACTTATGGAGCTTCCATAAGCTAATCCAAACGAGCTAATATGATTAACATGAATGACATTTTTCCTGTCAGTTTTTACCTCAGTGGAGGAGTAATAGGCCATAATCAAGGAATACCATTGTTAAAAAGTTAAAAGGGTTTTTTGGTTTTGTTTTGTTTTGGGTGAAAGTTATTGGTTTAGTTATGAGAAGCTTTCTCTTAATGACTATTCCAATATAATTTGTTCTTATGATTCCTGTTCTCAATGTCACATACTTCATGCAGGTTGTGTATTCTGGTATTAATTCATTTTGGTGCATGTCTTGATGCACCATGGTTCAATCCTTGAATCTTCCCTTGGTTCTGATGAGTTGCCTCTAAAGATTCTAAGCTTTCACCTTGTCATTGTGCCTTTTGGCTTTGGTCAGGGCACTGTCCATGATACTGATTATTTTTTAAGATAAAATGCAGAACTGAATTTGGCAAATTTTGCAAGAAATTCAAATTAAAAAAAGGAAGAATTAAATAACAATGAATTGTGATTTAGGATCAAAACTAAGTGACACATAATTAAAAGGAAGAATTAGGAGAGGTAGGTGTGATAAAGAATAATGAAGTCTAGAGAGTGAAGTTGGAGTGAACTGGAAAAAGGGCCAGGGATCAATGATTTAGGAAACAAACTGCAGTGGCTTAAACTTTCTAATGTATTAGATTTCTTCCTGTTTTATACAAAAGAATTCTTAGATCTATTTATTAGCCTAGATTCTTTACAATTTTGTATAATTTTTGTTTGTATTATTGTTCTCATTTATATCATTGAAAATTGCTGTTTAGAATATGCATTTATATTGTTCTTACACATACCTATCATTATATCTTAATGATGCGGCACCTTTAATATTGAGTGCTGCTCTTGACGTGTTTTTTTCTTGCCTTTTTTTCCTAGTGGGGTGTCCTCTTTCAACCAGTTCATTCATGAACTTTCCGTGGATTCTGATACTGATACTTCAAGTCCGGACGTCTTATCTGGAGAAGAAGATAGTTCTGGATATGAATCTGCTGCATCTTCTGTATTACCAAGTCCTAGGGCCTCTAGATCTAGTCTTAACAAGCACAGTTGGCATCAGATGAATTGGATCCAGTATATCATGATGTGGGTTTTATTCCCCTTCAAGCTTTTTCTTGGAATTCCAGTACATCTTTTTCAGTTAGCTTATTCTAGGTTCTCAAAAACCTCATCTATCCCTGGAAGCCCACGGCCTTCATGTTTGCATTCAGCAAGGAGAGTGCGAAGCCTCAAGGACCATGTTATTCACCGTGCAACTGATCGGAGACGTGGAGTCATTGAGGTTGTGCAATAATTGCAATCTAGTGTGTTCTGTGTTCTGTTGATAATTCTTCAGTAGTTTTAGATAGATTTTACATGATTGTTATTTGTGTGTTTCTCTTTGCTCATTAAATCCTTCTGCCAATCAATCAGGATCTTCATCTATTCACAGAGATATGTATAGAGGCCATATTTGATGTTGTTCACAAGGCCGCTCACTTTCTTCTCTCTCCATCAGAAGCCTTTGGGACATTAAAACGGTTGTTTTCATCTCATGAGAGTGGCATTAAGGAAGAGCATGATGCTGCGGATATTTCTGTTTCTACAGCTGTATTGGGGAAGAATGACCCAAAACCTTCAGAGAGGAATAGCAGCTTTAATCAGTCTATGAATACAGATGCTCGGACATGTCAGGATGTCATAACAGAGCTTGGGTAAAGGCTATTTCATATCTGCCTTTATTCAATTCTTTTGATTTTGAAATTTTAATTGGCTGTTTCATGATTTCTACTCCTTCCTCTGACAGGTATCCATATGAAGCTATTCATGTCATCACTGCAGATGGATATATTCTTCTTTTGGAAAGAATACCTAGGTAAATGGACTCTACAAATGAAATTTAACCCTCTTTAATAATTGAACTGACTTTGACCTTCCAAAGGTAAAATTTAAATGCATGCTGTCTAGGAATCTACTGTGAATCATGACAAATATGGAGATAGAATGCATGGTTTAATTGACGTATTTAATTTCTCAGCTTTGTTATTAGTGTTGATTATGAATTACATCTGAAAGATCAAATAGAATAATCAGGAACGAGTCTTTTTTCTGTCAGTCAGACATCTTTCTGAACTGTACGAATGATTTATTCTTGATAGAAATAGTGACAATAGATTGGAACTGTAAATAATCTAGTGTAGAAGCAGAAATCACTGATGAGGCTGGAAGATATATTGATGTTTGAATATAGTGAATTGTTTGGTTGCATCACTATAATTTTGATAAGATGGAGACTGTGCTATAACTTGGACATGGTGTGTAATGCCTTTTTTTTAACCATGGTATGTAATGTCTAATATTTCTAATCTGATGTTGCAGGCGAGATGCACAAAAAGTGGTTTATCTTCAACATGGAGTTTTAGATTCGTCCATGGGGTGAGTCATACTGTTGTCTCTTTCTTGCTTAGTTCTCATTGATTCCAAGATAATTTTTTCTTATATGAGAAGGTTAAAAAGTCAGATGGTTTGTTTTTATTTGAAAAGCTCCCGTAGTTGAAGCAGTATATAACTGCTCATATAGTTGGAGATGCATCCATGCATGTCCACTCATGGTCTATAAAGTCGGCTGACTAAGTTTTGCTTTATCCATTTAAGCATCTTCATGATTCCTATTATTAATTATTAATTGTTTTAAATAATTATGGATTGATATATCTAGTTGGTTTCATTTAACAAAGGCTGTGTGTATTTAGTCCTCAACCTAAGTATAGTCTAATGCTTAACTTAGCTACTCGTTTGGAGTATGATTTTGCTGAATGAACTTTCGCACTATTTGTGGGTTGTAGTGCTACCTTAATTACCATATACAACATCCAATAAAAGGTTGGTTTCTGATTGAGGAGGAAATATTTTAGTTAATCGAATAAATCTATCCCAAAAGGTAGACAATTAAAGGTTTAGATGTGCGAAGAATTTTTGGTGATATGGATATTTATTTTAAGGAAAATGATATGTTTTTATGTGCATGTTATCAGAAATGTATTCAAAAATGTATTTTGTTTCCAATAAATTGTATGCTTCAGGTTTTGAATTGAAGTACAAGGAATGGGAGTGAATCCTTGAGAGCTATTCGGTGGGATCATGCTGATTTATTGGTGTCTCTGTTTGTGTTTAGAAAATATATATAAATAGAACAAGTTAAGGAGAATTCAATATGTGCAACTTCAAGTTAAAAATAGTTCCTTCTCATTTTGAGATCCGATAAACAGAAAATTCTCTGTAAAATATTCAATCAAACAAAATATAACCCAAGTTGATAATTATTTTTTATTTTTTGTAGTGTAGATTAGTGCTTTAGTTGGGATTGATGGTGGTTGATGCATGTGCCTTAATACCATGTTGAGAAAATAGGAGCGGCTGTTAAGTTAGGGAGAAACAGTGGGGTTCAAAAAGAATATGCAATTAAACTCTCAAATCTCAATCGCATTGCCTACTATGTAGAAAATTGACAATGACGTTTCAATCTCCTTGTATTGCAAATGATGACCACACAAATACACTTCATTGTGGCCATGATACTAAAATCATTTTCAAATTCTTTTCTATAGCTGATAAAGTATATAGATTATATATTATTCTAAAAAGTTAAAATATTTTTGTTCCAGTTGGGTATCTAATGGGGTTGTTGGCTCTCCAGCTTTTGCAGCCTATGATCAAGGTTCGTTATATTTGTCAGGATAGGATACTTTTACTTATGAGAACATGCATCTGTTTCTAGAATGAATTACCTGTAGAATCTTGTTCTTTACAGGGTATGACGTATTTCTGGGGAACCTTCGTGGTTTGGTCTCAAGGGAACATGTCAACAAGAACATCTCATCACGACAGTAAGTTCACAAAGCAAACTACCTATCTCATTGTGTTTTCATGTCTGTACTCTGTACAATCTTGATTTGCATCTCATCATGTTTTATGCACTATTGAGCTGTAATATAAATGATGATAATCTTACCTTTATTTTTTAATATGCAGATACTGGAAGTACTCCATCAACGAGCATGGGATGCAGGATATTCCTGCTATGATAGAAAAAATCCATGAAGTAAAAACTGGGGAATTAAAGCTCAGTAAACCTGATCTTGAAGAAGAAACTAATGAGGATCAGCCTTACAAGCTTTGTGCAATTTGCCATAGTCTGGGTGGAGCTGGCATGATTATGCATGTTATTACACGCAGAATCGAAGGAAAACCTCACAGACTATCGAGATTGATTTGTTTATCACCTGCTGGTTTCCATTATGACTCAAACCTAGTTTTTTCTGTTGCGGAGCATGTATTACTACCACTGGCTCCTATTCTGTCTCCTATTGTGCCTGCTTTCTACATACCAACCAGATTTTTTCGAATGCTTGTCAACAAGTTAGCCCGGGACCTGCATAACCTACCAGCAGTTGGAGGATTGGTTCAAACTTTAATGAGTTATGTTGTTGGTGGAGACAGCTCAAACTGGGTTGGTGTGTTAGGTTTACCCCATTACAACATGAATGACATGCCAGGTGTATCTTTCCGAGTTGCTCTTCATCTCGCACAGATTAAGCGAGCCAGAAAATTTAGGCTGTTTGATTATGGAAGTGCATCTGCTAATATGGAGGCATATGGTTCACCTGAGCCTTTGGACTTGGGCGAATACTACGGGCTCATTGACATTCCCGTCGACCTGGTTGCCGGGCAAAAAGACAGAGTGATAAGACCTTCCATGGTTAGAAGGCACTATAAGTTGATGAAGGATGCTGGCGTGGATGTATCCTATAGTGAGTTTGAATATGCTCATTTGGACTTCACCTTCTCCCACCATGAGGAACTCTTATCCTATGTTATGTCATGCTTGCTTCTTGTGAAGCCTAATTCAAAGCATCTAGCCACTCAGAGGTCCCTGAAGTCGAGGAAGAAAGGACAAGTAAGCAACTAGTCGATGGAATATATGCCAAATTTCAGTGTCTTACTGCTAGTATTTTCTACGGCAGGTTTCCAATCTTCAGCAGAGAATCACCGTTTATGATTCCATAGAGTTATATATATATATGACACACACACACATGTTGATGATTATAGAAATCTGTTCAATCATAGAGGTGCTCAGTGTATGTGGTCATCTTTCCGTCAAATCTTTATTTTTTCCCCATTTGGTTTGGAGGAAAAGTGGGCCTTGAAAAAAAAGTTATGTTCCATTGTTAAATATTGTAACCCATAATGATATGAAACTATCTTGATGTTGTTTAATGTTTGTAATTGTTTAGATTTAGTTGTTGGTAGAGCATAATGGCGTTGTGCAATGCATATAGCCGACCCACCTAATAGGATAAGGCTGTTTGTTATTGTAGTGTGTGTAGTTGTTTACTATGGAAGTGTTTGGCTAGAGCACTTTGATATTGCCTTGGCTTTATTTACTCTCATGTCACCAGAGTGGTTTTGTTTGATGTTAGACCAGATGTGTAACATTTTTATACTGCATAATCATCAGATTTATTTGTTACTAATGAATGAAGTTTAGTTATTTATTTCCTTTTCATTCAATTGATGGGGCTTATTGTTATATTACTTCGACATTGAGGGGAATGTTTTCTGCTGACAAAATATTTTAAAAAATTTGCTGCAAGAGAGTCACAATGGAGTGACTGGAAATCTGATTTTATGCCATATTTCATATTTGAACATTATGTTCGGATATAGTTCTATAAATTGTTGCCACGTTTTACTTAATTTTTACAGGGTCCATATACGTACGTGGGACTTTAGTCATTACTATAAAATCCATTGTAATAAAATCCACTTTACAATGGTAATACCTTTTATGGTCAACTGAAATTTCATTCAATGGAAAACAGGAGTTAGTGGGCCCCAATTTTACAGCGTTTAGCATAATCAACACTGAGTTTTTCCCCTTGGAGCAGAGGATCAAAGACCGAAGCCAGAGTAACCATTCTCTTAAAACACAATTTAACAGTCATCTGAGCTTTTGTTTCAATTGCAACTGGTTATTGTATACGGGATTGGATAACTAATTTGTTAAATATAATTAAATGTAAATAGATCTATGATCAATTAAATGAAGGGAAAAATGAGAAAGGTGCATTAATTATGCCACTAAAGTTCCTCAATTCTCTTATATTTTGAGACAAAATAAGTCTAAAAACTCTCCTATAAATGGGGACGGAGAAAGTAATATTGGCCAAAAAAAAAAATTAAAAAAAATTCTAATTACAAGGAAGGCTTCCTTCATCATTCACCCCATCTTTCTATAACAAAATGGGGATCATCAAAGGTCTAAAAAGAAATCATATCTAACCTAAGAAACTTCAAGCTGGGCTTCTTGCGCTCTAGCCTAATCATGTTTTGCACTTCAAGCTTTCCATAGAAGGCTTTAACATGTCCCTCTAGTTTGCTCTTTTCACTTTCACATTAACTCACTACTTGTTTATCTTCATTGGGAACCTGCCAAAAGCAAAAGCCAAAGCAAAGTCAGTAACCCAAGGCTCAATCCTACCCAAAAAAGAAAAAACAAATGTCACTTTGCTCATTTTTTAAGTCTATTAGGAATTGAATACCTTATGAAGTTATCATGAGAAACAAGGTTACAAGGTTAGTTATGATCATCTAAGGGTGTTAGGATGTCTTGCATATGCCCAAGACTTGACCAACTCTGACAAGTTTAAGGGGAGGGGAGGACGTGTGTTTTTATTGGGTACCCACTTGGATAAAAGGGCTATAAAGTTTTTGACATAGACAAGAAGAAAGTTTTGTATCACGAGATGTGACATTCTTTAAGTAATGCTTCCCTTTTAAAGATGTTATAGGAACTATTGCATCCCCAAGCATGGACTTAGCCAACAAGGATGGCAATGATATTAACTTTATGAATAAGATTGGATTTAATGATGAAGAGGAATTAAGAATGCTTACTCAAGATCCAAGAGAAAGAGATGAGGTTTTGGTCCATAAAGAGAATGAGCCCGAAGAAAGCCATAATGAGCCATGGAGGGAACAACGTGCTAGGATAGCTCCTAAGCACCTAAGGGATTATGTAGTTGACTTGTCATCCTCACTATCACAACATGATGATGTGATTGCAACCATGAGTAGCATAACACACTCTATAGCGAGCTAAATTAGTAAAGAAAGATTCTCAACGAGTCATAAGGCTTTCTTGTTAGTAGTAGATCACACGAAAAACCCTAAAACCTTCAAAGAGACAATGTGGCACGAGTGTTAGAGAAAAGCAATAGAAAGATAAATCGAAACCTTGGAATAGAACAGAATGTAGACACTAGAAGACCTCTGCCAAACAAGAACATCATCGGCCCAAAGTGGGTCTATAAGACAAAGTATAAATCGAATGGGAAGTTGGACAAACACAAGGTAAGATTAATTGCTAGAGGTTTCACTCAAGAAGAAGGTATTGACTATCATGAAGCTTTTGCCCCAGTTGCCAAGTTGGTTACTGTGAGAACCTTATTGGCAGTGGCTGCTAAGAAAGGCTGGTTTGTACATCAACTTGATGTAAAAAATACTTTTCTCTATGGTGACTTAGATGAGGAAGTCTACATGAGAATACAAGAAGGTTTTGCACAGAAGAATGACAATAGAGTGTGTGGATTGAGAAAATCTCTATATGGGTTGAAGTAGGCCTCTAGGAGCTAGCATGAGAAGTTCACTATGACGTTAAAGGATATTGGGTTCATTCAATCAAGGGCATATCATACATCATTCATCTTTAAGAGAGGGTCAATGTTTATCATAGCATTGATATATGTGGATGATGTGATTCTTGCAGGCACTCATATTAAGAAGATCAATGAAGTTAAACGTTACCTTGACTATAAGCTCACCATCAAAGACCTCGGTCCTCTCAAGTACTTCCTTAGGATTTAAGTGGCTAGAAGTGTGAAAGGGATAGCAATGAGCCAACGAAAATACACCCTCAATTTGTTGAGAGAAGTTGGAATGGAGGGGTGCAGATCGGGTGACACTTCGATAGAACAAAATTGTAAGCCAGTGATAAGGAAAGAACATGGGCCAGAAAATGAAGATAAACAGGACGCTAAAGAGAACAAGACAACAGATGGGAAATGTTATAACAAGCTCATCGGAAAAATAATATATCTAACAGTAACACGAGCTGATATAGTTTACCCAATGAATGTCCTAAGTCAGTATTCTTCATAATTAAAGCAGCTCTACATGAATGCCACAGAAAAAATCCTAAGATACCTAAGGGCTACTGTGATACAGATAGGGGAAGATGTCAGCTAAATAGACGATCGTGTACAGGATATATTATTAAATTAGGAAGATCTCCTATATCCTAGAGAACCAATAAACATAGTGTGGTTTAATTTCACTATTGTCGGTAGAATTAGAGTATAGTGCAATGGTAAATACAATGAGTAAGATGATATGGCTAAGGTGGCTGGTTAAGGAGTTGGGAGTCACCAGTGGAAAAATGACTTTTTAGATCAGGTAAAAATGACTTTTTAGACTGGTTCTAGATCAGGTCTTAATACAATTGATTTAAAAAGTATGTTACTTTTTAGACTGGTTGTTATACAACCGGTTTAAAAAGAACGACATTTAAGACCTGTTTTTGAAATAACAGGTCTTAATGTCATACTTTTTAGACCGGTTGTATCAACAACCGGTCTAAAAAGTTTCCACTTTTTTTAAATATTCCTCTTAAAAATTAGCTTTACTCTGCAAACCATTTCAACGACATTTCACATTCCAAAGAAGCAACAACACATAATCACACACAACCAGAAGCAATGACAACAAAATTCCTACACTCCACATTCCATAGAAGCAACAACAATAAATCATTTAAAATCAACACATTATCACACACAATCAAAAGCAACAATTTCATTTGTCAATAATTATATATCATCATTCTTCCTACTCACATTCTCAGCAACAATATCGTCAAGCATTTTAAAACACAATTTGAATCTATTGAGATAACAATGGCCTACAATTTAACAATGATAACAACAAAATCTCAACTTTATGCACTTTCAACTCCACAAGTTTTAAAGAAAAGAATAGGGAAGACAAATTCCTCAGTATATACAAAAAATTCTTAAGTTTTATAGAAAAGAAAAAGGAATAAAAAGTACATAGGTCAATCTTTCAAATCCTATGCCTATATCACCCATATCCCAGAAATTGTCCTACATAGAGACATAAACCCAATTAAATATGAAAACCACAAGTTATTGTTAGAATTCATGTTTTGATAATAACAAATGATAATGAATTATTTTGTAAATAAATAATAAAGTTTAATCAAGAACATTGAGTTAAATTGGTTGTTAAAAGTATTTCACAAATTGACAGTTTCATGTTCTGCAGAATAGCTGATGCACTTGAGTTTTGGAAGGAAACTCGAGTTCTGATTGATGAAGAACTCAAGTTTGACAGATGCACTCGAGTTTGGCATGAATATTTCAATATAACTCTTGCAAGTTTTGGCTAACACTTGAGTTGTGAACATTGTAGGAAGTGATCTCAAGATGATGGACTCGAGTCTTGTACGAGAACTTGAGTTTTAACTTGAAGAGAACTCGATTCCTGTAAGTTCCCTCTGGGAGTTTTTGACAGAGACACATGAAGTCATGACAACCAGATGATGATGAACTCGAGTTGGCTAGTTAACTCCTGCGAGTATAATCCAGAAACTTGTATTGACTAAGGAACTCGAGTTTAAAACTAAAACTCGAGTCTAGTACTTAACTCTAGCAAGTTTTACACAGAAGCTGAGCAAGAAACTGAAGTTGTCACAAGAACTTGAGTTTTGGGATAGAACTCGAGTTGTGGCCTAAGATGAACTCAAGTTGGAATTTAAACTCTCACAAGTTTTATTCAGAGACTTGTTCAGAATCTTGCAACTATTGGAGAACTCAAGTTTGAGAGTGAAACTTGATTTCTGGTAAGAAAGAAACTCGAGTTTGCATTTTAACTTCCATGAGTTTTATCCAGAGAAATATTCAGAAGCTGGAAATATAGAAAGAACTCGAGTTTGGTAGCAATACTCGAGTTCTGGTAAAGAGGAAACTCGAGTTTATAAATGAACTCCGACAAGTTCCAACAAGAGAATCATGCAAAAACTTAAAGTACAGGGAAAACTCGAGTTTGGAGACAGAACTCGAGTTCTGGACAGATGAGAACTCGAGTTTTCAAATGAACTCTTGTGAGTTATTGGCAGAGACAATCTGAAGAAGTGCTGACAACACTGATAACTTGAGTTTCTGATGAAAACTTGAGTTGAGACCTTTAAAAATCACATGAGGAACTCGAGTCTTGAGTATGAACTCGAGTTTGACAGTAACTGAAGAAGAATGAACTACAGAGATCAATCCGAAGATGGTTAAATGCCACTTATTTATTATGTTTACACTTGTTACTATACTTAAATATCAACTAACATATATTTTAAGTGTGAAATAGGACATTAAACGTTTAGATTGCAAATTTAATTAAAGAAGTCAAACGTGACGAATGTCATCATACAACAGAAGCAATACATATTAGAACAACATTAGATTCAAAAGCTCGTTATTCTTGTAAAAGCTCATAGATGAATTCAGCACGATATTTGCGAATGAAATCAATATCTTCTTCATGAAATGGATCAACAAGATCAAACATCGGAAACACAAAAGCCAGACAAAACATTAACTTGCTAACTTAAAAACAATAAAAGTAATAACATTTTTTTGAAATATACATTTACCTCTTCAGTAAAATCAGTCATGCCTAGGGTGATAATATTATAAATATGTCTCAAAACATACAAAACACATAAGTTGGACCCTGGTACCGCCTACGACTCTATAAAAGAACATTACATCATTAAAATAAGTATAAAATCATAGCTTATTGAATACATTCTTAAACAAACAAATATGTACTAACCTCTGGGATGATCCATGTAGGGTATTTTAACTCACGAACATGCTTATCACAAACAACATGTAGGAATGTCTGCATAGCCCTATTATCAAAATCACAAAAGTTACTTATTTTCCACAAATTCCATGAACTTCAAACAAAAGGTAATAATGCAATAAAACTTACGAGTTCATGGTCTTCTTTAATTCATTCCCTGGTTTAAAGTGGAGGGAGCATAAGAGGATCACAGTATAACTATTCTTGCATAGAAGAACCAATTGCTAATGATCACTGAAAAAAAGAGATGAATATTAAGAAAATATAAAGCAATATATATATATATATATATATATATATGAAATATAAATTTGTTTCTTACCCATGTGTTAGATTTCATGTTTTGATGATAACAAATTATGTTTTGGAAGCTCATGGATTAATTACCAGCAAAGCAATCAATTTTGGTGATCTGTGCAAGATCACTCGAGTGATTTTATTAATCACTCGAGTGATATTCAAGATCACTCGAGTGATCGCTGAAATCACTCGAGTGATTGCGAAAAATAACAGATCACTCGAGTGATATGGGAAATCACTCGAGTGATCCGCAATTTCACTTCCAGTGATCGCGAAATCACTGCAAGAAAATTTCACTGTTTTGAAAATCACTTCCAGTGATTCTGAATCACTCGAGTGATGCGCCAAATCACTTCCAGTGATTGTGAATCACTCGAGTGATACGGCCAATCACTTCCAGTGATCTAGAATTCACTTCAAGAAAATTTTACTGTTTTGCAAATCACTTCCAGTGAAGCTCAGATCACTCGAGTGATCCGCCAAAGTTTTCAAATCACTTCCAGTGATCCTCAATCACTCGAGTGATGTTGTATTTTCGCTGAATCACTTCCAGTGAATTGGAAATCACTTCAAGAAGAAAACACTATTTACAAAATCACTTCCAGTGATTCCAAATTCACTCGAGTGAAATATGCAATTTCCAATATCACTTCCAGTGAACCAGCAATCACTGTCAGAAGCATTCAAGGTTTTCAAGATCACTTTCAAAGACATTATATTCACTTCCAGTGACATTGCATCTTCTCATATAATGATTTATTGTTCAAGTATACATCTTCCTACATTGACTTTGATCCATTTGCTCTTAACTTCATAAACGTCAATTGATTTTGCTAGTGAAATTTATTATTACTGATTTATATCAAAATCATATGGTATATCATTTTAATACTTAGTTGCGAAAATAGGATCTCTCTCCATGGTCTTACTGTCTCTTTTATGAAACACTTCCAGTGATCCATATTAATCTGCTGAGATACAAATATTGCTTAACGGTTATATTCATAAGTGTGTTACAGCTGTACTCCACCATCATGCACTTGACTTGTAACTGAACACTCCACTCAAACGACATCTATTCATGGTAGCAGCAGAAATTCAAAAGTAACGGAAGACAAATGCTGTTACATTTGTCAGAAGCATCTTTGAATCAACGGAAAAATTTACAACGGTCTTCAAGTGGTTCTATTATATATGTCCAGCCATTTGAAAAATACAACAACGCAGAAAAACGCCTGAATACTCCACAAGCAATATCCTCACAAAAGCTTCAGTTCATCATTCGTGCTTCAGTTCTTATCTATATACTCTGTGAGAGAGATTTGTCATTCATACTTAATTATTTTCAATAGAGTTAACTTAAGGTTGAGGAACCTTAAGTAGGGATTTGTGATTACCTTGTGTAAGGGGGAGCGAGTGTCTAGAGGAACTTGCTGGTTGTACTGTGGTGCCAAGAACCCACTGAATCTTGGAAGATATAGTGAAAAGCTCAGAAGGATTTCTGAGGACTGGACGTAGGTCAAGTGGTTGAGACCGAACCAGTATAAATCTCTGTGTGAATCTCGGTGATATCTCTTCCTTTCATTAATTGTGCTTTAAGTTTTATAAATTGAATTTAAGCTTTTGATTATTTTGTAATCACCCAATTCACCCCCCCTCTTGGGTGAAAAGCTTGCTCTAACACCATGCACATATGGAGCCAAGAAATACTCAGTTACGATTTCACTAAGCCTCTCTGATAAGTATCTATGTTTGATAGCAGCAGTGATCCCTTTCTATTGGATTTGAATTCGGCATACGAATCCAAATTTATCGCTTTTGCTAGAGAAAACCAACCTATGATTCATGTACCTACAATAATGCAAGCACACAAATCAAAGTTGAATGGCATAATTTTTAAAATATTTACTTTCAATTGAAAAAGATACTTACATTAAAAATAGTTGGACAATCACAACCGTAAGATGTTGTCTAGGAGCTACCAGGGACATTAAATCATCCCTCTCAAGAAAGCATATCACCCCTAACTTGCTAACAGCTAAATCTGTAGGCCAATCTCTTGTTTGAAATGATGTATCATATGCCATTAGAATCACTTGTTGCATGACATTCAATGGAGGCTGTGAAACTTCTTGAGTGAAGGGAGTTGCACTTGGTGTTGTGATCGGGGTTTCCTCAGCTCGAATAGAAACAAGGTTCTTTGGCCACAATATGAAAGTACCCAGGATATCACTCACAACATTCAAATCATTAGAAGGGATAGGGATATGTGCATCTGTAATGATCACTTCTTCAACTGACACTCTGACTTGATCATCTTTCATTTGTTGGTGGTAGACAATTGATCTCAGATTGTGCACACTCCCTCGTGTAACTAATCGTCTCAGAGAATCCTTGACAAAAAGGTCATAATGCTCACTAATTTCTTTTCCAGGACCCTCTGATGATTGCCCAATATTGCAACAACTCCCTTTAGTGCTCTGCTTATTAGGTGAAAGAGATTGTGCCTGGGGAGCACTAGTATCTTGTCTTGTGCTCATAATAATCATTATTTCCTCTTTCATCTTGCTCAACGAGGCTTCTAGTCATGCATCAAATGATGCTTCTGCCTCGGCCCTTACTTTCGCCCTTGCAGTGGCCAACATATGCTCCATCTCCTCCCTAGCCACCATACTTGAGGAATGACGTGAGCGTGCTCCAAAGTAATCCTTTATGCCTACTCCTCCTCTAACTCCCCTGATACAGCCTGGATGCTCATGTTTTCCAGTAGCAATCGTCAGGATATTATTCCTCCCCTCCAACCTAAAATATCCATTAGCTTGTTTTTTTTTGAAGTTTCTCTTGTAAGATATAGATAGAAAACATAAGTAGTAAAACCTGTTTACTAAATAATAAATAACAACAACGATACTTACAATTTTTTCACCTACTATACGAGATTGTTCACTCGTATAAGACTCACTCCTCTTTTAGTGAGCAAACAACCATTTCTCTTTGTGACGTATCGGAGATGGTGGAGACAGAAGCTCAGAAGGATCAGATTGAGCTACTTCTTCCAATCTCTTTTGTTTGGCAGCCAACAAATCTTTTTCAGCCTTTGGATAACCCTCGGGAGACATTATATAAGGGCAATAATTCTTTCTACTACTCTCTTATGATTTTTGTGTTTTTGCCTGTAAATAAGAAATTAAAAAATAAAAGGTTACAATTAATGAAGACAATTGATAAGTAAATAAAATGCAAAATAAGTTAACTCACTAAAGCTTATGGAATAGTACGAAGCCTAAAAAAATTATTGCCAAGTTGCTTCATCAATATATAAATACTTGATGTACGGATTAGGACGAGGCTTACCATCTTTCACATCGATATGCATATAATTGTTGGCTAGATTTGTCTTAAACTTCCTCCAGTGCTCATAACAATACGTCATTGTTTTCTTGTACAAGATGTCACTTTGAAGAACGTTGTAAGTGAGCTGTAATATATGCATTGAAGAAGTTAGTGGCAAATTTGTGAAAAATTTGATAATTATTACATGCAAAAAAGAATTTTATACCTGGATAGTGTCCCAAATATGTTGCTTTACATATTCATCGATATTTCTCCACTCCTCTATCAAGATGCTAGGCTTGTTGTGTGTAAGGAGACCGACAAAACTCCTATATCGGCTTGTATTAGGCTATATTGGTTTCCAAAATCTATCAAACTCAATTGGTATCTTTTAATCAGCACTCTGACTTAAGGAAATGTCTCTCAATTGTGTGTCACTTCTACCCTTCTATACAGACTGGTTATTGAGCTCACTTTGATTCTGGCTTGGAGCATTGCTAGGCTCACTTTGATTAACACTAGTTGGCTTACTTTGATGAGCACTAGGTGGCTCCAGAGCCTCTATACTAGGACGCCTCAGATCCTTCATTTTTGTGTTAAGACAACAAAAAAAGATAAATCCTTAAGTTATAACATGAAAAGATTATATAAAATAACTATATACATAATTTGAATATAATTCATACACGGTAGTAGATTCTCAAAGTTCAAAATAGATCTGGCAGCAAAAGAAGATTGACAGTAGGTGCAAGATTTCTGGGCAGAATTCCAAAACACCAAGTAGATAGGAATTGTAATGAAGATGTTCATAAATGAATTGTGTTAGGATTAAAGTTGTGTTCCCAAGTTCACAGAATGCACCCAAGTTTAAATCAACTCACCAATAAAATAAATAAGATTTTAGGAGAGCTAAATAGAAGCAATGCATGCACTTAAGTCTGTCAACTCTAATGATTCAGCAATATATTAATACAATTCCAACAATTTACTAACACATACACAAGTGAGGCTTAAACAGGGCAACATGAAGAGCTGATGACATACAGGTATAAACTACACTTAAGTTCTATAGAGGTGATTCACAGTACAATGCTACTTATAAAACAACAAAAAACCACAGTCGCTAACACCAAGTTCATCATAAA
Source organism: Albizia julibrissin (assembly GCA_037074505.1). Classification (NCBI taxonomy): domain Eukaryota; kingdom Viridiplantae; phylum Streptophyta; class Magnoliopsida; order Fabales; family Fabaceae; genus Albizia; species Albizia julibrissin. Next base: position 46,305,166 of record CM073478.1, on the reverse strand, counting down.
GTTCAGAAAGTTAGGATTTAGCATTTCTCATGATTTTGTATCTCAAATTCAGATAGCAAACTGAAGAAGAAGAAGGGGAAAAATGAGAACAATGCCTTTGAGCAATTTATCAAAGAAAAAAGCCCAATATATCTCATAATTACCTGGACTTCGAGCTTGAGGAAGACACCGACGGGAGCAAGAAATGGTGTGGAGTATAGTAATGGAATCCAACGTTCCTCTGCGTCTACCGATGACGTTGGTTAAGGACGGAAGACCAATATGGGGAGGAGGAGGAGTCAGTCAACGACGAAGGAGTTTATTTAGAGGAAGAAGGAGAGAGTCTCAGATACTCTGTGAAATTTAGTGCAAGCAATTGAGAAATCTGAAATTGTATATGGCGGGCTCTTTTAGACAGGTTTCAGAAAACAACCAGTCTTAAAAGGTCATATTTTAGACCGGTTGTATGAAATAACCGATCTTAAAAGTAAGGAATTTTTTATTTTTTCACTCCTCATCTTTTTATACCGGTTCCTATGAACAACCGATCTAAAAATTTTAATATTTTGGACCTGTTTTTAAGTACAACCGGTCTAAAAAGGTATAAACAATTAATTGCTTTTAATTCAGAAAATATATTAGACCTGTTATAAGTAGAACCGGTCTAGAAAATGTATTGCATATTTTTTTAAAAAATTAATTTTATCTTTTTAGACCGGTTCCTTAGAAAAATAGTCTAAATAAAATAGTTTAGACTGGTTTTCTAAGTAACTGGTCTCACAAGTTTCTCATAATTACAAAACTGCCACCACTTATTTCTTTTAGACCTTATCCGCTATAACCGGTCTAAATGTGCCGGTCTAAAACGCCTTTTTTGTACTGGTGAGTAGAACAAAGTAGTGCAATTACTCTGTATTGTGACAATCAGGCAGCTCTACACGTCACTAAGAATTCGGTCTTTCATGAACGAACTAAATATGTTGAAATGGATTGTTATTTTGTAAACGAACGGGGTCTAGTCAAAGGAGATAGAACCAACAAAGTTTGGTCGAATAAGCAACTCGCAGATGTCTTCATCAAGGAGTTAGGGAAAGCTCAATTCGAGTACTTCAAAAGCAATTTGGGCATTGTCAATCTACATGCGCCAACTTGAGGGGGAGTGAAGAATAATATCTTGTTATTATTATTATTATTGCAATTATTATTATTATTATCTACTATTATTATCTTTAAGTAGTTAGGATTAGAAATTTAAATCCATATCACGATAGATTCAGCATAATCCTAGTTAGAGATTTGATGTGATCTCATCATCTACGCACATGCATAGATATGTACTCTTCATCATTATTCAATATATACATACTTTTGAGAGTTTGATTAGATTTATCACACACGGTAATATATCCTGAATTTAAATTTGTGTTTGTTTTTTTCCCCTATGGCTGTGTTAATTAGGGGCTCATCCGGTAGTCCGATGTGCAGTATTTTAATTCAATCTTCTAGTCTTGAACCATATAAATAGGACCACAAAAGTTGTTGTTTGTCAAAATGAAAGGCGATTTATTATCCACCCTTGATGGTAGATCTGAGTCTTGTATACGAGATAATGTTACTAATGGAAATAAACCAAGCAAGATTGCAAAGGCATAATTATAATATGTTCGCGTGTTCCTCGCGCCCTTTGCTTTCCAACGTGAAGGTATCCCCTCATCTGGGTTTAAGTCAATAATTTAACCCATATTATATTGGAATCTGACAATGCTGGCCTCATCATAAGCGAAAAATACAAACCTTATCATTAGAATAAGTAAACTGGGCCAACATATGTGGATCTACCATAAATTATGTTATTTTCCTGTTACTCAATGGATGTTCAATGTTATAATCTTTGATTTTCAATTTGATGATCAGTGCTCCTCCTACGCAATCCTTTTTCACTATATATGTTAACTCAAAAGAAACGGGCATGACATTTCATTATAGTAGTCACTTGGTTACCTTTGTTTTTCTTAATCTTTGCAAACTGATAACATCGACTATAATAATGGTTCCATTCTAGCAATGTTTTTGTCAAAAATGTGTTGGTTGCGAATGAGCAACACTGCATTGATTGCAACCTCTCTATGGATTGCACGAGGTACATACATAGTAGAATCATGGATTAAATGCATTTGTAAGAGTGAATACTAAAAACATGGTAATTAATATGCAACATCAACACTGAAAGATTTAAAATAATTGACTTGGATCCTAATTAATCAAACGCTTAGTTTTGGACAAACAATAGCGCAAAGACATGACGAAGGAGAAGCATTAATCTTGATCAGCAAGTGTGAAGTTCAGTCTTTTACAAGTGTCAAAGTCTGTCTTTTTTTTTTTTTTGGTCTTCCAAGTGATCGGAAGCTTGATGAAATCTCATCATGTCTGTTTATTTAAAATTGGAAAACAACTTAATGGAAAAAATTTATATTCACAGAATTACATTGTCTCTTTGGTGCGGAAAAGTTAAATATTTAACGTTTCTATCCAAGTATATCTTCATTTTTCTAGTGTAATTGGAGATGGTTTTTTTAGAGGAACAAAGTTGAATAGTTTCTTTAGGGATTAAGAAATCTACTTCTTGGAAATATGTTGTGCTGTGGAATTTTAACTTCAAAGAGTGTGTGGTCATTTTATATTTGTCGTTATTGTTAAGCACCTCAAAATTTTCAATGTGGTAGACTTTACCCTCATCATCTCTTTTGTATAATGCTCCAACAATCTCTGTTGCATTACAAAACTATCGATCCTTGTACTCTACATGTATTTCACAACCATAAAAATCAGGTAGTGAGTAGTGAGGTTGCTTAGTTGTGGACACATTCGGAAATGAAACCACTTATAAGAAGTTGTATACAACATGCATAATAACTATTAATAATTTTTAGTTATTATTTATTAAATGGAAAATTACTCAAGGGAGGTGAAAGGTGTAACTCAAGGGAGGTGGAAGGTGTATCAGTTAAAGCATTTCAAATGTTTAGGGATGAGGATTTGAATATGTGGAGGTGGAGTTATTGGATTTTAAATAAATAAAGAGGGGGTTAAAAATTATCATTATATAGTTGATTATAGGAAGTAGATTAATTTCAAGGGCAACCTCAAAAAAGCCTCATTTCAATTCCTTCATTACAAACAATCAAATTTCCATAAAATCATATCAAGTGTAAACAGAGTCATAAGCTCTTAGAGCCGTTATTACGCATTTTCAAGATAAAAAAATTGATAGATAAATATAATTAATTAAATATAAATTGCTAAATTTTGACTCAAATAATTCAATATTATAATAAAAAAATAAAAATAATATTTTGTCTAAAACTAAATCTGAATTATTTAAGTGTTGATCTTATGGTGACAAAAAGAGAAAGAGGGAAGAGGTTCTTCTCCCTAGCATTGATAAATACGAGAAAATACTTGTGAATCTAAATGCATCTTAATGCGATGAAATATGTCAAATGACACATGCTGGCGCTTCATCTAATAACAATTATGTGGAGCAAATTTACACTTCTACTTTCACCTTGCTTGAAGTTATTAATGTTTTTTTTAAAAAAAATAATTTGACAAGTGCCTGTACTTTTCTTTAATTTTTGTTTGATATGTATGTATTTTTCTATCTTAATTAAATCCTTTAACTTTGCTTGCTGTGTTAGTGCACCATTAGATCCTATAAGGAGTAAGGAGCTAATGATACTAATAAAGTTATATGGTCTAATGTCAATAATAGTGCTGACAGAACAAAATTAAATGATTTAATTAAAAGAGTAAAAGACATTGATACTAAATTAAAAACAACACCTCGGTTTTCCCCTTTTTGGGCCATCAAGTTATTAATGTTGTTTCTTCATCCATTACGTGATGTCGTGTTCCATTGAAGGACACATTGTAAGTAGATAAAAATAAATAACGTTTAAGCAAGAGCTGGGCTACTGGCTGTTGAAAATATAAAAAATTCATGTTTTTTCTTAATTTCCAACACATTCCAACTGAAGATAGTAGCATTAAAGTATGCCAAGTGCTATTATGTACAAATAAAATAAATACGCGGCTGAAAACCAGTTGATAAGAAATCAAATTCATAGCTCTGAGAATAATTTTTTGTAAGTGAATGCATAAAATATTTTTCCTTATATCTCTTTATCTTAATTATTTTTGTCATTACGTATTCAATATATATAAGCCCGGTAAATTTTTTTTTTCTAATTTTATTATCATAAAAACAACAACAACAAAGCCTTTATCCCATTAGATGGGGTCGGCTACATGGATCGCACGACGCCATTGTGCTCTATCAAAGACTATAGATTTCAATATTATCATCAAAACATAATTTTTTTAAAAAAAAATTGTATAACTTCTCTAACAAGTTTTTTCCTTAATTGAATTTAATATTATATATTAATCATAATACATACCAACTTCCTCCAATAGTTGAAGAACCAACTTATGTTACTTATCTATTGCTGGAAATAAAAAATAAGTGGATGTAAAATTATCAGCTGATACAGAGGTAGCCAGGAAATATGCTTGAAACGAGGTGAAGAGATAACACCGTTAAAATGTTGACGGAAAAATATGACTTATATACCTAGAATTATTTATTTTTATTTGTTTATTAAAGTAATAATTATAATAAAAATATTTTTTAAGACTTAAAATAATTATTTACGGGCTTAAATTATAAAAATTATAAAATATTTTAATATAATATGTTAAAAATTGCAACCTAAAACAATTTCGTAATAAAATGTTTAAAATCTCAACCTTGAAATGAATATTTTTATTGTTGAAGGAAGAGGCAATATTTGGGAAAATTCAATATAAGGTTGTATATAAAAACTAAATATTTTTTATTTTAATTAAAATATTTTTATAAAAACCAAAAAAAAACTTTGAGAAATTGATAGAAAAATACCATTTGAATTAAAAAAATCCTAAAATATCTACTAAATTAGTAAAAAGATAAATAGGTATTCTTGTAGGAATATAAGATTTTAAAATTTGGATGTTAACAACTTGAGTATAGAGATCAAGATTCTAAAACTTGAATTGGCCACTGAATCAGACGGGGTACTAGATCAAGGGTCAATACATTAGATTATAGTCAACTCGAAGCTAAACCGGTGAGATATAAAAAATTAAAAAATAATTTAATTTCTCATCGCACCATCTAAAATTCCAAATACTATATATATCATTTCAATACTTTTTGAATCACTAACAAAATAATCATATACTTGTTAAATATTCTCACCTACATAATAACAAAATATTCTCACTTACATGACAACAAAATATCTCCACCTACATGATAATAAATTATTCTCACCTTCAATTACTAAACTAATAACCATCACCATTAAAATCATTCTTAACATGATTCAATTCTCTAGGTACTAAGACATCAGGAGGTGGAGCTATAGGACGAAAAGTAAAGGCACTGGGAGCAACATGATCATCATTTAAAGATGGAGCCCCATCAACATCATCATCACCTATATATAAAATAAATAGAATTATTAATACTTATGTAAAAGACATAGTTATATTCTTTTGTGGAAGAATATAATCTTAAATTATAGATGAGATAGTTAGAAACCTGCAAAATCCCTCACCATTTGTTCAAGTTAAAGATTTGCCGTTTCTACATCATCAAATTTAGGAGTTGGATCTTCTTTAAACACCGAGTAGTCTAATTGATTCATAATTAATGAGCACCATCGTTATTTCCCACCATTATCAAACCAAAAGCAAATCAAGAAGGCAGCAAAACAACCCCTTTCAATCAATAACATCAAAACTAGCCAGTTCTTATCAAACCAATCAAGGCAGCAAACCAATCAAAAGCAAATCAAGCCGGCAACAAAACCACCCAATTTCGTTAATAACATCCAGCTACAATGCAAGAACAAAACAATAACATCCAAATGTCAAAAACAGAGCAACAACAAGCCAGGATTGTTTTCAAGCAAAACCAACACAACAAAACAATTAAAAGCATAAAATAGAAATATAGATGAAGGAATCCAGAAACCAAACTGAAAAATTGAAGCAAAATGCTACAAAGACCGAGCTTCAACACCCAAAGCTTTGTTGACTCAAAGCTTCATCTCTCCCATGAGCATGATGAACAACATACCGACAAAATGCTTTTAGACCAGAGGGACGAGCCAAAAGCTTTGACCTTTCAAGGCAATAGGGCGAAGGTTAGAGCTTGGCGCACTAGAATCCGAGAGGGAGAAAAAATAGAGCACCATCAAGATTGAAATGTATTAAGCAAAAGAAAAACAAAACAAAAAATTAAAGCAAAACATATTGAAGTCAAAATGATGACGGAATCTAGAATCAAACTGAGAAGAACAAAGCACCGGAAGAGCTTTTCACAGTGAAACGGCGACCAAGGAGTACAAAGTGAAAAACGAAGCAAGAACTCGGACTTTTCATAGTGAAATGGCAACGATCATGCCTCACCGGAGCTGCTGAAACTTTGCGACATGGTTTTGACGGAGAGGAAGAAGAACTCAGTGGGAATGAGGGAGCCATGGCGGTTCGGATTTTTCAAGGTCTTAAATGTCAAATGAAGTCTTCGAATTTCCTTTTTTATTTTTCACCTCACGGTTTTAATTAGACGACATTTAAAAAATAAAGAAAACGAAATAACGTCGTTTAGTCGTTGAAGACGAAAAAACATTTAAAACATAAATTTGGCCACTCGCTCAACTCGACTAAGGCACACCTAGTCGACTTTGAGTTATGCGTGACTCCAATTTACTTTATAACTCAGATCGGTTTAGGCTCTGGTTTGGTGATTTTTGGCCATTTCAAAACTAAAATAAAGATTGATAACTTGAGCTTTTTAAGTTGTCACTATGTATTCCTAAATTGTTAATTGCTATTCTTAATTTGTCAATGCATATATTTAAATTGTTAACACTAAAACTTTAAATCTCATACTCCAACCAAATCACCTATTTATCTTTTTACTAATTTAATAGATATTTTAGGGGTTTTATTAGTAATTTAAATGATATTTTTCTATCATTGTTTCAAAAAATTTTAGCTTAATAATATAATTTTATATGTTTGTCGATATAATTTTTAAAATCTAAAAATGCTTTTATAGTTTGAGAAAACAAGTTGCAAGTTTTATCAACTTATTTAAGAATTTTAAGACAAATTAATTTGAAACAAAATAGATTAAACGAATTAAAATGAGATTCACATCAAAGATACATATTCCAACTATTTTTTAACAGTTAATTGATAGAGGTGGTTATTAATCTGTGCGCTTGTCTCTAGGCATGCCCATGATTCATTTTCTATTTTTTACCCCTTCCATTATTTATTATAAGCATGGAATAACCAAATTATGTTTAATGTTTACATGGTTTAAAATGTTGGTTAAAATTACTTGGAAATAATAAATATACAAGAAAAATGTAATTTGTTCGCTAAGAATACTCTAATTTATGTGGAAGGGAGAAAATGTAAGTTGGGGAGAGAATTTGTGATGAAGGGAAAATGTGAGAACCAAATGAGTAATATGAATTATTTAATGGGGGATAAAATAGGCAAACAATACAATTTTCAGACAGCCCATAAAGCATCTCTTATAATAAGTAACCTCTGCTCCAAGGGACTTAAACACAGCTTCAGCTTCAACTTCAACTTCAACTTCAACTTCTTTCTCATCCACTTAGCTTCCTCCAAACTTGACGGTTTCCATTTGGGGTTCTGCAAGAGAATCAACATTTCCAACAATGAGCCAAAAGGGCCTCCTCGAATAAAGCTAACTTTCCAGATGGCACATACATAATGTGTTCCAAGTCCAACCTATATGGCTTCTGAAGGAGTTGATATCCTTTTTCCAGTCAACCCAAGATAAGACACCTGCAATTAGACAAGAAAGCGGGTGGTAGAACAGATTTGTGAATCGACCCCTCTGGTCTTTTCCATTTGGGTGTAAATTAATATTGGGAAAATCAATCTGGAGATCCTTATAGTTACACTTGATTTTGAATCAGGTCTCTATAATTTTTTTTCCTTTTCTATTGGGTCCTTTAATTTTACACTGTAAGAACTTTTAGTCCCTTAGACTTAAATCTGTTAGATAATCACTAACAATGTTAAAATGTGTCGTTAGATAGCCATTCCCGCTGGATATTGTGTCTGAAACATTATTCTCCTTCTCTCTCCTTCCCCTTAACCGTCTCAGACCAAGCTCTACTTTCTCATTCCCACCTTCAAACGCCAATCGAAGGACAACTGGAGAAAGAAAATCAATATACAAACTGTCATCGCGGAATGAGGGAGAAGGATAATAACGGTTCAGACCGATTTTCCAGCTGGTATTGCTTTCTAACGGCAGATTTTAACACTGTAAGTCATTATTTAACAGATTTAAGTATGAGGGAAGGGATCTAAAAGGGCAAAGTTAAAGGACCCAATAAAAAAGGGGAAAAAAAAAAATCTACGGTCCTCAAAATCGAGTGCAACTATATAAGGACCTCCATATTAATTTTCTGGTTAATATTTTACAAACAAGATTAAACCAAAAACACTTGCGGTCCAATGGGAACTTGTGCTATGCGAGCCACAGAGGCAGGGAGAGAGAATATGTGCCGAAGATACCAAGATCACAATGTTGATAAACAATAACATGACCTTTTTAGATATTAAGGCAAATTAATTGTAGATTTTATATTCTCCTTCTGAAGTTATATAGACTTTAACGTTGAGGAGAATGTTTCCTGCTGATCAAATATTTTAAGGGCATATTTGGTATGATGGAATTGGGGGGGTATGGAATTGGAATTGGATTTTAATTTCATGCATAAGTTTATTTGGTATGATGGAATTAGAAATTTTTTCAATTCCACGTGAAAGCTAAATCTCCCCAATTCCATCAAATTGACTTCCACCAAAAAGTAAATATTTGCAATTTCATGTACCTAAATCCATTTTTGCCCCTCAACTTGCATGGTTTTATCCAAGGTTATTAAATTCGGACCAGTCACTGAACTTGTCAGGGGGGTACTGGGTCAAGGGTTAGTAGGTCAGATCGGAGCTAAACTAGAGCCAAACCGGTGAAAAATTGAATATTTTAGGCTTATTAATATGAAATTCTAAAATAAAAAAATAAAAATCATTTTTTATTAAAAAAATAAATAAAAAATAAAAAAACAGACCGACTTGAGGGTTTAATAACAATGATTTTATCCCATTCCACTTCTTTAGGTTGGCATATTGGTAATTTTATATTTTAAATAAAATAATATTTGAATTCCATGTGCATATCAAACACACTTTTAAACCTCATATCTATCTTTATATCCATATCTATTTCTATATCCATATCTATCAAAATCAATTCTAATGTACCAAATGATTCTAAAAGAAATTTGCTGCAAAAGAGCCGCTTTGGAGTTGCTGGAAATATAGTTTTATAACATATTTCATATTTAAAAATTATGTTTGGATACACTTCTATAAATTGTTTCCATGTTTCACTTTTATTTTTACTGAGTCTATAAATATACGTATTACATAATACATATTATCTCCGGTTCTAAATATAGAATCTAGTTTGTAGTTGGATAAGAGGAGTCTATTATATGGTCATCAGCTCAAAATTCATTCCATGGAAAACATAGGAGTTAGTCTACTCCAATTCTACAGCGGTTAGCATCAGCACTTAAGATCTTTTTCCCCCCTTTGGAGCAGAGGATCAAAGACCGAAGGCAGAGTAACCATTCCCTTACAACTAAATTTAACAGTCATCTAAGCTTCTGTTCAATTGCATCTGTTTCAATTGGAACTGTTTATTGTGGTGGATTCTAAATATAGGGGTGAAATAACTAATTTTTTTAAATATCATTAAATGTAAATAGACTTGTGATAAATTAAATGAAAGGCAAAATGAGAAAGGTGCATTAATTATCCCACTAACTTCCTCCAGTTCTCTTATATTTTTGAGACAAAATAAGAGTATAAGAATTTTCTTACAAATGGGTTGGAGAAACAAAAATTTACAAAGGAATTAAAAATAATTCAAATTACAAGGAAGATTACCTTCATCATTCACCATCTTTCTATAATAAGATGGGAATGATCAAAGGTCCAAAAGGAAATCATTTCTTCCCTAAGAAACTTCGATCATGTTTTGCACTTTGAGCTTTCATAGAAGGCCTTGAGGTGTCCCTAGCGATCTCCTCTGCTCATTTCACTTTGGGGAAATCATATTAATGCATTACTTGTTCATCTTCACTGGGAATCCTGCCAAAAGCAAGCAAAATCAGCAACCCAAGGCTCAATCCACATAGTTTTTATATAGCTAGCTAATATATATCACGAGTATTGAGTATTATTGTATCAGATTTAATTTAAGTATTGTTAGACCTAATAGGGTGGATGCCTTTCCCAATTGTGTTTTTTATATTTATTTTCCTTCCATGTCCTACTTATATATAAGGGGAATTATAACAAGGTTCAAAAGAAGTGACTTAATTATCAAAAAATCTCAATAATAAGTGAATAATATAAACCTGTTATCATTTATTGTATGCTTATAAGTTGTAATTAGACTATTGAGTAATTAAATATTTTTCTTAGAACCTATATATAATATAAACATGTTATCATTTATTATATGCTTATAAGTTGTAATTAGACTTTTGAGTAATTAAATCTTTTTCTTAGAACCTTATTTTAATTGCCCGTACATATATTTCCATAAAAAATCACTAATACAAAAATCAAATTTAGTGGCGCACCTTTTGTGTCACTTATTTGAAAAAGTACCACAGCTTTAACTAATTTTTTTGATCTGAATTTTTTTTTGGTGGATGAACATTAGGTGGTGCTTATTTACATAAGCGCCACAACTAGTTGGTGATATTAGGTGACGCTTTCCTAATTAAGCGCCAGCTAATGTATTTTGCCAAAAAAAATTTTAAAAAATAAAATTAAAAGAAGCTGTGGCACTTATTTAAATAAGTGTCACCCAATAATTTTTTTATTTTTCAATTTTTTTAAATTTTTTTCTTATTGAAATGAAAATTATACACGCATGTGTTGATTATAAAAATTAAAATCTATAATAAAATAACAAATGATAAATTTTAATACCATATACAACTAATATGAATAAACATATATTAGATCTATTATATTAATTAATAAACATAAATGAATACTACTAATTTTTAAATTAATAATTTAATAACATATATAACTAATATGAATAAACATATCTTGGGTGGCGCTTATTTCTCAATAAGTGCCACCCAAAGTGATCCGAAACTATATTATATTATATAATAAATTAATAATATGATTATATATATATGAATTAATAAAAAAAATTATGTGTATATTGAAAATTATAAAAATGATATTGGGTTATTAATAATATGATTATTTAAAAATATAACTATTAATATATTAATTAGTATATAAAAAATAAAAAAAATTACATTGAGTAGCGCTTATTGGGATAAGTGCCACCGAATATCCATTTATTATTGTTTTATTTATTTATTATATGAATATATAAAAATATATTTATTAATATATTAATTAGTATATAAAAAATTAAAAAAATAACATTGGGTGACGCTTATTGGTAAAAACGCCACCCAAAGTCCTTTTATTATTGTTTTATTTATTTATTATATGATTATATAATAATATATTAATTAGTATATGAAAAATTAAAAAAATAAAATTGGTTGGCGCTTATTGGTAAAAGCGCCACCCAAAGTCCTTTTATTATTTATTTATTTATTTATTTATTATATGATTATATAATAATATATTAATTAGTATATGAAAAATTAAAAAAATAAAATTGGTTGGCGCTTATTGGTAAAAGCGCCACCCAAAGTCCTTTTATTATTTATTTATTTATTTATTTATTATATGATTATATAATAATATATTTATTAATATATTAATTAGTATATGTAAAATTAAAAAAAATTACATTGGGTGGCGCTTATTGGTAAAAGCGCTACCTAATGTCATTTTATTATTTTTTTATTTATTTATTATATAATTATATAATAATATATTTATAAATATATTAATAAGTATATAAAAAATTTAAAAAATTACATTGGGTGGCGGTTATCCCAATAAGCGTCACCCAAAGTCCTTTTATGATTGTGTTTATTTATTTTTTATATGATTATATAATAATATATTTATTAATATATTAATTAGTATATGAAAAATAAAAAAAATTAAATTAGGTGGCGCTTATCCCAATAAGCGCCACCCAAGGTCCTATTATTAATATATTAATTATTATTAAATTTATTAATATAAATATATAAATATATAAATATATATATATATATATATATATATATATATATATATATATATATATATATATATTAATTTTAGTTGAATTAAATAATATTAAATAGGGCATTGGGTGACGCTTTTACCAATAAGCGCCACCCAAAAATTTCTTTTCCCACCTCCTTCAATTTATTTTCCCGGGCCTCATCAGCTTCGTCCTAACCCTCAACTCGCGGTCTCCACCCCCAGCTCACAAGTCCCCACCCAGCTCACAAGTTCCCACCCAGTCCCCCAGCTCCCCACCGTGTCCACCGTCACCCAGCTCCCACTCCCTAGACTCCCAGCTCCCCGCCCCCTCCTTCCCCCAACTCCCCTCCCCCACCGCTTCCCACAGCTCCCCTTGACCCCCATCCCCCCGCCCCCTACTGCTTCCCACAGCTCCCCTTGACCCCCAGCTCCCCTTCCTCGGTCCGTAGCTCCCCTCGGTGGTCCCTCAGCTCCCCCCAGCTCTCTCCCTTCCCTAGCTAGCTGTCTTCTTCCTTTTTTTTAACAGACCTTCCCTAGACCCTAACTGTCTGAATAACACCTCTCGCCCTCAGGTCCTCCGGTTAAGGTGTCTCATTAGCTTTAAAGGTGGGTTTTTTTTATATTAGTAGTCACATCTTTTTTTATAATTAAGTGTTGTTTCTGATGACTTTAATTTATTTATTGCTAAACAGCTTCAAATTCCTCGTGTCTGATCAGCTGTGTCTTCATAATACTGCCAAAAGCAACCTTTTTGGTCTTGGTCCCCACTGCGAATCTGTAAGTTTTTTTTTATTATTTTTTTAATATATCTGTATTATTTTTTTGTATACTTTATCCGCTGAGACCTGCCCTTTTTTGTTAATTTTTTAATTTTAAGTAATTTTATTAACTTATCATGATTTTTAGTTAAATATAAAAGTTAATTAATTTAGTTCAATAATTAAAAAAAAAATTAGGAAACACTGGTCAACAATCAAGAATTCACATACTATGAAAATTTACTATTTTCTCCAAGAATTTAGCTGTCTTTTTTTGTTGCATCTTGGATAAAGTCTATTTTTTTTGTATTTATGCATAATTGGCATAGTAAATTAGGATTTATTTTGTTACCAAAAAAATAAACTAGGATTTTATTACTTATTTATTTGGATTTATAACTTTGTCTTTTATTATTTTTTTAATATATCTGTATTGCTTTTCTGTATACTTTATCCACTGAGACCTGCTATTTTTTGTTATTTTTTTAATTTTAAGTAATTGTATTAATTTATCATGATTGTTAGTTAAATATAACAGCTAATTATTTATTTGGATTCTATAGTGACATAAATAATGTCAAATAAGTTCCCTTTTTTTTAAACTTTTTTTTTAATTTTTATTGTATCTAGAATGAAGTCTATTTTTTTCATTTAAACCTATGGTGACCAATTGGTATAAATTGACTCACATACCTTTTGTAACGGATAGTTTTCTCATTTAGTGTGTATATAAGTTGAAGGCATAGATGACTTTCTCATATATAGCAACTAACCACTATTTAATTCTAGGTTTTTGAAACTATAGATGGATCGAAAATGGATGTCATCTGATCGGTGTTCAAGAGAATATATAGATAGGGTGAAGGAGTTTATTAGATTTGCAATTGAGCATACAAAAGATCCTAACAAAATCTTGTGTCACTGCTTATCTTGTTGTTATGGAAAGCGGATTAGTCCACTTGATTTGTTAGATTATTTAGTGTGTCATGGAATTGATCAAACATATACATGATTGACAAGGCATGGTGAGACAAACGACCCTTGTAATGATTGGTCGCATACCACCGGTGGTGCTTCAAATGAGTTTGACCGAAGCATGTGTGATGGAGATGATGGTTTTCAAGAAATGCTTAATATGGTTGAACAGGTACTTCATAACTGTCCCGGAGAATTTGAGAAGTTCAAAGGTGATGCAGAGAAACCGTTATATGCTAGTTGTACAAAATACACAAGATTGCTAGCAATGTTGAAATTGTACAACTTTAAAGCCCACTATGGGTTGGGTGATTCGGGTTTCACCACATTCCTTGAACTTTTGCAAGATATGCTTCTAGAAGAAAATGTACTTCCTACGAAGACATACGAGGCAAAGCGAATTCTTTGCTCAACAACTGGAATGAGATATGAGAAGATACATGCATGCCCTAACGATTACATATTATTTTGGAAACAATATGCAACGTTAGAGAAGTTCCCTAAATGCAATGCATCTCGATATGGGAAGAAGAAAGGAAAAAGTCTCGTCAAGGTCCTATGGTATTTTCCTATTATCCCGAGATTCAAGCGTCTGTACAGTAATGCAGAGATATCGAAGCAGTTGACATGGCATGCAGATGAGAGGATTGAAGACACAGCTGAGGCACCCTGCAGATGCCCCTCAATTGAAGAAAATTGATTATGAGTATCCTGACTTTTCGAACGAGGTTAGGAACCTATGGCTTGCACTGTTAACTGATGGAATCAATCCCCACAACGTTCAAAGTAATACACACAGCACTTGACAGGTAATATTGATGATTTACAACCTTCCTCCACACTTGATAATGAAACGTAAGTTTATGATGCTCTCGATGTTAATTTCTAGGCCAAAACAGCCTGGGAATAATATAGATGTATACTTGGCTCCTTTAATTGATGACTTGAAGCTACTTTGGGAAGATGGCGTCAATGTTTATGATGGGTATAGGGAAGAATGTTTCACTTTGAAAGCCATACTGTATGGCACAATTAATGATTTCCTAGCTTATAGTAATTTGTCTGGATACAGCGTTAAAGGATATTGTGCGTGCCCTATATGTGAAGATGATACTTATTCAATGCGACTAGATAATTGTAAGAAAAATGTCTATATGGGACATCGGAGATTCTTACCATCAAAACATCATTGGAGGAAGTGGAAAAAGGCTTTCAATGGTGACTCTAAAGAAGGTAGCCCACCGAAGATGTTGACCGAGGCTCAGGTTTTTGAAAAGGTGAAAGAGCTACATAACAATTTTGGCAAGCCATATGTCAATCAAACCGTGACAAGTGGTTGGAAGAAGAAGTCTATTTTCTTTGAACTTCCATATTGGAAGTCCTTGTATGTTAGGAATTTTCTCGATGTGATGCATATTGAAAAAAATATATGTGGTAGTATAATTGGCACGTTGCTCAATGTGTAAGGAAAGAGTAAGGATGGTGTCAATGCGAGGTTGGATTTGGTTAATTTGGGAATAAGAGAAGAGTTGGTACCTGTTGAGAAAGGGAACCGCACTTATCTACCTCCAGCGGCTTACACTATGTCGAAGAAGGAGAAAAAATTGTTTTGCGAGTTTTTACAAGGAATTAAAGTTCCAGAGGGGTACTCTTCAAATATCAAAAACCTTGTTTCAGTGAAAGAGTTAAAGTTAAAGAACCTTAAATCTCATGACTATCATGTGCTCATGCAGAATTTCTTGCCTGTTGGTATAAGGTCCATCTTGCCGAAAAATGTCAGAAAGACAATCACTAAACTCTGCATGTTTTTCAAGTTGATATGTAGTAAAGTGGTTGATTCAACAAAGTTGCGACATTTGCAAAGGCTAATTGTTTGTACTCTGTGTGAACTTGAAATGTATTTCCCACCTTCTTTTTTTGATATTATGGTCCACTTAACTGTACACTTAGTGAAAGAGGTTGAATTGTGCGGTCCAGTCTACTTGAGATGGATGTATCCGAACGAGCGATTTATGAAAATTTTAAAAGGGTTTGTTAAAAATAGATATCGACCAGAGGGATGTATTTCTGAACGGTATATGGTTGAAGAAGCAAGTGACTTTTATGCTGATTTTCTATCAAATGTTGACCCTGTTGGGATCCCCAAGTCCCGTCATGATGGCCGAAGATCGGGAAAAGGAACAAGCGGGCAGGATGTAATCAGGATAGTGTTAGAACTGGCTGACACCCAAGAGGGGGGGTGAATTGGGTGTGTGATAAGAAAGTATGATCTTTTAAAATCTTTTCGTAACTTATCAAATCAATACATGCGGAAGTATAGAAACATAAGTTGATATGTAAATCATATATACTGGAAATGTAAAAGCTTAGGGAAGAGAATATGCAAACTGTGATTTATCCTGGTTCGGTCCAATCCACGATGACCTACGTCCAGTCCCCAGGCTCCTCCTGAGATTTCCAATCCACTATCTTCTTGTTTATCTGGGCATAAGAAAAGCCTCTACAAATCTCTTACAAAGTTACTCCCCCTTACTCACTGTAAGGTTTACACCCTCTTACGGTAAGTTGAACAAAGCAATCCCAAAAACCTTTCTCTCCTGCTTACCCATGCAAGTCTTACGAGCAGCAATGTTCTCTCCTGCTTATACCATTGTAAGTCTTACGAGCAGCAACGTTCTCTACTGCTTACACCTTATAAGTCTTACGAGCAGAAAGTACTACTAGCAATTCTCTCTACAACTTTCCCGTAAGGTAATCAACCCTCTCAAGGTCCCTCTACCTTGGGATCAATATAGAAATATAGATGGTGTGTTTACAGACTCTCTCACAGAGTAGATAAATGCTCACTGAAGTGTAATACAAATATGCACTCTCAAATGTACATGACAATGAAAACAGATATTAACAGAGAGTATGAGAGATGAAGATTCATCACAACAGCATGTTGGCAGTTGGGTTCTTGTTACTTCATCATTTCTGTTCACTGTAGTATTTCTCTGTAGAACTCTCTATCTTCTTCTTGAATGCATTGGTTTATATAGAAGATGGTTGAGAGCCGTTGGAAGCATTCAAACATTCTGACCGTTGAAATCTGATCGTGCTTCTGACAGATAACTCATACCGTTGCTTTCTGTTTGCACGTTCTTGGTTGTTCATTTTAATTCTGTTGCTGCCCATGATTTGTTGTCAGATAGGTCTTTAAACATTGATCTGTTGATAGCATCTCAACATACCCGTTGGAGTCGCACTGCTTGTTCTGACAGATTTCCACTTCAGAAAACTAGCCGTTATCAGTGGACGCTCGGCTTCTCGTGAAGTGGTTTTTCCTCTCTCTATGGTCTCTTCATTGTTCTTTCTGTAACAATACATCAAATATCAATACAATGAAGTGTTAATCATAAATATGTTGGATCATTGGCCAAAGACAGGATTTCCGCTTTCTGGGTTGCATCACTTCGAGTGACGATGTTTGCCATGAGTCACCTCCAGACTTGAAGTTTTAACCCAAACGCTTGAGTCCCTATTTCACACTTGAAATAAGCATTAAGCAATGTCTAAGAATGATAGCAAGTGAAAATACAAAGATTGTATAACATATAAACCCATTCGGATTGATCGCTGTATTGCATTTTGCTTCGTCAACATAAGAATTCAAGTTCCTCATACCAGACTTGAGTGCACAGAGAAACTTTAATATCTCCGGATGGCTTCTATCATAAACTACCAGAGTGCATTGAAATCCATTGGTAGTGATGAACCAAAAGGACCATATCACATGAATGAAGACTTGGAGTAATTAAGAGATGGAGGTGCATTGGTCTAGCAATACTGATAGAATCAATTGCATTACTTGAGCTATTGGTTTAATAGACGTTGGTGCATATGGGCTTTCACTGGAGATGCATTGAAGCTTACTGGAAGTGATTCACTGGAAGTGATTCACTGGAAGTGATTCAGCATCCACTGGAGGTGATATGGGATGTTGGAGTTGCACTGGACTGCTAACACTGGAAGTGATCTGCTGAAGATTTCATATCACTCGAGTGAATTCCACATCACTGGAAGTGATATTGAGAACAGTGAAAAATTCCTCCGGTGAATTCTGCGCCACTGGAAGTGATATGCATTCTGACGCATTTCACTCGAGTGATTATAATGATCACTCGAGTGATTATAAAAATTACTCGGGTGCTCTCTGTTCAGATCACTTGAACTCAAAACTTCACTTCCAATTCGACAGCAAACAGGAGTCAAATTACAGATGACATAACTCTTCGAATAAAGCTCCAAAATTTCTGAATTATATATCAATGGAATGCTCTTGAAGTCTAGTTTCATATGACATCAGTTTTAGCTCAATTGGATCCGTGGTTTGAGAGTTATAGCCAAAATACCAAACCTGTTAAAGAAAGTAACGCTGACATGAAGGTCAAATTAGAACACAGATATCTCCCTCATCTTAGATCCTTTGATGTTGGTTCTAGTTTCAAAATGACGTATTTGGAGTCTAGTTTCATATGCAACTAGTTTGGTCTCAATTGGAATTTTATTATGAGAGATATGATCAAATAACCAGACCTCGCTCAGCTGGACGAAGAACAGAGTCTTAAAAACTGAACATCACTCGAGTGATTTTCAGAATCACTCGAGTGATTTTAAGTTTTTCATAATCACTCGAGTGATTTGTTAAAATCAATCTGCTACAGTGCCAAACAGTGCCAAACGGTGCCAATTGCTACAGTAACCGTATTGCTACAGTACCCACTGCTACAGTACCTATAAAACTTGAATCTTCATATTTTTCATTAATTCTTGCAAGTTCTTTATTCCTCAATTTCTTTCTTCCATTGCTTGACTAATCTATAATATATGTAACATCAAATAGTTAGTCAATGTATTAGAAAAGTATACTATGCAAGCTTCTTATGCTTAATATTTGACATCTATATTTGTCATCATCAAAACTAATCATATCTAACAGATAGTAGTGAATGATTGGGACCAAGGCCACCTGTATATGCTACATAACACTGATGAGATTGAACCATTTGTTGATGAACATAAGAAAGCTCTTCGACAATTATATGGTGATAGGAATGAAAATTTAATAACAAAAGAACACAATCGACTATTTTCAACTTGGTTGAAAAAACGCATTAATGATAAGATGGAAAAGAATCCTACTTCTTTTTCTAAGAAATTGATATGGCTGTCAAAGGGACCAAGCTTAAACGTATTATCTTACAATGGTTATGCAATCAACGGTTACACCTTCTATATACAAGAACAAGATACACGGAGCACGATGCAGAATAGCGGGGTAATATTTGTTACTGATTCTTGGCATAGATCCAGTGCTAAAGACATACATCCTGTCTACGTACCAATGCCATACTTTGGTGTCATTGAACACATATGGGAGTTAGATTACTCTATGTTCAGGGTCCCTGTATTCAGATGTAAGTGGGTGAACAATAACAGTGGATTGCGGACAGATGAGTTTGGCTTTATTCAAGTGGACCTTTCTAAAGTTTGGTACAAAGATGATCCTTTCATTTTAGCATCACAACCAAAAAAAGTGTTCTTTATTCGTGATCCTGCTAAGAAGAATTGATCCATTGTACTCCCATCAAACAAGAATCATCAAGAACAAGTTGATCTTGAAAGTCAAGACTTTTTGAATATTGTTCAGGAAGATCCCTCTTTTGAGCTTTTGGGGTCAGAAGATATTGGTATAGATGAAGATGAAGATGAATTTGAAAATGAAGACGAACCCTTGTATTTGAGACATGATCATGCAAAGGGGACATGGGTTAGGCTGACAAATCCATTTACTAGGAGAGTCAAGGGATACACAACTGTCAGTTCAACAAGAAAGAGGAAAAGATAATGAGTTCCTGATTTGTTTACTTGTATTTTTTACCTGTACATATGTCAAATTCATTTATTTTGATTGACATGATTGTCGCTGCGCACTTATATTTTCTTTTATTTGTTTAACTTTTAGGAAAATAGATTCTCCGCGTGAAGATGATGATGTTCCCATGCATGTTGGTAGACAAAGATTTGTTGAACATGTTGCCTGTGGGAGGACTGTAATGGCGAGGTTGATCAAAATGAGAAGCAAGGGCATTAACTTAGAACTTGATTGGAATGAAAAAGGAAATCCAATTGGACCGAACAGTAGCTCCCTTAATAATTTCATTGGGACTACAGTCCGAGACAGAGTTCCTATTACCATTCAAGATTGAAGACGAGTGAAGAAACAATATGGGAATGTAATATGGGGTGAAGTCCATGTAAGACATTAATTAATTTATTATTCGGGTTGTTTTGTTTCATATGATTACAATCTAACAAATTAGCTTTAGTTCTATGGCACAGTCTTGTTTTGTTATTGATGGTGATGATCACGAGAACTTCGTGCTTAGAAAAGCAAGCAAACTCATAAGAAATTTTCGTTCCGATCTTAACAGGAGCTAAGTGCGAAGAACCGCTCAAATGCAGTCAATATGCCATACCGCTACACACAAGGACCTGTATCTTATGGAAAGTTAGAGGATAAAATGGTAAGGACTAATGATTATTTCTTTAATTTGTCTGACTCAGTTTTAACTTCAACTAGCTTTCATATGCAAATAGAAGAATCAACTTCAGATATTACACAGATTCCACGACATGACTTGTGGGTAGCTGGTTGCACAAACAAACAAGGGGAAATTCGAAGTGAAGAAGCAAGAAGAGTTGTAGAATATTGTGTAAGTATTGAAACATATCTCGAACGTACAATAATCCCATTGCTTAGATGATTCTGGTTTATATTAACTACTAGTAATAATGTTGTAATTTATTTTGTGATAGCAATCAATGACACAAGAGGTGCTAGAGTTGGCGGCTTATGTTGGCCGTGATGATCTGCTGAGCAGAGCACTGGGTGTATCTGAGTACCATGGTCGTATTCAATGTACTGGTTTTGGCATGACACATACATCATACTTTGGACGTCAAAAGCGTCCGAACAAGAGTGACTTTTTACAGCTACACGAGGAGATGAATAGCTTCAAGCATCAAATGCAAGAACAATTTAATTCACAAATGCGTTTTTTGCAAGAGCAAAACGCGCAGCTGAGGGTAAACATTGATCAGCTCATGCAGTTTAAGGCAATGCCAAATGTTCCTCCTTGTGACAGTCCAAGTGTGAGAGATAGTTGTACTTCTATCTCTAAAGTACATCTCCCTTCGGTAATTAATTTCTTCTCTAATTAATTGTTACATTGTCAATTAGTATATAACATAACATCCTAAACTGATCTATCTTTCACAGGGCGAGTTAGTGTGTAAGTTATATGTTGAACATTCTGGAAAGCACGCAGTTGCGGTGGGTGTTGCTTACAACACAGATAATGATACCCTCTACAATTCACCATTGCCGGAGAACACTATCCGAGTAAGGGTTGACGTATGCACGGATGATGATGCATTATTACCCATCCCTTCTCTGGATGATGAGATAATGATTAAAGATGTTGTCGGCGGTTATGTTGCTTGGCCAATAGGTTTGATAGAGCCATGTCAGAAGGTAGTCAAGAACACAATTCCTTCTATTTTTCCTATACTCAACATCATTTAATTTCACTCTTTGTTTTTACAGGTTCAACGTTCTAAAGGAAAACAAGTTCAACTACATGGCAAGGTTTCAAAGTGTTCGATCACACAGCTGAATCCCAACCCATCAGCTAGCCAACGGAGCAATTGACAAATGATCTCATATTGCGATCAGTTGGCATGCATTGCACTTAGGTTGATACACGAAGGAAGTCTGTCATTGTCATTTGATAGAGACATCTATGATGTTTAGGGCATAGAGGAACATATTACTACTGATGTGTTGGGTGAAATTTTCAATCGTGGATGGATTGGTGCTTTGATCATCAACATTTGGATTAGGTACTTTATTGTCATCATTTATCGTTGTTATTATTATTCATCTTTCAATTTTTTTGTCGTCATCACATTTTTTGTTCTTTGTAAAGGCACTTGTACCATGACATCTTGGTACACACACAAAAGGTTTAGTTCTCCTTTGTCAACCCTTATCTCATTGGACAGCACAGGGATAGAGTAGATCCCAATGTCCAATCCATTGATCTAAAAGAATGCTTCAGACAAAGAGAAAACCCAAATATGTTATTTCTAGTGCCATACAATGCGGGGTAATAAATATATTATTACTGGTCGTATTTCACTTTGCATTTCTTTACTGTATTACTTTTACTATATCATCCATGATTGAAGAAAAACTTTCAAAATCTTTTAGGGCATATTGGATCTTGATTGTGATCAATGCATTGCCACCTTCTAACCCTCGCATTTACTATATAGATCCTCTAAGTGGAGGTGTTCCTTCAGACCGTCCTCATTTGTTGCGGATGATTAATAGGTGAGCATATATATGCAATGTATGTAAATATATATTTGTTCAAGCCATTAAATACCCTAACGTAATCAACATTTATTTGTTTTCTTAGTGCACTGACTGCATATAGAGCCCCTGCCAGCTTGAGCTATTCTAAATCTGCAGATCCTGCCCATAGCTATACCTGGAAGAGGATACAGGTACTGATTTAGGAATTTAATTGCATTTTGATTTTAACAAAATTGTATTTTCAAATTTATTTAACTATTTTATTATATTGTTACAGTGTCATTTCCAACCCAATAACGATGATTGTGGGTATTATGTAATGAAATTCATGAAGGATGTCATTACTCATAATCAGCTTCAGGTTCCACTAAAAGTAAGTCATTTTAGTACAATACATATTGTGTTTTAGATGTAATTAATTGTCTGATAACTAATGTTTAGTTATATTAATTCATTATTTGCATCATTGGATTGGTGTAGTATTATGAAGATCAGCATTCTGACAGTTTGACTGACAACCAAATCAATGAACTCATCGAAGAATGGTGTGAGTATTTGTTCAGGCACTGTCCTGGCTAGCAAGTGTTAGGTTGTTTATTTGCCTATTGCATTTACTGTGGTTTTAAATAGCTGAATTAATTAATGTGTGTGTATATATATATATTCACATTTGACTAAATATATGTTTAGAGGTGATTTTGTTAATTACCTATCTATATGTGTCAATTTAGTTATTACATTGTGGTTTGCATGGGCATAGAAATTTTTGTGTTACAGGCATGGTTTGACAAAAATATAGAAAAAATTATATAAAAAAAAACTTAGGGTGGCGCTTTCTTCAGCAAGCGCTACCCTATATAAAAAAAAAATACTTATGGTGGCACTTTTTCAAAAAAACGTCACCCTATGTAAAAAAATAAAATATATAGGGTGGTGCTTGTTTCAAAAAGCACTACTATATATATATATATATATATATATATATATTATTTTTAGTATATTTTTATTTTAAAAATAAACGTGTTAAAAATTTTTTTGAAAAATAATTTACAAAAGGGACCTTGGGTGGAGCTTTTTTGAATAAGCGCCACCCAAGGTTACAAAAAATTTAAAAAAATTTGTAATTAAAAAAATAATTTTTTAATTGATCTTAAAAAAAGATGTGTTAAAAATGTTTTTGAAAAATAATTTACAAAAGGGGAACCTAATAAGTGCCACCCAAGGTTACAAAAGAATTTAAAAAATTTTACCATTAAAAAAATTATTTTTTTAATTGAAGGGAACTTTGGGTGGCACTTTTTTGAATAAGTGCCACTCAAGGTTACAAAAAAATTTAAAAAATTTTGCAATAAAAAAATAAAATTTTTAATTGATCTTAAATATAGGGTGGCACTTATGGAAGAAAGCGCTACAGAAAGTGCCGTATCAGCTGTGGCGCTTTTTTGAAAAAGCGCTACCCTTGATTTATTGAATTAAAAAAAAAACTTACTGTGATGCTTTTGATGGTGCGCCACAGCTAGTTTTAGTGGTGTTCCAATATGTGGCGGTTGTGAAGTAACATTAATATTATTGTTATAAGCGCTACAGCTTCTTCTTTTTGTAGTAGTGAATATTTCATTTTCTCTATTAATATATATATATATATATATATATGTGTGTGTGTGTGTGTGTAGATGAATAGATAGCGTGTCATACCCCTTGGAGTGTTCCAATGAAGCGGGATGGTTCAGAGGTAGGAGTTAAGATCAACGTCTGAGAAGGCAGATTGATTCTTGCACACTGAAATCAACAGATGAATTAATTAATGTATAATAAATAATAGATTAGAGAGCTCCCAATTCATACGGTATATATATAACAGTTTAATAATATATTGCTTTTTATCAAGTACTATTATTCTTCTATGAATCTAGTACTTACGAAATCTCTTGTGGTCAGAAATTTGAATAATTGATCATTATTCGTTCTCAACATTTCGATGTCCACGTCAAGATGACCTACATTGATTCAATTCAATGTTCATATATAATTAATAAACTCATAAAAAAATTAATTATAAAAAAAATAGAAAAATAATTTTAAATTACAAAATTCTAAATTAGATTTATTATAAAAAAATTAATAAGAAAATGACAAAATTTGATAAATAATTCATATTTTTTTTTAATATGTAATTTATATCTTTACATATTCAAAGTTATTTTCTGTCTTTTTCAACACATATAAATATATTAAGAAAAGCTTTAATTTCGACATTTAATTAAAATCACCTGATGGCGCTTGAAGCGTTCTTTGTTATAAAATCACTAATATATATGTAGCCATAAAGGTCACCCTTCAGTTATGCTGCGAATTACCAACAAATCAAACTCACAAACTTTTTTGAAATCAAATGAATAAATAAGGAAACACGCAATAATTAGAAGTCATTTAATTAATTAATTAGCAAATATTCTGATGTGGTTGCATGGGGCAAGCTTCACATAAATTGATCACTTACGTTAGAGGTGTTGTTCTCTTCCTGTAGGCCTGTTTAAAGTTGAAAATAGTTATTCATTTATTATAATAAATAACTAACTTAACTAATTTTTTTGGTATTCATTGATCAGTTTTCTAACTACTACTTTTGATCGTGAACACACCTTTGCACTGGCAATCACTTTAAAATTCCCTGAATTCCCTACAGCTATACCTCTCTGCATGGATAGCAAAAGATAATCTATTGTAAAACAATAGTCTCTAAAAGTATTTTATTTATATAATCACTTACATGGTTGAAAACCAGAAATTGATCGACCTCCCAACATGCGACATGGAATAGATTATGTCGAAGAGGAGACAACGAAAGCTGCGATTGTAACAATGGATCGTTATGTAAAGTACTATCCATGTCACTGGCCGCACGTCCCCTTCTTCCTCTTCTACCTTCTGGCGCTCCACCTTTACTGTCCTCCGCACGCTTTCCTCTTCTTCGAGACGACAAAGACGACGGCGTACCACCTCCATTATCATCATTATGGTCACCGCCGCTGCCATCATTATTAATAATATCATGATTATTAGTACTGGGTTCTTCAGCAGCCACAGTTTCATTATTATTATTATTATTATTATTATTGGTTCTTGAATTTTCTTCAACTGGTGGTATTGAATCCATCACTGTACAAATCGATCTAGATTCAAGCAAGCTCGGTTCTATCACGGCAGAGTAGTGAGAGGGATATGTAGTATTGATAATGTCGTTGTTGTTACGTGAATTATTAAGGATGTCTTGTTCTTCTGCGGACATCCAATAATTCGCTGCTGCAGGCAATAAGTTGTTGGGAGTATCATTGGCAAAACCTTGGGCATTCAGAGAAGGAGCAATATCGTCATTGTTTGCCCTCAAATTTAGGAGCTCCTAAATTGAAAATAATAAAAATGTGTTTATAACTAATGTGATGGACAAAAAAATGTGAATCACGCGTGTACACACACACGAGTATGCATGTTTGAAAGTTTGACACAGAAAATATAGAATTCAAGCCTGCTTGTGTATGTGTGTTGATTTAGAATGCATTGCTTCTCCTCTAATATATTGTGGGTGTGATCAAGATGTATACAGAGTACATGTCAGGCTTATATGAATTTCGAATAGACTTTTTGGGCCTCCATAAACTGTATATGGGGTCAATCCTTTAAGGATTGACTTTCATTATCTTTGAGCTCTTTATTCGTTTAATATAGTTTTAGATGTTCTAATTGAGTTTATACAAGAAGAAATCTATAAATACATGTCTTTTGTTGATGATATGATTCTTTTCATTGAGTTAAGAGGATAAACTTTAGATATGGAAAAGGGCCCCGGAGTCAAAGGGTTTATTTATGAGTATGAGTAAGATAAAATATATGCATTACGGTTTTGATAAAAGGCAAGTTAGTAGTGTTGGAGGTTAAAATTCATCTTTCAAATCATTCCTCAAGTGTCAAATTTTAGATATTTGAGATGAATTATGCAAAAAAAAAAAAGTGAAAATAGTGGAGATGTTAATCCTAAAAATCAAGTTGGGTGATTGAAATGGAGAAATATTAACATATATATTTGTGACTGAAAAATACCAATAAGGTAAAATGAAATTTCAGTCAAATTGCTATAAAGGGGCAACATGAGAAGAATGTTTGGTCCTATAAGAAAATACTCACTCAATGTTCTTAATATAGGACATATATATTTGAAGAGTTGGTTTTAGTCATAAATATAAGTCCTACATTTTATATTTGTCAATTTTTTTAATTTATTCCTATTGATGCTCCATCAACAATAATCAAATAGGAAAGGGAAGGAGGGCATTAAAGAAAATGATTACATTGTTTTAGAAAATACATTTCATATTAACTAATTTAATTAACTTACTTTACGTAATCAAATTAGGTAAATATATATGATACTAAGGACATGAATGAGTATGACATTCATAATGAATATATATGTTGAAGAGTCAGGGTGACATCTATCAAAAAGAAAATAGTAGAAAATCATTTGAGGTGGTTCGAACACATTTAAATAAGGCCATTGGATATGCCGATAAAGAGGGTAAATCATGCTGCCTGGAGTCATCTAAAAAGAGGTAGAGGAAGACCAAAGATAATGCTTAATAAGTTATTAACGAGACTTTTTGGTTAACAATCTATACAAAGATTTCCCTATTAAAAAAGCACAATTGAGTTGTGTGAGCTATGTAACTGACTCCGGCTAATGAAATAATGCATATTGTTATTGTTTTATTGGAAAATAGAACAAATCTTATTATTTCACTGTCAATATGGAAAAAAATTACAGCAGAAATTTGAGAAATCGAAACTCGTTTAACAGTATAATACACACACATAAGTATATGTATACATATGTATAATATGTATATATGTGTGTGTCTATATATATATATATGGGGGGGGAGATGAGTCTTACAGATAATTGGGGAGGGGGAACAAATCTTATTATTTCACTGTCAATATGGAAAAAAATTACAGCAGAAATTTGAGAAATCGAAACTCGTTTAACAGTATAATACACACACATAAGTATATGTATACATATGTATAATATGTATATATGTGTGTGTCTATATATATATATATGGGGGGGGAGATGAGTCTTACAGGTAATTGGGGAGGGGGGGGGAGAGAGAGATGAGTCTTACAGGTAATTGGGGAGGGGGGGGGAGAGAGAGAGATGAGTCTTACAGGTAATTGGGGAGGGGGGGGGGGAGAGAGAGAGATGAGTCTTACAGGTAATTGGGGAGGGGGGGAGATAGAGATGAATCTTACAGGTAATTGGGGGGGGGGAGATGAGTCTTACAGGTAATTGGGGGGGGGAGAGATGAGTCTTACAGGTAATTTGGGGGGGGGGAGAGATGAGTCTTACAGGTAATTGGGGAGCTTGAGCTTGAGCAGGAGTAGTATCTGTTATGATAGTGTTTTGATGACTGTTATTTGCTGCAGGTTCATCATCACCCATTAAGCTTGAGATGAAAAAATCGATTCCTTCGTCTGAAAGTGAAAAACAAACACACACTAGTTTTAACAAAAGGAGATAAAAATAATATGTTATATATATATATATATGTCTCTCTCTCTCTCTCACACACACACACATCATATGAAAAGGAGATGAACAATTAATGAGGGAATGTGAAAGAGAACCTGTAAATAAAAGATCCAAATCTGTAAGAGCTTCGATTGCCTCCTTGAATTTTGGGGCTATTAAAACACTCAATGACCCAATTATTGAAACACCATTATCTTTATCCTCATCTATTGAGTAATTATTTGCCTATAAACAACGAAACAAGAAAGCTTCTGATCTCATCAAGGGCCTTACAATCAACATGTAGTCAATTTTGAGCTGGTTTGGTTTGTATACTTATGAATCAGGCCATGAACATCCCTATATATAATATTGTGGTGAGGATTTACAATTGTGTAAAGAGATACTTCTTAATCCTTGATGTATGACCTATTTAACTAATTTGATTAGATTAAAAAAGTTAGCTTTTATGATTAAGAAAGTTAATTTAGTTAGTTAATTATATAATCCCTGTGTTAATAGGATTCTTGGGTATGCCACGTTCCTTTTTATAAGGTAGGGTTAAGGAATATTTGAAAAGTTTATTGTAAGCACTCCATTTTACTCTCACTTAATTACAGAAGTTACTCATACCATTATGGCATTTAATTCTCATGTTTAACTAAAATAGTCCTTATAATATATTTTCTTTCTTCTACATAAATATGGGCATTTTTGAAATTTTTTTTATTTTTTTCATATTTATTGCACCTAACTAATTTTAATCACCTCTTCAAACAACGTAATCCAGTTAATTCTATCTTATACTTTCTCTGGTAGTCCTTTTTATAATAGCTCAAAATTTGAATTATCTTGGTTCTTTTTATAAAAGCGCGACACGAGTTTTCTAAACATCTAATGAATTTTTTCCATTTTCGCCATTCATCTTTTTTCCATACTACATTTTATTTCCTACTTTCTATCATTATTACTCTATTTCTCTCTCTTACTTGCCCCCTTATAAATAAAGATATACTTGAGAAAAGAAGATTTTTTCATACATAGTTATTCATTTTAACTAATTTTAACTATTTTTTAGACCGCGTAATTCGGTTATTAAGCTTTTATAAATAGATCTAGAGGGAGTATAAAGGAATGGAGAGAGTAATAAGTATGAAATGCTTTTCTTAAAATACTTTCATTTAGGATGGCCTTAGGCTTCAACCTTGGTCGCAAAAGAGGAACCTACTACCTTGTTGAGGGAATATTAATAGGGATAGTTTGGAAAAATAACAAATATATATTAGAAATATATCTTATATTTAAGACTAAAACTAAGACCAGCTTTTCAATGAGGTCCTCCATTATAAAGGATCGGAGGAGTATGAGGCTTTTGTATGAATGAATTACCTGTCGAAATATGGCTCTCCAACCAGAACATAGATTAGGCGTTATCACCGAAAGCGTTACACCAAGCTGTATGATGATGATGATGATGCATCAGTAATACATTAACAGCAATACGCACTACAAAAAAATAGCGAATTAGTGATGAAATTTTCGTCACTATCAACTTAGAGACAGAAATTAGCGAAGGATTAGAGACGGAATCATATTAGTGACGAAATTAGCGATGAAATTTGTTCTGTCGCTAAAAAGACGTTACTAATTGATTAGTGACAGAATTTTGAATTCCGCCGCTAATTAGAGACGGAATGACGGAAATTCCGTCCATAAATTCCATATCTAATTAGAAACAGAAAATTCTGTCCCTAAATTTCGTCTCTAATTAGCGCCATGTGTCACCCTCCACCGCTCGCCACGTGTCACAAGTCACAAATTGGTTGCATTTTGTGACCAAGTAAGGATTCGAAGCCATGACCTCTCATGCGTGTGCTAGTTCCTTTGCCAGTTGAGCTAAAAAGAATCTGTGAAAGTTAAATGCAAAATCATATATAGATATAGACACAGACACACACATTCACACATACGTACAAATATACATACATACATACATATATATCACTTGCAAGCAAAAATAGAAATACAAAATTTTATATATTATTGAATATTTTAATTTAGTTTTCTTATTTTATTTTATGTAAATATTCTACCTAAATTTTTATTATTAATATCTTTTTCTATTAATTTTATTTTATATTTTATCTTTTTGTTTGTATTTATAAAATTTGCATTTTATTTGTATATAATATATTATTAAAAATTCAAATATATTATATTATAATTTTAATTTCAAAAATAAATATGAATTAATAATTTTTATTTATTTATTTTAATATTATATTATTAATTTAAAATTTAAATTATTTAAAAAATTATAATTTTGGAAAAAAACCGAATTATTAAAAAATTTAGCTATTAGAGACGGAATTAGCGACATAAATTTTCGCTAATTAGAGACGGAAAATTCCGTCTCTAAATTCCGTCGCTAATTTTTAGTGACGAAAATTAGTGACGGAATTTAGCGATGTAATGTAATTCCTCCTTAATCCGTCTCTAATTAGCGACGGAAAAATTCTGTCTCTAAATTCTGTTGCTAATTTTTAGTGACGGAATTTAGTGACGGAATGTAATTTCGTCGCTAATTTAGACATAAAAATCCCTTCTTTAAATTCCGTCGCTAATTTTAGTGACGAAATTTGTGAGGGATTAAGGACGGATTAGCGACAGAATTTCATTCCGTCGCTAATTTGCTATTTTTTTGTAGTGACGTAACACTAATAATTATACATATTTTCTCTTAAAGACGGATTACCTTAGCGTAAAACTCAGAAACATGAAAGCAATGAGAGGAGGAAGAGATGGTGTGGGACCCAAAGGGATGACAATCTTGGATCTTAGGCAGGTGAACATTAATTTTGATATGAGAAGGTTAAGTAGCAGGAACAATAATACATTGTCTCTCTGCTTCATAATACTCTTCCATTAATCCCTTCCCTATCGGAGGCTTCGGAAACATCTGCTAATTAATTATTAATATACATGCATATATAATCATTAATTAAGTATGTTGGAAAATATCCTTGTCCACCCTTGATGGATTAGGCTCAAGCCCAATGTGTTGGGGCAATAATATAAATAATATAAAAGTTTGTGTTAAAATATGACTCTTAGTAATTAGGGAATATCACATATATCTACCCAAAGTTTTATATTATTTATATTATTTCCCCAACACACTGGGCTTGGACCTAATCCATCAAGGGTGGATCATGCTATTTTCCAACATCTCCCACTTACACTTGGTGGATTATTTACGTCTTTTTTTCTTCCTTCTTTCATACTCAGTACTTTGCTGTGATCGCGTAGGCATGGCATATGCATATAGGTGTAGTTACTAGAAATCTCTTATAAAGAGACCAACACAAGACAACCTTCTTCTTGTAGCTTGATTTTTTTTTAAATTGTGCCTCAGATATCCTAGATTTACTTATATACACTTTCATATGGCTAATCTAATTCCTTTCGAGTCAGCATAAAACTCAGATTGCCTTTTTTTTTATGCTTAGTGTCCACACTTATGAAATTATTAATAATAATATCATAAAGGACATGTCTCAGACACTAACATATTTGTGTATATTCCAAGTAATCTTTCTTTCGCCCAGGTAACACTCCAATATACATCAACTGCTTTCCTAACATAATACCATAGATCGTATCTATCATGATCATATGACATAAGCTAAAGTAATAGTAGCTGAAGTATACCTTTGTGATACTGTCAAAGTCAATGGATATCATGGAAGAATTAGAAAATTCCTAGGACTCACACAACAATTAAGCTAGGATCTCCTTACTTGCTTCCCATTTGCAGTTCTCCAACATATGCGGTATGAATCACATGCTACAGTGTTTCTCTTACATCATAAGAGCATACGTCGTTTTGTATTATGTTATTAACACTGTACAAACTTAAGTCTAGATACTCCCAGTATCTAAACCCAAATTCTTCCACCCTAATTAGA
Source organism: Albizia julibrissin (assembly GCA_037074505.1). Taxonomy (NCBI): domain Eukaryota; kingdom Viridiplantae; phylum Streptophyta; class Magnoliopsida; order Fabales; family Fabaceae; genus Albizia; species Albizia julibrissin. The sequence continues at coordinate 46,273,117 of CM073478.1, read as the reverse complement.
TGTCAATGTTGAAGAATTTGATGTCTGGTTATATGCATCATGGAAGTGGATGTCTATGATTCAATTCATACTTATATTATCTTTATGGATCTCATCTCGACACGCTACACTATTGTCGATGCAACATAGTTTGTGTTTCTTCTATAATATATCAACGCATCTTAACGCTTTAATGGTGAACACAATTGTCTCATCTTTGCACACGCTTCCTAAGTGTCAAAGGCGATTGCTCGTGTGTGTGAGCCAACCTCACAAGCCTGTACGACACACTAGACATTGTATACAAACATAAAAATAAATAATGATAATTAAATACTTCAATTAATCACAAATCTATTACATGAAGTCTGCAATTTTACATTTTGCATACACCAAATATATTTACATGTTTTTCAAATGTCTCCTTGGCAATTGGTTTGGTTAGGAGATCATCGACCATACTTTTAGTCGAAATATGTTGTACAGTAACAATTTTCTGTACTATATAATTTCATACAAAATTGTACTTAATATCTATCTACTTTGTTTTACTATGATACTTGGGATCTTTAGTATAGGCTATGGCTGCGGTATTATCATAATGCACTAATACTGGATTAGTACTTTCATTGCCAAAACCAAGGTGTTTAATAAACCTTTTCAACAATAAAGCCTCTTATACTACGGTGGTGCATGCTACGAACTCAGCTTCCATAGAATGTAAAGCAATGCATGTCTGCTTCTTGCTACTCCAACATACGGCGCCATTGTTTAGCAAGAAAACATAACCTAAAGTTGATCTTCGCTCTTCTTCATCTCCGCCTAAATCAGCATTGGAGTACCAACTAGGCGTAGATCGCTTCCTTTGTAGCATAGTGCATAGTCAGATGTACCTTTTAAATATCTCAAGATCTTCTTTACTACTTTCCAGTGATGCTCACCTGGATTAGATTGGAACATACTTACCAATCCTACTGCAAAGCAGATATCTAGCCTTGTACATATCATTGCATACATTAGACTACCAATGACACTAGCATATGGAACTTTCATCATGTTTTTTTGATCTGATTCAGTTTTGGGACACATATCATGGCTTAAGGTTACTCCAGAAGCTACTGGGATATCCAAGGGATTACAATTGCTCATATTGAATCGTTCAAGAATCTTCTTAATGTAATTTTCTTGTGAAAGAGATATGATTCTTTTTGAACGATCTCTTTGGATCTTAACTCCAAATATATACTCCGCTTCACCCATGTCTTTCATCTCAAAATTTGATGAAAGCCATTCTTTAATAGCTATAACATAATTCAGATTATTTCCAGCTAATAGTATATTGTCTACATATAGGGATAATATCACAAAATTACCCTAAAAAAGCTTAAATAGACACAGTGGTCCTCTTCAATCATTTGAAAATCATATGAGGTTATCGCTTTATGAAACCTTAAAAACCACTGTCTAGATGATTGCTTGAGTCCATAAATAGACCTTTTGAGTTTACAAACATTATTCTCATTTCCTTTTTAAATAAAACCATTGGTTGTTCCATATAGATTTATTCATCCAGATCACCGTTTATAAATGCAGTTTTAACATCCATATGATGTAACTCCAAGTCTAAGCTATATACTATTGCTAAAATAATTTGTATAGAATTAAAGCATACCACGGGTGAGAAGGTAACTTCATAATCTATACTTTCTTGCTGTGTATACCCCTTTGCAACTAATCGTGCCTTATACTTATCAATTGACCCATATACTTTTCTTTTAATTTTGAGAATCCACTTGTTCCCAATGGCTTTTCGCCCTTTTGGTAGGTCAATTAATTCTCAAACTTGATTCTTTATTATTGAGTTCATTTCTTCTTCCATTTCCTTTTTCCATTCATCCTTGGCAAAACTTAATAAGGCTTCTTGTACTGAATGTGGTTCATCATCATCGTCAGGAGTAACAATAAGTACTTCACTTTCTATTTGGAAGCGTCTCTTAGGTATACTTTCCCTGTTACTCTTTCTTGTAGGAGTTTATGCCTCTATCTTTTCTTTTGTCTAGGTCTTTGTGTTGACCTTTCTGAGTTCCCACTTATATTGACATTTTTGGATAATTCCTGGTTATCAATATGCTCTATACTTGTTTGTATTTGTATCTTATAAAGAGATATAGTACGATCAACTTCTCCCCTGCTAGGAAATTCATTTTCAAGAAATGTAGCATCTCTAGATTCAATTTTAGTCACTGTTCCATCTTCATTTTCACCTATGAAGACGTATTCTTTGGATTGTTCAGAGTACCTTATAAAGATACACTTTTTACCTCTAGGACCCAAGTTCCCATATTTATGAGAATCATTATGGATGTATGCAGCCGACCCACATAGTCTAAGGATACTTAAATCTGGCTTGCGTTTTGTCCATAACTCATATGGTGTTAAAGTGACTGATTTTGAGGGCACACGGTTAAGTATGAAGGTAGCTGTCATTAGAGCATCACCCCAATATGAAATTGGTAGGTTTGCTTGTGCCATCATTGACCTAACTATGTCTAGAAGTGTTCTATTCCTTCTTTCAGTAACTCCATTCTGCTGTGGAGTGCTAGGGATAGTTAGCTGCCTAATTATCCCCTTTTCTTTACAGAACTCTTTAAATTAATCAGACAAATACTCACAACCTCGATTAGTACGTAATACTTTAATTTTATTGTCCATTTGATTTTCTACTTCATTTATGTATCATTTAAAGCACTTAAGAGCCTCAGACTTATGTGAAATCAAACAGACATAACTGTATCGTGAATAGTCATCAATAAAAGAAATAAAATACCAAGCTTCGGGCCTTGCCCTTACATTCATAGGACCACATATGTCAGAATAGATAAATTGCAATGGTTGTTCTAATCTTGTTCCCTTACCGAAAGGTTTTCTAGTTGCCTTGCATGCTAAACAATTTTCACATAAAGACATTTTCATATTGGATATGAAACCTAGCAAACCTTCTTTTACTAGTTTAATTATTCTCTTTTGATTAATATGTCCTAGTCTAGAATGCCAAATAGTCATGTCAACAGTTGTATCAAAACAAGTAGCAAAACAATCATGTATATTAAAATCATCAATTATATCCATTACGAAGAAATTTTTTGTAAGGAAGGCTAAGCCATAAAATACAAAATTATAAAATATGTTTGTTACTTTATCATAAAAGTTTACATCAAACCCATAATTTACAAGACATTTAATAGAAACTAAATTCCGTCGAATTTCAGGAGCATTAAGCACTTCATGAAGGAATAATGCTTTTCCATTTCGCAAAGTTAATTTGCAGGTTCCGATTCCTTTAACTTCAATCTTTGCATTATTACTACATAAAGCTACTTACATCTATCCGGCAACCGACGGTATTCTATATAGAATATCCTCGATCCTTCGTCACGTGGTCTGTTGAACCTAAGTCTAAAATCCAAGAAGAATAGAAATTGTCTATTAGAAAAAAGTACTTGAAACATAAGAAACATGTGAATTCATATAATTTACTAGTACCTTCTCATCCTCATTTTGCTCAGTTCAATCCCGTGCAAAATGACCCATCTTTTGTCAGGCAAAACATTTGACTTTCCTTAAGTCATTTTTCTTCTTCTTCTTGCCCTTTTTGCCTTTCTTCTTGAATTCCTTTTTGCCTTTTATAAATTTGGATCCTTCTTTCTTTACGTTCTTTTTGGATTTCTTTCCACTACTACAAATAAATATAGCTGTGACATTTATTTTAATATTATTTGTGGCACTTAACAAGCGCCACATATTCTAACGCCACTAAAAGAAGCTGTGACGCTACCCACAAGCGCCACAACATGTATATATATATATTTAATTAAATACCACCTAGGGTGGCGCTTTCTTGAGGAAGCGCCACCCTAAGCCTTTTTAAAAAAATTTTTATTATTTTTTTATTTTTTAAAAAAATGATTTTTTTTAATTTTTTTTAAAAAAGGCCTAAGGTAGCGCTTCCTTGAGGAAACTTCACCCTAGGCCTTTTTTTAAAAAAATAATTTTTTTATTAAAAAAATTAAAAAAGGCATCGGGTGGCGCTTTCTCAAGGAAGCGCCACCCTAGGCCCTTTTTAAATTTTGTTTAAAAAATTTATTTGTTTAATTTTTTTTAAAAAAAGGTTTAGGGTGGCGCTTCCTTGAGGAAGCATTACAGGAAGTGACTCCTGTGACTTCTTGAGGAAGTGCCACCTTAGACCACTTTTTTTTTAAAAAATAATTTTTTTCATATTTTTCTTTTAGAAACCTATAACTATAATTAATAATACACTTTAAACATATTTTTATATCTCTACAACAAAATGAAGGAAAAAAAATCAAAATCAAATAACTTCAAGATGATATAAATTAACAAATAACTAATTAACAAGATCACTACTAAGTAAAATACAAGTGTTAAAAATAAATAATTATATTATTTATGCAACTCATCAATATAATAACAATTATTGCAACAATAAAAAATTATAACTACTACATATCTTCACATATAACCTATATATAATAACATTTAATTTTATCTCATTTATTTTTTGGCATACAAAAATGAGAATAATTTTTTCAGATTTCATAATAAATTAAATATAAAATATATTGAGCAAATTAAACTATTAACTACTAATAAAATTATATTTTTAAGCTCAAAAATAAAAAAAAAACTTACAGTATAGAGGAAGCTTGAACGGAGTGAGTGGAAATCTCAAACACAACACCCGGAAAAAAAATTAATAAAGGAAAAAGAGAAAGACAAATTTGCATATATGTTTAAATTTTAAAAAAAGTGGTTAACAAGACAATGTGCTATACGTAGCTTCAAAATATATTTAAAAAAAAGGAAAAAATGAGTGGGTACAACTTACAGGACGAAATGAAACTATAAGGAGGATGAAATGAGACCAAGTGGGAGAAAGAGTATGGTCAGTTTGGTGCAAGAAATGGGACAAAAAGAAATGAGCAAGGAGTGTCGCAAAAATAAAAAGATAAGGAAGAGGAAATGTGAGAAGTGATGGAACAAAAAAATGAGATAAGTGTATATTGAACTTTTGGACGGTCATGAGTAGAGGAGAAGAAGAAAATGTGGGAACTAAAAGGATAAGGGTGATGACACGTGTTGGATGAAGATTGGTGACTAAAATAATAAAGGTAATGAAAGCAGATTGCGGGAGAGAGAAAGGTTTAAATTTTTTTTAAGAAAATAATACTTTGTGTGACGCTTGCTAGGTTAAGTGCCATATAAAGTACGTAGCAGCTGTGGCACTTCCTTGAACAAGCGCCACAACTGTTGCTTCAATTTTTATTTTTAAAAAAAAAACACTTTAGGTGGCGCTTTCTTAAGGAAGCCCACCTAAAGTCACTAGGAAGCTGTGGCGCTTCCTTGAGGAAGCGCTACCTAAAGTCATTTTAAAAAAAAATTAAAAAAAATTTGAAAGAAGCTGTGGCACTTCCTTAAAGAAGAGCCACAAAAGGTACGCCACTAATGTCTATTTTTGTAGTAGTGTTCCCTTCTTAAAATCAGGTTTTGTGTTAGAAGGACCTGCATCCTAAGTGTAATAGGCATGCCCAGAGGATTTGTATGCCTCTAAGCATCCATCCTCAAGTTCCAGGTGTTTGGCCACATCATTAAAATTCTTGATGTTTTCATTATGGGTTAGATTGACCTTCATGTGCTCCCAATTGGATGGCAATGATCTTATCACTGCTTGAACTTATTGTTCATCAGACAAGATATGCCAAGCTTCCTTTAATTCTCTAATCATATTTTAACCGATAAATTATGACTCTTCGGGAGGTAATGTTTCGCCGATATGTTATGTCTCTCCATTAAAAAGATATATTGTTTCCTTAAAGAAAAGAAACTTCGGTAGAAAGGAAGGGACACAAAGAACGCTATAAATAAGTGTAAAAGGTTCAGTTGAAATGAGTAATCTGGAAGACATAAATTCTAATATATTGATCCATAATACTTCTACTACATTTTATCTCTTCTTTTAATAATTCTAGTATATTCTGTCACTGTGATCCGATTAAGCGTGGGCGTAAAAGTTTAACGGTCGTACTCCATAATCGAATATGGCAATTAAAAATATTATTGTTGAGTTAAATAAAGGGGACAAATTAAATAGTGATAATTGGGATATCTGGTATCGAAAGGTGCAATATATTTTGGAAGAATAAGAAGCAATTGAGCCTCTGACAACGGTTGTAGTCCAACCTGCTACTGGGAATACGGCCCAACATAGGAGAGACCAAGAGGTTTATGAGGCTTGGAAAAAGAAGAATAGTATTGCAAGAATTACATTGCTAAGCACGATAGCCAATGATCTTATGTGTGAATATGAAAAAAATAACACAGCGCAAGTCATATGGGCAGCACTAAAAGACAGGTTTGGTGGCACGTCCACCACTATACTTAGATGGTTAACTATTAAGTTTGACACATTTAAGCTTATGCCAAACACTTCCATGAAACAACATCTAATAGAGATGAGAAATATTCTTACAAAGTACATACATATTCAGGTTAATTAGTTAATCAATTAATGGGATCATGAGGTGAGTTTCATGTATATATACTAACAACGAGAGCCTCAGCCAAAGCATGGACAGTGAAAGGATTAAATGTTCGGTCAGTTCCATTGAAGGTTAAGCTCGAGAATTTATTCACGAACTCACCCTCTCTTTTGATGTCCAGTAGCTACCCTCCACCGGCCATTCTGCGCGCACACACACGCAAGTGGAAATTTTCTTTTGATTTATATTTCTCTATAATTACAACATATATATATATATATATATATATATATATATATATATATATATATATATATATATATATATATATATATTTAGCAGTTGGATTTGATGATAAATTAAAATGTGTAGTACCTGTGGTATCGTCGTTATGTTTGACATTGTACATGATGAGTCCAAACTTCACTTTAGTAAGTTTTGCATTCTGAATATGTATAGATGGATAGATACAAGTCATTCAATGGATCTAACATTCTACTTTTGGTATGATGTCTCAAAATGCCAAGTCGAACTCATGACTTGTTGGATGAAAGAGTGATGCTCTCAACAACCAGCCACGAGGTAAATTGGCATCTGACATTCTACTTTAATTCTAAATATTATAAAAAACCTTAAATCTTATTTATTCTACTTTAAAATATAATAAATTTTCAACTTTACTAATATTTAATATATAATATAACCCATGAAAATAAAATCAAAATAAAAATAAATTAAGGTAAAAGTGTAGAGCACATTGTGGGAAAAATTTAATGAAATGATTAATAAATATGATTAAAATAAACCTTCTCTCTTTAGCCTATAAATAAGACTAGAAGAGTAAGAATAGTTAACTTAATTATAGCAAAAATACACAAAATCTCTATAACTTTTGGGTCATTTGTATATAACCTCTATAATCTTTCAAAGTTTAAATTAAAGACCCTAAAATTTAATGTTTTGACCATCAACTCCCGTGATTTAAGGGGTTTTTTTTTATTTTAAAATAGTCATATTCTTTATTATATCTCATCTCATTTTAAAAAATAACACTTAGAATTTGACATATAATTTGAAGTGTTTTAAAATACATAGAGTTAAGGATTTAGGGTTTAATTATTTTTTAAATACTTAAAATAAAATATTTAAAATATTTATTTGACCATGTATTTTTTTAAAAAATATAAATAATTAAAATTACATGTCAAATGTCAAGTATTTTTTTAAAGCACATGATATATATTAAAAAAATATAAAAATTATGGCATGGCAAAAACCGTTACTTTATCGGCAAGTGAATTGATAGTCAAAACATGAAAAATTAGAGCCCTTAATTTAAACTTTCAAAGGTTAAGGAAGTAATGTACAACAAACTTAAACTTCCCAGAGGTTGAATTTTAGCTCTGACTTATTTATAAAGAGATTAAAAAAATTGGTTAAGCATACTTGATTATATATTTGTCATTGTTGTGTAAAAAATTGTCACTCAAAAATACCCATAAGAAGGGGGGGGGGCATTGAATAGGTAGGAGGCAAAGAAGTAATAATTAGGACAAGATGGGGTATATATGTATTAAGGGTAAATAACATGAACAATATGAATATAATAAATCATATATGTGTGTGTGTCTCTAAAGTAATTAAGTGTGTAGATTAAGAATGGAAATTTTTTATTGAAAAAATTAGGAGATTAGGAAAGATTTATTTATAAACTAAAATGACTCGTATGCATGTTTAATTAAGGTATTTATAAGTCCATATCTGGTGTTTTAAGTTAATTGATAAGTAAAATATTTACATATTTATATTTTCATATATGATGATTTTATAGACGATATTTGAGTTTAATATAATGAGTTTGGGTGTAATGGATAAATAAATAATAATTTTTTTCTGACAGGCCGTACAACACCATATTAAAAAGATATTGAAAAGGCATGTAAAGGGATGACACTGTAGACTGTAGCAAATGCGTTTTCACTGTAGCAAATATTAAGAAGTGCGTTTGTTATGTAGAAATGGAGTTTCATTGTAGTAACGACGTTAGTACTGTAGCAGACGGATTTTACTGTAGCAGTCCGAAAATGATGTCTATAAATAGATCAGCTTCTTGGCATCCTAAAATAAGAAGGAAGGAAGAGAGTGAGAGAGAATTTCAAGTTAGAGAGAGAGTATTTATCTTAGAATTTATTTCTTGCATTTTATTACTTTTTTGCATGCCTCTTACATGGATGATTTTACCTCCTATATGGAAGGCCTAAGTAGTTCTCCTTTATGGATGATATATGTTGCCACCTACATGGAAGGTTTTACCTCCTATATAGTAGGCTAGATTTTCTATTTTTATGCATCTTGTAGTTGTATTTTTATGTTTTTGTAATTAATTTTTTATGCAATATTTATGATGTTTTAAAATTATTTTGGTTTTTTTTTTAATTTCATCATGAGCTAATTTCATTTTCCTAGGATGATGACGTAACTTAATAACGACAGATTGAATCTTAACTTATTAACTCTAGTTTTAATTTTTCCTTCATGATTAAGTTTTAATTATTGTTTTTAATGCTTTCAATTGATTAGCCATCTTTTAGATGATTTTAATATGCATGTTGAGATCGGAAGGAGATGCATGTGTGTGAATCCTATAATTAAAACCATAATTTACATATGAAATAAGAATATATTCATATGGGTTGTGTAGTCTTAATGAATTCCATAAATCTTAATGGATAATTAATTGCTTAAATTCATATAGGAATATATTGAGTTAGCAATTAATTATTAAATTACCTGACTTTCGAAGAGGCTAGTAATCAAATTAGGGAAACTCGACTATTAATCATATGGAATAAATTGAACTAAAATATATAAGTGATTCAATCTAGAATTTGCTTAGTGAAATCTTATCCCTAGGGCTTTTTCTCATATTTGTCTTCATATCACTTGTATTCATATTTCATCATTTTTATTTTACAATATTAATCACAACTAATCGACCAACTAAATAGTATTAAGATTACTAATTTTAGTACTAAGTGATCAATCCTCATGAGAACTATACTATACTCACTTCTATATAACTTGTTTACGACAGTGTACACTTACACTTTTTAAATACATCATCCTACACTTGTAACATTAATCTATATATTTCTTATCTAAATCTAACTAAAAAGGAAGAATGAGTCTATCCCGTATCTTAAACTCGTCAATATTAAAAAAAAAAAAAATACCGGTTCTTCTTTCACTTGCGATACTAGTACCTGCATATATAATTAAGTAAAATGAAAGTTATCAAATAGAGAGAATCTGATAAATGAAAACATGCCTAGTTTATACGCCCAAGTGAATTAATGAAGTTGCTATTGTATTTGAAAGCATCTGAAGATAATCAAACCTCAGAACTGCATATACGTACGTCTCAGCGAATCATATATTCAATTAATAATCAACATTTCAATCTAAAGAGAGGAAAGATTAATCTAAGCAAGACATATAAGTGATATAGCATATATGTGTGTGTGTACACATTATAATTGACAACTAGCTAGGATGAAAATGGTTATATACAAATAACTATACATACATACATACTTATAATTAGGGTTGATACGCGCGCTTGATCATGAAACGGGTATTAGATTAGTAATTTTGGGCAAAAGTATAGCTTTAGTCATTTAATTTTATATAAATTTTCAATTTGGTTCCTTTAACATTTTAAAAAAAAAAATCTTCTACCATGATTTTGTACTTACATTGAAGCTTCATACAGTTCATAATAAATCAAAATCTTGAAATCTTGTCCCACATATTTTTTGACAGTTTGACTAATAGTAAATCAACAATTAATTAATTTTTTAATATAAAGGAAATTACTCGTCTAGTCTTATTTATATAAGTCACTTCTTCTAGCATGTTTCACACAGATTAAAAAAAATATTAAACATCATTAACTTAGTCTTAAAATTTAACAACTTTCCAATTTTACCACTACTTAATATACATTATACAATGAGATCAAAGTTTACATAATAATAAATGAAGGTAAAATTGTACATACTTTAAAGAAATGACTTGTAAATAGGACTAAAATAAACATTCTATATGCCTTATAAACAGGACCGGAGAGTTAATTGATTAGATGACTGTATGTCTGTATCAGTATTGAAGTACTCCCTCCGATCATTTTTAAAGCAACTTTTATCTTTATTGCGCAAAACAAACTAGTGGTTAAGATTAGTTAAAAACAATAAATGTGTAAAAAAATATTATATTTCTTTCAAATATACCTTTATTTATGAAATGAGCATAGGAGAGAGAATGCATAATATGAGAGAATATGAGTATAAAATATAATAGAGAATGTGTAATAAATTATTAAATAAAAGAGAATTATTAGTGAGTGGGGATAATTGATAATTGATATGTATTTAATAGGGGTAGAAAAGAAAAAAAATAATTTAAATTTTAAGATATAAGAAGAAAGTTGTTTATAAAGAGGACTAGTACCAATAGAGTGAAAATCGCATATAAAAATGAGCGAGGGATAGTTAATATGATTGGGGAATAGTGTACAGTTTGATTACATACATCTGAATTGAATGTGACTGTATCCAATGACACAATACTAAAGAAAGTCAATTCTCTGCGTGTGTACACATTACTTCAAATCCCTAGCCACTTATTATTTCCTCATGCACGAACTTAATTAATTAGTTCCATTGTCGGAAAGTTAAGTTTCATCTGTCAGTAAACTTGAGCTATTCTCTGACTAGATCAACATCTTCATCATTTCATAGCACAAATCCAACACTAACACCTAAAGAGAAGAGGACTAATTCAAGGGAAATGGGGAAAAATAAAATCAGACAAAAGAATTAAAAGAAAAGAAAAACCCCACAGGCAAAACATGGTGGAGTGACGACAAATAATATTTGAGAGAAACAAATCTTAAAAACCTGTAGCCCTTGGAGTTAGAGAGTTCAAGGTCTTATAAGGCCTTTGCTACAAGGTAATCTTCATGATGTGGGACTATACTCATGATGTGGGACTACAAGGTAATTCACATGAACTTGATCAAAAAACTTGAGATGCAAGAATTGGGAGGGACGGAAGTACGGACCTCACGATTTTCTCGACGAAATTGGAGAAAATGTTAGGCCAGAGAGGCCCCATGGATTTTCTTCCATCCACAACCAGCATCATCCACTTCTGATCCATAAGTGGATGACTATATCTGCAGTGTTCTAAGAGGGGGGGGGGGAGATATTTGAAACAAAGACACAGATAGAGAAGGATTCAAAGAGAAAGAAGAAAGTGATATGAAGGGCTACTTACTGAGAAAACTAGAGATCTCTCTCTGATTTGCTTATGCCTATCACTATTGGTTTCTTATAGAGCTTCACAATTGTGCATGTTATGCCCAATGGCTTGGCTAGTTTCTGAAACGTATATATTTCTCTTCTGACTCACTTCACAATGCCAGAAGTTAGATCTACACTAACTTTTGACCATTAGATTGTTTGGACGATTTAGATCATGCTATATAGTGCAGGGCACACATAAAAGTAGGATGACTGGTCAACCACATGATAAGATCTAAACCGTTCAAATAAATCCAATGGTTGAAGTTGATTATTTCATAGATGATTTGTGTTAATTTCTTTTCCTGTGGGTATATTGTTCAATGTATAGTAGAAAACACAGCTATTGACATTAATGTCACTTAATGACAGTAAATTATATTTTTAATATATCAAAAGCATTTGATCTCCGTTGACTTTTTCTTTTAATTTTTTGTAAGAAAAAATAAGGAGAGAGAATAGACTAGCGTACTGGGGCGAATCCATATTCAAATCCGGGTCAAAGCTCCACTACTTGAACATAATAATGCTCACGCAATTATTATACTACTAGAGGCTAATTAGAATTGGTACAGCAGATCACTAGAACAAGAAAGATGGTAGGAGAGAAGAGAGATTGTCAGATAACTCAATGGTAAGGGTGGATTATAACTGAAGGAGGCACATCCTATTTATAGTGGTTTAAGGTGTCCACTAATTAGGAAGTTAAGTGCACTCCGTCTTATCTTCCAAATTAGTAATCAAGAAAATTAATTCTCAATTATGATGACTTGTTTCTTAATTAATAATCTCATAATTAATACTAATTTGTTTCTCAATTCATAATTAATGTTGATTTGTTTTTTATTTGATAAGGCTATTTATATCCTAATCAAATAGTCTAGCCTATCAAGGGCGGAGTTGGACTAAATTCCAACATAATCTCCCACTCGCAATTGATGGGCCTCCCATTGTGTGACCGTTACTCTTTCCTATTTCATACTTGGCGTCTACTGTGACCACGTGAGTAAAACGTCTTCAAAATTTGGTGCTTGTGATATTAGAAATCCCTTATACCGGATCAGCATCCAATGACACCCTTTATATATGTATCTATAAGCTATCTATTTATTGCCTCAGATGCCCTATATTCTCCCATACATATTACTCATGGCATATATAATCCCTCCTGAGTTAATATGTTAATTAACTCATATTGCCTTCTATGCACGTAGTATCTGCACTTAAAAGTTACACATAGAACTAGTAAGAGGTTGACCACAAACATTAGCACATCTCATGTATATAGGAGTATATTTTCCTTTTTGACTAAACATCAATCTGTCTTGACTTGGTCACTTTCCTAGTTTTCAATTGTTTGACTGAATCGTGTGTGATCATAGAGCTTCAGCTAAAGTAGCTTTCACCAAACCAAGTTTTCATAATGCCATCTAAGTTTTAAGGGCATCGTGGAAGGATTTTTCCTTCTTGGGACTCACATCGTAGTGAACTAGGGATTTTTCACCTACGTCCCATGTTGCATTCTTAGCTCTCAAGCACATGCAGTATGAAGTGCATGCTACGAATGAATGGTTTGTGGTGTACATCGATTTCTTTCTCTTTCACCGTACAAACATCAGTTCCAAAATATACTCAACATTTAAACTAGAACTTTCTTTTTCATAATATCTATTTTGCCATCTCATTTGTGAAAAAAAGAGTTCTTTGCCTGGTTACATGTCTGTATTCATGCTTCGATCCATTTTCTGTGTATATATATACATATGGATATCATCTCAGTTTAACTAAGGTGATTCAAATGTAAATATTTTTCTTAACCATCTTATGGTGATCATTTTCTCATCTTACCCTCCTATGTCCCCTGCAAAACATAGGAAGACGGTTGTTTGTGTGAGTGAACCAACTTTTTCTAACATGTACGACATATAAAATTGTATATCTTACATGTTTTTACTCATAACATACATATTATTTCTTTTATCTTCATATAAAAGAAGTTTAAGACCTTTTATTTTGTTTGTGCCTCAAGATCTTTACTAACTCAATGAATATCAAGCTACGAGCTTAGTAAAGGGATCTACCAACATTCCGTCAGCAGGAGGACATTGAACTGTTACTTTCCTTCTTTGGAAAACATATCTTTCACATATATACATCAAATGTATGTTTCTCCTTGCTGTGATACTTAGGATCCATCTATCCACCATTCATTCCCAGTTACTCATGGGAAATTCTCTAGCCATATGGCTCCTTGAATGATAGCAGAACATGCTTTGTGTTCTAATTCCATGGATAACAGAAATTCATTATCTATTTCTTTACTCTATTATCATTTTCCTAGGTTTTGTATTAGAGTATCCTTTCAAAGGTAAGTTATTGCCTTGACAACTCAATCCATGGTTATTCTCATAATCTTTTTTACAGCTGAACCAAAAATAGCTTCCAAGTCCGACCAAAAAATATTTGATCTTATATACACCAATGTGTACATTTATGTTACCAACCATATTCTTACTATGAGACTTTATCCACTTTTTATGTGTTGGATTCCTTGTAAGACATGTAACCTCTCTAGGTTCGTGCCCTTGACTTCAGGGGTGTCCATGGGTTTGCAGGTTAGCATATTGAGATGCCTAAGGATCACACTTATACTTGTCTTAAGTGGCAAAGACTGTACATTCCTTATGCAATCTCCATTTATCCCGTCATTCAAGATATGTTTTGTTCAATCCAAGATCTTTCAACTTAGAATTTAAGGATAACTCTGATCTTTTGTTCCTTTAACTCCCTTAACACTTATTTTAACTAAACATATGTCATTTGACAAAGGATGATTTCACAAAGAATCCTCTCAAGACCGTTCGGCACTCATGTAGTATTTTTCGATTATCTCAAAGTGGGCGAGGCTTTCACCTTGTGAAACCTTATATACTACTACCTAGATAATTGTTTCTATGAAGCCCTCAAGCTACTTTATTTAGAGTTCATGATCCAATTTCTAAATTTCCAAATTGGAAATCGGTCTTCATATCATTTTGATGTAATTTCAATACTAAGCTTGTTGTCATAGTCAAAATTAGTTGTTCAGAGTTAAAATGCACAACATGAAATCTTCCCATTGTAGTACTCCTTAGCCACTAAATATTTTAGGTTTTATATACCCCTTATGGATTTGAGAACCTATTTAGTCCCAATCGCTACAACATTTACTTGGCTAATTTAAAAAAGAATCCACATCCTCTTGCATGACACTTTGCAATTCTTCTTAACATGTCCTTCTAGTGTCTTTCGGACACTTATAGGTAGTCATCATCACCTTCTAAATGATAAAGAAAACATTCAATCTATATATTAGGGAATCTATCATCTCATCATCATTTGCTGAATGACATTTTACTCCAATGTGGATTTCATAAGATTCTCTTTCTTATGTATGGGTGAGGTATTCTTCTTATAACTTACTTCTAACCTCTTTTATTGTGAAAATGGTCTTAACCCTCCCACTTGGATCAGTGAACTTAGGAATACTCGGTTATTCCTTATCAATGTTAACCTCTTAAAGAGATTTTTGTATGATCAATACTCATTTCTTGCTAGGAAATTTGTGTTCTATGAACATTGCATTTCTTAGTTCTCTCAGTCATTGAGCCATAATCATTTTTACTTATGAAGACGTATCATTTCAAATTCTCAGGTCATCTCAAGAAGATGTACCTTTTGTGCCTTAGCCCCAGTCTTTCATGTTGGAAATTGTGCCCTAGGGGCCAATCATTGTACTTTGAATATTGTCATTCAATGAATTTCTCCATTTGGTTATCACATTATTCGCATGTTCACTGTGATAATTGTATCCTTGGATAAATCATAATGATTGTCCTAAATGTCCCTTGTCGGTCATCTATGTGGGAGCAAAGATGAAATAAGACCAATATGACTTTGATAAGGTATGGGGATACTAATCAAAGTCTTAGGCACTTGTAGGAGTACAAGGTGCTGGACCGACCCGCTATGAGAAAGCTGCATGGATCAAGTCATAAGCTTATCTCATGTATAACCACGTCACAATGCCCTTTGACCTGAGATCATCATGGATTCCTACATGAGAGTTACTCAGCTTTGACTTAGTCAAAAGTCACCTTTAACCGGGTGATGATAAAGGCTACAATCGGGTTTAGTGGTTTTCATGCAGAGGAATGTGAATGGTCAAGATGGAATTTGTCCCTCACATTAGTAGAGAGATATTACTGGGCCCCTCGATGAGTGAGTCTGAGAAATGTATGGCCATACTACGATGGAAAGGAGTTTCCATTTCTATAGTCAGACTACTCAGGGATCGAGAAAGTAATGGTCAGGAATAGGAGGATGACATTCTCCATGCCTCATCTTTGACCGAAATATCGTGTGACAAAAGGGACGTGATATGGTTATACGACAGGTTATATCGTATTGTCGATCCTCATATGAATTGGGTAGTCGTAATGTCTTGCTAGAGGCCGCTTACGACTTGTGGGTTAGTATAGTCATTGCCCACTGCCAACTTCGTTTGGGCCTACAGGGTCGCACACAAGAATAGCCCAACACGAGCTATAATGTCCAGATTCATTGAATCTAAGATGCGTCTAAGATTCAATGAATACAATGTTTAATCTAGGGTGAATGAATTTTAAATATATATTTATTATATACACATGTTGTGTGAATATTTATTTGATAAATATTTATATGTGTGTTATATATATATTTATATTTGGAAAGGAATATTAATAATATTATATACACATATGTATTTTTGAAATACATAAATACATATATATTATATATTATTTGATAATATATATTATATATATATGATAGTATTATATTATATGATCATATGATAATATTATATTATATATATAATATATATTATTTGATAATATATATTGAATATATGATAATATTATATTATATGATGATATTATTATATTGTGTATATATAAAGATATTATATGATAATATCTCATATTTAATTTATGAAGATAAATTAAATTCCATTGGCTCTTTATTCTAATTAAATAAATAGGTTAAATTAAAACTGTTGGACAGATTTAATTAAACCAGGTTTATTTAATTAGCTTATTAAAACAATTAAATGTTAATTGATATGATAAGGATTTTGAAATTAATTAAGATTAATTTTAAAAATCCAATATCCATCATAAAATAGATAACCCTACTAGTTATAAAATATGAGAGCTAGGGTTTTCTACTAATGATGAAAAACTAGAGAGCCACAAGAAAACCCTAGAAGGATATTAGAGGCGCTAGCACGCTGCCAGTGTTGGGGTCCTATTCGTGTGGATACCAGTAGAGGGAGCTGATATGAGTAGTTAGCTCCTCAAGATTGAAAAAGGCAAAACTCCAAGAAGAACTAGTTGACATGTTGATGTTGGGGATGGTTAATCTCATACTCATAGAGATTGACGCTCTTTTAAGAAGAATTAGCGGACATGTAGATGCCGGGGAAATTATTTCAGGAGCAACCAAACATGGAGATTTGTGAACTCGCAATACGTTGATGATTGTGGGCATTCAAACAAACATGAATAAGGTACGACTCTTTCTAACTTGATTTAAATGCCGTTGATAGATCCGCAATTGGGATTGGTAAACTTTTGCAATTTTAATTTTATTTAATTCTTCCGCTGTGTGCCTACCAATCCCAACATTTCATACTTATATGAAGAATTATGGATATTAAGTTGCTGACACTTTAGTTTTAATGTGTTTAGGCCTGGTTTGGGTCTATTTAAAACTCACAAGGCTTAGTTGTGATTGACATGGAAGGCATTTGATTAAGTGTAAAGACAATAGATGTGAGTTTACATGCCAACATATGGCTAATAGTTTCACTTATACTATTGTTTACTCAACCATGTGAAGGAAATGTCTATATCTCTATTTCAACAACTCTATTATGTTGAAGGGTTCTAGGTATTGATAGTTTCCTAACAATCCATTTCTTGTACACATAACATCTTGAACTATTTAAATGGGCGTTCTTAACCCTTGTTGGTTTAAAAGGTCTTATCCTTTTAACATAATTGTATTTCAAGTAGTTAAATATTGTACATTTTTTTGTAGGACATGTCAGGCTTTAAGGGGCGATGGGGTGGGAGAGTTCCTTCAGTCTTTGGAGGACATGACAATACAAGTAATGCAGGTGCTTCCTCTGCACCTCAAACAGAGCAGACACAACATACTAATTCACCTCAACTACCATAATTACAACTTGAGGAACAACCCTTCAATTCTCCTCTTACTCAAAAAAGTAGTACAGGTAAATGTCCTTTGACTTTATATGATGCAAATAACTTTTTTTGTCCAATTATATAATACAAATAACTAATCTATTTTACATATAACATTAATTGTCATAATTCTTTTATATGAATGATATGATCTTCTCGTACAATCAAGAATGGTAGAGGAGTTTACAAGTTGCATAAAGTGATGCTGAGAACCAAATTTTCAAAGATTAAAGTTCAACTTTCTGATGACATAACAAGAGCAGTAGGACCAGAAGCAAGAAACCTTGCTAACTATTACGGTTTGATTGTTAGGAAAACAGTATCTTTGCAAAATTATGTTGATTGGAATGATATGTTAGAAGAGTATGGTAATGAGATAAAAATGCAAGTCAAGGTATCATTCATGTCAAATAATAATATGTATCTTAATTTATGTTTTCATCACTAGTACTTATGTTTTTGTTTGTTTTAGGACAAATTTAAACTTGATGGTGCGGGAGATGAAGAAAAGTTTGATGAGTTTTTAACCTTTACTTTCCAAAATGCCTTTAGAAATTGGAAGACCAACTTGCATGGTTGTTACTAGAAATATGACACTAATGAAGAAAGGTTAGCTAATTCACCTCTAAATATAAGTTCTAAAGATTTGGAGTAGTTATTGACATACTTTAAGTCTGAAAATTTCAAGGTACGTTACTCACCTTTCAAATGGGTGTTATTATTTCATTCACTAAATCCTTATTAGTGACCGAATTGTTTTGTAGAAAAAAAGTAAATGAAACAAACAAAACAAAGGGAAACAGGTGACAAAACATACTTGTGGTCATATGTCATTTGCTGAAATGGACCACTCTACAGTAAGTGCAATCCCTCCACTTAACATTAATTTATGCTTTGCATCATTGGTTATCTTTGGATATGCTATTGTCTGTATTTGTACGTTATGCTTTGTAGAAAGACCCCACAACTAGATAGCCTACACCGGCTGATGTAGTTTGGCATATAACATATACTAGAATGAATGCAGATGGACAATCAATGTGGGCAGATTCGCAATCTGAGCATATTTACATACGCTTTACATTCTTATCTTTCTTGTTCAATCAATGATTTTTATTCTTATTTTATTACTTTTATGCTTTTAATTGTAGATTCGTCTCAAGGAACTCCGTGAGCAACAAGAATTAGAGAGTGATGCTCATATGACCTCTAACATGATATTAATGGCTATTCTTGGAGAGAGGTTAGGATATGTCAAAGGGAAAGGGTACGGAGCACAGCCCCCCAAGGAAGAGAGCTTACACCCAATCTAGTTAAAGTTCACTTGAGGATGTACGCACTAAATTGCAACAAGAGTTCGATAGAATAATTCAAGAGGAGCAAGAAAACATGGAAGCAAATCTTGCATCATATCATGTAAAGATGGAAGAAGAGCGTGCAACAGATCGTGCAAGGATGGAAAAAGAACAAGCACAATTTGAACAAAGAATGCAAGCTCAACTCAATGCCTTCATGTAAATGTTCCAATTAAATGCTCCTATATCTACATCTACTACTTTTGGTGTCCCTCAGACTGGTCTTTTAGCATAATTTGTTGGTTCCATTATAAAAGTTTATGTTAAATAGTTTAAGAGATTGAAATTAACATTTAAAAATATTGTGGATTTTATTACTTAATGTATTATGGTTCTATTTCAATTTCCTTTTTTAGCATTTTATTATTATGTGCACCAAAAAATAAAATTTTTAACGTAATAAAATTTAAAATAAAAATAATAAAAAATTTTAGGCTTCAGCAACAACTTTTATCGTAGTAAAAAAGTAGGAAAGACTATCAGTGGCAACAGAAATGTAATGGCAAAAACTGAGAATTAGCGGCGACAATTATTGCCGCAGAAATAGTCATCAGCGGCAACTCCTATGTTGCCACTGAATCTTACTTTCAGCAACGACAAAAGTTGCTGCCAGTAACCTAATATCAGTGGTGACAGAGTGTTACTACTAAAAGTGAACATTCAGCGGCGACATAGTATCGCCGCTGAAGGTTAACATTCAGCGGCGACTTATAAAAGTCTCTGCCTATACTTTCAGTCACAGTCACATTGCTAATGACCTAGTGACGACAAAATGTCGCCATTGAAAACTTTTGATCAGTTTATGAGTCGGGACATAGCAGGGAAGTAGGGAATAACTCACACCTCAGGTGCCAACCATAGTTGCACATTCCCCTCTTAGATTCTACCTAAGGTAATATGATTCATGTCGAAAGCCTATGCTTTATTTATTTTTTCTTTGCACTAATTATATTTTCTCTTTGTTTAAGGAGAGGTTGAGATTGAGTGTATGGAAGATAGCCAGCAGTATACGGTTGCTACAAGTCACATGTATAATAACAAGGAAGAATATGATCCATAACTCACCTCTCCCTCATAATCATGTTAGGTTAGAGTTGAAGATGACCATTGGTCATAATTATCCCCTTCCGATTAGAGTCAGAAAATCGGACTGAGCCCATCGAGCTGGCCCTTTTAAGCCCTTTTAAATCACGGGCCGGGCTTGAAAAATAGAGCTTCAAAAGGAAGTCGGGCCTAAAAGGATCAGCCCTGGAGGGCCGAAGGACCCGTAGGGCCGGTTCGTTAGACCCTTTAGCTTTACTTTTTGTTTTAATTTCACTGCCCTTCCTACTCATACCCTTGCTGACTCCTCCCTAAGAACCTTAAAATTGCTAAATTTACATATGATGGTAATTTACTAATTCTTGATATTTTTATCCCTTAAGCAAAGTCTATTACTTAAAGTCAAGTACAATCAAAATTCCTTGAAATTGATTATAGTAGTGAAGAAGATGAAAATGATAGTTTTCAAAATCATGTTGCTTAGAGTGTTTGGCTTTTTGCCTTCTTATGCTTTGTATGAGACTATGAATTACTTGTACACGGTATTTTTTTACCTTTGATTATGAATTAGTAACTGTATTTATTTTATTGCATGAGGTGTGTAGACGTATAGTTAAATCTTGTGAAAATGATTTATGGTCCTGCAGGCTGACCCTGGCCTTGATGCTCTCGGCCGGGCTTTAAAAAACAACAATTTTTCTTTCCCTAGGCCCTGTAGGGCCGGCCCTTTTAGGCCCTGGCCCATCAAGGGCCATCCCTAATTCCCACCTCTACTTCTGATGCCCATCCCAAATGCACATATAGTGGATGGAGATGTACATAGCTTTGTTGCCTGGCCGACATCTTTATTGTCATACCATGTAAGACAAGAAAGGTATATCGTCATCTTTTAAGCTTCCTAATGAAATTTATAGTAACTATTTTGCTAAGTTGTCAACTTGTTCAAGGGAAGAGGAAGAAGAGTAATCTGGAGCTCATTTCGGTTTTAGTTTGGTGTCTTGTGCACCGAAGAAGACGGACAAGCCTCAACCGCCTATTCCACCAATTTCCAGTAGATATTGGATGGCTTAAGTGTATGTTCAATTCTTAGTTAGATTCTTAATTTAGGTAGTTCAGATCTAGTTTTGTTTTTTTGTTTCTGTTTTGGTTTCACTTTTGCTATCTTTTGGTTTCTATTTTGGCTATATAGTAGCCATTTGGTTGCTGGAATGTATATGTTTTGGTTTCTATATTCACAGATGTTTGCATATATAGAATAACCATGTGCTGATCGAAAATGAGCCCTAATTTTTTTAAAAAATGTCACCAATACATCACGATTATTCAAGAATAATTGTTATATATTTACACATATATGATGATTGTTTTAAACAACTATGAAGTATATCAAAATATTTTATGGTTGTAAATTAATAGCCGTCAAATATACTCACTTCATATGACCAAAACTGATGTCAAATACTTTACCGTTTATCATTTGAACCATAAAGTATTGTGAACTATATTTCGCGGTTTTCAATTAATAATCGTTGAATATTATTTACTATATTTACCGGTCATTGACTAAAAACCATGAAATATATGACCCTACAGTTAACGGTAATAATTAAACAACTGTTAAATATATGAGGTTATGTATAATTGTTAACTACTGTTAAATATAAATATTTAGCACTCAAATATTTAATGATTGAAAATCGCTAAATATATGTAAAAATAACTATTAAATATAAGCAAATATGTAGTAGTGTTACTTAAACTAATGGTGTGTTAACTATTGAGGTGCTATCAAAATAGTTTTGAATACTAGAGAGGAATCCTTCCTTCCTATCATCTTCCCTCATTTTTTTTTTCTTTTTTATAACTATTAGATCAACATTTAAATGATTCATATTTAATATTTTATTAAATTATTGTTAAAACTATGGACTCTCCCTATGTGTTGCACGGGCCGTTTCATACTACCACGATAATATGTCCAAATTTAAATTTGTGTTTGTGTTACTATGGCTGTGCTAATTAGGGGCTCATCTGGTAGTTCGGTGTGTATATTATAATTCTACCTTCCAGTCTTGAACCACACAAATAGGACCACAAAAGTTGTTGTTTATCAAAATGAAAGATGATTTATTATCTTCCCTTTAGATTAGAGCCCCATATACGAGATAATGTCACTAATGGAAATACATAGAGCAAGATTGCAAAGGCATAATTATAATATGTTGGGGTGTTCCTCGCCCTTCGCGGCAACCTCAAAAAAGCCTCACTTCCGTCAATGCAAACAATCAAATTTCTATAAAAACTGCAAACGGAGTCATCCAACTGTTAGTTCCATCAGTACACATTTTTAAGATAAAAAGTAGATGTTGAATTATAAAAAGAAAATAATTAATTAAATATAAATTGCTAAATTTTGATAAAATAATTCAATATTATAATAAAAAAATAATATTTTACATAAAACTAAATATGAACTATTCAAATGGTTCCTCTCCCTAGCCTTGATGTATATGAAAAATACTTGAGTCTAAATGCATCTTAACACGATGAAATATGTCAAATGACACATGCTAGCGCTTCATCTAACCGCAATTATTATGTGGAGCAAATTTATACATCTACTTTCACCTTGCTTGAAGTTATTTTTTTTAATCGGCAAAAAAAAAAAAGAAGCTATTAATGTTTTTTGAAAAAACAATTTTATGAGTATCTATACTTTTTTTTAATGTTTAATTTGATATGTATGTATTGTTCTATCTTAATCAAATCCTTTAATTTGTGTATCAAAAAAATCCTTTAACTTTACTCTGTTAGTACTATTAGATCCTATAAGGAGTAAGGTGGTACTAATAGAGTAAAGTTATATGGTCTAATGTCAATGGTGCTAACAGAACAAAATTAAATGAGTTAATTAAAAGAGTGAAACACATTGATACTAAGTTAAAAACAACACAATGGTTTCCCCCTTTCTGGGCCCTCAAGTTATTAATGTTGTTTCTTCATCAATTACGCGTTCCGTTGAAGGACACGTTTTAAGTAGATAAAAATAAATAACGTTTAAGCAAGTGCTGGGCTGCTGGCTGATGAAAATATAAAAAAAAATCATGCTTTTTCTTAATTTCCAACACATTCCAACTGATGATAATAGCATTAAAGTATGCTAAGTGCTATTATGTACAAATAAATACACGGCTGTCCAAAAAAAAAAATACACGGATGTGAAAACCAGTTGATAAGAAATCGAATTCAAAGCTATGAAAATATGTTTGTGTAAGTAAATGCATAAAATATTATTCTTATATCTCTTTATCTTAATTATTTTGTCATTATGTATTCAATATATATAAGCCCATTAAATGTTTTTCTAATTTTATTATCATTAAAACATAAAATATTTTAAAAAAATTGTATAACTTGTCTAACAAGTTTTTTCCTTAATTAAATTTAATCTCTGTGTGTGTTATATACATAATGCATACTAACTCCCTCCAAACCCAAGAGTGTTCATGAAGCCTGAATGGCCACATTACCCACCTGAGCCTAGTGAAAAAACACCCGACCTAACCCTAAAAAGTCAGCCCATAAATTATTTGAGCATTTTTTAGTAGGGCCAAATATCGGGCAGCAGACGTAGTATGCTGCCCTGCCCATTTGGCCCTGTCCAAAGGGGATATAAAATTATATTTAATATATATAACATATACACATATATATTCATTATTTGATAAATTTTGACAAGTATTTACTTACCATTCAATTAGAATATAATATACTAAAGAATAAAGATATTTTCTATTTAGTCAGAAAATATGCATATTTTTTATAAACATATTTAATTAAAAAATTGGTAAATTGAGTTCTCAAAATATAAATTATTATTAAATAATTAATAAAAAAATAATATCTATTGAATTAATTTATTTTATTACCTCATGAATTGAATATAAACAATAAAACCTAAAACGGACTATTGTATATAATATATTTTTAAAATATCAAAAAAAAAAATTGGATGCTTCTTTATTTTTTAAGTTTAGGATGATTTTTGGGTATCGAAGCCTCCTTACCCAACCAGAAATTACTCAGACTTTCACCAAGTAGAGACAGGCATCGGGTTGCAAAATGCCACACACTTATCTTTTGGGCTAGACATCGAGCAAGATTGATGCCCTACTCAGCTTTATCCATGAACGCCCCTATTGCCTCCAATAGTTAAAGAACCAACTTATATTACTTTTTTTTTATGGAATGTAACTATGCATTTATATTGTTAAAAAAGTTACAAAGTAGCTGAGTAATATATAGACGTCTCTTAAAAAATATTGTAAAGTCCAACAAACATTTTTAGTTTGAGTAATGATTTTTATATGTGAAGATTTAACCAACTTGTAGTGGATAGGAAAATGATGAGGATAATCAACTTGCCGGAGAATTAGAGTTATTGCATCACGGAAAGCCTGCAACTGCAATTGAAAGATGTCAAGCTTAATCGGCAGACTAAACAACCAATGGTGAAAGTGAGTATTATTGAAAACGATGGTAATAGAAATAGTACGCTCATGATTACTAGTATTACTGATTTTAAAATAAACATCCCACTTACAAAATCAATTTTATAGGATAGATTGCCAAGATCGTGGTTGTATCGCATGCCGTTGAAAAGCATCATCAACTTATGTTACTTATCTATTGCTGGAAGTAAAAAATAAGGGGATGTAAAATTATCAGCGGATACGGAGGTAGCCAGGAAATATGCTTGAAATGAGGTGAAGAGTTTACACCGTTAAAGTGTTGACCAAAAAATATGACTTATATACCTAGAATTATTTATTTTTATTTATTTATTAATGTAATAATTATAATAAAAATATTTTTTAAAGATTAAAATAATTATTTACGGGCTTCAATTATAAAAATTTAAAATTATTTTAATATAATATGTTAAAAATTTCGTAATAAAATGTTTAAAATCACATCCTTGAAACGAATACTTTTATTGTTTTAGGCATAGGCAATATTTGGGAAAATTCAATATAGGGTTGTATAAAAAAATATTTAGTTTTTATTTTAGTTAGAATATTTTTATACAAAAAAAACTTTGAGAAAATGATAGAAAATATCATTTGAATTACAGAAACCACAAAATGTCTTCTAAATTAGTAAAAAAAAAGGTAATCAGGTAAAAATGTAGGATTTTTGAAGTTTGGATATTAACAACTTAAGTATACGAATTAACAACTTGGGAATAGATATTGACAATTTATACTCCCCAAGTTGTTACTGTGTATACCCAAGTTGTAATTTATTATTTTTAAGTTATTACTGCCTATACTTAAATTGTTAACACTCAAACTTCAAAATCTCATGTTCCTATCAAATCACATATTTGTTCTTTTACTAATTTAGTAGACATTTTAGGGTTTTGGTAATTTAAATGGTATTTTTCTATCATTTTTTTCAAAAACTTTTAGCTTAATGATATAATTTTATATATTTTACTGTTATAATTTTTAATATCTTAAAATGTTTTTATAGTTTGAGTAAACAAGTTGCAAGTTTTATCAACTTATTCAAAATTTTTTAAGACAAATTAATTTGAAACAAAATAGATTAAAAGAATTAAAATAAGGTTTACATCAAAATTAAAGGATGTTTATTTGATGGAGGTGGTTATTGACATGTGCGCTTGTCTCGAGGCATACCCATGATTCTTTTTTATTTTTTACTCTTTCGATTTCTTATTATAAGCATGGAATAACCAAAATATGTTTAATGTTCGAAATGTTGTTGGTTCGCCCGGAATACTCTAATTTATGTGGAAGAATGTAAATTGGCAAGAGAATATGTGATGAAACGAAAATGTGAAAACTAAATGAGTAATATGAGTTATTTAATGGGGTAAAATAGGTAAATAATAAAATTTTCAGACAGCCTCTGAGTGTTTCTTGTGAAAGGAAACATGTCAGCCCCATAAAGCATCTCTTATCATAAGTAACGAAAGGGGTAATTTTTAACCTTTTCTTCTAATGAAACTGTTCTCTTGAGAGACGTGCGAGTCGCTTCAATAAAATTTGGGTATGCAGATTAGTAATCTGGATGTTTTCACATGCATGCCAATAAAAAATAAAAAATAAACATAAAAACTATGAGCCCAATCAATTGCAGCACAATCCGCAACATAAGGAAAAAGAGGCTAACAAAACTTTAAAACACTAAAATGTCAGGTCCTAAGGATTTCCTATATCACCCGATCCATATTTATCAATTATCATCGAGGTGAGAAGAACAGTGTAACATTCTGAAATTTAGTAAAATGTTAAATTTTTTAAAAAGAAAATTTAAATGGTTTTAGAGATAAATTTTAGGATTTAAAGGCCTATTTCCCCAAAAAATTCGATGAACAATAGTTAGAGATCATAATTTGACTTCAACATTTCTGAAAAATTATTTTAAGGCTTCATGAAGTTAATTAAAGAAGATAATCCCTAAAAATTATTAATGATTTATGGAGTTAGATAATAAGTCAAATTATGGAATCTAAAAAATTTAAAGAATATCAAATTAGACAAAGGGAAAAATTAAGGTCTAGTGTGTAATTAATAGGATAAAAATATACTTATATGTATATATATAAACTTACTGACACACACTAACAATTAATCACTCATTCTTCTCTTCATTTGGCACACATGGAGCCTTCTTGAACACACACACACTTCACTCAAAATCGGACAGCGCACACACTTGTGGACATCACACATTGGATAAACCAATCAGCCACTCACACACACACTTTCCCATTTATTTACAACACTCCCTCACCTCTCCATTCACTTCAGTTTCGGCCAGAAAAGAAAGAGTGAGTGAAAGAGAAAGGGTAAGAGAAACAGAATAGAGAAAGAAAGAGTGAAAGTGAGAGTCAAGAAGAGAGAGTGATCGGTGCCACCAGAGGAAGGAAGAAGAAGCTTCAAATCCTACATGCAATACCATAAACGTGTTTAAGTGAGTCTCATTTACCTTTACCTTGGTTTTCCCATAGGATTTAGGTGGTTTCCTGGGCTATTTGATTGCTAGAAGTAAGAATGGTCACCAGAAAGTTTCTGTCACCGATAAGTTTCAAAACTAGTATTTGTATGTCGATTTTATGTGGGATTTTTTGTTTCTTTGGTTCTGAAAATGTGTCACCAAACACATGGAACGTGAGTAGGAGTATGTAGAGTCAAAATCTTTGAGATTAGAGTGAAAATCCATGGCTGCATGTTGGTTTTTCTTTACCCTGTTTTGTTTTCCAGAAAACAGAGTTTCTGCTAGAAAGTTTCAAAAGCTTAAATAGAGGCAATAGGTGGAGTTTTTGTCTGGTTCTTTTTGTTATGAAATGTTTAGTACGTTTATTAGGTCATGGAATTAAGAAGAGTACAATTTGGAGTGAAAATGAATGAGTCCTTAAGTTTTGAACCCAAACTGTCAAAGCTGACATTTTTGAAAGACAGTCAGTTTCGTGTTGCGTTTTGACTAGACAAACCTCATCCAATGTTTATGAAATTTTATATGAAAATATTATACATTCATATCTTTAAATGAGTCCTAGAATGTGTCATTTGGATACCTATAGAGAAATTTATGATTTTTGAAAAATAGGTTTAGAAACAGGGGAAATTCTGGAAGTATATGTTCTAGCAGTGGAAAGAGGAGTGAATTTCATAGGGTAAATCCAATAATTTGGCCTTGTGATTATTTTTTCCTTAAGCTAGACCCTTATAGATTTCCATTGCATATTAGAGCTTAAAAATTGATCGTGTAATTTGTAAGTTATAAATTTTTAAAGTTTGGGTAGAAAATATAGGAAATTATGACTCTCTTTTTGGGCAGTTAGTTCTCACGTTGAATTTGGGAAACTAAGTCTATGAGTTGACACTGGTAAGTATTTTTATTATACATAAGACTTCAAGAGCTTCACATAGAAGCTTGAACCATCTCATTTGGAATTTTCTAGATTAAATTATGAATTTTTAAAGTTGCTTAATAAAAACTGGCAGATTGGGTTAAATCTGGAAATTTTCAGTTTTTAAATAAATTTTGATTAGGAGATAAATGAGGATTAGAGACATGTTTTAAAGACATATAACATGTCTTAAATTAGATATACACTAGAAAAAGAACAAAAGAGTATTAAAGATAGTCAACAAAAGTTAAATAAAGGACAAGAATTTGGGATGGGCCAGAAATAACATAATCTTTATTATGTCAATAAAATTGGAATAAGTAATGACCCATCTATTTATGAATTCTAAATTATAGGATTCAATATTTGTCCGAGCCCAGAGAAGAAGCTAGTTTGGAAAGGTAAATTTTAGGAAAGACAATCAGGTAGTAATTCTTTCTCTCATATACTATGTGATGCTCTGCATGTATATTTTACCATGTTTATGATATGAGCATCCAGAATATGACGGGTGAACGCCTGTGTGACAGTAAGACTATGAGACCAAGCGCTTTAGTGTGGGACCAGTGATCCTGTGTGTTGATGTGATGTTGCATGTTATCTTGCTGAACGCTATGCTGATTTTCTTTGTCATGAAATGGATTCTGTTACATGCTTTAAATTTTTGCATTTCATATTATTGAAAGATTGTTACTACTGAGATTCTTTCAAATCTCACCCTTTCCAAAATTTAACTATACAGCAAAGGCGAGCAGCTCAAAGGGTAAAGAGGTAAGCTCTGACAAGTGAGAAGGCAGAGACGAATGAATTAAGAATTTTGTTGATTATCTATAACTAAGTTTTATGACTTAAGTTTGGATGGCCTAGTGTGGCTACTTATCTTGTATATATATGTTTAAGTATAGCCATAGTAGAATCGGTATCTATAGTAATAATTATGACTGGCTCGTTGTACGCAAAAAAACAGCTAACGCCTAACGAGTTAAAAGAAATGGAATCGGATAATTATAAAGAAGGCCCATGATTTAAAAGTAGAAAATTAAAGTACTCTGATAATAGTATCTAGAGTTATCAAAGTAAATGGGGTTTATACTTTTTGGTATCAGGGCAAAAGGTTCTAGCAATAGGCTAGAATTCTCTGTTTATGTGATGACTTAATGATGAATGCTGCTTCCAATGTGTTGTAAAGTTGCATGGATTGATATTCTTATTTTCTTTCAATATCCAAATCTAAAGAATACACACACACACAAATGCATACATATACCATATATGATATTAAGGATGAAATTATTGTATTGATAATGAAAGAAAACTATGGTCAATCTAAGAGGAGGAAGGACATGAACGGTCACTGGTGGAGAAAGAAATCCACTTAATCCGATGCAACAAATCTTAGGCATGCTAATTGAACAACGAGCCATAATACATGGCCTTAGAGATTAATTGTGAGAAGTGCAAAATAAACAAAATGAGGATAAGAAAAGAAGGAATAATGAAGTTAGGATGGAGAAAGAACCACAACATCCCAATGAACCCCAACAACAATAACAAGAACTTCCTCAAAGACCTTATTAAGTTCCAGAGATGCCTATTGGGGAGAATTTGCAGTACTAGATCACAAAGTTTTGTAAACATCAGCCTCTGGTATTCAAAGGGAGGTTTGATCCTCAAACAGTCGAGGATTGGATTGCTAGATTGGAAAAGATCTTATGGATAATGGAATGCCCTATTGAGATAAAGGCACAAATAGCTATCTATAAACTAGAGCGTGATGCGGGCAGATGGTAGAAGAACACAGAAATGGTCCTACAGGCTAGGAGTATTCCCATCACTTAGGAATTATTCCAAGACAATTTTAATGAAAAATATTTCCTAAGGCCTATTAGGATCGAGAAAGAAGCGGAATTCATGTCACTTCAACAAGCAGATCATGAGACTTTTGACGAATATCTGTCTAAATTCATCCATCTATCCCGCTACTGCTCCTACCTGAGATACAAAGATGATAAGGGTTAGAGTTCTGACATGTTGATTAGGGGATTAAAGCATGAGATGAAGGAGAAGTTAGTCTCTAAACAGTTTACTAAGTTTAACAAGGCCGTAGAGGAGTGTCGGATTACAGAGAACAACTTGACGAATTTGTATTCAGCTAAAAATGCTAACAATCATGGTGAACCAAGCCATGGGAGTTCCTCCCAAAAGTAGAAGGGCCAAGGAGTTTCACCTAGGGAGACAATAAGAGGTCTTCTCAAACTAGGAATTACGGTTACTAAGGACCTCCAGCATCCCGACCCTGCCCTCGATATGGCAAACCACAACATCCTGGTAGACCTTACCCTATTCCTAACAATAAGATAACTTGCTATGCTTGTCAAAAGTTGGGCCATATTGCCACAGAATGTAAACATTGGCCAGTAGAGCCTAGACCAAGGAACCAGGGTAGATTTTTTGCAATGACGCACCAGGAGGCGCAGAAATCTCCTAAGATGATTCAAGGTACGATCCTCCTCAATGGTAACATGTTGCAACCCTTGTTTGATTATGGTTCTAGCTACTCTTTTATTTCCTATGATTATGCTAAACGCTTAGGGCTGAGTATTCATAAACTATCATATGATATGGTTGTGTCGACACCTATGGGTGTCAGAACTATTACATCATATGCTTGTTTAAATTATGGTGTGAATGAAAAGGGACATGATTCTTTGGTAGATTTGATCTGTTTGCCACTCTATAAACTCGAGATTATATTAGGCTTTGACTGGCTGACAACAAATAATGTACAACTTGATTATGGAAATAAAAGGATTGTATATCCTAGTACGCGAGGAGATGACAATGCAGATATTAGTCTGAACTTCTCTTAGTAGCCCAAGCTGAGAAATGTATGTAGAAAGGATGCCAAGGGTATTTTGTATTTTTCTCCATGCAGGTAGAAGCGGAAACAACGCTTGTAAATATACCCATGGTAAATGAATTCCCTGAAGTATTTTCAAAGGACATCTCTTGCCCCCATAAAGGGAAGTCAAATTTGCAATTGAGATTATGCCTGAAGCTGGGCCTATATCGAAAGCCCCGCATAGAATGGCCCCAAATGAAATGGCAGAGCTAAAGAAGTAGATTGAAGAATTGCTAGAAAAAGGGTTCATACGACCCAGTGTCTTACCATGGGGAGCTCCAATACTATTTGTTAAAAAGAAATATGGAAGCCTGAGACTGTGTATTGATTACTGAGAGTTGAATAAGGTAATCATCAAGAATAAATACCCACTTCCTAAACTTGATGACCTTCTATATCAGTTGTCGAGTTCATGTGCATTCTCAAAAATTGATCTGAGGTTAGGATACCATCAATTGCCAGTGAAAGCATATGATGTGTCGAAGACTGCTTTCAAAACTTGGTATGGGCACTACGAATTCTTGGTAATGTCATTTGGACTGACCAATGCACCTGCCATATTCATAAACTATATGAACCGGATCTTTCGACAATATCTAGTTTAGTTTGTAGTAGTATTCATCGACGACATTCTGATATACTCCAGGAACATAGAAGAATATAAGAAGCACTTGAGAATAATACTGAAATTTTAAAAGAAAAGCAACTCTATGTCAAGCTGAGCAAATGTGAGTTTTGGCTTTCAGAAGTCAAATTTATCTCACAAGAAGGGGTCTCGATAGATCCCAGTAAAGTGGAAGTAGTACTAAACTAGAAGAGGCCATAAAATGTAGCAGAAATATACAGTTTTCTGGGTCTTGTCGGATATTACCGGAGATTTATTCAAAATTTCTCCTGGATCGCCTTACCATTGATAAAGCTTACACACACTACTACAAAATATAGATTTAGTGGCACTAATCTTATGGCACTTCTTCAAACAAGCGCTGGAGGAAACTTCTAGTTTCTTAAAAAAAATACATATGGTAGTTATAACGCTTGACTAGAAAAATATTGTAGCTGCCTAATACCTTGTATGAAGCTTACCTAGGGAAGCGCCATACAAGGGGTTCTTTAAAAAAAATTAAACCCCTTGCATGGCACTTACTCGGATAAGCTTCATAGATGACCTTCTTTTTTAAAAAAAAATATAAGACTTATATGATGTTTAGCTATCACCTTTAAAAATTTCAAAGCATCGTACAAAGAATTTGAAAGTAAAAGTTAAAAAGGAAGGCCTCCAATGGCGCTTGATGAAGCAAGAGCCGTTGACATTGCAATATTATATATTACCTTTTGGCCTTTAATGGCGCTTGATCTTCAAGCGCCGTTTATGGCACAATTGAGACTGCATTGGCCTTTAACGGTCAAGGCAACAAATAATATAATATATTATATATATTTAACATTATTATTTTTTATTTTAGTCATATTGTGTATATTTAATTTATTATTCACGTTTAAAATTTTGTCTTCTTTTTAGTCGTATTAATTTATCTGATTTAGCCTCATCTATTTATTCTTAAGTTTTACATTATTTCATAATACATTACCAATAAGGCATTTGTGAGTAAAATTTTAATATTTCAAATTATGATATGATGCAACAAAAAAAACAATATTGATTTTGGGTTGGTTATATCTGATAATTGTCTTTAATGATATAATTTGAAATTTACTTTTAATTATGAAATAAAATTAAAAAAATTAAAAACCAAAAAAGTATATTAAGTATATATAAAACATGGGAGATAAAGGTCAGATCTAGGGAGATGAAGCATTAAAAAAAGTATGTTAGGTTGCTTTTAAAAAAACACAAAAAAAAGAAAATAATTGACCTTGAGTTGTGCTTTAACATAAAGCGCCGCCCAAGGTTTCTCCAATAAACCTTGTCCGGCGTTTTATGTTAAAGCGCCAGTCAAGGTTTTAACCATAAACGATGCTTTTTTTACAAGCGGCGCCTATGGTTAACCTTAGGTGGCGCTTTATGTTAAAGCACCGCCCAAGGTCTATTTAAAAAAACAACCGAATATGCTTTTTTTTAATGCTTCATCTCTCTAAAATCCATGATGTTTTTTCATTTTTTTAAAAAAAAAGTGGTCTTTTTCCCTAATTGCAGTCATGCACTGTCTTTTATTTTTTAAAGCATGGTCTTCTATAGCGCTTGATTTACAAGCATCATACAAGGCATTATAAATTCATTTAAAAGACACAGGAGATCCATTTTTTCATCTTCTCCTGCGTCTTCCATCTCCTTATTTCATAGAGCTCTCCTTCGGTCCCTTCGGTTGGTCCACCACCTTTTCTTATCAATTGTCTCCATTCTATTTGACGGCGGCAAGCAGAAGCTTTCTTGGTCCCTTGTCTCCTCCTCTACACATTTCTTTAACATTTAGTCACACTTCGGTTGCAGTACAAAAAGCTTCCTATCTGACGTGTTGTTTTCTGCTTATGTATCCTCATACAGAAGCATCCTTGCCTGTAAGTGGTTTTTTTCCCCAACATTTGTTCCAAATTTTTTTGTTTTTTTTACTTGAAATTTGTCCTGGATCTGAATCTTATATGTGTAAAACATGTATGGCTCAAGTTTGAGCAACTTAAATGTTGGAGATCTTGTGAATGGTATTTAATAACATTTGGTCCATATTTTTTTTATGAACTAGTTATGTGTATATTTAATTCTGATTTGGTTTTCTTTTTTATTGTCAATTTGTATTGTAAATTTTTATGGATTTGAATTGACATGGTTCAGGAAAAAGATACAATTACGTTAAATAAAAAAAAATTGACACCTCTTATGCTGCTTCCCCAGGGGAGGGTAATACCTCCTACGACGCCTCCATTGGAAGCGTCGTAGGAAGTATTAACCTCCCACGGCACTTCCCTGTGGAAGCGTCATAGGAGGTATGGACCTCCTATGATGCTTCCCCAGGGAAGCACCGTAGGAGGTATATTGAAAAAAATAAAAATAAAAAAGGACCGAAGCTTTTAGAAATTTAAGAAGCGCCACAAGTTATTTTTATGACGCTAAAAACTATGACGCTTCCCAAATTTCATAATATTTATAAAAATAAGCGTCATTTATGACCTTTTTTGTAGTAGTGATGGAAGAATCAATCATTTTTTTGGGATGATAAATGTGATAGGAGCTTCACAGAGTTGAAGGAGAGGTTAACATCCGTACCAATATTGATTATCTTAGATCCTAGTTTGCCTTATATGGTTTACAGTGATGCTAGTAAGCATGGATTGGGATGTGTCCTTATACAATAGGGCAGAGTGGTGGCATATGCCTCTCGTTAGCTGAAGTCTCACGAGATGAATTATCCCACTCATGATTTAGAGTTGGCAACGATTGTGTTTGCTTTGAAAATATAGAGACATTATTTGTACAGTGCGAGTGTAGAGTTATATTGCGACTATAAAAACCTTAAATATTTGTATGATCAGAAAGAATTAAATATGAGACAACATAGATGGATAGAGTTACTAAAAGATTATAACCTGGAGATTAAATACTATCCAGGTAAGGCTAATATCATCACTGACGCGTTAAGTCGAAAGGCAGTGCAGGTAACAACTATAATGATACAGGAACATAAATTGTTAGAAGGCTTCCGAGATCTAAACTTGTCCAATCAAGTGTTTCTTAATCAAAATGTATTAAACCAAATATCACTTGCTAGTTACAGTGCTAGTCAAGAGAAAAGTGGTTTGAGATTTGAAATTGAAGAAGATCATATGCAAGATGGACGGGCAAGGTCCATTAGGGATATGATTGAACGAGAGGAAACTCAAAAATATGATCTTTCACCTAGTGGTTTAGTTAGATATAAGAAGAGAATATATGTTCTACCAAAGAATGATCTAAGGTGGAAAATCTTAGATGAGGCGCATAAGAGTAAATATACTCTTCATCCAGGGACAATCAAAATGTATCATGATTTGAAATCTATATACTAGTGGCCAGGAATAAAAAGCGATGTAACCAAATACGTTGCACGCTGCCTCACTTGTCAAAAGGTGAAGGTTGAACATCAACAACCACCAAGACTTCTGTAGAGCCCCAAGATTCCTGAATAGAAATAGGAGACCGTCACTATGGATCTTGTGGTGGGATTACCCAGGACTAGAAACTATAATGCAATATGGGTAATTGTTGATAGATTCACAAAATCATCACATTTTATAACGATCAATGACAACTATGCTTCTGAAAACCTAGTAGAGATATATATAAGAGAGATAATTAGACTCTATGGTACTCCAAAAAGTATTATTTCTGATAAAGATCCTCGTTTCACCACTATATTTTAGAAAGCATTGCATGAAGCTCTGGGTACTAAGCTGAAATTCAGTACAGCCTATCATCGTCAAACAAATTGACAAATAGAAAGAACTATACATACATTAGAAGATATGTTGAGAGCGTGCGTCTTGTACTTCAAGGGATGTTGGGATCATTTCCTTCCACTCGTTGAGTTTACTTATAACAATAGCTATCATGCGAGTATTCAAATGGCTCCGTATGAAGTATTATATAAAAGGAAGTGCCAGTCACCCTTGTGCTAGACAGAATTGTTAGAAAAGAAATTGTATGGGCCAGATCTGGTTGATCAAACCACAGAGAAGATAAAGATTATTAAGAAGAGGCTTCTTGTGGCATAAAGTAGGCAGAAAAGCTATGTCGACAAGAGAATGAGACCTCTAGAATTTGAGGCCAATGACCACGTTTTTATGAAAGTTTCTAATAATTAAAATATTTACATATTTATTTTTCCTTATATGATGATATTTGAGCTTAATTTAATAAATTTGGGTGTAATTGATACATAAATAATGATTTTAGCATAAAATATAATTTATCGAAAAATACTAAATTTTAACCCTATTTCAGTTTGCAGGAAGTATCTGAAGTTTTCGATATCAGATTGGGATATTCTTTATATAGATCAAAAGGTAATAAAAATTCCTACAACTTTTATGTTAAGGCCAAAACTCAGTTCTGCCTTCAAGAGTTTTGAATTTTGCTTAGAAATTGAGAATATGGATTTGTCCAAGTCTAACCTTTGCCCACTAATTTGATCATAACTTGAGTTACAAATGTTGAAATAAGGAGATCTTACATGCATTTTCAGGATGAGATCCAGATCTACAACTTTCATGAAGACAAAAATATGAGAATCCACTGTTTTGACTATCAAAATTTGTCTGAAATCAAAAAGTATGGTTGCTACAAGGTCAACATTGGTGGCTTAAAATCAAAATTCATACCCAATAAGTGAAAATTTTTACACCCTATTCATTTATAAATAGAGGAGTGGAGGACACATGAAGACACACTATCTTAGAGTTTAAATTCATGTATTGTATTATTTCTTACATTCCTCCTTCTTAGAAGGCTTAGGTAGACCTCCTTCATGGATGGTATAGGTTGCTATCTACATTGAAGGTTTTAACTCCTATAAGGAAAGCTAGATTTTTTCATTTTCAAGTAGTTGTATCATTATGTTTTAGAATTTAATAATTAAGTTTAATGCAATATTTATGAAGTTTTCAATTTATTTTAGTTTTATTTTTAATTTCATCATGAGCTAAATGTTCATATAGGGTGATGATATAGCTTACTAATGATGAATTAAATCTTAACTGATTAAATCTACCTTTAATTTTTCCTCTATGATTGAGTTTTAATTATTGTTCTTAATGCTTTTAATTGATTGGCCATTTTCTGAATGATTTCAATATGTATGTTGAGACCAGAAGGAGATGCCTGTGTGCATATCCTATAATTGAAACCATAACTTGCATATGAAATAGGAATATATTCATATGAGTTGTATAGTCTTAATGAATTCTATAAATCTTAATGCATGATTAATTATTTTAATCATATAGGGATATATTGGATTAGCAATTGATTATAGAATTGCTTGAACTTAGAAGAGGCTAGTAATTAAATTAGGGAAACTCAACTATCAATCATGTGGAATAAATTGGACTAGAATAGATAGGTGATTCAATCCAAAATTTGCTAAATGAAATCTGATCCCTAGGGCTTTTTCTCATATTTGTTTTCATATCAATTGCATTCATATTTAATCATTTTTATTTTGTAATCTGAATTCAATCACCAACTAATCGATCGACTAAATAGAATTAAGATTATCAATTTTGGTACTTAGTGATCAATCCTCGTGTGAAC
This sequence comes from Albizia julibrissin, assembly GCA_037074505.1. Classification (NCBI taxonomy): domain Eukaryota; kingdom Viridiplantae; phylum Streptophyta; class Magnoliopsida; order Fabales; family Fabaceae; genus Albizia; species Albizia julibrissin. Next base: position 46,235,444 of record CM073478.1, on the reverse strand, counting down.
GATACTCTACTCACTTTTATATTACTTGTTCACGACATTGTATACTTACACTTTTTAATAAACCATTTACACTCGTAAAGAGTTTTTGGTGCCATTGCCGAGGATTGTTGTCATTAATATCAATACCAAGTAATTTTAATACTAATTTGGTCTTCATATTACAATTATTTTTCTTTTTGGTGTCTTATGTTTCTTTTTAGGCTTTTTCTCAGTGCATGACCAGATCAAAGGAGACTGAATTACAGCCTTTTGATTCTAAGATCGAGAGAACTTATTGAAGAAATCGAAGAGTTCAAAAGCAGTCTACTTCATCCTAAACAATCCTATGGAAAATCTGGGAGAAGAAGCAACAGATACCAAAATACTCCGTAACTATGCAATACCAATAATCATTTAGACAATTTTGGAATCAAAAAACCGCCAGTAGCAATCAATAATTTTGTAATCAAGCCTTCAATTATCTAGATGGTGTAAACAAATTAGTTCGGTAGTTTGCCAACACAAGATCCTAACATACATATAGCTAGCTTCCTAGAAATCTATGACACATTCAAGCATAATGGTGTTACTGATTATGCCATTAGACTTAGACTTTTCCCTTTTTCACTCAGGGATAAGGCTAAGAGTTGGTTACACTCTCTACCAATAGGAAGCATAGTTACATGGGATGTCTTGGCGCATAAATTTTTGGCAAAATACTTTCCTGCAGGAAAAACTACTAAATTAAGGAATGAAATTGCCTCAACCCAGCATGAACTAGAGAACCTCTATGAAACCTAGGAAAGATACAAGGAGTTGCTAAGGAGATGTCCTCATCATGGGTTACCAGATTAGTGGCAACTGCAAACTTTCTATAATGGGATGACGCATACCTCTAGAATTCTTATAGATACTGCAACTGGAGGATCTTTAATGGAAAAAAGTCTAGATGATGCCTATAATCTACTTGAGGATATGGCAGCTAATGCATACCAATAGCCTTCTGAATGTAACATTTTAAAGAAAGTACTTGGAGTGCATGAGCTGGATATCCTGACAACTTTGTCTTCTCAAGTTGTATTTATATCCAAGTAAGTGAGCTCATTGACAAACCAAGCAAATGTAATTAGCACTCCTACTGAAACATGTGATCGATGTGGAGGACCTCATGTGAACACACAATGTCAAGAATGACACCCATTCATGCCTTCTCAGTCGGAGTAAGCTCATTACATCGGAAATCAAAGAAATGACCTATTCTCAAACACTTACAATCAAGGTTGGCGAAATCATCCTAACTTAGGTTGGAGGAATAATCAAAACGTGTTTAAGCCATAAGAGAACTACCAACAACAAGCTCTTCAACCACCAAATCCATCACAGCAGAAAGTGAATGTGGAAGATGCATTGGCTCAACTAACCGTGAATACATCTCAATTCATGGCTAGGACTGGCAAAACACTCAAAAGCCAAGAAGCCTCAATAAAGAACTTTGAGATCTAAATGGGCCAAATTGCAAATATGTTGAATTCCATAAAATCAGGTACTTTACCAAGTGACACCGAAAGAAACCCAAGAGAGTATGTAAAGGTCGTTGCATTAAGGAGTGCGAAAGAATTAAAAGATCATGTAATTAAAAAGAAGAATTACTGAGAAAAGAAAGAAAGCAAAGAAGAATAGAAGGAAGAAGCACATAAACCTAAAAAGGATAATGTGCTACCAGGAAGAATCAGCTTTCTAAATAACCCTCCTCCATATGTACCACCAGTTCCATACCCTCAGAGACTTGTGAAGGCAAAGCTAGACAAGCAGTTTGGAAAGTTTCTAGAGGTTTTTAAAAAGTTACATATCAGTATCACTTTCGCAGACGAGCTTACCCAAATTCCTAGTTATGTAAAATTCATGAAGGATATTCTCTCAAATAAGTGAAAACTTGAGGAATTTGAAACAGTTACACTTACTGAGAAGTGCAATGCTATTCTATAAAATAAATTACCACTAAAGTTGAAAGATTCAGGAAGCTTTTGTATACCTTGCACTATAGGTCAATATAACTTTGAAAGAGAACTTTGTGGAGCAAGTGTAAATCTCATGCCTCTATCTGTCTACAGAAAACTCGGTCTTGGAGAGGTGAAACCTACCACAATTTCATTACTTCTAGCTGACCGATCAATAAAACATTCAAGGGGTGTCTTAGAAGATATTCTGGTGAAGGTGGACAAACTTATATTTCCAGCTACTTTTATATAACTCAAGGTTAAAGCTCTTTTCAAGAAAACTGAGATTAAGGTAGTCAGGACCTTTTATTGTGGTTTAAGTATGGCTATATGGAACCGTGGAGATTTAAGATGGTGATCAAAAATTCAAAGTGAATGGGCAAAGGCTAAAAGAGTATAATGACAATACACTCAACACTTTGAAAACTGTCATCACATTTGAGGAACCAACAGGTAAGCTCTAAAAAAATTAAAAAAATTAAATTAAATTGGTTTAATTTTTGTCTAGCTAAAGACGTTAAAGAAGGGCGGCTATTTGGGAGGCAACCCAAAGGTTCTTTTCCTTACTTATTCATTTTTCTTTCCTACTCATTGAAGCATATTGCATTGCGTTAAAAATTTTAGTTTTCATCATTTTCATTTTAAGTTAACTTGCAAGAATCTCTTGCAAAGCTTAAAAATAGGTTCCCCACTCTCCCTAAAGATGTGCTCAGAAAGATCTATAGCTTTCGACTTGAAAGAATAAAGATATTCAAGCATTTGGGCCCTCCTGAGGATGTATGCTGGATTATTAAAGCTAAGGTACATTTAACAGGTGAGATTCATAAGTCATTTATTAAACCTATGTCAGGAATGAGAAGAAATTCTTACTCTATAAAGAGAAGAGCTAAAAGAATGAATGTCTGCCATAAATGTGTAAAGTGGACATGTGATAAGCGTTGTAGGAGTAAAGGAATGGTTTTTATGAATCGAGAAGATAAAATTCAATTCATAAAGGATGGGCCGAGTACGGAGTCATTGAATAATATTATTCAAACTCTTTAGACGCATCCTAGTGGTGATATGCATGGTATTCTTCTTGATTTAATGAACTTATTTAACAAAGAAAAAGAGCGCTACTGTCTTGGGAATTTGACATTAAAAGACCCTGTTTGCCAATTTATAAGAAAACTTGATGGAAAGAAAATCCTCGATTCATAAAAAACGTTTAAGCCATTATTGGACGTAAAACTAGAGGAAGATGTGAGTCATAATCACAATTATTGTTCATAATCATGCTTTTGTCTAATATGTCTTATCTTTTTAGTAACTTTTAACTTTCTTTACTCATTTTGTTTAATTTTTTCATGCAACATTATACCAGTCATTCATGTCAGAAATTTTTTCAAACTTTTTTGAAAAATGCATGATTTGCATGATTTTGTTGTCGTTGTTTTAGTAATATAAATATACATTCTTCCACTTGTAAACACAAAATGTCTGAGAGTAAAGAAGAGAAAAAGGGTTTCACACTAAAATATAGATTTAAATCTATCTACATTTTTGTGAAACTTATTTAGGAAAGGATGGAGATTTTTTAACTGCAGCAAAAGAACTTGGAGATACATTAGTAGCTAGAAAGATCAACTTTGTATACGAGGAAGGAATCCAGGAAGAGGAAGTGTGGCCATTTTTTCAAGTATTAAAGGAAGCAAGGGTTTGAGTGTTTATGTGAAGGAGTTGGATGGTCACATATTTTCCGTAAGATAAAAGTTGCATGTTTCAAGCTTACTTAAACGTATGGGACAAATGTTCTACCATGCTGAAGCTTTTATCGCTCTACCTGGTGGTTTGGAAACGTTGGATGGAATTTCTAGCGTTGCATATTGAGCTAAACTAAACTTTCACAAAAAGCTATTAAGATTGTTACATGTTAATGGTTTTTCTGATGATCTTTTGTCTTTTTTTAATCATGCTATGGAAATGGGATTTATACCCCAAACGACTCACCATACTATAATTTATGCACTAACTGTTGTGCAGCTGATTGATCAACTACAAATCTATGAACCTAAACCAGATCTATTAGTCAAGCAAATAGATGGGAAATCTTCAAACAGCAGTCAGAAGCGGAATCCATATACCACTCTTCGGTTGTAACTTTCCTTAATCTTATTGTTTTTTACTCTTAGTATTTTGGTTTACTTTATTGTGTGTTTATGTTTTTAAATAAAAATTTTATCTAATCTCTAGAAGACATTGAGGACAATATCTGATTTAGGTTGGGGAGGAGTAAAAAAACCATAATTTCTCCATGAGATAGTTAGTAAAACCATTCGAGTCATGGGGTGTGCAATAATGGTAGAGTAAAGAGTTATTCTTAACTCTTGAGACGCATTTTATGAGTTGTGTGTTTTTGTTTCATTTTATAAAAAAAATCATGTTTAGGTGCTTTTCAATGATTTTAAAAAGTATATAAGTTTTAAGTATGGATCAATTGAATTTAGAGATTTCATAGCATGATTGAAAAACTGATTGTTATGATTAGTGATAAATTTTGAGATTGAATGAGCTAAGTTTGAAAGCCTTAACCGTGAGCTTTTAAGCCTATTTGATCAATAATGATTATCTTTATTGTGTGTGATATTCACCTATTAAGTTGTAAATCTAGAACTTTCTTTAAATCTAGTTGAGATTACATTTCACATGCACATTCAAAAATAATAAAGGCATTCATTTTCTTTCTTTAGCCACAGCCAAATAGCTAACCTTACAATTATATCATTGATAAGCCCCTTTGAACCTAATTGATTGTTTATTTGTTCTCAACCCATTAACATATGTTTTAATGATATTTCAGGTGCTTTTACCTAATTCGGAAGATTAGTAGAGCATTTGAAATTTTTATGAAAAGACAAGTATGTGGTGTGTATATCATCAACTTTAGAGTTGCAGAAGTATGCAAAAATAAAAATAATATCTATATATATAAAGAAAAGATATTGAGTATTCGAATTAAAATTATGGGTTGTTGTGATAAGACAAATTTATTAATAAGTTGACCCATTTTTCAATTACTCTATTAATTTCTTAAATATAATCCTTCATGTCACGTTTTACTCTCCTTTTACCTTAACCCTATTACAACCCTCAATAAGTCCTTTTGATTTGAATTATGCATATGAATTAGGTAGTGGATATTGAGATTTTTAGCAAGCTTATGGTAGTGCAATTTTTTCAATTGAATTTGAGCGAAACACTTACCCTTAAACACTTAAGAGATTGAGAGAATGAGTTACAATTTCGAATTTGGTTCATTAATTTTCAAATAAAGTTACTAGTTTATATTTTTGTTGATTCATGAACGATATGATCTTTTTATTCTTTAATTGTGTTCTTACTTATGACTTTACACTTCTGATTTTGTTGGAAGCGCAATAAGTATTTATTAGTCACTCCTTATTGTTCGAGGACGTCCAAAATCTAAGTGTGGATAAATTTGATAAGTAAAATATTTGCATATTTATTTTTCCTTATATGATGCTTTTTGGATAATATTTGAGCTTAATTTAATGAATTTAGGTGTAATTGATACATAAATAATGATTTTGGCATAAAATATAATTTATCGAAAACTACTAAATTTTAACCCTGTTTTAGTTTTCAAGCAATATCTGGAGCTCCAGATGTCAGATAGGGATGCTCTTTATATGGATCAAAAGCTAAGAAAAATTCCTACCAATTTTATGTTGAGGAAAAAACTCAGTCCTTCCTTCATGAGTTTCGAATTTTGCTTAAAAGTTGGAAACGTGGATTTGTCCAAGTCTAACATTTGCCCACTAATTTGACCATAACTTGAGTTACAAATATTGAAATAAGGAGATCTTACATGCATTTTCAAGATGGGATCCATATTTACAACTTTCATGAAGACAAAAATGTGAGAATCTACTGTTTTGACTATCAAAAATCGACTAAAATCAAAAAGCATGGTTGCTACAAGGTCAACATTGGTGACTTAAAATTAAGATTCATACCCAACAAGTGAAAATCTTTACACCTTATTCATCTATAAATAGAGGAGTGCAGGACACATGAAGACACACTATCTTAGAGTTTAAATTCATGCATTGCAATATTTCTTAAATGCCTCCTTCTTAGAAGGCTTAGGTAGACCTCCTTCATGGATGGTATAGGTTACTATCTATATGGAAATTTTTACCTCCTATAAGGAAGGCTAGATTTTTTTCATTTCCATGCATCTTGTAGTTGTATCTTTATATTTTAGAATTTAATAATTATATTTTATACAATATTTATGAAGTTTTCAATTTATTTTGGTTTTTTTTTAATTTCATTATGAGCTAAATTTTCATTTTCCTAAGGTGATAATGTAGCTTACTAATGACAGATTGAATCTTAACTTATTAAATATATTTTTAATTTTTCCTCCATAATTGAGTTTTAATTATTATTCTTAATGCTTTCAATTGATTGGCCATCTTTTAAATGATTTCAATATGTATGTTGAGACCGGAAGGAGATGTATGTGTGTAGATCTTGTAATTGAAACCATAACTTGCATATGAAATATGAATATATTCATATGGGTTGTATAGTCTTAATGAGTTCTATAAATCTTAATACATGATTAATTATTTTAATTCATATAGGAATATATTGGGTTAGCAATTAATTATAGAATTACTTGATCTTGGAAGAGGCTAGTAATTAAATTAGGGAAACTCGACTATCTATCAAGTGGAATAAATTGGACTAGAATAGATAGGTGATTCAATCCAAGATTTGCTAAGTGAAATCTGATTCCTAGGGCTTTTTCTCATATATTTTTTCATGTCAATTGCATTCATATTTAATCTTTTTTATTTTGTAATCTCAATTACTAACTAATCAATCAACTAAATAGAATTAAAATTATCAATTTCGGTACTTAGTGATCAATTCTCATAGGAACGATACTCTACCCACTTCTATATTATTTGTTTACGACAGTGTACACTTACACTTTTTAATAAACCATTTACACTCGTAACAATTTCACCTGTTATAGGTATTGGTAGGGCTTTGAAAACAAAAGAAGTTGAACCCTAGGTATATTGGTCCTTTTGAAATATTGTCGAGAATTGGGACAGTAGCATACCGGATAGCTTTGCCCCCAAATCTGGGTGGACTACATAATGTTTTTCATGTCTCGCAACTAAAGAAATACCAACCAGACCCTGAACATGTCATTGAGTACTAAGACATTGGAGTACAAGATAATCTCACATATGAAGTCGAGCAGGAATGAATCATTGATCGTCAGGAAAGATGGCTTAGACACAAAAGCATACCATTCGTAAAAGTGGTCTAGATAGGGTTATCTTCTAGAGAAGCAACCTAGGAAGCGGAAGAAGACATAAGGAGACGATACTCGAAATTTATGTTGTAAAACATATATCAAATTTCGGGGACGAAATTTATTTTACAAGAGGAGAATTGTAATACCCCGAAATTTAGTAAAAGGTTAAATTTTCAAAAAAGAAAATTTAAATGGTGTTAGAGATCAAGTTTGGGATTTAAAGGCCTATTTTCCCACAAAATTTGAGGAATAATAGTTAGATATCATAATTTGACTTAAACATTTTTGAGAAATTATTTTAAGGCTTCATGAAGTTAATTAAAGAAGAGAATCCTTAAAAATTATTAAGGATTGATTTATGGAGTTAGATAAGTCAAATTATGGAACCTAAGAAATTTAAAGAATTTCAAATTAGACAAAGGGAAAAATTAAAGCCTATTGTGTATAATTAATAGGATATAAATATACCTATATGTATATATAAACTTACCGACACACACTAACAATTAATCACTTATTCTTCTCTTCATTTGGTACACATGGAGCCTTCTTGAACACACACACACACACTTCACTTAAAATCGGACGGCGCACACACTTGTGGACAACACACATTGGATAAACCAAGCAGCCACTCATACACACACTTGACCATTTACTTAAAACACCCTCTCACCTCTCCATTCACTTCACTTTCAACCAGAAAAGAAAAAGAAAAGAAAGAGTGAGCGCAAGAGAGAGAGGAAGAGAAATAGAATAGAGAAAGTGAGAGTGAAAGTGAGAGAGTGATCAGTGTCACCGAAGGTAGGAAGAAGAAGCTCCAAATCCTATATGCAACACCATAAATGTGTTTAGGTAAGCCTCCTTTACCTTTACCTTATTTTTCCCATAGGATTTGGGTGGTTTCCTGGGCTATTTGATTGCTGAAAGTGAGAAAGGTCACCAAAAAGTTTATGTCACTGATAAGTTTCAAAACCAGTGTTTGTATGTCGATTTTGAGTGGGATTTTTGGTTTATTTGATTCTAGAAATGTGTCACCAAACACAGGGCATGTGTGTAGGAGTATGTAGAGTCAAAATCTTTGAGATTAGAGTGCAAATCCGTAACTACATGTTGGTTTTTTTTCACCCTGTTCTGTTTGCCGGAAAATAGAGTTTCTGCCAAAAAGTTTCAGAAGCTTAAACAGAGGCTATATGTGGAGTTTTTGTCTGGTTCTTTTTGTTATGAAATGTTTAGGATGTGTAGTAGGTCATGGAATTAAGAAGCATACAATTTTGAGTGAAAATGAATGTCCTTGAGTTTTGTATTCAGATCGTCAAAATTGACATTTTTAAAAGACAGTCAGTTTTATGCTGCGTTTTAACCAGACAAACCTCATCCAATGTTTATGAAATTTTACATAGAAATAGTATACATTCATAGTTTAAAATGAGTTCTAGAATGCGTCATTTTGATACCTATAGAGAAAGTTATAATTTTTGAAAGATAGGTCTAGAAACAGGGGAAATTCTGGAAGTCCAGGTTCTGACAGTGGAAAGAAGAGAGAATTTTATAGGGTAAATACAGTAATTTGGCCCTGTGATTATTTTTACCTTAAGGTAGACCCTTATAGCTTTCCATTAAGTATTAGAACTTACAAATTAAACGTGTAATTTGTAAGTTATTAATTTTTAAAATTTGAGTGAAAAATCTAAGAAATTCTTACACTCTTTTTGGGCAGTCATTTTTTACGTTGAATTTGGGAGACTGAGTATATGAGTTGACACTTGTAAGTATTTTTCTTATATAGATGATTTCAAGAGCTTCACATAGAAACTTGAACCACCTCATTTAAAAGTTTTTAGATTAAGTTATGAATTTTTAAAATTGACTAATAAAAATTGGTAGATTGGGTTAAATCGTTTTTAAAAAAATTGTGATTAGGAGATAAATGAGGATTAGAGACATGTTTTAAATACTAATTTGACCACATTGAATACCCAAATCACACGGGCGAAAGACGTATAACATGTGTTAAATTAGATATACACTAAACAAAACACAAAAGTATTAAAGATAGCCAACAAAAGTTAAATAAATGACAAGAATTTGGAATGGGTCAAGAATAACATAATCTTTATTATCTCAATAAAATTGGAATAAGTAATGACCTATATCTATTTATGAATTCTAAATTATAGGATTCAATATTTATCCAAGCCTAGAGAAGAGGCTAGTTTGGAAAGGTAAATTGCAGGAAAGGCAATCAAATAGTTACTCTTTCTCTCATATACTATATGATACTCTACATGTATATTTTACCATGTTTATGACATGAGCATTCAAAATATGATGGTTGGACGCCCGTATGACAATAAGACCAAGCTCTTTAGTGTGGGATCAGTGATCATGTGTTTGATGTGATTCTATAATGATGATTTTTGTTACATGCTTTGAAATTTTACATTTTATATGATTGAATGATTGTTTCTACTGAGATTCTTACGAATCACACCCGTTCCAAAAATTTAACTGTATAGCAAAGGTAAGCGGCTCAAATGACAAAGAGGAAAACTCTGACTAGTGAAAAAACAAAAACGAAGGAATTAATAATTTTGTTGATTATCTAAAACTAAGTTTTATTACTTAAGTTTGGATAGCCTAGTGTGGCTACATATCTTGTATATATATGTTTAAACCTAACCATAGTAGCATCGGTATCTATAGTAATAATTATGACTGACTTGCTGTACGTAATGAAACGGCTAACACCTAACACATTAAAAGAACTAGAATCGGATAATTATAAAGAAAGCACATAATTTAAAAGCAAAAAAGTAAAGTACTCTGATAATAGTATCTAGAGTTATCAAAATAAAAATAAAAAGGGTTTACAAACAGAGCAAGAAAAAATGTGTTACCAAAAAGGGCAAAAAAATAACACCCTGCCTGCTTATTCCATTCATCGATTTGGTCAACCGAGAGAAGAGAACAATCGCCACCCATCCACACGCATTACAAACGCAACTCACCAACCTCTGCTCCTAGGGGTTTAAACACAGCTTCAACTTCTTTCTCATCCACTTCCTCCAAACTTGACGGTTTCCATTTGGGGTTCTGCAAGAGAATCAAACATTACCAATACATATATACATATATATATATATATATATATATATATATATATATAAGATCTATTATAAGCCATATTATTCATAAATCATGAACAATATGCTCATTCTTTAAACCATTTATAAATGTGTTGAGCTCCCATTGTAATAGAAATAGTAAACCACATATTAATCACCGTGAATCAGATAAATCTATTTATCAAGCCATAAACAGTACAATCCTATCTTTATCTTCTTTACAGTGGACGAGAAAATGTGTCTAGTTCCCAAAATACTTATTGTAGTAGCAAACAGTAAACCACATATTCTACTAATTTAATAAATAAGTGACTCAAGAAAAGACAGCAAGGCAATCAAGACTCATTGTACTAAACTACTAGTATACAGAATGAACTACTATTATATTAGCACAGAAAACTGACTAAAATTACTTTCAACTGTAGTAGATACTTGAAACTTGTGAAGAAGGAATCTCATTAGAGCTCGGAAAACAAGCATCGTTTTGCATGATTTGATCAATTATGCTACAGTTTCTCTACAGACCACTCAGAAACAAGTGTGGGAAAACATAATATTTATTATATTCTTACTATCATTCTTTAATAACAATTGTCCTTTTATATTACTTTTTAATTCAAGAGTATAAATAATATTTCTCACAAAAAAAAACACTTAGTTCCCAAGAAACTCATTGTAGTACTAAATAGTAAACCGCACGTTCTAGGAAAGTAATGAGAAATAAGTGGCTCAAGAAAAGACGGCAAGGCAATCAAGATTCCTTGTACTAGACTACTAGTATGAAGAATGAACTATAATATTAGCACAGAAAACTGACTACAATTACTTTCAACTGTAGATACTTAAAGCTTCTGAAGAAGGAATCTTATTAGAGCTTAGAAAACAATCACGGTTTTGCATGATTTGATCAATACCTGAAGTATCCCAGCCACATAAATTTTTGGTCACGCCCACACTTATATTCAGATACATAAATTGAATCTCCACTCAGAAACAAGTGTAGAAAAACATTCTTTTTTTCTTGCATACGAAACAAGATATGCAATATGTATTATATTCTTACTATCATTCTTTAATAACAATTGTCCTTTTATATTACTTTTTAATTCAAGAGTATAAATAATATTTCTCACAAACAAAAAACACTTCTTTCATTTTATTTTCCTTTCTGAGTGAGGCATGCAGAACCAAACCCATAACTTGCAAAGTGAAGCCAATGCGCCCTCACAAGCAACAAGCTTGATAGGCTTATTTTCCTTTCTATCCTTTTTCATTTTGCATGCCAAATGACCTCAAGCTAAAATGATGGAGTTAGAAGAAGGAACCTGATCCTTGTCCACCAACACGGCTCTAACACCTTCAATAAAATCAGGTCGAACTGCAGACCTTAAGGCAATGCGAAACTCAGTTTTCATAACATCATGTAGCTGCATTTGCAAAAATTAGGCAGTATAGAAGATGAGCGATCCCACGAACAATTAAGAGAAAGCTACACATAATGATTCCAACAATTGCATACTCACTGTGGATAACTCATTATCATTTTGTCCAAGTGCAGAGGCCACTCTAGAGAAGTGCTTCTGTGTCAAGCTAAGTGAAAAGGGAGCCTCTTTTCCTATACCTTGGAGGGCTTCATTGGCCCACTCCACAACTAGAAAAAGAAATAGGAAAATGCTATCACAGTTCAGTAACTGAATATATAAGCAACCCAAAAAAAACTATTTTGAACACATTTGACAGACACAATACTCAATGCAGTATGACATCAACAAACATTAGGCCAATAAGCATACCAGTGGGATCATCACTTGATTGGTGCTTTTTAAGCTCTTCAATAGTCTCAGTAACTGATTTGTTTGATCCAAAGGATGACACTATTTGAGGTAACAAATGCTTCAACTGTGCCTCAGACTCAGGGTTGGACTCATATCTGGCTAATAGTAATATGATGTCCTGATGCGGGTCTTCAGAACTGTATAATCAATGAACTTAGTTAAGATCTTCATCTTTTAAAATTCACGAGTATACTCACAAATACTGAATTCCAGAATTATCTGACAATTTAATATATTTTCAATAAGCATAGAACAAGCTTATGGAGTACCCTGTTAGTGAAATATATCACGTATGCAGTACTTGACTTATACATCCAAACAAACATTTCTACAAATTATTACATGGACCTAATCTAATCTGAAAATTTAATACAAAGAGTCGTCTTAAAAATACAATGGGCTTCAAAATTCCGCAATATTAAGTTAAAATCAATGGTTGAGAAACTCCCACAAATATGTAAAATGGAAATCCTGTATATATTGGGTTTCTTTCTCACTTTTCCTAGAAGAAAATATAAAGCCATATAAGGACCATGCTGAGACATACAAGGTATGTGCCAAAAGGGCCTCCTTGAATAAAGCTAACTTTCCAGATGGCACATAATGCGTTCCAAGTCCAACATATATAGCATCTGAAGGAGTCGATATCCTTTTTCCAGTCAATCCAAGATAAGCACCTGCAATTAGACAAGAAAGCAAGTGGTAGAACCTGTCAGTATGACATGCCACACCTGGATACTTCTCAAATTGTCTTGTTGTGAGTATTTTAAGGGCGAAGTTAGGACAAAATAAAGCACAAAAGAACAAGGGGCCCAAAAAGATGAAGCATACTTTTGCCAACCTTCTGATCTTCATTAGCTTGTCTAATAAATGCAATAAACAAAGATGAACTCTCTAACCTAAAGTAACCAAAAAAAAAAAAAAAAACATACCAACAGATCCTTCTCCTGGACTTTGTGCTGCTATATAAGCAAAACCTACATCTGGGAACAAGCCAATTCCATTTTCTGGCATTGCAAGAAGAGTTCTCTGGAAGGTGACATGTAATAAAAATAATTGTCTGCAGTATCTATAATTTTCATTTCCTGTATATATTTAAATATACAATATGACAAAACGAGGCCACCATCACAAGGTCAGCATACCTCTGTTATAATTCGAAAGCGGCCATGACCAGATAGACCAATTCCAAAACCCATTGTTACGCCATCCATGAGACTTATATATGGCTTCTTATACTCAGAAATTTTGCAAATCAAAGAATACTCAGCAGCAAACACCTGAAACATGTGCAAGATGCAGGAAAACATAATTGACATATTGTTAAGAAAACTTCTTTAAAAAGATGCAATTTTGCAATTTCCAATCAGAGGAAAAAGGATGAAAATGAGAGGAAATTAAGAAAAAATTATCAATAAACTGAAGTTCAACTTGTCTGCATATAGGAAAAGAAGACAAATACAAAGTCAGAATAAATAAACAAATGGAATCAGAGACTGCATGATACTAAAATATCTCTAAATTCGAATTTCCTCCTACACCTAGAATAAGTTCCATCAATTTGATGTAATATGCACTTGAAGCTGAATACATTGATGGACAACTAAACAACACTATGCACAATGATACAACAAAAAAAAAGTATACACAATGATGCACAAATCATCATTTCAATCACATGAAGATATCTTAATACGCTTGAGGTGAAAACAATAATGAAACCTTTGGCACTAGAGGAGTGCCTTTGTCCTTTTGGATTTCAGCAGCAACGCCTTTGATATCCATTCCTGCATAGATAAACTAAGGTAACTCTCAAACCCTCACCCATCATTCAACAACAAATAGCATGAAATCTCAAGGGGGAAAAATTAATTTTAAACCCCGCCCCCAGGGGGATAAATACTCTTTGCAAGAAAAACTAACTTCAATACTGTCAGTATAAAAGTTAACTTCAATGTATGTTAAACAACATACCATGCTTAAATAAAATATTCACTAAAATAGAAGAATATTATAATTTTCTAGATCACTCAATCATACCTGCAGAGAAGGCACGAGAAGAGCTGCTATCAACTAGAACACATCTGACTCCGGCATCCGATTCCCATTCATCAAGGTAACTTTTAAATCTTAAATCCATATCTGTTTCACAAATTACCCAAGTCAAGGTGAAGATAAATCTTATAGACTAAGAGAAGTACTTGATTTTAATCCTAAACAAAGTGGGTGTAAAAGTATTTTTCAATTGTAATTTACGGGATATGAGGTAAGGAATTTCATCTGTGAAAAATATTTATAAAATAATTGTGCGCTAATCAAACATCCCTAAAGATAAATATAAAATCGTAATTGGAAAGCAAAGAAAGAAGCACGCCGTATTCCCAACGCATAAAATCAAATAGTCTATATTCAAAATCTCCAAACATCATTCTTCCTAATGTCGATAAAAGATCCCGACATAATCATCCCCTCCAATGCAAGAAAACTAATATAATTCATCCCACGGGCCACTGCTACTTCTCAGTAAGTCACAAGCTCCATATAGTTACTAATAACAATTGGGTAAAAATCAGCAAGAAGTAAAAGAGTTAGAGCGATAACACGACGAAAGAAAGAAAAAGAAAGAAAAGGGAAACCTAAATTCATGGCGTTGAGGGCTTTTGGGCGATCAAGGGTGATAACAGCGACGCCGTTGGGGTGAACGCTGCCCTTCACAAACTCTTCGACTGAAGAGGCCATCGCCGAAATGGGACGGAGGAAGGAAGGCGATAATTTCGGGGATTTGGAGAGAGAAGAAGAGAAACAGAGGAATCTGAGAGCACGAAGAGCAGCTCCACCACTAAGTATGCTCCGCATGCTTTTCTGTTGATTGATCACCGAAAATCGGGAAGTCTGTGAAGAGTGATATTTCTTCTTCTTGACGTTTCTGCCCCTGATAGTTGGTGAGACATGCCTTTGTTTGATTGTGTCATCGAAGGTTAAATTGGGCACACAAACGTTCTCCCGATAAGTATCAGCCACTATAATAATAACTATAGCAAGGACATTCATAATCATCATAATAATGTTAAATCGTGGCATTCATCAATTCATGAAAAACGATCGTTTTTAAAAACATTCATCCTATTATAATAATGTCAATGTAAACACAGGCTCTTGTTTGCTTTTTCGAATCAGCTTATTTATAATTAACATATATATTTTGATACATCACCATATATAAGTATATGCTAAATAATTTTATTTTTTATTATATTCAATCAAAAAAATTATTTTTGATTATATAAATTATTATTCATGTTAAATGTATTGTTTTAAATATAATTTTGAGTTAACATTATTATTGATTCTTACAATTTTATTGAATTTTAGTTTTCCCCATAATTTTAAATCATCAAATTTTATCTTAATAGTTTTATAAGGATTTAATACATATTTAGGTATAGAGATCTAAATCAAAACTTATTAAAAATATAGAAATTCATCATTAAATTCAAACTAAATTTTTATGAAATTATAGGAACCAAAAATAACAATTCAAAACTAAAAACTAAAACAAAAATTTAATGAAATTATAAGAATTCAGAATGGTATTTAATCTCTTCAGAAAAAAAAAATGGTATGATTAATCTCTCAAAAAAGGGTATTAACCCTGTACTTTTACCGTATAAGAGTAAATCAAATGTGCCCATGAAAATAGGCTAGGAAATTTTAGTCATCATATAGTATATATGTCTAATATTGTTTTTTTTTTTTACTGATATGTCTAGTATTGTTTATTCCCAGTGACATCAGCTTTTATTAAAGTATTAAAAATCATAACGAACATTTGAAAACATTGGTCAAAGTCTCACGATCAGATTGGGCCTGAATTGAAAGCAGTTCGATTAGTTTTTCCCCCCAAGTCGTTAAGTTAATATTACTTAGGCACTACTCATAAATTTTTGGGAAAATGTATGAAAAAGAACTCCAAAATAGTGAAAAGATGAAAAGGTGATGCAAATTTGGATATTCTTGCAGAGGTCTAATACCTGGACTGAAATTTACGAAATTTATAGAAAATGACTAATTTGTCGTTTTTTTTTATTAAAAAAATAATTACCCCACTAATGCACCTTAACATAAGTAATACAATATATATATATATATATATATATATATATATATATATATAGTAACATTTGATCTTTAATCAAACCCACCAACAAGTTCATATAAGGAATTCACAAATTTCGTTTTCTTGTTTGTTTAAAATAATGATTGGAGTCTTCAAAAACAGTTTTTCAATTGTAATTTACGATATATGAGGTAAATATGTAAGATGAATGTTGTCTTGACTTACGTGCATAAACACTTTTAGAATCCTCAATCATGATTCCAAACATGTATTGTAAAACATTTACCTACTCTCTCATACCATTCACTAGTTTAGATAAGGAATTCCAAAGTTCAAATAAGGAATTAACAAGTTGAAATAAGAAATTCATAACTTTTGTTTAAGTAAAAAATTCACGTACGCTCTCAGACCATTTACAATTTTAGATAAAGAATTCTCAAGTTCAAATGAGGAATTGATAAATTCAAATGAGGAATTGACAAGTTGAAATAAGGAATTGACAACTTGAGATAAGGAATTAATAAGTTGAAATAAGAAATTCGCAACTTTCGTTTAAATAAAAAATCCACTTACACTCTCAGGCCCTTCACAAGTTTAGATGAAGAATTCCCAAATTTAGATAAAGAATTGATAAGTTGAGATAAGGAATTCCCAAATTCACAATTCATTATCTAAAATTCGGAATTCTTTAACTTAACTTGTCAATTCTTTATCTCAAGTTGTCAATTCCTTATCTGAACTTAAAAATTATTTATCTCAACTTGTCAATTCCTTATCTGAACTTGGGAATTCTTTATATATAGGTCTAAGAGCGTAAGTGAATTTTTTTACTTGAACGAAAGTTGCGAATTCCTTATCTCAACTTGTCAATTTCTCATCCCAACTTGTGAATTCCTTATCCCAACTTGTCAAATCTTTATCTCAAGTTGTTAATTCCTCATCTTAACCTCACAGTTCATTATTTCAACTTGTTAATTCTTCATCTGAACTTGTCAATTATTTATCTCAAGTTGTCAATTCCTTATCTAAATTTTGGGAATTCTTTATCTAAACTTGTGAATGGCCTAAGAGCGCCAGTGAATTTTTTACTTAAAAAAAAGTTGTAAATTTCTTATATCAACTTGTCAATTCCTTATTTGAACTCAAGAATTCCCTATCTAAATTAGTGAATGGTCTAAGAGAGTAGGTGAATTTCTTACTTAAAAAACGAAAGTTGCAAATTTCTTATATAAACTTATAAATTGATTATCTTAATTTGCCAATTCATTATTTGAACTTGTTGGTAGGCTTGGTTAAAGATCAATATATATATATATATATATATATATATATATATATATATATATATATATATATATATATATATATATATATTGCATTACCTATGTTAAGGTGCATCGGTGGCTCAATGGTCATACACTTTTTGTACACAAAAGTGGTGGGGGTGGGAATATTCCCTTCCTAAGGGAATATTCGGAGCTCTGGCAGCCAGCGGGTGGGCCGATGGAGCAATGTTTTTTAATAAAAAATGGTAACGGCAAATTGGTTCTTTCCTATAAATTTTGTAAATTCCAATTTAGGTACTAGTACCTCTACAGGAATATGCAAATTTGGATCACATGTATATCTTTTTACTATTTTAGAGTTCTTTTTCAGGGATTTTCCCTAAATTTAATCCAACATTATGGGCTAAGTGGTCCCAACATGATAAATGACTAATTGAGGTTTAAATCTCAACAAAGCCAATTTTAGGGTGTGTTTGATTGGAGGCTAGGGTAGCTACTCACATCCCCTCATTTTATTTTAAATTTTGGAAAATAAGGAATCAAAATCTTTCATCCCCTTCTCTTTCATACCCTAATTTTGGCTCCCCTCTAAATTGAAGGTTTTGGAGGGGAGCCAAAATCTTGAACCATTTTACTCTTATAATTTTAGTAATATTGTAATAATGACCATGATAAAAAATAGGGTTGAAGTGCAATTTTAGTAACAAGGTTTTGTCCAAGGGGCGTCTGGCACAAATAAGTTTTGGAAGGAGTAAAAATAACAATGAACAATTAAAAATTGTGCCAATTTAACAAAACCTTTAAATTTGACCTAATGCCGGTAGGGGTTTTCTTCTCTTATAATTTAACGTTGTTAGGTGAAATTTAATGGTTTTATTAAATTTTCATCCTTTTTAATTGTTCATTGTTATTTTTACCCTTTTCAAAACTTATTTGTGCGAGACGCCTCTCAAGTAAAACTTTGTTGCTAAAATTGCACATTAACCCTAAAAAATATTATTATAACAAAATATGATTATTAATAAAATATTTTATTATAAAATAAATTATAATAATTAAAAAATATTATTAAAAAATAATTTAATATAAAATATATTTTTATAAATAAAAATTGTTATAATTATAACATATGCTAATATAATTTTAAATAAAAACATTATTATAATTTGAAATATACTTTTTCTAAATTAATTAAGTAAAAATATATTTTTATAGCTAAACAAATAATGATGAAATAAAATTTAAGAAAAATATATATATTTTTATAAATAAAAAATATTATTATAGTGAAGAAATATATTATTATAAAATTAATTTAAAATAAAAAAATACATATTTTCATAAATAAAAATTTATAATAATTATAAAATAAGTTAATATAATTTAATGTAAAAATATATTATAGTAAATAAAAATATTATTTTAATATATTGTTATAATAAAAATAAAATATTTTTATTAATTTTTTAAAAAATATATTTTAATTAAAATAATTTAAAATAAAATTTTGTTATCATAAATAAACAATAGTATTATAGTTAAGAAATATATTGTTATAAAATTAATTTTAAAAAAATATTTTATTGTAGATAAAAAATATAATTCCATGGTTAAAATATATTATTATATTTAATTTTAAATAAAAATATTATTATATTAATTAGATAAGATGTATATTAATTTATATAATATATAAATAAAAAATATAACCAAATATATTAGAATAGAATGATAAATTCATATCATTCCTCTCCTCCTTCTCCTTTAAATCAAATAATGAATTATTAATAATATCTCACCATTCCTTTTTACCAATCAAACCAAACAAGTTAACCCCTTATCCTTTTCATATATTCCCTCCCCTCCCTTCAAACCAACAACCCCTTAAGTAACTCATCAAAACAAAACATATATTATATTATAAAACTTGTTTCAAAATAAAAAAAAATTAAATGTACTCGTGTTTAAATGAGGAAAAATACTATAAATTATATCTTGAAAAACACACAAAAAATTGCATTAGACTTTAAATGGGGACAATATTTGAAAAATGAAACATATTTGATGACTTATAATAAAGACCACTAATATCTTCTAGAAAGTACCTTGTGGATTTGTCGCACGTGCATGATTGTCTCCTTTAGTTAGCAAGGTTATTTTTGTAGTGGCAGAGCCAAGCCTTGATTCAGGCGATGGCGTGATGCAATTAAATAAAAAAAGAGTAAAATATTCTAACTATTATTCTTTGTTTTTTCTTAATTATATAGACATCTATTCTATTTAAAAACTTATATAAACCTTCTTTAAAATTAAAGCCGTTAAAATGAGCTTAGCCCGTCAGACTAGCCCACTTAAGCCTATCTAAATGGAGGGTCAAGCCTGTATTTCAAAGGGTATTAAAGAAAATAGAACTTAAAGGGGTTAGCCTGTTATGGCTCAAAAATAAAAGGGACAGCTCTTTAGGGTTAAGGGCCAACCCTTTTAAATTAGCCTAACTTTAAGGGAAAATGCCAATTAAATACTACATAAACTTGCAAAACTCGCAAAAGTCTGTTAACACTTGAAAATGACATAAAGGTGACAAGTATTAAATTGAGATTTTAAAGTGTTGATTCTTTTACTACTTTGACCATCAATTTAAAAAATAAAAGGTGTTCATTGCCGGAGCACCAACGCCAGCTGGCTAGGACCCTCCAGCGGCCTGAGCTCCTACCGCTAGAGCTCCGATATAAAGGGCCACTACTACAAAAAACATGATAGGCGGTGTTTTTTTTTTTAAATGTTATGGCGTTTTACAAACGGCACAACATCCAGTGCCATAAGAAGAACCTACTGCGCTTGTTGAATTTAAAAAACGCCGGAACATTGTATTTAATTAATAATTTTTTTTAAAAAAATTTGACCTCCTACGGCGTTTTAAAGCGCTGGGGGAGGTTGGGAAGAACCTCCTCCGGCGCTTCCATAGGTTTTTCCTACCTCCTCCGACGCTTCCCATGGAAGCGCCGTAAGAGGTGTTTTTTTTGTTCGCCTGACGAACTCATTCTAATTCACTCAAAGATGAATATACAATGCTAATACAAAATAAAAAACTAAATCAAATCAATACTAAAATACCATGCATTGATTAATTAATAAAATTAGTGCTAAATATATATCCAATTATAACATATAATATACTATAGAGAAACTAAAACAAGTGGATAAGAAATTTGTAATTAAGTCAAAATGTGCCTAAGTATTTAGGGAGGTGGTATTTACAATTGGCTAACCACATATTTACATCATTCTTCAATGATGTTATCCACTTGATAGTCAGTTAACTGGTCACACCGTTCATCTTCATAATACTACATAAATATCACACACAAAACAAATTAAAATCACTATAAAACAATTAACTAGAAACCAAAACAGAGATCTATTCTATTAATCAAAATGACTAATCTATAGGTAATTAAAACAGAAGCCAAAATAGAGATTCATTCTGGTAATAAAAATATATACGAAGGAAACAAAACACAAACCAACAGTAAAAGAGAAACCTAAACAAAATTTGAAGTAGTTAAACTAAGAACGCAAGCTAACATATATTTAAAAAATGTTTATCTCAAGTAAATTCAAAAAAAAATATAAACTATATACATATAACTAAGTTGAAGTACTTACATTTAGGGGAACATGATTTAGATCATGAGTAACTACATCTTTCATATATTTGATGACGTAGTAACCACAATCATTATTATTTGGCTGGAATGGACACTGCAACAATACAAAATAATAGTTAGCCATTGTTTAAAGAAAAATTTGTGAATAAATTTTTTTTAGTAAATTCATATACTTTAATCTTCTTCCAAGCCGCGGTGCTGTCAGTGCGTTTAATATGATAGGACAATCTAACATTATTCCTATATGTGGCCAATGCACTAACAAAAGAAGTAATAACTGATTAAGTTTGGTTTTATTCAATAATCACACACGAATAATTACCGTATACACCCATACGCTTACCTATTAATCATAATCACCATATCTGGGTGGTTCGATGGATAACCAGTCTCTATAGGATCTAAATAATAAATGCGGGGTACTGCAGCTATGGCAGGCTGGATGACAAGCAAAATCCAATGTTGCCTAAAATATTTTGAACATTTTACTTTGACAATAATATTATTATGATAAAAGTGAATGAATAATAAGAGATATAGATAATAGTGTCGCAAATAACTTGCCCCACATTGTATGGCACAATGAACATCTTACTAGGGGATGCTCTACGCATGAATTGGTCCTTAAGAGTATGGGTTTGTGTATCCGAATGAGTCCCCGCATAGTAGCCAACGATGTGTCGGTTGATAAATATAAATCTATTCACCATTTGCGTGCTCACTAACATATCGTGGTATAAGTGCTTTGATGGAAACAAACAGTGTTATTAACATCAAAAACATGAATGATGAATAATAATCACAGTAACAGATGCTGATCATAAAGTACCTAACCCATATGTTCATAGCCATCACACCGGCCCATGTACGATCAAGTACTTCAGACAGGATATCATCACCAATATGATCAAATGTACTTGTATAATAGATTTTCTCATCGAAAATTAGTTCATAACCTCCTCGACGGATGATATATGGTGCCATTAACCTCAATTGTTGTTGATATGAGGCTATTTATCTGCCGCTTCTGTTACTAGTTGAGGGGTGTGACTTCTGTTGTGTTGGTAAATAGTCTGAGTTCTTCTCACGCCCTTTAACTTGTTTTCCTTTAGAACCAGCAACCTACAAAAATCATGAAAATAAATCTTGTAGTTTTAGATGAAAGTTCATAGAAAAAGTTAATGAATTGTAAATTAAATACCTTGTTCACTGGCTCTATCAGACCTACTGGCCACGCGACATAGCCACCGATAACATCTCTCACCATTGTCTCTTCATCCTGAGAATGGATTGGCAAGGGGACATCGTTACATGTGCATATATCAACCCTTACTCAGAGTGTATTCGGGGGTAACGGTGAGTTATGAAGTGTATCATGGTTGGTATTATAGGCCACGCCTATAACAACCGCGTTCTTAAAAGAATCATCGACGTGCAACTTGCATTTTGATTCGCCCTATTAAAAATAGAGTTAATTAATATATAAAGGTAAAGTAATTTATAACGCAACAATCAGTTTAACTAGAGAAGAAATTAATTACCAAAGGAATTGGGAATTTAGGTGTAGAGTGGTAACTCTCTCTAACAGTACTGCTGTCACACATTGGACTTGGTGTGGGCCTAGATTGCAGCAAGACATCAATTTGAGTTTTCAAAAATGCATTTTGCTCTTGCAGCAAGCGCACATGATCATTAAATTGTTCGACTTGTGACTCGTAGCGACTAATCTTTTGTTCTACATCTTGCTTGTAGCCACTCATCTGCTGGTCTAGTTGCTGCTTGTAGACAAAAATCTCCTCCTTTAGTTGACGAATGTTGGGTCGTTTTTGGGATCCAAAGTAAGATGTTTGGGTGACTCCAAAACCAATACCCCGAAGATGACCATCATACTTAGGAGCTTCAAGTGCTCTACTGAGCAAGTCATCAGGACCAATATAGTTCCCCAAGTCCGGCTGTTCTTGCATCATTGTGCGCTGTCACAAAAAAGAAGTACAACATTATTAGTTAATGTATTATATAATTATTTAAGTAGAGCTAAATCTTTATTATATATATATAATCCGCTACTCACACAATAATCCGTAACTTCCCTGGCTTGCTCACTAGGAATGTCGCCTTTGCTATTTTTGCAGCTAGCCACAAACAAATCATGCCGTGGTAAACGTGTGACATCAGAGTGGGACTCTTTTATCTGCATGTGAAAGTTAGTTGTAGTGAAAGCTTAGTCATATAAGTGATATTCATAATAAAAAATAATGATTAGTTTTCTTACTAATTGTTGTTCCAGCACTGCATATGATACCGCTCCTTTCATGTACCGGTATGGCATGTTCGATGCGCTTTCTTGGTTATGCTCACTTCTTTCCTCTTTAGATACAAATCAATCATATGAATAAATGTAAGTTACAAATAATACATTACAAGTACTCCGTAAATGTAAATATTTTGTTACCATAAATTGAGGTGTAGTATGTGAGATCAGGAACTCATCCCATTGCTCTTGTGTTATGATTCCATCATACAATTCTGACGGTGTATGGTTGATATTACCATTGTTATCGCGCAAGTAGAATCTAACAAGGTCATAACGAAAATTACGGAGAAGTCAACCGCATTTTTGCAACACGTATTTCTCTCTGTCTTCTTCGATATTGAAACAAGACTGTAACAAAAAAAGCACATGTTACTTGTTAGATTGTAATCTCATGAAAGTAAATAATAAGAGATATAAATAATATTGTTTACCTTAACTTGACCCAAGACATCCATTTTTAATCCATCTATATATACCTTAAATATATTTTTCTAAGTGGTTAGTTGCTTGTTTAATAATGCAGTTAGTTATTAATTACTTTTATCTTTTCCTATTTAATTCAAAAAATTTGACATCTTAACATCCTAAAATTAAATTTCAAGTTTTCCAAAAAATAAATACACATTAATTCTATAAGTCATATTAATCCAGCAGTATCATATTTATAATTAAGAGATTAAAAGTATATATACTTGGTATGAACTTGAAAGGACTACTACAAATAAACTTTAACCAAATTAAATTACATCCAATCAATTCAAACGTTATAATAACCACAGAGAACAACACAACATATAACATATACACAGTTTAATTTGCAACTATTTTAATTTGCATTTCCACTCTCTATTGTTTCCCGCCGTCCACCTAATTTCTCTTTTCTATTATATTTTACCTTTTTTTTCACCAAAAGTATTATTTATTAAAGAACTCTAGTATTTAAGTTACGTTGTTCATGTATGAGTTATAAATGTTTTTCAAACGATTCAAATTTAGGATAAATTTCAACTAAAAAAGAAAAAATCCACAAATTTTTTTTTGGGGAAAAGGCACTTACAAGAGAAACAAATGATGCACACGGCGACAAGAGTTGAAAACAACACGTGGGACAGGAGAACTGCGTCCGAAGTAGTAACCAATATTGAATAGATCCGTAGTGAGAGATCAGAGGAGACAAGAACAAAGAAAGTAAAAGGTGGGAGACCAAAGAAGCTTCTATTTTGCGTGCAGTCAAATAGAATAATGGAGACGCGCGGGAGAAAGTGAAAAAATACAAAGTTATAAAATGACACTCCTGCGCGCAGAAATGAATTTATATAGCCTTGTAAGGCCTTTTTTTTTAAAGAAAACGCCGAACAATGTGTATAAAAAAATGGCGTTTCATCATAAAGCATCATCCAAAACCACACATTTTTAAAAATAAAAAGCATAAAAAGCATCACTATAAAAATATATAAAAACATAAAAGGCATCGCTAATAACTTCATCCAAAACAGAACATTGAATAATAAATTAGTAATACTGTCAAAAAAATTCCCCAAACTAAACTAATATAACCTGAACTTAGCTTGGCGTGTGATATTGTAATAAGTGGAAGTATATTTAACCAAAGAAGACAAATAAATGATTTTCCAACGTTTTAGGATAAAGAAAGACAAATAAACAAAATAATCTAGTAAGTATTGAAAAGAGAAATTATAAGGAAGCTTATCTGCAGATGTAGAAGAGAGCAAGCTAGCTTTCAAAGCGAACTGAAATCGTTCCTCAAGTCTGCAAAATGAATATGGCAACCAAAATGAAAACAGAAATGAAGATATAGAACAAAATTACTGACAGAAAAAGAAAAGACAAGAGGAAAACAAAAAACATGCCGACAGTGAGAGAAAAGAAGAGGAGGGACGACGGTGAGAGAAAAGAGCAAAAAAAAAAAGCATTGACCGGTGCTTCTAACTGAAAGCGCCGGCTAAGGTAATACCTTGGCCAGCGCTTTCTTACAAATGCTAGCCAAGGGGTCGCGCCTTGGCCGGCGCTTTATTAAAGCGCCAGCCAAGGTTCCCTACCTCAACCCCCCGATTGCTAGCTAGATACACGCAGGGATCTTTCTCTACTACTAGAGATAGCGTAATAAGACTGAGCAAGCCTTGACCATCTTGTTACCCTTGGGCGTGAAAGTCCTGGCCTAATGAAGTGGACTAGACCTAAGGTAAGGGTGGGGACTCAACAATGCTTTCCTGTGGAATAAAACTCTCTCTTCTATCGCTCTGAGGCTTTGGCTGACGCTTTCTTTTAAAGCGCCGGCCAAGGTTTTATATATAAACCAACTATTTTTTTTTTGGCTAAGGTCAACTTGTATGCTAGCAGGAGTTCAACGTGAAATTTTATTTACGTATGTTTTTTTATATACTTTTGTTAACTTTGTTTTTTAAATATTTATTAGCATTAAAAATAAAGAAGTATTGCTGCAGGGGATGTTTATTATTTAATTTTTGTATTACACCATTTATAACGCTTTAGATTAAAACGCCATAGCTGATTTACTTTATATAAAAAAAAGAAAAAAAGGTCTTATATGACGTTTTTTCAGGAAGCGTTGTAGCATCTCTCACTCTATCTACCGACGCTTATAATAAAAAACGCCATAAGTTAATTTTTTTTTAGGAAAAAAATAAAACAGTCACCTACAGCTTTTTTTTAAAAAACGTTTTTAAATATGCGTTACTAAACGCCTCTTTTATAGTAGTGGGCCTTTTTGGAAGGGGACTTTTTAAAAAAAATTCTGAAGGGGGCAAGAGGTGGGATCGAACTCACCCCACCCCCTTTACAAAAGGGCTTGGTGACCATTAGGCCATCAAACTCCTTTGACACACAGACACACATTAATATAATGTGTGTGTGTGTGTGTGTAATATAAATGAAGGCATAATGACTTTAACAAAATCAGTAATGAAAATGACAAAACCTATAATGGTTTTGACAAAATGGATAATGAGAATGACAACTAGCGTATGACCTCCTCACCAAATGTGTGAAAGTGTTGGCCCAGAGGGGGGATCTGACAAATATGTATAATATAAATAAAGGCATAATGGCTTTAACAAAATCAGTCATGGAAATGAAAAAACTCGTAATGGTTTTGACAAAATGGATAATGAGAATGACAACTAGCGTAAATGACCTCCTCACCAAATGTGTGAAAGTGTTGGCCTAGAGGGGGGATCCGACAAATTCACTAATAGGAATGACTAAACCCGTAATGACTTTGACAAAATGAATAATGAGAATGACAACTAATGTATGACTTCCTCACCAAATATGTGAAAGTATTGGTTCGGGGAGCTCTGACAAATTTACTAATGGGAATAACTAAACCTATAATGGTTTTGTCAGAGCTCCCCTCTGGGCCAACACTTGCACACATTTTGGTGAGAAATGTATATCCATTTTATCAAAACCATTAAGGATTTAGTCATTCCTATTAGTGAATTTGTTTGAGCCAACACTTTCACACATTTTGTGAGGAATATATATTATTTTGTCAAAACCATTAAGGGTTTAATCATTCTCATTAGTGAATTTGTTAGAACTCCCTTCTAGGCCAATACTTTTAAATATTTGGTAAGGAGGTCATACGCTAGTTATCATTCTTATTATCCATTTTGTCAAAGTCATTACGAGTTTAGTCATTCCTATTAGTGAATTTGTCAGATCCCCCATCTGGACAAACACTTTCACATATTTTGTGAGAAGGTCATGCGCTAGTTATCATTCCCATTATTTATTTTGTCAAAGCCATTACGGGTTTAATCATTCCTTTAGTGAATTTGTCAGATCCCCCATCTGGACAAACATTTTCACATATTTGGTGAGGAGGTCATACGCTAGTTGTCATTCCCATTATCCATTTTATCAAAACTATTACGAATTTTGTCATTTCTATTAATGATTTTGTTAAAGCTATTATACCTATATATATATATATATATATATATATATATATATATATATATATATATAAGATGCTTGATGACCCAATGGCCACTAAACCCTTTTGCAAAGGGGGTGAGGTGGGTTCAATCCCCTTGCCCCCTTTAAACTTTTTTTTATATAAAAAAATCCCCCCAAAAGGCCCCCTACGCCAAAGCTTTGACGGCCTTTTATTTTGCAAAGGGGCACTTTTTATTTTTTTAATTGAGGAGAAAAATAATAAAAGCATCAACACTTTAAAATCCTAATTTGATGTCTGTCACTTTTATGTCATTTTCAAGTGTTAACAGATTTTTGCCGATTTTACAAGTTCATGTGGTATTTAAATGACATTTTCTCCATTTTTTATTTATTGAAATAAAAGTACTCACTTTTGTTTTGTAACACCCTAAATTTTAGGAAAAAAATATAAGTACTCCGGTTCACACACGTGTGCCCTCATCAAACTTGAAAGGTTTAAATCGGGGTTGATCTATTTAACTCTAGCCACACCTCATGCATTTAGTGACATTATACACATGTTTTTGCTTTGATTTAATCTTACATTTTTTTTCCTAACTTGATTCATACATCCACTACACAGGATGACTAAACTTCCAAAAAGCAAGAGGACAAAATATTTTACTTAAAATAATATAATCTCAGTCTACCTTTTCTTAATCCTTTTTCAAAGAAAATTTTAACTTAAATAATATCATAACAAAGAAAATATAAAATTCATATGTAATTTTTTGTATGTAATAACTATGAGATTTTCTTTATCTTTTAAACTACAAATAGTTTTCTATATGTAACTACAAAAGGGAGGTAAATTATTTTGTTTTGTGACATTTTTAGTTGGGACAATAGTTTATTAGTGTTTGAAGTTTGATTTGTATCAGTTTTTGAAATTTAGGCAATAGTTTGACACTTTATTTTTATTAATATATATGATTTGAACTAGAAATTTTAAGAATTTTATTATTTTATTATTAGCTATTTCAAAATAGTTTAAAAATTTGAAATTTGAAGTTTGATAAAATTATATAGAAGCCTATAGGCCAACCCCTGAGCCCACATGTCTAATGGCCGGGCTTTAATAATATAATGTTTTTATGGTATGCGGGCTTTTCGAACCCAACCTTTTTAAGCCATGGTCTTTTAAGGGTTGAACCTTTAGGGTTGGTCTAGCCTATTTGACAGTTTTAGTTAAAATCAATATATATGTTACACAAACATCGCTTATATTTTTAAGATTCTTTTTACATATATCCAATCTTTAGTTGATTGTTAAGTTTGACTCTCAAACTTTTTTTGGGACAAAAATACTCCTCTTTAACTTAAGAATTATTTAAACATTTTATTTATCAAGACATTTGTACAATTAAAAAATAATTCTAAAATATATTTTCAAAATTTTTAATATCTTAGAAAATTTATTAATTTTGATTATATTGTAAAATTTCATAATTTTAATTTCTTATCATATTTATTGAAACATGTTTATTTTGGGTTTTTTTAAATGAATACAAACATATTTCAAACACATATTTTTGTTATCATATGGTATAACTAATTTAAGTTCAATATATTACATAAATAATTCATTACTATTGCCATTGATTTTTTTTTCTGAAGTTTGCAAATGTTCAATAATAAATTAGGGATTTGATATGATGAAGGGTAAATTAATAAATAAAAATTATTCTAATATAAAATTTAATTAAAAATATTTTTTAGAATTTTTTAAAAATATTCTTAAAAAAATTAATGGTTTAGATTTAAGTGTTTGTTTGTAAAATAGAAGGAAGTTCTATATAATTTGGAAAAAATAAAAAAGGTCGTCAAAGTATTTGAATAAAAAAAAAACATGCTTTTATAAAACGCCAAAGCACCTTTTTTTCCGAATTAAATAGTTGGTGAAAGGGAAGTAGGAGGCCCTTGGTGGTTTTCTCTAGAAGTTGCGACTTGTCGACCGGATCTCTTCCACGCTCTTTTACTCCATGTTCCACTCCCTACAACTTCAAAATCATTTTTTTTCTTGCACTTAGCTTTGTTTTCTTCTCTATCAGCTTATCGTCTGTGGCTTTCTTGTGGAAACTTCTCTGCTTTTGGGTTATTAATCACTTTGTTCCATCTTTTTCGTTGGTATCTGGCGAACTCTTGGTGCTCTCACAGTAGTACTATGAAGGACGATTTTCCGAGTGTGTCTAATGACAATAACTCTCCTCGTGGTGGTACACAGGGATTTCCCTTTCCTCGCCAAGGCCCCTCAATATCCTTGGATGCCCATCACACTGAAAATCGATGGCAACTACTACAACAATGTGCTTTTGGTTTCATGTTAGACAGGAAAGCTTGGTCTACGTGTGAACTTCAAGACAAGTTAAACCACGCCTGGAAATTACAAGGACGACTTACTGTTGGTGGACGCAGCAAAAATCGATTTCTTCTTTTTTCTGGACGCAGCAAAAATCGATTTCTTCTTCACTTTCAACTTCCTCAAGATATGTCGTTTCTGATTCAAACGGGTCCGTGGTCTCTCCGCAACTCGACCTTCATTGTCTTCGAGTATCAAAAAAATGTTGTGCTTGAACGTGAAACAGTTCCAAAAATTAACGTCTGGGTGCAATTTTGGGGGTTGCCTATTGAATATCACACTCTTTCAACAGCCAAGTTAATGGGGAATATTATTGGTGACTTCTCCAGCTTTGAAGCGAGTGATGACGTTTTGGCCAACATTCGTTTTCTTCGGGTTCGAGCGAGTATAGACCCTGCTTTGTCTCTAATCATGGTTTGCCAAGTCAGGTTTGAAATTACATCAAGATATGAGTATGAGTGGGGTGTTTCGACTGTGTTGTGCTTGTGGCCGAATATTTCTGAGCCATACTGTGACTGGGATGACCATCTGATTATCTTTAGAATGACAGTCCATATAGTGCACATCTAATATCTCTCTTCGGCTCAGGTTTTGTTAAGGATTATGAATATCCGATGGTCTCCCGTGATAACATTGCTTTTTTATCACAAGCATCATCATAGCCGAACAACTTTTGTGTCTTGGGTTCTAGATTCTTATGGTGGATGCTATTCAGTTCATGTGCATCAACATTCTGTCTTCTTTTTACCACTCTGATGAAATCTCCGCTGACTTGCAGTCAATGGAAGATGAACTGCTCTCCCCACAAAGTCTGATTGACGGTGATTCCCAGCACCATTCACCAGCCGGATTTTCTTTGGAATAATACAGTCGATAAGACCAGCCACCACCTTCTCCACCACGTGTCTCTGCTGATAATACTCACATGTCTGATGCTACATTAAATGCTCATAATAATGACTACTTTCATCTTATTACTCCAGACTCCAGAGTTTGAGTTCCCTGACCAATCTAGTTCGGCTATTCAGTTTATTTTAAACTTTGACACTGCGTGAGCTCTCACTGGACTTTTATAGAAAAAGGAACCTTTTTTTTTTTTAACGCGTGAGCTCTCACTTGACTTTTGAAAAAAAAAGAGCTTTTGTGAGAAGCTCTTTTTTTTAGCTTCTGACACCACCGAGTTGGATGAGCTTGCTTCATAGATCTTAGAAGAGCATTTATTACGTATTTTGATTCTTTTCCTTTATGTGTGGGTCCCTTATAATTAACCATGAATGGTTATAAATTTGTTTCTCACCTTAACTTTATATGGGAGGTTCTAGCCTAACCATTTGGGTACTAATCAAAGTTATGTACACCCAAATCTTATTAAATATAAGTTGTTGAAATTTGATCCAAATAATTTAGATCTAATATTTTTCAGCGGATGATTCTTAAGTTAAAAAAAAATCATTTTTTTTAAAAAAAATCATAGTTAAGAGATCACATTTGTTTTATATTCTATATCGATTAAAATAATTCTTTAAAAAATGAAGAAAAAATAAATGATAAGATTTGTATGTTTATTAAATTTTTCATATATGACATTCTGATTAAAATATATAGTTACTTTTTTTTAATTAAATACTTTAGTGTATTTTTCTTCTTTTTCAATAATAGTTGAACTATTTTAATTTTTAAAAATTTTATTTACATTTTTTTACATCAATTATAACTCTATATATATATAGTATTCAATAAGGTGTATGCTTTTCTCAGTCATTTTTTTTTATCTAAATAGGCTTTTCAAACACTAATCCAAACATGTTCAAAGTTAAAAAATAGCTACTTCTGTCACCGCCAATTCAAACACAAATCACATTTACAATCTGACTTCTCTAAAAGTCACATTAAAAAAAAAAGTTGCTTCTCCACCGCTAATCCAATCACGCATTATAATGGTTGGCTTTTTGTGAGGTGGACCCCCATTTGTTTTCGGCAGATTCCTTGTCAGTGGCAATTGGACCGTGTCCCTAGGCTAGCTATTTCGGTGGGCCAATTGTCAATTACGTTCTCTTTAGAGGCCTCTCTTTTTGGGTCTCAATTTATGCCTATTTAAGGGCTTCCAATTGAAATCCCTTCCATCTTGGACTTTGATGAAGTCTAGGCTTGGCTGAATGGATTTTGTATTGGGCTCTCACATTTTGGTTTCCATCCACAAAACACTTGGAATGATAGAGAATATCCTCCTTCTGAGGATCTTTGGGCTCATGTTTTATCTGATTTAATTGATCCCCTTATTTGGGTGGTTTATCCCATTGACTTAGAGGACTCTTTTCTTCTTTATAATAAAAAAATTTTAGTCAGGTCTAAATAAAAAATAAAATGAAAAAATATCCCTTAAAATTTTAAAATAAAAAAATAGTTCTATTGACAATTCTAAGAACAAGCCATTGATAAGTTAGGGGTTTTATTGATAAGTTCTTAAGACCATTTTTTTTTTATTTTAAAATTTTAAGAAACAATTTTTTCATTTTATTTTTGGACCTGGTTATAATTTTTTCTTTTATAATTTCAATTCCATGACTTATCTACGCATCTTCCCTCTCAGGGAACATGACCAACAAAATCACTCCAGTCCGCAAATGTATGAAATTGAAAATTATCTTTTGCCTACACATTCTATGTTACTACATGGTCCAAGTACTTGTAACAGGAAGTGTACTCGATCAGATGAATCAAGTCAGCCCTCTCTTTTGTCTCATAGGCGTGCTGCGCCAGTGGCTTTACTCTCCAATGTTGATTTCTCTTCTCTTCTAGCTTTTCGCGGAGTTTGTGCCAAAAACTCCACTTAGAGGCACCAAGGTATTGCCATGGAACTGTCGTGTTCTTGGTAAAACCACGAAAGCTCAACAACTTAAAAAACCTCTTTTGTAAATATTATCCTAACTTTTTGTTTCTTTGTGAAACTCATATGAAGCAGTGTAATATCTCTAAGAAGTTTTCTAGTTTTTCGTTTCCTGATGTTTTTGTTGTGAATTCGGTTGGGCGCAAGGGTGGTCTTTTTTTGGCACATTTAGTTCATTATGTTGTACAGTGTTAGATGCTTCCCCTAACTGGATTCACACTACTTGTACTCTTTCTAATAATCATGAAATATATATTACTTTTATGTATGGTTTTCCTGCTATTAGAGATCGTCATGTTTAATGGTCTTGGTTATGATCTTTGGTTTCATCTATCTCTAAACCTTGGCTCATTATTAGTGATGATCTTAATCAAATTTCAAGACTATGCGATAAACTCAATGTTTCTTCTTCTGTTGTGGGTGCAGCCTATTTTTGTAATTTTCTTGATGAATATAACATTGTTGACATTCCATCACAAGGTGGCTGGTTCACTTGGTGCAATGATCGAACAGGAGTAGAAAGAGTTAAAGAGAAGCTTGATAGAGCACTATGTAACTCTATATGGCTACAATTTTTCTCAGCCTCGATCCTGCAAATATTGCCACTAGTTGTATTTGATCATTCTCCAATCCTGTTTCAAACTCACTCGGAAAACAAGGGTGTGAAACTATTTCGATTTGAGAATTTTTTAGTTCACCTTCCCGTAATTGCCTAGAGATCATTTGCAAAGAATGCAGTCTTGACATTCACGGCTCTGAGGCATATAAGAACAACGTCTGACTTAAGTGCATTGGGAAGGCTCTCATTCAATAGAATAAATTCTCAGTCGGCCAAATCTCCACTAACATCCAAGACTTAGAAAAAGAACTCCAGACTTGGCACAACAAAGAGTTTTTATCAGCAGAAGAAGCGCATCATTTTTCTTTCCTAAAATCTTGCCTTTAATTGTAGTACGATTGTCAAGAAATTCTTTGGTCACAAAAAGCAAGACATAACTGGATGCTTCAGGATGATCAAAACACTAAATGTTTTCATGCCTTTGCTACCTCTTGAAGAATGAAGAAATTAATTGTTTGTATTAAAAATGAGAGAGGCGGATGGATTTAAGATCAAGATGCTATTCATAAAGAAGCTACGGCCTATTTCAAACAAATATTTGCTGACCCTGGATCTTTTGATGCTTCTTTTGTGGATTAGACCTTAAGTAGTTATCTCCTCACTACCTTACTCATATCAACCGGCTGATAACTATAGATGAAATTGAGACTACAGTTTTTGAGATGAAGGCAAATAGCGCACTAGGACTGGATGGTTTTAATGCTAGATTCTACCAAAGTTCTGGTCCTGCCTTAAACATGACATTATTGCCATGGTTCATCAGATTTTTCATCAAGGATATCTTCTCAAGGAATTCAATAGATCCATCATTATGTTGATTCCAAAATGTAACAATCCTAATACTTTTAAAGATTTCCGACCGATCAGCCTCTGTAATGTCACCTCTAAATTACTTTCCAAGATCTTGTGTAATAGGTCAAAGGCTATTTTGGACAATTTGATCACACCAAACCAAAATGCTTATGGGACGTCTACTCACTGATAATATTATTTTGGCTTCTGAATGCATGGCTAAGATACGAGGCACCGGAAGAGTAAGTCGGGATAGTGTGCAATTAAATTAGATATTGCAAAGGCATATGATAAGGTTTCTTGGCAATTTCTTCAAGTAGTTCTTCAGAAAATGGGATTTTCATTTTGGTTTGTTCATCTCATCATGCAATGCGTTACAACGGTTTCCTATTAGGTTATACTAAATGGTTCCCCAGGAACCCCTTTCTCTCCTTCTCAAGTAATCAAACGGGGATCCTCTCTCACCCTATCTCTTTTTACTCTGTGCAAATGTTTTATCCTGCATGATTCATCAAGCTAAAAATTATAATTGGTGGAGAGATATAAGTGTTTCTTGTGAAGTAGTGCCTTTGACACGTCACATGTATGTTGATGATACCCTTCTTTTTTATCGTGCCATAGAAGCTAATTGGCGTATAGTCAGGGCGTTACTAAGGCGATATTCACTCATCTCTGGTCAGCAAATTAATTATCATAAATCAAGTTTTGTATGTAGACCATCAGTTTCTCATCATTTGAAAAGGAAATTATCAGTCCTCCTTGGCATTCATTTTTATTCATATTTGGGGAAATATTTGGGTACTTATATTAATGATCATACATATGATAAACGGAAATATCATGAGGTTCTTGAAAAATTAGATAAGAGACTTGTAGGATGGAAAAGTAACTTATTTTCCCAAGCTGGACACCTTGTGTTGATTAAGAACTCTTTGTCCTCCTTGTTGGTCTATCCCTTCTTGTGTATGAGGTTTCCTTACTACCTATGCGATACTATAACAATGAAAGGTGGTCTGATAATTCAAACAAAGCTCACTTTCTCCGATGGCAAGAATTATGTTTACCAAATTCTAGTGGAGGACTACAAATTTTTCATCTCAAGACCTTCACTTTAGCATTATTGGCACACCATTTTTGCCAAATCTTTCTTGCTCAATCAAATAAAGTTGAAGAAGTATCTTCCTCCTGACCAAGATTTTTTGTTTAAACCTAAATACAATAGCTTAACCCTTTGAAAGCATATTATAAAATTTGGACCTATAATCACTTATCATCTCACCTGACAAGTGGGGATGGCTACTTAATATCTTTGAATAGTCGATTTTGGTGGCCTGTTCAACAGTCTGGTTTGACTTATCCTTCATTGAAGGTGTCGAACCTTATACTACACTCTAAGGGTAGCTGGAATCTTCAAGTCATCTCCTCATTATACTCTAGACAGGTGGTACAACAATTTGCCCATTATTTGGTTCCTTTATCAAGACCCCCTAATGTTATCAGATGGTCTAGAAATACCTCTAGTGTCTACACAGTCTAAGATGGATATTGTCTGCTTTAATCTGAGCTTGTTCATCCTATCTCTGATCGATCCACACCTATTGATGTGGAGGTATATGTGAGATATTTTAATTATTATAATATAATTTATTAGTTATTGATTAATTAATTAGGTTTAATTAAAATATTAGATCCAGGCCCAACTTCAGGATTAGGGTAATAACTGACTGGCTATTAATGTTTATTTCTGATGGTGAAATAGAACATAATTAAGTTTTCAGCCGTCGGTGAAATTGAGCGTACGAGTGAAAACCCTAGCAGCTCTTTGAGGTTCCCTGACTGGCGATAGCTCCTACCCAGTTGCCATCACTGTGCCTTGCAGTCAGTCAGAATAGTGACCTGACAACCTTTTGACGCTCTTCTGTTTTACAGTTCCATCTCTCATACTCGTGGACTCTTCCCCAAATCAGAAATTAGCAATGGCAAGAGGTATTTAGAAGTCTTTCGCTGTAGTTGTAAGATGATTTGTGCTTGTTTATGATATATATAATGTAAAAGCATGAATTAGTCTATCAATGTGGCATCAGAGCCAGGTTATCATCTGCCTTCTAATTTCTGAAAATTAAGAGTGATTGCAATTGATATCTCAATTTTGTTGAATATGGCACCATAATCATCGCGGTCAGGATCTGAAAATTTTATTCACATTTTCATCTCGAAATTGTTTCAAATGTTTGGACCATGTTTTTTCCATCAGTACCTCTTTTGATTTTCGAAACTCAGAATTATTTCATCTAAACATGTATTTTAATCGGTGATGTTTTCGTTGTGTGTTGCCTTCTATGATTTCTGTATATTTTCTTCCGATCACCGCCGTTGGAATCACCGTAAAATCATCATCGGCGCCTCTGATTTTGCTGTTTTATTCTGAGGAGAGTTTAAATCAAATACATGTTTAATCCTACGAGTATGTTGTTTAATCTTGCATTTAACTTGTGTTTTGGATCTTCGTTGTTGTCATATCACCGAGAGTGTTGCCGTCAGTACCTTCGATTTCTTTTTTCAAACCTGAGAATATCTTCATGTAAATGTGTGTTTCAATCGATGATCTCTTTGTTGTATACTTTTTTTATAATTTCTGGGTTAAACGCGGTCAAGTACCATCGTGAGAAACGGCCCATCCCGAGCTCTCCGACAGCCTGAGGAGAACACCAGTGATCGCGGGTCGCGGCGGCTCTAATCGGGTCATGCACTGGTTGCGGGTCGGGTAGGGCCAATGGAAACGGGTGGGAGGGATGATTGAAACGACGACGTTTTGACTAATTCAAAACGTCTCCATTTCAGTGCATCAGGAAGATCTCTCTCACTGAAGCAAAAACGGTGTCGTTTTGTCTTAAGTGAAACGTCGCGTTTCACTCGTGTAGACAACTGGGCTAGGCGCTTCTGGGCTCAATTTTTGGGCCTGGAGTTAAATTTTTTTTTTCAAAAAACACGGATTGGGCCGTACGGATCTGGGCTGACGTAATTTTTTTTGGATGATTTCTTTTTTGGGCTATAATTTGGACATTCCAGAAAAACGTTTTGTGCTTTTTGACACATATGCTCACTGTTTAAACAAATTATTTTGTGTTTTATGTAATCTTCTTTATAAATGACTCAAAATTGTTTAAATAAATGAAAATAATTAATTTTGTCAATTTTCACATACTGGAAATTTGTAAAATTATTTTTCATGAATTATTTAATTGTTCTAAAATTGAGGAAAATTAACTTTAGACAATTATTTAATAATTATAATTTTGCAAATCAGATTTTGAGTTGAAAAATGTCAAAATTAATTTTTTTAAACAATTTTGGATACATAAAACAGTGGGAGGGATCTAATTAACTATTGAGTTTATTAAATTAATTAATCTCTCCATTATGATGTGCATATTTTGATTAAATGCACTAAAATGATATTAGTGATTCGCATGCTACTTTCTCCAAGGAATAGCCACAGCATCCTTTAGTTTAGCATGCAATAACATCACATATGGAACTTATAAAATATCATATTGTAATTAAGTATAGAATTATAATTGATCTTATCCCACAGGTAGACAATTATGATTATATATTTAATTAGGGTGTGATAGTTTGGTCTTATATTTTCTAAGTTGCCCACTACTGTCCATGTGTGTTCAGGAGGAAATAAGGCTTCAGATGAGTGGAAGGGATGCACCTAGGTCAGCTCATCTGGCTGAAAGTTCCTTCAGGACTGGTGCCGGAGGCAAGAAGGACAAGGATAAGAAGAAGAAACGGATTCCTGCTGTGCCATCCATAAAGAAATCTGAAGCAATTTGCTTCTTCTACAAGAAGCAAGGGCACATGAAGGATGAGTGCCTGAAGAGGAAGGCATGACTGGAACGTAAAGGTATGTATCATTCAGGTTTAGCTTTTGAATCTCATCATATTAGCATTGTTAGTGATACTTGGTGGATCGATATGGGTTCAATGATCCATATTTCTACTACCATGCAGGGGTTTCTAAAAACCAGACCTCTACTTCCCAATGAAGCTCGAGTCCTTTTAGGAAGTGGGGAAGGAGATCCGGTCAAAGCAATTGGAACATTTAGAATTGTTTTCCCAAATAAAACTGTGCTGGATCTTCTTAATTGTTTTTTCATTGCTAGTTATAGGAGAAACTTGATTTCTATTTCAAAGCTTATTCCTTTGAACTATGGGATTTATTTGCATAAAAATTTGATGTATTTCAGTAAGGACCTTGTTCCAATTACGAAAGTTATTATGATTGACGATTTGTTCAAAATAATTCTTGAACCGGCCCAAGTTTTTTTATTACGCATGGTATTAGACAAAGTATTATTGATGAGTATTCTATTGACTTGTGGCATAGGAGATTGGGACATATCTCCGTGAACAGGATCAAAAGGTTAACTAAGGATGGAATCCTTTCATCTTTAGACCATTTAGAACTTGATACCTGTGTGGACTTCATAAGGGGAAAGCAGACCAATAAGTCACAAAAAAGAGCTAAGAGAAGCTCTGAGCTACTTGAGATAATACATATTGATATTTGTTGCCCTGATTTATCCACAAACAGTCAAAAATATTTCATCACCTTTATTGACGATCACTCGAGATACACATATATCTACTTGCTTGATAATAAAAGTAGGCACTAGATGCCTTTAAGGAATATAAAGCTGAAGTAGAAAAGCAGGTTGGAAAACCAATTAAAATCATGAGATCCGATAGAGGTGGTGAGTATTACGGTAGATACACTAGTGAAGGATAAGCGCCAGGTCCTTTTACAAATTTCCTTTGAGTGCATGTGATAGTTGCCTAATACACTATGCCTGGTTCACCATACATGAATGGTGTTGCAGAAAGAAGGAATATGACCTTGCTAAACATGGTTAGGAGCATGATGAATGGCTCTAAACTTCCACCATCATTGTGGAAGGAGGCACTCAAGACAGTTGTGTATATATTAAACATGGTTCCAACAAAGGCAGTGCCAAAAACACCCTTTGAAAACTGGAAAGGATGGAAACCTAGTTTAAGACACCTAAGGATATGGGGCTGCCCTACGGAAGTAAGAGTCTACAATCCACAAGAGAAGAAACTAGATCCTAAAACCATTAGAGCTTATATTGTAGGCTATCCATGTATGACTAAGGGTTATAGGTTCTATTGTCCTTCACCTTCTGCACGATTTATAGAATCTAGGAATGTTGTTTTTCTTGAAAATGACATGATCAGTGGGAGTGATCAAACAAACAAAGATCATATAGAAGTGACCACTGATTTACGTAACGATGGGTATGTTCAGATTTATCTACCTCCCACACATCAAGAATAAAGACAAGTTGTGGTGGAAGATGTCCCGAATGAACAACCTGAACCAACTCAAGAGGTTGAATTAAGAAGATCAACCAGAGAGAGAAGACCAGCATTACCTAGTGACTACGTGGTGTACTCTACTGAGATAGCATTGAAGATTATCTACTAACATTTACTCAGGCTGTGAAGAGTGAAAACTCTAAGTTATGGCATGATGCTATGACTGAAGAAATGAATTCCATGGCAAACAATGGTGTATGGGATCTTGTGGAGTTACCAAGTAGGTCTAAAGCCATTGGATGTAAATGGGTTTACAAAACCAAAAGAGACTCTCAAGGTAACATTGATTGATACAAGGCTAGGTTGGTTGCCAAAGGCTTCACACAAGTCGAAGGAGTCGACTACAAGGAAACATTTTCCCCTGTATCAACGAAAGACTCTTTTCGCATAGTCATGGCATTAGTTGCACATTTTGATCTAGATTTATACCAAATGGATGTCAAGACTGCATTTCTCAATGGGGAACTTGAGGAAGAAGTCTACATGAAGCAGCTTGAGGGATTCATTGCAAAGGATAAGGAACACCTGGTATGCAAGTTAAAGAAATCGATCTATGGCTTGAAGCAAGCCTCACGACAATGGTATTATCATTTGGTTTCGATGAGAACATCATGGATGAATGCATTTACCACAAGGTTAGTGGGAGCAAGATCATATTTCTGGTTTTGTATGTTGATGACATACTACTTGCAACCAATGATCTAAGACTATTACGTGAAGTGAAACAATTCTTGTGTAAGAACTTTTATATGAAGGATATGGGTGAGGCGTCCTATGTTATTGGCATCAAGATCCATAGGGATAGTGCGCAAGGCATTTTAGGCTTGTCTCAACAAACCTATATCAACAAAGTTCTTCAACGATTTAGGATGCAGAACTGTTCAACTAATGTAGCTCCTCTTGAGAAAGGGGACAAGTTTAGTCTAGATCAATGCCCCAAAAATGAGCTTGAAAGAAAGCAAATAAAAAGGTTCCTATATGCATCAGCATTAGGAAGCTTGATGTATGCATAGGTGTGCATAAGACCTAACATAGCTTTAGTTGTTAGCATGTTGGGAAGGTACCAAAGTGATCCAGGGGAAGCACATTAGACAACTGTAAAGAAAGTGTTTAGATACCTATAAGGTACTAAATACTATATGCTCACATACAGAAGAACAGAAAACCTGGAAGTGGTCGGTTACTCAGACTCTGATCTAGGAGGATGTTTAGACACAAACAAGTCTACTACTGGTTACATCTTCCTACTAGCAGATGGAGCTATATCATGGAAAAGTGAAAAACAAACACTTACAGCTCCCTCTACTTATGATGCTGAGTACATAGCGTGTTTTGAGGCAAGTTCACAAGCAATCTGGATAAGGAATTTCATTGCTGGACTTAAGATTGTGGATTTAATCTCTAGGCCAATTAGGATGTATTGTGATAACACAGCCGCAGTATCCTTTGCAAATAACAAAAGGAGTGGAAGTCGAAGCTGATGGGTCGAACTAAAATTCCTAAGTTTAAAAAAGAGAATTGCATATGGCGAAATTTCGGTTGATCATATCAATACAAAGGACATGCTAGCTGATCCTTTGACTAAGGGATTAAAACCAAATGCGTTTGTGTTACACGTCCCTCAGATGGGGGTTAGACCCTCATTCATATAGAAGAGGTACGCAATGAAACTAATTAAGTGGTTCGTTATTTCAATCATTATATGTATACATTCTGTTGATGAAAATGATAAACATTAAGTTTGGAACTGAATAAACGTAGAAGTTTATTCATAAAGTCATACCCATTAAGTAAGGGTGTTGCATGTAATGCATGGAAGATAATACTCGACTAAAGAGGACTTATCGCCATGATTCTTGCAGCATAGCCTTAGTTTAATCTCGATAGGGCAACTGACATCAAGATACGGGCCAAGTGGGAGACTGTGAGATATTTTAATTATTATAATATAATTTATTAGTTATTGATTAATTAATTAGGTTTAATTAAAATATCCAGAGTGTGGTCCGTTAGTCAGATCCATGCCCAACTCCAGGATTAGGGTAATAACTGACTGGCTATTAATGTTTATTTCTAATGGTGAAATAGAACATAATTAAGTTTTCAGCCGTTGGTGAAATTGAGCGTACGAGTGAAAACCGTAGCAGCTCTTTGAGGTTCCCTGACTGGCGACGGCTCCCACCCAGTTTCCATCACTGTGCCTTGCATTCAGTCATAAGAGTGACCTGACAACCTTCTGACGCTCTTCTGTTTTACAATTCTATCTCTCATACTCGTGGACTCTTCCCAAATCAAAAATTAGCAATGGCAAGAGGTATTTAGAAGTCTTCCGCTGTAGTTGTAAGATGATTTATACTTGTTTATGATATATGATGTAAAAGCATGAATTAGTCTAATAGTATGATCATTGATTTGGAAATCTTCATTGCCTCCTAGAATTTGGTTGCTGTTATGGAAGATTGCTCGAGGTATTCTTCCAACAACCCGTTTGCCACACAATAGACATCTAATTGTTTCTAAGGTGTGTTCTTTCTATAATGGTCCTAATGAGTCTCTAGAGCATCTATTCTTGTATTGTCCTTTTTCTAGAGCATGTTGGTTTGGTCTTTCTTCTGGTTTTAGAATTGATGACCAACTTGATAGATCTTTAAGATAGTGGATACTTACATGGTTGATTAGCCATAAAGATCTTGGTAACGCTATACCATATTTACCCTTTTCAGTTATTAAAATCTTTGTGGTTTGCATGCAATAGCATCTTTCATGCAGGAACTACATGGTCTCCCCAACAAGTTATTCGAATAGCACAAGCTAAGGCAAATGTTGCTACCTCTATTTTGAAGCGACATAATCAACGGGGCGCTATCATGAATGATCCACTTCAAAATGATGTAGTGTGGTAGCATTCACAATGGAACTCTTCCCCTTGGTGGAAATAGTTCCTTCACTATCAACAAACCAAGACGAGGGAACTGATCCATTCATGTCCGAATTACCTTCAATCAATTCTCTCTTCATGAACGGATCGTGGTTCCTCAAGCCAGAATTGGAGTATTACAATTGCAGCTACTTGGGCTCCGAGAAGCTATGGTCTTCATCATAAGAAAAGAAAAAGTTTCACATCCACACCATTATCCAATCCATTGTAAACTTGTTAAGCGTTTTCATATCAAAATTATTACTAAGACAAAAAATGTCCACTGGAGTCTGTCCTACCTATTAAGGGATATAAGTATTCTCCTCAGATACTTTGTATACTACATTTTATCTTTTTGAAATGCATAATTATGTTCCATAAAAAACAAAGAAGCACCTTTTTTCATACATCCAGAAGCCCCTTTTAGCTGCATACCTTTACATGATGATATTCTGATAATAGTTGGACATTAGAAAAAAAGGATAACAGTTGGACATTAAATAAAAATTCTATAAATTAAGAAAAATCATAGTGAGAAGTTGGGTATTCTTTTGAAAATAAAAAGTGTATAATAATATTTTTTTAATAAAAATACTTAGTGTTCATGTAGAATATGATTTTTAAATTTTGGATTAAAGGTTTTGAGATTAAATGATTTTATATTTGCACTCAAAATATTTTAAATATGGGGCAAGACTCAAGTTGTCATTTTTATTGGTAAAAAATAGACTCAAGTGGCTTTTAAGAATAAGGGTATACAATATATGGCAAATATATATATAGAGTGCGCACGCGTATGGCCAAAATACATAACCCGGAAAAATACATGACCTGATCAACTTTAACTTAGTTGTAGATAACTCCATCATCTTTAAAAATTTTAAAAATCAAACCCTCAAATTTTAGAACTTGTCCGACAACCCCTAACGTTAACATGACAGTTAAACTTAACGGAATGTAAGCCACATCATACTATTTAAAATGACTTGAAAGATGACATGTGACATTTTTTATAATTTATTAATTTATATTTAATTAAAATTTATAACCTCAATACAAAGAAAATTTTATTAATTTATCCTAAATTAAAATTCTGAGTCACCATCGTCTTTTTATGTTTATCTTCTACTAAGTATCCAACCTTGTGATTATGGCCTTTTGTAAGTTAGCTTTAGGGTCTACTTGTTGGAAATTATGCCCTAAGGGCCAACCATTATATTTTGAACATCATCATTTAGTGAATTTCTCTATTTTGTTATCATATTATTCACATGTTCACTGTGATAACTGTATCTTTGGATAAATAATGATTGCCCTAAATGTCCCTGGTTGGTCATCTGTGCGGGAGCAAAGATGAAATAAGACCAGTATGACTTTGACAAGGTATAGAGATACGATTCAAAGTCTTAGGCACTTGTAAGAGTACAAGGTGCTGGACCGACTCGCTATAAGAAGCTGCATGGATTAAGTCATAAGCTTATATCATGTATAACCACGTTACTATACCCTTTGACCTAATATCATCATAGATTCCTATATGAGAGTCGCTAAAATTTGACCTAATCAAAAGTCACCTTTGACTGGGTGATGATAAAGGCTACAATCGAGCTTGGTGGTTTTCATGCAGAGAAATGTGAATGGTCAAGATGGAATTTAT
The DNA here is from genome assembly GCA_037074505.1 of Albizia julibrissin. Classification (NCBI taxonomy): domain Eukaryota; kingdom Viridiplantae; phylum Streptophyta; class Magnoliopsida; order Fabales; family Fabaceae; genus Albizia; species Albizia julibrissin. The sequence goes on along the minus strand of CM073478.1, from coordinate 46,191,158 downwards.
CCCTTACATTTGTAAAGAGATATTACTGGGCCATTCTATGAGTGAGTCTGAGAAATGTATGGCTATACTACGATGGGAAGGAGTTTCCATTTCTATAGTCAGACTACTCATGAATAGGAAAAGTAATGGTCAAGAACAAGAGGATGACATTATCCATGCCTCATCCTTGACCGAAATATCGTGTGACAAAAGGGATGTGACATGGTAATATGACAGGTTGCATCATGTAAACGATTCTCATATAAATTGGGTAGTCATAATATCTTATTAGAGGCCGTTTGCGACTTGTGGACTAGTGTAGTTATTGGCCCACTGCCAACGTTGTATAGGCCTACATGGTCGCACACAAGAATAGCCCAACATGAGTTATAATGTTCAGATTCATTGAATTTAATATTTGTCTAAGATTCAATGAATACAATGTTTAATCTAGGGTGAACGAATTTTTAATATATGAAATAAAATTTGAAAAAGGAAAATAATAATAATATTATATATATATAATATTATTATTATTATGTAGTGTTAGTTTTGGATTTAATTTTATTTAATAAAATTAAATTTAATAACTAACATAAAGATATAGTATCTCAGATTTAATTTATAAAGATAAATTAAATCTATTTATATTGTCTCTTTATTCGGATTAAATAAATATGTTAAATTAAAACTGTCGGACAGATTTAATTAAACCAAATTTATTTAATTATCTCATAAAAAACAATTAAATGTTAATTGATATAATATAGATTTCAAAATTAATTAAGATTAATTTTGAAGATCCAATATAACCCTTATTAGTTATTAAAACGAGGGGCTAGATAATCCTAGCACGGATTAGAAAGAGTGAACCGCAAGAAAAACCCTAGAGAGACATTGGAGGCGCTAGCACGCTAACCGTGTTAGAGTCGTATTTGTGTAGATACCGGTAGAGGGAGTTTATTTGTGATGTTAGCTCATTGAGATCGAAAAAGGCAAAAACACAAAGGTATAATTTTAACTACTAGATCTAAACGCCAATTGATAAACCTGCAATTGGGATTGGTAAAATTTTGCAATTTTAAATTCTTGTGTTATGCCTCCCAATCCCTACACTACAATCAAAAATTAACTAAGGATTTTGTATAGATAAACTTAAGATCGTTCTCTCTTCTCGAGAAGTCTTTTATTGATTTCTAAGTAATCTAAATGACATGAAATTGCAATAAAAATAAGGGAAAATTAGTTTGTGGTTTTGTTGAAAATAAGTAAGTGCAAAAATTAATCAAAATCTTAAAGCTACCATTTTTTTTGTCTTTTCAAATAATGGATGGAATGGTATGGAGTGGAAAATATAAATGATAAATGCTCTTGGAAATGAAGTAATAACTATCCTTGTTCAAAAAGATTATAGGAGTTAAAATTCATTAAGTCTTAAGAAAAATCTCAAGATAGCACTTGAGTCCAATATTCTCAATTACTAGTAGCTCCTACAAATATAGATAACTACTACCTCTTGAGATATTGTTTAAAACCACTTAATGTGCAATTGAAATGGATAAATATAACTTGCTTTCTCTTTATATGAATGCGATAACATGACATTCAATTTATCCAAATCAGTCATACTATCTAACAATAACACCTAAATAACACAATATCATTGAATTAATAAGGAAAGTACATATATATAAATCCAACAAGCTACAAAAATCAAATCCAATCACATAGGTTCAACCCCACAAGACTATCCAAACGGTTATCAAGTATCAACAGTACATAAAGATAATCTTAAAACTTAGGTAATCAAAATATACAAATGAGAAAAGAAATTGAACTAGATAACTCCTCTATGTAGTTCATTGAGCTCAAGCACAAATCTCCTTTTCAAAGAAGTAAGAGATTAGCTAGACATACTCATTAGAGAAACGTACACTGTAATATTCTGAATTTTGGGCCTAGAAGCTTGAGAATAAACCAAAGTCAAGAAGACAACTAAACCTAGTTTAGTAAGAGTCCCAAAGATAGAATGAGTTCTATGGGACTATATGATTAAGCCATATGGATTGAGAATGGCTCTCCAAATTATACAAGGCTTAGTGCGTATAAGTGGTCTGATAAGAGATGCCAGTGTATGGGTACTTTGGCATACTTGGAACCATTTTAGTGGCACTTAAAAGAATGTGTGGTGCCATTTGGGTCTCACATGCATGAAGAATTTTTTAAGTTGGTGCAATGAGAAGTGGCTTGTGGGTGTGTAGTTGGATAAAAGTTATCGATGTCTACGTACACTCAGTGTGCCATAAGACAAATAGGTTCACACATGGCGGTTTTTGAGGCATGTGGTGCCGTTTTATGCCATACAGGCACTTATATGATGCATTCTTAAAGACATAGACATATGTGACTAATTAGTCAGATAAAATATATCGGTGTAGGTACTCACATGGTATTTTCATAGAAGATGCATGTACCTTGCGTTTTTAAAAGGATACTGGCTTCGTGTCATTGGTCTGGACACCTAGGCATGTATGTGTCAAAATCATGAGCCACAGGGGACATATGGCACTCTCTAGGCAGCCTTCAAGACACATGGTAGCAATTATGGGAAATGTGACACGTGTCGCAAACCCAGCAGCCCTGTATCAAAAAGTAGTTTTATTAAAGAAGCTTTTTGACTTTCTTCCATGATTATCCAATCACATGCCAACACTTATTGTTGGACATATGATATAGGTGAAAAAGGCTAGTACAACCCACTAGTCTCCAGTTTGGCTATATACCTGATTTTCCCAATTACGAAACCACAAGCTGATGAATTCAACAGACTCCCTCTCCCTTGACCAGTGAATTCATACAACCATGAGATAAGGGAAGGGAATAAATATTTTAAGAGGTTTATTGGGTACTTTATAGTGCAAAGAAAGAGCATCTGGTACACATGATCGCCGGTTACCCGATAATTTTCAAAAAAGAACACTTAGTACCCTGACCTTTTAAGTATATGACATGTTTCATTAAGGCATCTTCTAACACCTCCAAGGGCTATTAATTCCGTGCAGCCCTCAAAATATCAAGGAAAAATTAGAAAAAATCCAAAGAAAAAGAAAGAAGAGAGAAGTTTTCAAGTTCTTAAGTTCTACAGCCGATTAGAAGCTTGAAATCATGTTTCCAGCCTCCGAAACCTTCACTATTCTTCTTCTAGTAATCCAGAACTACATTTCTAAGATTCTGGAATTCTAATGTGAGGTGTTTAGTGTCATCTTGTTGGTGGAAGTACTGTCAAAATCAAGAATCGATCAGATCATCGCGTAAAGGTAATCGTAAGCTTCAATTTAAGTATAACGTTTTGATGTTTTGCTAAATATTTTTGAGGTTAGAAGACCCCTAGGGTTTTGGCCAAGTGGGGGATTTTGAGCCTTAATGGGTGTTTGATGATGAGCATGATGTTAATTGAGGGTTAAAGATGGTTAATCACATGTTTTGTGGCTAAAATTGCAACACAACTTGTATCCTACGGTCTTAACGAGGGAGCGAGAGTACTTGGGCGATCTCTCAGTTTAAAGTTAAGGATTGCAATTAGGGTGCAAAATTTTCCTTTAGTAAAGGATAAATTAAAATAATATAAAAAAAAGTTACATTTCATATGCTAAGTCATTTTAAATAGTATGATGTGGCATACATTCCATTTAGTTTAACTATCATTTTTAACTGTAAAGGGTTGTTGGTCAAAATCTAAAAGTTGAGGGTTTGATTTTTAAACTCTTAGGCTTTGTTTAGTTGGGTGTTTTTGGAGGGGAGGTTAGGTTGAGGGAGGGTTGGAGATTAAAAATGGATGTTTGGTTGGAAGTAGGGGAGGGGAGGAGATGGGAGGATTTTTGTCTTTTAGTAGTCACCTCTCCTCTTGTATTAAACCTTCAAATTTGGGGTTTTTCTGGGGGAGAGAATATTTGTGACAAACTATGACTAAATTGCCCATTGTAATTTTCTAATATTCCAATACTACCTTTTGGCCCTAAAATCATGTTTTTCCTTTGCATTTTGTTTTTCTTCCTACTCACTTCCGCGAAGATCAATCTCATGTGCGCCTTCATATTTCAGCGTCTTCTCCAGCCTCTATTCCAGCCGCTGCCACCTGCTCTTCAAGCCACTGTGGTTGATAGTCTAAGGTCATTGCATCCTTTGTTCAGGTAAGATTAATGTCATCTTATTCTTGGTTTGAGTTCAAAGATTAGTTCGGCAACTAGGAAAGATGATGCTATTGATAAAGCAAATGATCCAAGTACTATTTCTGTGCTTCTATTTTTAATCTTCTTCTTCTACTGAAATGATTGGTTTTCCTTTTTATTGTAGTAGTTTCATTCTTTTACTTCTTCTGAGATTTTATTTTTTATTTTTTACAATTTACTATTGAGCAAGAAGAAAAAATAGAAACTCGTAAGCTTTGGGTTGTGAGATTCTGTTTCATCTTCCATTTTCTTTGTTTCATTAATTGAATTTGAATCTACGCATGCATGTAAGGGGACCTCTTCAAGTGAGGTTTTGGGGTCTTTTCCCAAACTTATCTTTAGTTTTACCAAGGTCATACTTCCCCAGAAAACAAACGAGAAAAAGAAGGGAATAACTAATGCCCAAAATCAATTCTGAGAAATTTAATGAAGTGAAACAGATGAACAAGCTAAGCAATATTGCATAGATTTTCCCTTTACTGATATGGAATTTTTGGTGTATTTGGCTGAAAATTCATTGTAGCATTGAACTCTTTTACTTTTGATGTCGTGTTAAACTCTTCTATTTTTATCTTCTTCTTTTTTGTTCTAAAAATTCACTAGCGATTCTTGAATGGTTGGTGCATTTGCATAGGAGAAAAAAACGTGGTCTTAGTTGCCTGATGCTATTATTCTAGCTTTTTCTATAGGACAATGTGCTTCTACTTTTCTTTTTTCTTGCTTCCATTGGAATTTTGAATCCATGAGGGTTTTAATTTTTTAAATGGTGCTGACAACCTCAATGCAAATAACAATTATATTTTAGTTGTTATCTATAAATTTTTTATTCAAGGTTAACAGCTAATTAGGGAAACTATAGCAAATGAGATGTGGATATATTATCAAAATAGGATAATGAGAAGTGGTAGTAATGTGCCCTAATTTGTTTGAAGTTTATGCTATGATGAACTTGTTTCAAGTTTATTTCAATAATTAATTCTCTCTTATATCAAAAGTTGATCATTAGGTCTCAAATTGAAAAAAGAAAAATATGAGTTTTTTTAATGCAGAAATTAATTTTGTGCCAACTCTTTCAGCATTATTCCACTGCAGGTTCTGTTAGGTTTGGATAGAACAAGCACAAGCTTTTCCATTTTACTCCAAAATTCTATCTTTAGCTTGTATATATGTATGTGTGTGTGTGTGTAGGTGTGTGTATTTTGAAACAATAGTTTATGCATACTTATATTTTTAAGTATTTCCTTACAAATTTAACCCCTTTCCAAAAAAAGGTATTTTGTATGTCTTTTATTACGATGCCTGGATAATAAAAAATGCTCATATATATAGTTTTTAATGTTTATGTATAACAATAGCTTGTACTCATTAATATTATATTGACTATTGTTTAAATTTTTCATTTTGTAGTCCAAGTCACAAGCTGCAAATTAGAGAAATGTTCATATCCCAAACTATGACAAGATGGTAATTTTATATGGTAATGACAGAGCTTCAGGGGAGGGCACTTGTACACTTGGTGAGATGCGAAAAAGGCCTCACACACTCAATGAGGTAGATTTAGTTGATGCAGCCAATAACACTGATAATGTTGATTCCCATTATGATATAAATATTGACAATTTTGAAGCTTTTGAAATAGCACCACTCAAGACAACTCACCTGGAGTTGCAAGTGGTTCCTCAAGAAAGAAGCAAAAGGTGAATTCCAAAAAGGAGAAAGATTCTGACTTACTTGAACTTAAGGATGTAATATATGAAGTTGGACAAGCCATTAATGTTAGAAATCAAGCAATGATTGCTAGCAATTAAGCATTAAATGGAACAAATGAAATAGCTAGAGAAAGAATTTAAATAGCTAAAGAAACATCAAGAAAGCTTCCTCCATTATCTGGGGAAGAAATATGGAAATTGATTCAAGATTGTGGCTTCTCAACAACCAATGTCACCAAGATTTATAGAGTTCTTATGGGTGATGGTGACCTACTAAGGACATTTGTTGAATATCCCATTCTTGGCCGTAAGGACTTACTTATGGATGTTATGAAGGACTTAAAGTGACTTAGTTTGTTAACCATTGGTAGACTTTTGATATTAGCAATATAGTTTGCTAACCTTTTGAAGACATTTGATGCTACACTATCTTGCTTATTCAATAATGATTTTTGGTAATTACTTGTTAACCGTATGGATATTTTGAAATAATTATCAATATAGGACTTGTGTTAGCTTCCTAACTATATGGGAACTTTTGATTTTTATGTAATGACGTAAGTTGATGTGCAACATATATAATTATCCTTTCAATGTACAAGTGTTGTTTTATGTATGTTCCATGGGTATTGAAAAAAATGTTTTTTCCCACTTTGTATCCCCAAAACAGAGGGAAAGAGATGACAAGTTTGTGAAACAAGTGTATATAACTGTTAGAATAATTAGTTTACAAATAATAGTTTTATAAATAATAATTATTAATAAATACATTGTAAAAGAAAGAAGAAAATGTATAGAGGGGTATTTTTGTCTACTCATAATTAACTCCCCTCACCTCTCCTTTTGAACCAAACAAGAAATCGAACCTCCACTCCCCTCCCCTCTTTTTGAACCAAACAAAATTATAACTTCCCCTAACATAACTTAAATAAACCTCACCTAACGTAACCTCCATTGAACCAAACACACCCTTAAAGATCAGGGGGTTATTTGCAACTGAGTTCAAGTTAAATGGGGTTATGTATATATTCAAACCATATTTTGATATGCTTTATCATGATTAATTTAGGGAATTTAATGTATTTCTTATGCTATTATTATATGATTAAGCACTAATTTTAGTTAGGAAGTGTATTGAATCAAGTCAAATTAGAGGTAAAATGGTCATAATTTGTTAATTATTGATGCAAATGATTTCTTGGATTTTTGATGCTACCTTATGTTTAATCTTACATTGTAGGTGTTTTAGAAGAAAATTGGAGAATGTAGAAAATGTCAATTAGGGTCAAAATTAATTTTTTTGGAATAGGGAAAATTACACAAAAATACAGAATTTCTGAAAACTATAAATAAGTGAAGAAAAGGACAAGAAAATTATAGAAAAGAGCCCATATTTTTTAACAATTATGTTTAACCCCACAAAATTTTCAAAATTTTCAGTTTAGTCCTTCCATAAGCTTTTGAATTTTTCAGATTAGTTCTTAATCCAAACACTTGTGTTTTGACTGAAGAACAATTAGGTCTGAATTAGACCTTTGGAGCTTGATTTTCGGAGAAGACACCATGAGAGAACTTGCTTTAATCTTTACCACCTTAATTAACCTTCTCCCTCTCATCATCATCCACCTTCACTTCACTAACCTTCGAACACCGCCACTACCGTTGTCTCACCACCTTTGGTAAGTCTTCAAGGGAGGTGCGAATGGAGTAGGGAAAGAGAGACACAAGCGAGAGTGAGAGCTTGAGACCGAAGAGCTCGATCTGGAACAAGGAAGAGGGAGGAGAGGAAATCGATACCTTCGCTCTTCACTACCACCTCCGCCACTTAAGCCATCACCATCGCCAACTAGTTTGAAAGAAGAGAGGGCAATGATTGTAAAGTTTGAGCTTGATAGATCCAAAGGGTCACAACATAAAGAGAAGAAGGAGAGATTAGAATCAGAGAGCAAACCAAGCTTCACGGCCGTCAACAATAGCATCTTCTCTAGAATCTTCATCACCTCCGACCTTCTACTCTAACACTATCGTTAGACCTCTGTTTCCACACCACCATTGCCTAAAACTCCACCTTTACCCCGCCAACATTCTCCATTTACTCCACCACTTCCCACCTCATCTTCCACCTTTAGCCAATCATCTCTTTCCCTCCATTTCTTTAGTACTGAACCGATAAACCCATTCCATTATCATTCCCGATATAATTCAGTTCCTCAATGAAAGTTGAAGAAGTTGTGATTAATCTTTAACTGTACAAGTGACTGATTTTTTCTCGAGTCTTGGTATTAGGTATCAGAGAGAGTGGCTAGAGCTTCAATATGCTACAAAAGTTTCTTTCTATTAGCTTAATTCATGTACCATGTTTTGTTTGGATTAATTTTGTATTGGTATATGTTTTTAAAACTTAGATGAGTGATTATTTATCTATGATAGATTGTTCTTGTGTTGAATTTTGAATTAGTACATTTATATTTTGTTAAACTTATTTTCTTTTGAATTAATAAAGTTATGCATTATATGTGATTACTAATGTATGTGATGAATTTATTTCAATTTAAGTGTCACGATTGTGCTCTCATTTAAAAGAAAACAAGTGTATTAAGATGATTTTTAAACATACATCAAGTGGTTTTTAATAATTTATCTAAGAGATGACTATGAACCTGATTGTAGAATTAGTCATTAATTAGGTATATTGGACCTAATGCAATCGCTAAGTGTTTTTTAATTTGACTTGATATAAAATTAACTCCCAAAATATTTTAAGAAGCTAGGAAATTCACCAAATTTGCTACCAAGACTCATTTTATCATATCATCCTTTTTTTCCAATAAGGATAACTACCTAAACTACATAATTATTGCATCTCTCTTAAGACAATCCTCTAAAAAGAAAGGTACATAACAAAAAACATACAGCCCTGAGCCCACATTCTGAGCTTCCTTCGCAATCCTATCTACAACACTATTTCTCTCCCGACAGCACCAAATGACGCTTACTTGCCATACTTGGTTTAACCATTTCTGTATGTCTGTAAGAAGGTCACTTTGAGGATGTAGTTCATTCCAACCGGATGTTAGTAACTCAACAATATCCCAATAATTAGTCTCAATAACAATCCGCCTCCATCCTAACTCCCAAGCTCTCTTCAATGCCCAGAGCACTGCCCATATCTCAGCAAGTAAGTTGTTTCCATTACCAACGTGAAACAAAAATCCATCAACTACTCATCCTTCAGCATCCCTAGCAATTCCCCTGCACGATGTTGTATTTCCTTTACAAGAACCATCTACATTGTATTTTATAACCCCCATTGTTGGAGGTTGCCACCTTGGAATTCTCTCTCTCTCTCTCTCTCTATTAGCTTCATGCATTAGACGGCATTAGAATAAGCCACAATTGCTCTCACCTGATACACAATCTGTAAGGGGCCCTTCAAGGCATGCTCAAAGATTCTGGTGTTTCTGTTCATCCATATCTATCGGCTAGCCACCGTAAACTACGACGACCACTTCACGTCTTCTACCTTGTTTCGTTGCTTGAGATTCCAAACCACCCATGCATATGACTGGCTCAGGTTAAAGAACTTGCCACGCAGGTTTCCTGGTACCAGAAAATTCTATACAGATCTAGCATATTCACAGTCCCGTAATGCATGCAATGTCACCTCAGCAGCTTTTAAGCATAGTCCACATGAGTCATCCTGTTGCATACCTCTCATAGCTCTAACGTGACTTGTTAATATTCGCTCTTTACAGCACAACCATAGGAAGATTTTACATCTTTGTGGTGCATCTACTTTCCAAATAGTCTTCCAGTCCCCATTAACGTTCGAACTCTGGTAGTTGGAGAGGAGGGAATAAGCCGATCTCACGATGAAGTCCCTATGAGTTGTATTCCGCCAAAATGGTATATCTTGTAGAAATTGGTTCAGGTCTAGTCTTACCTGTTGCAACGATTGAAGAGCATGCCCCGGCAAAAGCTCCTAAGAATAGGCCAATTCCAGTCGCCCAACGTGTTCCGCATCTCAGCAACCGTGCTATTACGTAAGCTCTAGTCAATGCTCTTATTCACATAAGAGCTCAATTTTTCATGGTTCTGGAGCCAAGTATCTTCCCAAAACCGTACTATAGTTCCATCCCCTACTTTCCATGCCATTCCTTTTAACATACCCTCCCAAGCATATTTAATTCCTTTCCAAACCTGCGACTCAGCTCTCCATTTCTCGATCCTAGGAATTATATCATCTCCATATTTATATTTCTCCCTTATAAACTTCACCCACAATGCATCTCTTCGCCTGATCAAACCCCACCCCAATTTCATCATGAAAGCTGTATTTTGTTTTCTTGCGCTCCTAAGTCTAAGTCCCCCTTTTCCTTAGGAGAGAAAATATTATCCCATGCTACTAAATGTATTTTCCTAGAGTTGCCTTGGCTTCCCCACAAAAAACCCATGTACCTTTTATCTATGGCATCGCATGTTGCCATTGGTAAAATCGTGGATTGCATTGTGTAAGTCAGAATGGCAGTGCCATAGAAGAAACTAAAGTATGCCTTGCAGCCATCGATAAATTACTCGCCTTCCAATTTGCTAATCTGGCATCCATCTTACTTAATGCATGCTCATAAGTACGGGCATTTACTCTTTTGTGGTGTAAAGGCACCCCCAGATACTTCCCTAAATATGTAGTTGGTGTAAACCCCAAGAATTGACTAATCTCCTACCTTCTGTGATGCTCCACATTGTTTAGAAAGAATATTCTAGACTTTAAAGCATAAACCTTCTGCCCAGAAGCCAAACAAAAGTTGTCCAGACATGCCTTTACTAGTCCTGTCTGTTCAAGGCTAGCCTTTGCAAATAAAATCAGGTCATCTGCAAAGAAGAGATGAGAGATTGTTGTTCCATGTTTTCTTAACCGAAAGGGCTGCCAGTAACCTTGCCTTACCTCACTCTGAATAAGGTAGGCTAGTCTTTCCATAACCAAAACAAATAAATAAAGAGACAATGGGTCTCTATGGCGAATACCTTTATTTGGTTTGAAAGTAGGTCCTCTCGATCCATTCCACAGCACTTGCATCTCTGCCGTAGAAAGACAAAATCGGACTATATCAATAAAAATTGATGGTAACCCTAGCTCATGAAGACAGTCAACAAAGAAATCCCAGCATACTCTGTCATAAGCCTTCTCTAAATCAATTTTAAGAGCCATAAAACCTTTCTTCTTCTTCATAGTCCTCATTGAGTAGATGATCTCCTGAGCCAGTATTATGTTGTCTGAGCTCATCCTTCCTGGAACAAAACTACATTGATTTGGAGCAACCACCGCCAACATCAATAATTTTAGCCTATTCGCTAATACTTTTGTGACCATCTTGTACACGACATTACACAAGCTAATTGGGCGAAAATCTCAAAAATTCTGTTGCACCTCCACTTTTGGAATTAACACAATATTGGTTTCATTAATTTGTTTCACATTTTGTGGGGTCTAGAAGATATCTTGAACCACTTGAATTACAGATTCTCCTACAATGTTCCACTAACTTTGAAAAAATAAAGGATTCAGCCCATTCGGCCATGGGGCTTTTAAAGGTCCCATACTGAAAAAAGCTTGTTTGATTTCACTATTGCTCGTCATTCTCCCTAGAGAACTTAATAGCTCTTCTTCAACTTGTGGGAAAGTATCTCCAAAATTAAGATTTACAACTGAATCCTCATCAGCAGTATACAACTTCTGGAAAAATTCCGTCCCTGCCACTTTTAACTCCTCGGGCTCATAACACCACATTCCATCCTCTCACTGCAGTGCTTCAATATGCTTCCTCCTTTTCCTACCATTGGTTACTGCATGGAAATAACGTGTATTTTTATCTCCATAAATATACCAATTACATCGAGATCTCTGCAACTACATGAGCTCCTCCTGCAATAAGTCTCCAACTCAAACCAAACCTCAGCACGTCTTTTGTTCCAAAAATGACTGTCTTCATCTTTCTCCTGCAATTGCTCTAATTCCCTAAACAATATATCCTTCCTTACATTTATATTTCCGAACTTAACTTTATTCCACCTCTGAAGGTCCTACTTGAGGTTTTGTACATTTCTCCTCCAATCAGCTTTCTTATTCCAAGATTTCTTTACTACTTCTGAAAAGCCATCATCCGTAACCCAGGGTGCAAAGAATTTAAACTGCTTCTCCTTTCTCGTCCTTAGCCTCCTCTGGTTTAAACTTAATAGCAATAGGCAATGATCTGACTTGAGGCGTGGTAAGTGCAACACGGAAGCCGAGGTAAATTTTTCTCGTCACTTGGCATTTGCAAGACATCGATCAATCCGACTCCCTGAAGATCCACGTAACTATGTAAACTGGGGTCCCTGAAACTCTAACTCATCCAACCCCTTTTCTTTGTACCACTGTAAAAATTCCCTATCAGCCCTTGCATGATTACAAGGTCCCGTCTTTCTGTCCTCACGCTTCAACGTTGCATTAAAATCACCCCTTACACACCACCTGTCAACTCCCATGTCTTCTATAAGACGAAGCTATTGCCATAACTCCCTCCTGTGAATAGGATTCGGATGACCATAGACTATTGATAAGTCCCAAGCATCCTCCTTACCTCTATTAAATGTTCCATGGATAACTTGTGTATGCTTTATTGTAACTGAGAAATCCACCTCATTGTCCCAAAAGCACCATATCCCTCCACTAAACCCTACAACATCCACTACCTCAACATTCTTAAACCCCCACCTTCTAGCTAATAACCATGCTTTCTCACTCTTTTTTGTCTGGTTTCTAGTAAAGCCAAAAACTGGAAACATTATTTCTTATGAACCTCCTTTATTAGACTCAGAAAAGGCCTACCTCCCACGCCTCTAGCATTCCAAATGAATATTTTAAAATCCATAATACTTATTTAATAAAGAGACAATCAGCACCTACCTAGAATCAACATCTTCAACCTCCTCCATACTCACGTCCCTCTCTTGTAATTAAGTCAGCTCCAGAGGTGTGTCGTAACCTCTTGATTTGGTTCGACTGCATGCTCCTGGGTCATAAGGGTTATCGTCTTTTTTGCTCTCTCCCCACGTTCCCTCATGTCTAACAAGCACTTTTTGTCTCTGAGAATTACGTTCCTCCAACACTCCCCGTAATGCCTCCTGTAGCTCACTAACGCTCATTAATCTCTATTTCAGACGAAGAAAAACAAGGGAGAACAAAGCTCTAATGTTCATGAAGAAAATTCATTACCTATTTCTTCCACACTTGACTCAACAACTACTATCATATCATCATTTTTAATCCAAAGCATTTCTTCATTGTTTTCCAAAAATACTAAAAAGATTAGAAATATCTCTATTCTAATACATTTTAGTTTAGAGAAAACCAATTTCAAGACTCCCTTTTTAACCATGTTTTTAACACTTAGTCTAACTTAGAAAATTCAAAATAAAACGCTTCTTGATAAGAGAATGATCCCGACGAATTGTTTGTACTATATTATATTTTAATTTATAGTAAATATTTTGCATTTGACCTTGAAGTGACTAAAGTTGTATCAAATCAATATATTTTGGCCTACATATTATATATAAAAGATATCCTTAATTTGCATATCCACCTATAAAGACAACTGAAAAACTTATCATTCGTCCTTTATTATTGTTTTTTTTGGCAGAAATAAAATGTATCATTGAAAGCTCATAATATTGTGACATATTTTACGCTTATTTTAAATTTCCCCGCAACTAGGACAAAGGACTTGCTTCTAATTTTTAAGTTGAATTACTTTGAAATTATAAGGAAGAGACTTAATTATCAAGATGTTCTAATGATAAATGAAATGTTATCATTTCTTACTATAAAAGATTAAAATTTGTCATTGCATACTTATCAGATATCATTAAAACTTTTTGATAATTAAGTATCTTCCTTTAAGACCTCATAATAATTTGTTCAATTTTTAACTAGGCTAAAATAAATAAAATCTCCCTAAGTTAATTAGGTTAGTTATATATAAACTATCTTAACTTTCAAAAGTTTAAATTAAGGACCATAATATTTTATATTTTTACTATCATAAACTCCCTTATCATTAAAATTATTGTTTAAGTTGCCGGGTTTTTTCTATACCAATATTTTTATATTTTTTTATTATACATCATATCATTTAAAAAAGTAACACTTGAAATTTCACATGCAATTTTAAATACTTAAAAAATAAAAATTTTTCAAAATTATTTATTTGAAATATTTAATATCATTTATAATATTTATTTTATTACATCCTTTTTACCCTTGACATTACATGTCAAATGCTAAATGTTATTTTTTTAAAATAACATTATAAAAAGTATAAAATTTTGACTTAGAAAAAACTGTTCACTTTAGAGGTAATATTAACGGGAGGGAGTTGATGGTCAATACATGAAGCATTAGAGTTTTAATATAAACTTTTAAAAATTAGAAAGGTGATATGCAACTAATTAAAAGTTCAAAGGGTTTTATGCATTTTAGCCTTTTAAATATTAACTAGGCTAAAATATATGTTTGGTTATCTAAACTTATATCAATTTCAATTTAGTCATTTAAATTTATAAAGTCTCATAATGATAACATTGTTAACCTTATTAACTGGAAATATTATCTAAGTCCTCAAGCATTAAGCGAATTTAACGGTGGTTTTATAATTAAAGACTGACAGAGCAAGTTTGAAGTTTATTTTATAAAGCATATTTTCAATACTTTAATATTAACATCGTTAATCTTATTATAGTGAAATTTTTTTCAATTCTGATAAAACATATTTAAAGTTTAATTTTTTAGTATAATATTTTTTATATTTTAAAAAATGAGTTGTTGATGTTGAAAGTTTAATTATACATGGCCATTTTTATTTAAAATATTTTAATTTACAAATTATTAATTAAATATTAATATGTCATCGTTTAATTGTAAAGTCACTATGTTTTGTCAATTAGACTAAAGGCGTTAACTTTAATATTTAGAGGACTAAACTGAAATTTGATATAAATTTATTTGACTAAATATATACTTTATCCTATTAGATATTAAATAATAACAGGAAAATCATTTTATACTTTTTCTTAATTTCTAAAAGAGAGAAATTTTTTTTCTTTTTTGGGTGGCATAAAAAGAAAAAAATTTAATAAAGAGTAAAAAGACATAAATACCAAATTAAAAATTGTCAAAATATAGCTACATGAGAAATGGTTTCAAAATGGTTTTTTTTTTTTTGTGTTTTTTTGCTACGTATGGTATCTACTGAAGCGAGCTCAATGACTAATCCCTCGAGTAATGTCAGGTTCAAGATGAGAACGTCACTCTCAAATAAATTTTCTTCATACATACCACTAAGTCAAAATAATTGTTTTAATAATAAATAAGAGTATAAAAGCCACGTCTGGCCTAGTTGGGTTCAGACAAGGCCTTACCAAAAAGGATCTCATGAAATTTTTGGGCCCAGCTGTTTTCTTTTAAGTTTTGTTTCTTCTATTTGCATACCCACATTTTATATCAACTTAAAAAGTTTGTTGGGCCATCTATCTTGTATCTTAAACTTGTTCTAGTGGATACCCTGTATAGTAAAAAAAAAAAGTTTTTACTTTTAAGACTTAGAGCATAGAAAATTTTCGTGTTTCTCAACAAATAGACTTTGTGAGAATCAAATTTGAATTATCCTCCTTACATGAATAGGGAAATAATTAAAAAAGTTAGATATTTTTCTGTGATATATGATAACTTAGAAACTTTTTCTAAAGATTGCCTTTATTTTTCTAAGATTCAAATCCCCATTTTTTTTCTTTAAACAACATTTAATTTTTATTAAAATATATAAAAGAGATAAAGAGGAATTGTATTCCTACCATTTTCTTCTTTTAGGAAAGGTGATGAATAAAGCTTATCTAACAAAACAAATTAAAAAAAAAAGTATTGCATAGAGGGAAAATATCTTGTTCGAATAAAAAATAATAATTTTTTTTATAATAGAATAAAATATTATATTTACTTGCTAAAATTTCAATACAATATAAAAATAAAAAATAAAATTATAAAAAACTATTTTTTAAATAAACTTTGTACACTCTATTTTATTTCGGCTATGGGCTTTATTTTGACTATGGGCCTATGCATGCAAAAAGAATATTACATAGGAAGAAATATTACTATATAAAGTCACCATTTTTCATTTACAGTCATCAACCCTTATTGTGGCAAAAGAAAATCTCTCATTCTTAAAATTTGAAGAATTAATAATTATTCATTAATGAAAATAAATTCTTGCAATTTTATATTATGATTCATGAGGCATATGCTTGGTTGCTCACATGAAGTATATTTTGTGCAAACAAACCATTCAGTATCTAATATTGTTAATTATTTTAAATTTGAGCCTCGAGTTAACTCCTAATTGAGAGAAATTAACTATACTAACACATATATTTTTACCAAGACTCAAACTCAAAATCTTGGTTTAAGGATTGTGACATCGTTTACCTGCTGTAATACTAATGAAAATAGATCCCACAGACCCACATCTATTTTGAATATGTGGATTTGAAAGTTAAACACAAACTTGATGATCCACATAAATCTTTAAACATGAAAGAATAATGACCCGAAACATTGGAGAAAAATAAAAAAGTTGGTGATGCTTTAATGATTATGTTAGCTATAGAAAGAACTCTAGAAATAATCCACCCTCAAATGTGGAAGTTGCAGAACTTAAAAAATCTCATTCATGAAAAGTCTAATTACAAATTATGTGTTCATTGTATTTCAAGAGCTTGACAAAAAGTCTCATGAAGAGATTCAAAATAATCAATGCTGAGTGCTGATCTAGCCAGGAAAACAACAAAGATTTGATGCTATATGAAAAAATTGTAAGTTAAAAATTCAAATCTAACAACTTAAGTGTTGTTTTCATTCAAATACGACTAGCCAATTTTCGTCAACATGTTAAGCGTAAAATATCATTATATATCTACATCCAAATGAATATTCCAATATCTAGTAATGGGTTCGAGGTATCTATTGTGCCGCTCTCTGATACCTTTTATAATGCTCTAACCTCCAAAATGTTTTCCCCCTTATTCTCTTGATCATTAAATTATTATAAAATAAGTGACATTTTAATATCTTATATGTGTATAGTTTTAAAGAAAAATATATAAAATTGTGCGGTTTATAATTTTAGCTTTTAAAAAAATCATAAAAAATTTAAAACTGTAACATTTTATATTCATAAAATATTAAAATATTACTCATTTTATTTTATGGGGAATCAAACTATCAAAAAGAAAAATGCAAAACATTTGAGAAGTTGGGTATTAGAAAGACGTATTAGAGGGAGGCGTATTAGATGGGTCAATGCAAACCCCAAGTCTAAACCCCTTTAATTTGAAGTTTTCAAACCCAATAGGTTTTGCAGCTCCATGGCCAGTCCAAATAATAATATTAATGACCCCCTCAACATTATCTTTTTTTTCCAGAGACCCCCTCAACATTATCATTCGAATTTGTTAAACCAACTGCCATTTCTCTGTTACCATGTATTAATATAAAACTACACCCTTTGGCCTTGGACATCACAAAAACTAATAAATTTTTCTTCACTCTCAACACAGAAGTACAAACCAAAACACATGAACTGGTCTAATTTCTGCAACAAAGCAGCAGCAGCAACAACAACAACAACAAGAACTTGCACATCTATAACGTTACAAATACACACTAATTAATTACACACACAAAACAAAAACAACAATACATAGAGAGAATCTATTCTAATGCAGCCTTAAGGATTTCGACAAGTTTAAGGTGCGCAGTTAGCTGAGGGAAATGTCCGACATTTTCAATGATCTCCAAATCACACTTGCCTTTGATTTTCTTGGCTAAGTAGAGAGCAACACTGCGTGGGACGGCCATATCGTAAGAGGGCTGCACTATGGTGCATGGGATCGCTACCTTCTCAAGCCATTCTCTGTTATCAGTCAGAAACACTGTCTTGGCCAGTGGTAGTGCCGCTTCACCTCCCATTCTCAGCAAGCTCTTCTGGAACTTGTCCCTCGAAATGGCGTCGTTCGGATCTATCGCCACCGACGAGAACCCGTAAACCCATTCCTCGTAGTTGGTCTCTATGGATGACAGTAACTGCTTAATGTCTTTCTCCGTAAACCCACCTTCATACCCCTCTGTGTTTAAATACCTATATATGTATTTAAAAAAAAATCAACACACACACACACACAAATAATAAATCTGTGAGAATGTGATATTGAGGGGTTATATATATGAAATATGGTGAATTTTCTGTTAGAGCTATGAAGGGGAAAAAAGAAGGTTGTCTGTAACTATCATGACATATTGATATTTCATGCATGTATAATTTATATGAATGAAGCAGTCTCTATACTATAATTAAAGATACTATAATTAAGGGGATTCGGATAAAGAATTTGAAGGTCTGGAAAATTTTTATGAGTTGAATTTTTTTTAAAAAAAATTTGAAGAAATAAGATCATAAAATTTTAGTAAAGATAAGATGTAAGATAAAGGATTAATAAAAATTAATTGAAAAATTTTAACTCCACTTCTTTAATTTTTTAAAATCCACCTCAAAATTCTTTTTCTTTCCTCCCCTCATACCAAAGGTTTTTTTTTTCTCCTTATGAGCTATGATTAAGAATTTGTATTAATTACTGTCAAACACTTTGATTATATCATATATTTATATTTATATATATGACACTTTCACAAGCATAGGAGTTTAATAATTAAGTTATTAAACAACACTAGTGGAGCTTTTGTATATATATGAAATATGTAGGGTATTGGTCGGCAAATTAAACTAAATATTGATGGTTCAACGTGAAGAAACACAATTTTTCAAATTAGATTTTCCAAAATAAAATTAAAGTATATATCAAATGTCAGTCGGCAAAGTAGAGAGAGAAAGGGGAAGTGATGTTTTGTTTTCACAATTAAAAATGTTGAACTTGTGTGGCTTCACTCTAATATCCTCATTTTTTTTGTCTGCATGTTCCATGTTTTTTGTGGTTGTAACTAATCCATTACCTCAATAATGAAATTCAATTAAGCTCAAATGAAAAAGACTCGATATTTTTGAAATCCCACATATATACCTTGAACCTAAATTGATAATATTGGACAACAAAAAGCTTCTTAAAATTTTATTAAAATTGAAAACTATACAAGACCTTGAAGTTTCTAAAAGTCTATCCGAGACCACATGTATTGATTGGCCATATATATATATATATAGAGAGAGAGAGAGAGAGAGAAGTATCAATCTCATCTAATAATATAGAATTTATTACTCTACAGTCAAAAATTGTTGGCCTGGAGTGGATTAGGTGCGTTTCCACTTAATCTCTTTTCCTCTATTAAAATTTAAACTTATTGATTCCTTGATAAGTACAGTTCCTATTTAGAATTTTCTAGGAGATAATAATACTATTCTTCTAATTAAATCAGAGCAAAAAAAAATAGAATTATTAATTAGTACTATTATATTTCTACAGTTTTAAACTGTTAGTTGTACTGGGAAGAGACGAAGGAAAGCACATGGAGAACATGGATTTGATGCTAGCTGAAAGGGAATTAGTTATCCAAATATACAGTGATAATGGATTGGAAGCTAAAATTCTATCTTTGTTTGCCATACAGGCAACAAAAAGAAATATTCTTTAAAATCTCTTATTAATTCTTCATAATCTCTAAACTTTTCATTTAGCTTCTATCATTAAACTTCTTCAAGTTCTTTTATTCACATGATTTTTTACAATATTTTAATACTAATATATAAAAATAAATATTCCTGCATCAATATATTAAAATAAATAATAAGTGAAATAAAGTCACATATATATACTGTACTAAGTTTGAGTGAGTTGACAAGGACTTTACAGGGATTAGATTAAATTAATAATTAATAGTTCTCAAAAAAATTGAACATAATAAAAAGTTATAAGAACTAAAATGAAGAATAGAACCCAACTAAAGGGGGACGTAGGCAATAAATAAATAAATAATGGAGGAAATAATTTACAAAAAATGGAGCCAATATTGAGGGGTTGGAAAAATATATGATGTCATGGTAAATGCACAAACAAAAGAAACAAGCCATATACATATACATACATACATATGTTCAAGAAAAAAGCCATATACACACACACATATAGAGAGAGTATGCAAATAGAATAAGTTGAAGCCATATATAACGATTAGAGTATTTAAAAATATCATTTCAACTGTGATTTATAGTATATAAGGTAAGTATGTGAGAAAAATTTTATTTTAATTTATGTGAATAAACATTTTTAGAGGTTTTAATGGAAATTTTTTTTACAAGTCATAAAATCACTTTTGAAAACAGACAGTGAAAGTAAGAAGATACCTTGGGGAACCACAAATGAGGATGAGCTTCTTGAAGAGGTGAGGCTGTTTAACGGAGGCAATGCAACCAATCATGGCGGACATGGAGTGGCCAGCGAAAGTGACGGCTTTGAGGCCCATCTCCTCCAAGAGAGCGATCAAATCATCAGCAAAAGCCTGAAAGGAAGCATACTTTTCAGGGCTATAAGCGGTTGGATCGTTGACGGCGCCGGAGAAGGGCCAATCGAAAAGAACAAGACGATAGTGAGGAGTTAAGAGAGGAACAATTTTTTCCCAGATAGACTGGTCAGTGCCAAAGCCATGAGCCAGAACTAAGGTCTCCGATGAAGAGCCTATGGTTGTGACGTTCAAAGCCCTAGAAAAGCCCTTTTCTGGTGTCATCATGGTTGATTTACGAAGCAGCTGGAAAGAGAACGAAGAGGAAGAGAGTCGGAACTCTGAAGCAGAAGAAGTAACTGCAGAGATAGAGAGAGAAAGAGGTTGAGACAAAGCTAGCTACTTCTACCACAATGTGTGGCTTTGGTTCTCGTTGGCCACCTCTATTTATAGTCCCACAATCACATATATACAACACTCCCCTCCCCCCCTCACCCTCTCTCTCTCACACATACACTCACACGGTACATGAATCTTTTAAAATTTGGCTGAATTATGCAAAGCTCCTCAAAATTTTAGGTTAGTTAACCCCTAATATTTTAAAGTTTCAACTTAACCACTAAATTTTTCATTGTTTAACTATTAACCTTCTGTCGTCAAGTGATCGTTATGTTTTTAATAGAAATTGTCACGTCAGATTATAAGATGACATGTGTCATCCTACGTGGCATCCTGTATAAATTACTAATCTCATAAAACTTCTTTGAACTTTAAACAGTTACAGATAACCCTTTTGAACTTTGATCAGTTACAAATAACCCCTTGACATTTCAAAATTTTAATTTAACTTCCTTAAAATTTTGATTTATAATAAATAAACCTCATGTTGTTACTTTAATCATTTTAATAAATTTATTAATTTTTTTACTATCATTTTTCAATTAAAATAGTTTTGAGAAAATGGTTAAAAAATACCTTTTAAGCAAATTAATTGTTAAATGGTACCAATGTGCAAGCAAGCATCCATCATGTGCAATCAGCATCTACATGTGCAAAAAGCATCCCAGCGAAAGTGCAAACATCATCCATTGTGTGCAAAATATCATCTTTCTTGTGCAACATATCATCCGCCCGTGTGCAACATACCACCCACCGTGTGCAATGGTAGCAATGAGTAATTAATTTGCTTGCAAGGTTTTTTTTAGCAATTCTCCCAATAGTTTTCTTGTATGGAAAAAATAGAAGAATAATATTTAAAAAATATAAAAATAAAAATACCATCATTTGTATAACATTTACTTATTTTCTTTGGTTAATTGAGTATTGATAGTATAAAGTTGTCATCATTTGTATTAAATATATTCTTAAAATGATTAAACATTGATAGATATTACATTTTTGTTACTTGATAGCTCTTGCAATCATTATTTTTTTATTAGTAATGCTTATTTTTAAATTAGATGTTCAAGGTTTATTTTATATTTTTTAAATTTTATTCTTCTAGTTGTTGCCTTACAAAAGAACTATTTTAATTAAAAAATGATAGTAAAAATTTTAATAAATTTATTAAAATGATAGAAAATAACGGCACGTGAATTAATATTATAAATCAAAATTTTAAGAGAACTAAATTTAAATTTTGAAACGTACGTCAGGAGATTATTTGTAACTGATCAAAGTTTAGGGGATTCTCTGCAACTATTCAAAGTTCGAGGGGTTTTATAAAATTAGTAATTTACACAAGATGTCACGTAGTATAACACATGTCATCTCATAATATGAGTATCATTTTCCATTAAAAACATATTGGTCACTTAACGGTAATAGGTTAATATAGTTAAAAGATGAAAAGTCAGGGGTTAAATTTAAATTTTGAAATATCAGAATTGACCCAAAGTTCAAGGGGTTTTAGATAATTTAGCCTTAAAATTTTTATATTATAATTTTTTAGAATTTTAGAAAGTACAATCATGGTATTAAAAGTTAAAACTCAATCCTACCATTGGCAGTCCGATCAAGAGTTTTGGATGGGTTGATCGACTTGGTTAGAGTTTACCTTTTTTTCTCTCACTATGATAGAATCGCCAATATATGATGATTATATCGGTTATAAATTACAATTCCAAATCATCATATATATGAGCGTTATATATACTTAGTGTAAGATATATAACGGTTCCGAACCATAATATATTGAGGGCATATATAATGGTTATTTATTAATAACCATAATGTATTGGCTTTAGTTTTTTTATTATATATAGTTATTTTTTATTATTTGTTTTTATTTAGTTTTATTGTTAATATTTATTATATAAAACATAATATAATCATCGATGATAATAAGATAATAATATTAAATAAAAAATTTTATTTATAGTATTCAAAATTCAATACATTATAAAAAAATCAATACATTATAAAAAAATCAATACATTATAGATAAATATCATACAATTTAAAAGAAATTAATCACTTAAACACTTTAGAATATTATCTTATATTTTTTTGAATTCTAAAAAAAGTTATTAAAAACATTCTACAATAATCTTTAATACCTTTATAGCTCGTTTATAAAAATCAATACATTATAAAAAAAATAAGATAATAATATTAAATAAAAAATTTTATTTATAGTATTCAAAATTCAATACATTATAAAAAAATCAATACATTATAGATAAATATCATACAATTTAAAGAAATTAATCACTTAAACACTTTAGAATATTATGTTATATTTTTTTGAATTCTAAAAAAAGTTATTAAAAACATTCTACAATAATCTCAAATACCTTTATAGCCCGTTTGGTTTGATTACATGAGAGATGATTACATATAATCCTGATGTAATAACATGATTATAGCATTTAGTTAGGCTTATGAAATATAAAGAGGATTATATTTTGTAATCTGATTACATCATTTGATCAGGATTACACTGCTAGGACTGATGAATGAAGATACAGACATCCTATAATCCTATAAAAATGACACTACTGTCATTATAATTTCTTAAATTGACCAAAGTATTCATCCATAAATACGGTTAAATATTAAATAATTTTAATTACCACCATTAAATATTTAAAAAAATAATTAATAATATAGAAATTTAAGAAATATTCCTCATTCAAAAATTTAAAAAATTATATTCCACAGTTAAAAAATATTAAAATATCTCATTAAATAATATTCTTATCATTAAATATTTAAAAATTAATATGAATCCAATCTATACAATGCATAATATTTTCACCATACAATATTAAAAAATTACTATAAACCCAGCGTGTACACTACACGGAATGAAAAAAAGTTATCAAGAACTCAATGTGTACATTATTATATGTGTAAAAAGGGGTAATTTTGTCCCTTACTATATTATTCTCATATTCGATATAATCCAACCAAACGTTTTTGTGCATATGCATCATCTTTCTCTAATGATGAACCAAATGAATTCTATAATCATCATTACATTACATTCTATTCCATCGTATTACGTTCCATTATATTATTTTCAATTCCGTGAATCAAACGGGCACTTATTGTAGATTGTCAATCACGTATTAGTACTCCGAAGTTCCAATAATTATAAAAGAATAATATAAATATGAAAATCAGAACACACATACATATGTATATATACATATATGGACACACACACACACACATATATATCTACACACATATATATAGTAAAAATTGGAAAATATTAAAACTTAAGCAAATCTCAGATATGATTCAACAAACCTGATTTCAACATACTTGCTAAATTTTAGGAACATGAGAGGGTAAACGTTCATGTAGATTGTGATTCAACAAGCTGCTAAAAATTAGAAAAAAAATTATATCGATTTTAGTTTATATAATCTAGTGTAATCAGAATTATCTTCACTATAATAAAACAATAATAAAATAATTTAGCCTTTTACCTCATTATTATTTCATACTCTCTATTATTTTCCGATATCTTTTTCTCTATTTTTATCTTCAAACCAATGGCCATCATGAGAAATTATGCTTCTTGGCTGGGATTCTTCTTCCTAAATAATATGGCACCTTGAACCTCAATTAGCGACCTCTCGTTATATAAAAAAATAAAATGAAATTTAAAAAATGAAAGCTTACCTAAAGAAGAATCATGAGAGGAATGTGCTGCAAAGTGAATATCCATGTTAGTTGTAGAGGATAGAACCCACAGAAACAAAGTAAAACCCATGGAAAGACAAGTATGAGACCCACTAAGAAGTTCAAAAATGCTTAAGAAGGAGTTTGAAGAGTTGTGTCAAATAAATTTTTTTTAGAATCCCGCCTTCTTATATTTGATATTTTTTAGAATCTAGCCTTTTTAAATAAAAAAAATACTTAACAGTTCTCAATAAAAAACCGTAATATATTATCCATAATATTAATTAATCTATCAATGAATAATATATTAATAAAATATTAGATTACTTAACGGTCCTTTATAAAGAATTGTAACATATTTCAAATAATTATTTATATTACAAGATACTTAATGGTTCTAATTTATAAAAAAATTGTAACATATTATCAAATAATTTTTTTCCAGAATCCTACCATTTTATATTAAATAATAATTAACATTTTTTTTATGAAGAACCGTAATGTATTGTCCTATGCTACATATCTCAATTTAATTTAATATAGCTAATTGTGATCTTTATTCTTATATGCCTCCTTATATTTGACATTTTTCATAATCTCATTTTCTTATATATAACGGTTATCATTTTTAACCGTTAAATAATCTTAAAAAATATATAATGATTTTTTGTGAAGAATTGTCAAGTATTGTGAAATAATTTTTTTTTAGAATCTTGTCTTATATGGGACAGTTTTCACTGACAACGGTTAAGTATTATTAAAGAATACATAACTTTACTTTATGAAGAACTATCAAGTATTGTCGGAAAAAAAAAATTCATAATCCCACCTTTCCCACCTCCTTAAGATATTAAGAGATATTATATATTAGGCTAATATCTTAACATATTATATTTCTCTTAAAAGTATAAATATAAAATATTATTAGATATAATTATATAATTATATCTTAATATATTGTATTTATCTTAGAAGTATATCAGAGATATATTAATATAAAATAATATCTCATATTTATAATCATACTTTATGGTTTATTATTATAACCGTTATGTATGTATTTTTACTAAAATAACATTAGAAGATAAATCGTTTGTAAGTGTTACATGATGATTATTTCATAAGAACCATCATATTTGTTTTTTTTTTACCTAGATCATATTTTTTATTAAATAAATGAGCTTTAGTAATTTTATTTTGTTGGATGAAAAACATTACATTTTATCACCACATAAACGTTGCCCCAGCAGGCAAAACAAGGGCAATTAATGTAGGCTAAAGACGTACGCGAAATGTTTTCTCTTACCTTCTCTTTTTTTGTTTTAACCAACTAGGGCAATCTGGTAATTATGGTCAATTTAAACTTATATAGAGTAAAGTCCCTAGGAATTCCTAACAATTATTTGTGTATTTCGTGGGACTTTCTTGTGATTTAAATCTTTATGTGCGACCTCAGTGTAATTTTCAATCCCCCTTTACTAATGACATATACCAATGTTTGTGCGGATAATAAATAAATATATTGGAGACATTTTATTATTGGCACATATATAGATTAATATGAACTATATATAACCTTTTTTTGTTTTTTTTTTTGGGGATGTAAAACAACGAAGTATTATTACTTTTTTTTTTTGGCCATAGACGGAAGTATATATTATTACTTACTGGTTAGTAGTTACTGCTACTTTTTATTTGTTAAAACTCATACGCAAGCACACTTTTGAATTTTGATTACAGAGACTTGAGAGTTTACAATTCCTTTTGTTTTTTAGTTTCCACGGCTGTTGACACGTGCTTAATGGTTCACCAAAGTCGCATTAAGAGTCATAGTCATTAAATTTTCCAAATTAGTTGTTAGCCCCTAATTAAAACAATTCATTATTATATATTTTTGGGAAAATAGCTCAAAAATACCTTATAAGGAAATTATTTGCTGATTGGTACCACGAGTGCAAACAAGCACCCCTTATGTGCAAGCATCATCCACATGTGCAAAATTCATCCCTGCGAATGTGCAAACGTCATCCCTCGTGTGCAAAATATCATCCACCCGTGTGCAACTTATCACCCACCATGTGCAATGGTAACAATTAGCAATTAATTTGCTTGCAAGGTAGTTTTTAGCAATTCTCCCTATATTTTTTTCTTTGCTCTTGAGCAACATAGCTATTCGTTGATTTCATGAATCTTTCTGATGATGCTCTTAAGTTAAATTAATTTTCCTTCTGAAACACGCTTTATATGTTTATACAATATTCATAGATGCATATAATATGTGTGTGTCCCCCTTCTTTTTACCCCATTATTTATTTAATCATATCATGTCATTTATGATTATACATATCCTAAAGTGATGCGAATAGTCTATAAGCCTCACTTTCTTTGTTCATGCGAGTTCGATCCTTGCCTCACTTTTTTTTTTAAAAAAAGAATAAGAATGAAAGTATATGTGTTAAATTTAACTTACTAGATAACAGTAAACTTTTTTAATTTGTTAATCTAAAAGTAAAAAAGTGTTAATTAACTGTTATAACATACAAGATGGTGATTATAAATAATTATATAACAAATGTATAGATAAATCATTCTTCTAATCATTCATTTTCTTACATCAATCTTACACACAAGCGCATAACAACAATAACAAGTAGCCTTATCTTATTAGATGGGGAAAAACATACATATGTACATACATATGCGTGCATGTATGTATATATTGAGAATTAATTTTGATGAACATATTTCTTTTTTTTTAAAAAAAAGAAAAAATCCACTGAAAACTTAATTTGGATGTCGTGAAGGAGCCAATCTCGCCATGATAAGGGGCCACCAACTCTTAATCAGTGTTTGGTATCACATGTAAGAAATAAAATTCTTCTTTACATCTCTATGTACGTATCCATAACTCCAGATGCAATATAAAGTCAATACGAACCTACTACCTATGCTATTCACTACTATAGTGTGTGCGTCTCACTTTTTTTTTTTTTTTTTGCAAATTTAAAAGCACCACCGCACAATAATCTAGTATAAATAAAATTAATTGTGATTGATATAAGATATTCAATATATACCTCTTACGTAATTCATTAAATTTGAGTATTGTGAATAAAATATTAATCGCATCAGGAGAAGTTTTCTTAACTGAATGACGCAACACCAATCTGAATTAGCCAATAATATCAATTAATATAAGATGATATATCAAATAATTCATAAGGTGGCAACAGCAACTAAATGAGTCAATAGCCTCATAAACTAATAGTTTGGGAAAAAATTTATAAGTAACCAGTTACTATATTGGCCTTGCATGTAAAGAGAGAGAGAGAGAAGAAGAGAACAATTAAACGACAAAAAAGTCTTTTTGAGGAAATGATGAATGATATGTTGGGATGATGGTTGGATCAATATTTACCAAGTTTCGTAAAAGTTGAGGTGTGAATGAATTAAGATTGTGGGCGAAAGGCGATGGATGTCCCCATTATGGTAGGCTAGCCACTAATAATGCATCCTTAGAAGATTGTGTTCATTGAGCTTTTTGCAATGATTCTTGAGTTTGAGAATTCTTTTTTGACATCATTTCTTCATTTTTTTCACTATTTTTTTTTAAAAGATGCCACTCAAATCCATGACATGGCACATCTTTTATAAAGATTTCTATGGTCGGATGGCGATTTTCTCAGTTTTTTTTTAATATCATATTCATCCTGAGAATTTAGGTGAAAAAATAGATAGTTCAAATTTAATATTTTATAAAATTATTGTTGTAAAAACAAATAATTTAAACTATTGAAATTGATCAACATTATTCATAATTGAATATAGACAAAAGGAAAAATAATTTATAAAATATAATAATAATAATTTTATAAAATATTAAATTTAAACCATTATTTTTTCATTGATCTAAGGGTGAATATGAAATTCTAAGAAGTAAATGAGAAAGAAGAAAAAGGAGAGCATCTCCTTCCTTTTATGATCCTAAATATCAGTCCCTTTACAAAAAAGTTAATATCATTAAATTATTCTTTTTTACAAATGCCCTTATTCGTTGTATTGTACAGAAAAATTATATGAGAAAGAAAAGAGTAATTATTATAGGATATATTGATTTTAATTGGAGAGTAAACTTGAAAGGTAGTAATGTTTTTTCACGATTTTAATTATATAAGCTACTAATTTAAATATGAGTATCGAAGTTCTCAATGAGAAATATATATACTCCATCCGGTCCTTCATATAAGATATATTTGTAGAGTTAATCTTGGTTCCAAATATAAGATATATTTTTTTATAAGCATAAGACGTATTTTTATATTTATCAATCTTTTCTTAATTTATTCTAATTGATGATCTTTCAACAAAAAATCAAGGAGGATAGGAAATGAAGGAATTAAGAAATATAATTAGGGTGTTTTAGAAAATACATGTCATATTAACTAACTTAAGTAATTTTCTTAATATAATCATTAATCAAATTAAATAAATATGTCTTATAAGGAATGGAGTATAACTTTTTTATTCAAAAAACTCAAAAGATTATATTTTTCTAATAATAAAAACTTCATATGTTTTTTAATTAAGAAGTATTAAGTATTAAAATAAGAACATGGTTTGAATTACCCACTAGGAGCAAATTAGTGTATAAATATGAAGTATTAAGTTCCATCCTGCATCTAACGCAATTATTACTAGTATACATTAATTTCTGTGTTTCTACTTAAATATAAGTCGTGTTCCATGTGAATTGGACCCAAAAAGACAGTTGTGTTCCATGTGGGTATAGTAGAGCAATTAAAATGGATGGAATGAGATGAGATAGATCACAAAAACAAAAAGAGGAAGCAAATTTTCAGAATTTTTATGTTAAGTGTTTATAGAGATTGAAAAACATAGCTAATGTAAGATTTTCTTAAATTTCTGGGGTCAAAGTCGATAATATCACTAATGCTACTGATCCCTTTTTATAAAGGAAATTTTTTGGGTTCTGTTGGTTCTATTATAAGAGAATTTCGTGGAGGAGCATTTATTAAAACTTTTTATACCTCATTAAAAAGAAATATTTATGAATGAGATTAATTGTTAAAAGTCACCCTCCAAATATTAAATTAAAGGTATTTCTGAAAAGAAATTTTTATTTTTAACATTTTTTATTTTCTTGATAATAGCAATCCGTCTCTTATGAAAAAAAAAATTAGGAGGATGAGTGTCTCAGTGCTTGTTTGTTATCACTTATTTGAATCGGGCTTATTATATAAGCCCGATTCACGTAAATCGAGATAAATCTCCTCCACATATTTATCTCGTAGACCGTGAAAGCACCTTATAGACCGTAAAAGCTACCTCGTAGACCGTAAAAGTTATTTCATATTCCGTGAATTATAATTTATAAACACTTATAAAATTTTCAACCGCTATTCCAAACAAACTCTCAATTTCAAAATTATTCGTTTTGGGCTTAGGGGCTTTAGAGATGGATTGTGACATCCAAGATCGATTGAGAAGAAGAATAAAAGATATTTTATATAAGTCTCCGTACCTCCCTTTTAATACATTCCAAAACTGAGAGATAATGGATTCCAAAACAAATATTTGAGATTGAACAGATGAGATGTTACATAAAAAGATATAAAATTCATCTTCTCTGCCATTTAATACTCCTTAGTCCTTATCCATAAAAAATAGAAAAGCATATTTGACAAAAAAGAAAGAAAGAAATATAAGGCGTGAGGGGAGGAAATAGTAAGATAATATATTTTTTTTATTAAAAAAAAGGAGTAGGGGGAGAATTGTGGAGAGTTTAGAGACAAAAAGAGAGAAATTGTCGTGTAGTGGGGGCGGCAAAAAGGTGGGGCCACATGAATAAGTCCAAGCCCAACCTTTTTCCCCTATTTAAAGCTGTCATGTCCCACCATCCCAACCACTACACCTGCCCCCTCCCACTCTTTAATTTTATGGGAAAATTACACTCCAGTCCCAAATAAAAAAATTTAAAAAATAATTTTTTAAAATTTTAATGTTAAAAAAAATGATTTTAAGAACTTATTAATAGAATATGGGATTTATGATTGGCTCTTAGAATTATCATTATAACTATTTTTTTATTTTGAAATTTTAAAAAATTATTTTTTTATTTTATCTCTTATTTAAAAACTGACTATAATTTTTTATTATTATTTTATATAATATTTTAATTTAATTTTAGCCACCTCTCTCTTTCAATAAATTTTTATTACAAGTGTTGCTTCTTAATTTTCCCCAGCTATCGGGCAACAAAAGGAACTCCCCCTTCAGTCCCAATTCCCCTTCCATAAATAAATAAATAATTAATTAATTAATTATGTGGACTCTGACGTATCATATGAGAGTAGAAAAATCGATTGGTGTCATCTGCCTCATAAAGTGGCCGCACCCACGCCTGAATAACAACTTGATCACGGAGTTTTTATAAGTAAATTTTTTGTTGTGGATCTTTAATATGAAAAATTTCCTTTTTTCTTCTTCTAAATTTAAATTTTTTTTATAAAATATATATCTTTATATTAATTATCCTCCTCACAACTAATTTTTTTTCATTTAATCATTTATTACATATTCTCTCTTATATTTTCTATTCATTCTCATATATTTTTTTATTCATTATCTTTCCTATACACTTTTCATAAATAGAGACATATTTAGAGTTTGTTTGGAATAGCAGTTGGAAATTTCATAAGTGCTTATGAATTGTAATTCACGGAATACGAAGTAACTTTTACGGTCTACGAGGTAGCTTTTACGGTCTACGGGGTGCTTTTACGGTTTACGAGGTGCTTTCACGGTCTACGAGATAAATATGTGGAGAAGATTTGTCTCGATTTACGTGAATTGGGCTTATATAGTAAGCTCGATTGGTAAAAGTGATAACAAATAAGCACTAAAAAAAATATGACATTTTTTACATATTTATTATTTTAAATTAATCTTAACCGTTAATTCGTTTTAAGCAATTATAAAAAAAATTACTTATAAAAATGATAAGAGAAAGAAAAAATCTTCTTTAATGGTTATTTTTTGTTTTTTAATTAGTATCAAAATATGAGAATCTCAAAATCTCACCTTATAATTTTATAGGAATGGGTAAAGTATAGTTTTGGTCTTTTATATTTATATGAGTTTTTATTTTATTCCTTTAAGTATATAAAGTACACTTTTAGTTCTTAAAATTTAATATTGTTAATGATATTAATGGAAAATGCTAACCAAGTAAAATTAAGTGGTGAGAGTATAATGCTGACAAAGTAAGCTAGACTTGCAACACAATACCTTATTTAATTTTAATCTCACATGGCATTTACTTAATTTATTTTATTTTTTAAATAAAAATCTAATTCAAATAAATTAGTTTAACTAATTTCTCTCTCCTTTCTTCATTGTGGAACCTGGCCTTATGCCGCAATACCCTTCTTCATCTTTACTTCCAATTCTTCATCTATCATCCAATGAGATTTTCTTGTTCTATCTTTTAATTCACATTTGATTTAAAGCCTAGACATTTGTAGTGTGATTGATGACTGGATGGCTTTATATCTGCGAATGAGGTTGACCACTTTCTTAGATAAATCTCTCTACGCAGGCGTTCCCCTGAGTGTCAGTCGTATTCAATGGCCAAAATTTTAAATTTTTAACTACCTAAACTAAATGTCAAGTGCTCTCATGAATAGCATAATTTTTTATGGGTCTTCTGATGTTAAATTGTATGATTAACATTAGAGCTTCCAGAACTAATATAGTTGCAAATGAGTCTTTCATATGAAGAAAAAGATAGAACAAGAAAATCTCATTGGATGATTAATGACGAATTGTGCAGGCAAAAAAAAAAAAAAAAGATTAATGAGGAATTGAACAATTGAATAAAAAGATGAAGAAGGGTATTGCAGCATAAGGTTAGGGTTCCAAGATGAAAAGAAGATGGAAAAATTGATTAAAATAATTTATTTAAATTATATTTTTATTTAAAAATATAAATTAAGTAAATGCAATGTATGATTAAAATTGAATGAGGTGTTGCATTGTAAGTCTAGCTTGCTTCGTTAGCATTGCACTGCCACTATTTAACTTTGTTTAGTCAGCATTTTCCGTTATTATTATTAATGGTATTAAGATTTAAGGACTAAAAGTGTATTTTATAAACTTAAAGAACTAAAATAAAACCTCATACAAACATAAATAATCAAAAGTATATTTTAGCCTATAGGAATTAAGTGATTGGGAAAATCCCAAAAAATGAATTTAAAAATTAGTAAAGGACATATAGATGTTCTCAATATTCATAATGACACATAAGTGTGAGGACTTTAATTATCATTTTTGAAATCAAAGCGGAATGACAAAAATGACTTCCAGTGAGTTTCAATTTCAATCCCAAATTTGGTAGAATGCAAAGTTGTTAATCTCTTTTTAAGTTTAGGAATTAATCATTTCCACAGTATACATTCTTCTCACTTTCCCCAAGTGTTGAAGGTGATATTGTGAGTCGTGAATTTCAATTCCAAATTTGGTAAAATGGATTGCCAAGTTGTTAATATCTTTTTAAGTTTAGGAATTAATCATTCCCCACAACATACATTATTCTTTTCACTTTTTTCCAACCAGTGTTGAAGGTCATTTTTATCATTCCGCTCTGATTTCAATAGGGATAATTGAGGCCCTCATATTTCTATAGTATTATAAATATAGAGAGTAGCTCTCGATCCTTCACTATTTATATATTCCTTTTCATGGATTTTTGCTTAAGTCATTTTAAGGTACTAATGTGTTATTTTCACTACAAGGAAAAGGGTCTATAAGACCGCTACATATGGACCTTTATAGGCAAAGACGGTTTAAAAAATATGACCGGTGACATTTTTGTAAATATTGATACAACTTAAGACTAGTCAAGCTTTTGTGAGGTCTAAATAATAATTTCTAGACCGGTTGTAATGTAATGTGGTCTCATAATTATTAAATATTATGAAATTTTAAAATTTATATTCTTTTTAGATCAGACGCTTATATATCTGGTTTAAATATTCTTTTAGAATTTTTGTTTCTTTATACCCGGTCTTAAATGTTTCAGAGTTTCTTCAGTTTCCAAGGTAAACTTCACAATTATGCATCTCTTCGAAATCTGAAGCCACTTCAATAAATGTAACCTTCATCCGTCTTGTCTATTTAAACTCATCATTCCTTTCTTTTCTTCAGACCCAGCTTCCTTATCTTCTCTCCTCTCTTGAATATCAATATGGTGAGACACATGAAGACTGCTTCAGTTCGTTCTCCTTTTCCTCCTCCTCCTCTATAGTCTCCACTGCCTCTACTACCTCCTCTGTAACTGTCAGCGAGGTAGCTTCTTGACAACCTCAATACGAGGATAGCTCACATAGAGAGATGCCTTAGAAGACTCTTCACCTTGCTACACATTATAAATAACAAGTTGAACCTAGTGCTCAACATCAATGACGTCGAATACAATCTTTTAGAGGACCCCTCTTCCCTTTCCTCTTCCTCCTCCGGCAATAAGTAGGAAGATTAAGGGTATTTTTTTATGCAAAATATTTTTTTAATCATTGTATCTGCTACGTTTGGGCAACAAAAAAATTATAAAATTAATGAAAAAAATTTTATTTCTAATATTGATCTTGAACTTCTCTTGTATCTTTATTTCGTTGTTGCTTTTGTCTCTGGCTTGATAAGTTAATTTTATGATAGATATAATTTATTAATAAATTCTATTATTTGGGATATTTTTAAATATATAATTTGATTATATTCAAACCGGTTGTAATGGCATAAGGTCTAAATATGTTAATATGAACCGTCATTTAACTCTCCATTGATCTAAATGTCGTTTATTTTTCTAATCTTCAATTTTTATTTAGACCGGATAAGATGTGCATCCGATCTCATAATTATTATTTAGACTATTTTCAAACATGACCGGTCTAAATATGTAACATTTCAACTTTCAATGTATATCATCATGTCTCGTCAGTATCATTTGAAGTTTCTGACCGTCGGTCCCAATTATAAATAGCAAAGTGTCTTTACTTCTGAAGTTCAAATTCAAAAGTTCCTTTATATTTCTCTCTTTTTTCTTTGAGCGGCAACATTTCCAATGGCAAAATAAAAAAGGTAGTGTTCCCCCTCTCCTCCTCCGGCAGCAGCTACCAATAATTCCTCTTCGTAGTTCCCTCTACCTTTGACCTTAGAGGAAATTGATAAGGCCATGTTTTACCTTCAGGGCATCGTTCTAGAGGTCATGGTGAAGTAAGATCGCTTCTCAGAATAACTGGAGGAGTTGGTGGTGGTGTTGAATGACATCGTCGACCGTTTATATTAGAGGCAATTGTCTCCTAGAATGATTATGATCATTTAAAGGCTAGGGTTTCAAGAACCCCTATTGTTATCATATTTTAATGAAATTTTGATTTTGTGCCTGGTCATCATCATATATAATATTTTGATGTAATTTTACTTTCATATGTATGTATACTATCGCCTTTAGGCAATGATCATTAATGAAAAAGTTTCAATCTTTTATGTCTTTTAAATTTCAATCTTTCTATTATTTCCTATTGATGATCATCTTGCCTTATAACAGCATTCAAAACGTTTAAGTTCTTGTTATAGGTTTTGTTTCTAAAATTTGTTTCCTTCTAAAAATTACATGTTAGACCGGTTGATTTAAAAGACGGTCTTGTTATGAATTAAATTTTCTTTTACATATTGAGACTGGACTTTAATAAGAACTGGTCTAGAAAAAGTTACCCTAGTATATATAGGTATATCCTAACTTGCGAGCTTAGTCTTCATCTCTATTAGTCCAGCGAGCATGATCTTCCTCTTTTTATCGCCTCCGGTTGTTGTGTTATCTCTCTCTTCGCTGTTGGGATGGCATGATATTCCTTTTTGTTGGGCTCTTTCTCTTTCTCTTTGTCTTTGTCATTTCGCTCTCGTGTTCGGTAAAAATCATTGCATTTTACAAACCTTCACTAGCCCTATTTTGTTAGTGTTATTTTTTGTTGTCTTTGCTTTCTCACTCCTTTTATTTCATTGTCGAAACACTAATGCTTATGCCTTTTCTTTCATTTAACCTTCATGTTATGTATACATTTCTTGTATCCACCAACCATCACATATATCACAAGGTTTGACCTGCAATTGAAATGGACACAAGGCATACATATATTACACAGAGCCTAGATGAGCTCCCTTTGTCAAAACACTAGTGCTTCTTTTCCTTCTTTGTCAAAACCTTAATTGAAAGTTTGTCTTTGTTTGTCTTGATTTATGAAAAGTGTCCAATATGTGATATATGTGGTGGTGTTAGTAGGCTAGGATTATTTACTTTGCTCCTTGCTCCAAATGCGATGTACTCGTGAACATTTGTAGTACATTACATATGCAGTAATTATGTTATGTACAATACATGCTCACAAGTTGCATTGCATTGCATTTATTGCAATTAATTCTTGCCAACTAACACCACCACATATAACACAAGGTTCAACATGCAATGGGAATGAACACAACAAGTGTATACATAATATAGAGGCTGTGAAAA
The DNA here is from genome assembly GCA_037074505.1 of Albizia julibrissin. NCBI lineage: Eukaryota > Viridiplantae > Streptophyta > Magnoliopsida > Fabales > Fabaceae > Albizia > Albizia julibrissin. The sequence continues at coordinate 46,154,975 of CM073478.1, read as the reverse complement.
GTGACAGGTTAAGTGGGGTTTGTATTTAATTTGCTTATTCAAGATATGTGTTATATATGGTGGTGTGAGTAGGCTAGTATAATTTTCTTCTTGCTTTAAGTTCAATATAGATCATGAATATATGTACGTAATACATTAAATTTGAAGCAAGTAATGATAATTCTAGTCAATCAACACCACCATACATAACACAAACGATAGATGAGTGACAAACAGACCATATATATATGAGTGTAAAGAGTTTATGAATAGGCCAACATTATTTTAATTTACTGCTTGCTCCAATGCAATGTAGTTCGTCAACATATGTAATACATTACATATGCAGTAATTCTATTATATAGTACACATGTTAATGAGTTCCATTTCATTTGCATACATAACACACAAGCGAGATAAGCATCAATCAGACCATATATTCATGAGTAAGTCAAAAACTTTATTTTCATTACAATGGATTTATATTTAATTTGCTTATTACAAATTTATTCCAGTAATATGAAGAGCACCAAAAAGACATGTGAAGAGCTCCAAGGTAAAAATATGAAATTGTCATTATGAGAATCATACAATTTCATTAAACATAAACATATCTTACTGCTTCTCATGATATAACATGACATCGATATCATATAACATGTTACTTACGTTCTATTATATCATTAGAAGTATCAAGTTGATATGTTCATGTTTAAGTAAATTGAATAATAATCATCATCATATTTAGTGTCTGTTTGGATTAGCGGTAGAAGCTGCTTTTCTAATGTGATTATAGTATATGAGGTAAGTTTGTGAGAGGAGTTTCATTTCGACTTGCGTGAACTTGCTTTTTCACTGCTTTCTCAAACTTGCATTTGTTTAATTGAATCTTGTTTTCCATGAGTAATTCAAAAACTTTATTTTCATTACAATGGATTTGTATTTAATTTTCTTATTATAAATTTATTCTTTTTCATTACATAAAGGAGTATGAAGAGCGCCAAAAAGACATGTGAAGAGTGTCAAGCTGAGTGATTTTTTGTAGATAGTTTTTATAGACATGTGAAGAGCATTAAATAATCTGATCTAATATGTAACTGTTATGATGTGTAGATGGTTTATTAAAAAGTGCAAGTGTACACTGTCGTAAATAAATAATATATAAGTAAGTAGAGTATCGTTCCTACTATGACTGATCACTAAGTACCAAATTTGATAATCTTAATACTATTTAGCTGATTGATTAGTTGGTGATTAAGATTACAAAATAAATAAGAATGCAATTGATATGGAAACAAATATGAGAAAAAGACCTAGGGATCATATTTCACTTAGCAAATTCCGGATTCAATCACCTATCTATTCTAGTCCAATTTATTTCACATGATTGATAGTCAAGCTTCCCTAATATAATTACAAGCCTCTTCCAATGTCAAACAATTCTATAATTAATTGCTAATCAAATATATCCCTATATGAATTAAAAAAATTAATCATACATTAAGATCTATGAAACTCATTAAGACTACATAACACATGTGAATATATTCCTATTTCATATGCAAGTTATAGTTTTAATTATAGGATCTACACACATGCATCTCCTTCCGATCTCAACATGCATATTAAAATCATTCATAAGATGACCAATCAATTGAAAGTATTAAGAACAATAATTAAAACTCAATCATGAAGGAAAAATTAGAACTAGATTTAATAAGTTAAGATTCAATCCATCATTAGTAAGCTACGTCATCACCCTAGGAAAATAAAATTTTAACTCATGATGAAATTAAAAACAAAACCAAAATAAATTGAAAACTTCATAAACATTGCAGAAAATTTAATTATTAAATTCTAAAACATAAAGATACAACCACAAGATGCATGAAAATGGAAAAATCTAGCCTTCCATATAGGAGGTAAAACATTCCATGTAGGTGGCAACCTATACCATCCACAAAGGAGGACTACTTAAACCTTCCATAAAGGAGGTATGGAAGAACAATAAAATGCATGAAATTAAACTCTAAGATGATGTTTTTCCTTGTACCTTCCACTCCTCTATTTATAGATGAATGGGGTGTAAAAATTTCCACATGTTAGGTAAGAATCTTGACTCTAAGCCACCAATATTGACTTTGTAACCACATTCCTTCTTGATTGTAGCCAACATTTGACAATTAAAACGTTGGAATCTCATATTATTGTCTTCATGAAAGTTGTATATCTGGATCTTAGCTTGAAAAAACATGTAAGAACTCTTAAAATTTGTAGCTCCGGTTGTGGTCAAATTAGTTGACAAAGGTCAGACTTAGACAAATTCACGTGCTCAACTTCTAAGCGAAATTCAAAACTCTTGAATGAAGAACTGGGTTTTAGCCTCAACATGAAAGTTGTAGGAATTTTCTTAGTTTTCTATCCATATAAAGAACGTCCCAATATAACATTTAGAACTCCAGATATTGCCTGAAAACTGAAACATGGTCAAAATTTAGTATTTTTCAATGATTTCTATTTTATGTCAAATCATTATCTATTTATCAGTTACACCCAAATTTATTAAATTAAGCTCAAATATCATCCAAAAAATCTTCATTTAAGGGAAAATAAATATACAAATATTTTACTTATCAATAACTCCATATAATTGAAAATAGCAGATGAACACATGTATTAGAGGTTGCAAATACACATATGTTAATTTAATCTTATTTGTCATGTCTTTGCTCTTCTCAATTTTTTTGTTTGGATGCCCCCTAATTGAAAGTGCTTAGATCATTATTGAGTATCAGGTGGGAGTGTTGATTGTAAATTTAACCCCAACATGTGGGTGCTATTGATGCCTGGTTCGAATTGCAGGCTATCCTTATAGTTGATTGTGACAACCCTTGGATTTGGTGCTAATTTTACAACCTTAGGCATTTTGACTCTTTTGATACATTAATAATTATATAATAATATAGGGCTTATATTCATAGTTATTATTTATAATTATATTATATCAATTGTATTTTCATTTTTAGGTATGTCTGTAGAATTTTATCAAATAATATAGCTTTTAGATATAATAACATCTAACAGGGCTTTTGTCAGACAAAATAAAACATATATGTTTTTTTTCACTACTACAGAGAGCACTTTTAATGTCTGTTTTTAGCAAAGTTCTGAAACCCAGATCGGTCATTAAACTGGTCAGGGTACTAGGTCAAGGGTCAGTGAGTCAGGTCGGAGTCAAACCAGTGATAAATTGAATACTTTAAGCTTATTAATATGAAATTCCAAAGAAAAATAAAAAAATTTATTTTTTTTAAAAAAATAAAAAAATAGTGGACCTGACTAGTTTACCGGCCAATTGGCTAGTTTCCGGTTCGGTCCAGGTTTAAAAACCTTGGTTTTTAGGTCTTTTTAACGTCTTTTTATAAGGGGACACCTATATGAGCGACTTAGTAAATAATGACAATAATGTCCACTAAAAAAGGGACGTCTAAAGTGGATCTTTATGCATTCTTTTTAGTAAAAGGGATGCCTAAAGTTCAAACTTTAGGCACCTAAGGTTAGTTTAGGCGTCCATTTTTATTTATGAATGTTAAGATGTTTTTTTTAAAAAAATTTATTTATATTTTTCACTACCTAATAATTAAAAACTACAGAAACAGGATCGAAGAATTATTCATAAACCACAATGTCCTTACAAATGGTAAGAAAATATCCAGCACTAGCTAATTAAAGTGTTAACTTCTATTACAAATATTGTGTACAATAACCACCACAAAGTGTCAAAAAGTTGTCTACTACACAACTATACTAACTAATATAAAAATACACTTTACTGATCTATATGTTGAAGATGTCTAGCTAAAAGGTCTCTGATCAAATTAATGTCTTCATATAAGTAGACAGCTTCATCATAAAAAATATGTAAATTAGAAAATAAGCTTAAATAAAATCAATCAAGTGAATGAATTAATTAGCAATTCAATTACAATACCCAAAATATTATCATTTGAGAATGAAAAAGTGATTACCTGTTGAAAATCGCTTATAATTCCACTTTGAATGATGTTATACATATAAAGCATAACATAGTATCCGCATTCAGTGCTCTTTGGTTATCGAAGACACTATAAATCAAAAGCAAATGGTTAAAATCAATAAAAGCATATCTAAAATAATTGTCAATGAAAAAACTTGAATTGAAACCACTTACTTTCATATAAAACCATTTCGGGTCTCTAATAGTTTTACCCTCGCATGACCCGCCAAGGAATATATATGTCTGGGTCACACTATCATTAAAATGAAAATCCACAGAAATTAGAACCATTCATTTAAGTCAAGAATCAATGAAATACAAACAAAATAACTTACGTGTTGAAGACGGATTTTGTTTCTTTGTCTGGCTTTTCACCCAAGGAATCAAACCAATACACGGTGTTGAGGTGAAGACAAATAACACACAGATTCTAATGGTAACTATAACAACATATACAGATTAAAATGAAATTAGATGACAAGGCAATTATTTCTTAAAGCTCTTAAATAAACAAAATTAAAATACATACCCTTAAACAATTGGTGCTAGATAACAATGAAATTTGGTCTCTCCCATTGTGTAGCCCACATAGCTTGTCCTTACTTCCAAAGTATTAGTATCCCTTGTCGTATTTGCAAGGCATATGGATTCATGTAAATCATATCTTTCCAGGTCGATGTATATGTGGTGGAAGGAGCTAAAATATAATTAAAATGATAAATGAATTTTTGAATATATGAAACCAAAAACCCACTACATCAATTGAAGGAAAAAAATGAAAAAAAATTGACCAGATTGCAAGTTTAACCCATCCTACATCTATCTCCTTCAAATGAATGAACTCCCTGAGGTCTTTCCTGTCAATTGTTAAGGGATACGTCAATGTTAGGCCCATAATTTCTGGAGGCATCTACAAGTCGATTTGGCGAATGCCTTTGTGGAGTTGTTGCAGTCGTGCCAAGAAAGGCCATTTTGCTGCATCTTGCTCATCCTATTATTAAAATATAAAAAATAGATTATTAGTAGGATGCCAACAAATCTCAAGTAATAGTAAGGTAGCTCCTACCATTGAAGGTGTTGCCGCTATGCCAGTAAGATTTTGAGGCTAAAGGATGAAAGATCATATCACCTGACTTAGCGTGGCAACCTTTACACCTGGAACAGGGACACTGTACCTTCTTCCCCCTCCTTGAACACATGTCACAGTCACCCTACGTAAATGCTATAGAATTTACTAATAATGGTGGGTGATAGCTTGTGTGTGAATGATAGAATCAACAACAACATACATCAGTAGGGCATCCAAATAGAGGGTGTAAGGTTCTTCTGGCCCTAGAGTGGGAGAAGGGTCACCAAGGGGTTCTTCTGGCAGGTTATAACTTCCTTTAGTGCTAGGGAAGGATGGGGATTCCTGAGTTCTTTTCCCGTCACTTTCCATCTTTGATTCAAATATAGATTTTGTTTCACCACATAACTCTGCCAATAGCTCTTTTCGGAGCTTGTCGCAAAGTTTAACCTCGAGCTCTTGTTCGACTTTCTCGTGAACCTTGGCCACAAGTTCCCTATTGGGTTCAGCTTGTGACGAATAATGTGAGGCTCGTCCAAAATACTTCACAATACCAACTCCCCTTGGCTCCCCTCAAACACGACCGGGGTTATCTGGCTTCCCAATCACCGTTGATAAGATGTTCGTTCGTCTACTTGGAGTGAATGAACCTTGGCTACTCTAAACTTTAAGTTCATCCTGTAGCATACAATTTAAAGTAAATGTGTATTAAACACTCCTAATATGCAAAAAAAATTAAAATTATATATTTATGCTTTAACTACTTACAATTGTTGTGGTAACCTCAGCAACAACCGGATTTATGAACTTCCCACCCTTAATCCTCCCTACTTTCCATTTTTTGTGATGTGGAGGAGGAGCCAGGGCCTGGACAACAATGCTAGGATCTGATTTGGATGCTTCCTTCATTTTCTCCAACTCTTCTTCCATCATCCTCCACTCAAGCTTCTAATAACCATCATGAGATACGCAATGCTGATAGTTATTTCCTACTTGCCTCTCTGTATTTGCTGCACTTCCTGTGAAAGGAAAACAACGAAAGCTAAGTCAATTATGTCAAGTATATTCAAATAAAAATTTCTATACTATGATGAAAGAAAATTTACCAAAAATTGAGGACCTTCCCGTGATGCCATAAACAATCTCCAGTCCTCTGGAGACAAATACGAATAAGTTTTACATGGATCCTGACCTTTCTTTTACCCTCGAATGTACCTTTGTGTGAGCTTGTTCTTGAAATATTTCCATCATAAATGAACCTCCCCTATCCAGTACTTGTACATTGCCCTGTTGTCTGGAACATTGAATGTTTGCTTCAGGACTAAAGATATTATATTTGAAACAATAGGAATAAAAATACAAATGTAGATGTATTGAAACTTATATACCAAAATTTGTTGTCAGATCATGTCTTTCGTTTTTGGGGGAATTAACTTCCAATTGTCATAGATAATGCGAACTTTTCTTTGACTCAAATAGGATAAATAGCTAATGAAATAGTCTTCCTCAGTACCAACTGGATTCATATTGGCATCAAAGTCCATATGCAGCCTCTCCTGTTGTTGTTGATGACGTGCAACCAATGCTCCCATCTTTGTGCTGCCTCTAACCCTTCTTGCAACAGGTTTGCCTCTATGCATTTAATCCTCCCTATCACTTTGTGAGTCACTAGAATTATCCATATTCCTGTTAACAAAAAATTTATTGTCAGATAGGTAAATAAATTGCAATTAAATGAATAAACTAACTAGGATTAAGATAAAAAAACACATAGTACTATTTTCTAAGTTAAAGTCTTACTCTATATTGTTTCCCATATTCTTTCACAATGATAATTTCTTATTGTATATTCTTCATAGTCTACCAATTATACTTTACTTGCTCTAGGTGGATTTGTTGTGAAAGGTGGTGTGTCGTCAAGGTTGAAGGTTGGATCACCATACTTCTATTTTTTACTTTGAAGTACAACAAACATTTTTTTATTTGCAGGATTTGTGACATAAAATACTTGTTTCGCTTGGCTTGCTAGAATAAAGGGCTCATTTCTATAACCAACTCTTCAAAGATTAATTGAGACAAATCCAAATTGTTGATTTATTATCACAACATTATAGCTAACCCACTTACATTTGAATAAAGCAAGTTTGAACTCGTTATAGGTAATCTCACATATTTCTTCTATTACACCATAATAGGTCGTGGATGCTAATATAGGGTTTTTGTCTTTCGAACTGGAAAAGTGTTTGGCTTCAGCTTCTACCATCACCCTACTATTTTACTTGGTACTTCTGTCATCTTGATCTTTTGTGTAGAATGAATACCAATTTGTATCATAACCGGTCCAAGTATTGACCTAAAACAAAGGCCCCCAAGCTAGCCACTTGATTGTCTCAGATACACGGGTCTTATGCGAAACATTTTCCTTGAACCACTGTATAAATGTCTTGTTTTGCTCAATAGCTATCTGTATGTCATTCTTCCTTTAATTCATGTTCTTCAAACTCTTTCTGTATCATCTAGGTACGGTTGAACTTCTTCCATATTATTCAAGATATACAAGTGTGCTTGCAACACCTCTTCATGAGGCATATTCTTCACTTTTAGTCCCCGTGTTTCCTTACTTCACCCCTCTTCATGCTAAGATTGTACTTTCTCCCCTGATAGATAATCTTTGCAAAAGTCCATAGCCTCTTCAGCTGCATATCTTTCAACTATTAAGGCTTTAGGTCGATAAGGATTTTTAAATACCCTTTTAAGATCTTCATGTATCACTCGAAAGGGTACATCTACCTTAAATAAAATGATCGCAGAGCCTTACCTCCCTTACCAAATAAATTATCAAATGCACCATTATATCAAAAAATGAAGGAAGAAAATGCATCTCTAATTGAGACAAAATAATATAACCCTTATTCTCCAGTTCATCCAACTTTCAGTGTCAATGACTTTGTTACAGATATCATTAAAGAAAACACACAATCTTGTTACAGTGGTTCACACTTCATCTTTCATAATGCCTTTAATAGCTACTGGTAATAGTTGTTGCATCAACACATGATAAGCATGAGACTTTATTTCCACTAACTTCAAATCGTCCATAAAGACAAACCTTCTCACATTAGAAGAATAACCTTGTGGCACCTTCATTTCATGCAAACACCCATACAAACTTCTTTTCTCAGCTTTTGATAGTGTATGCGATGCTGGCTCCATGTATGCCCTCATACCATCATCTCTTAGTTGTGGATGTAACCGTTCTCTTATTCCCATATCAACAAGGTCTAGTCTTGTACTAATTTTATCCTTAGTCTTCCCTAGTATATGCAAAAACATACTAACAAGGCTATTACAAACGTTTTTCTCCACATGCATCACTTTAATACTGTGTCTTACATCAAGACTACGCTAATATGAAAGATAAAAGAAAATTGATCTCTTCTTCCATATGTTCTTCTCACCCAGAGTCTTCTAATTCTTACCAAATATGACATTGATATGTTCTACCCGACTATAAACTTCCTCTCCGATTGATGCCTTTGGAGCTATTCCATACTCCGATAAGCTGTTAAAACACTTTCTTAACCTGCGATATGGGTAGAACCGATGAAGAAACCTCCTATAACCAAGGTAGACTGTTTTTTTGTGCTTAAGTTGATGGAAGTGTGCCTGCTTCACATATCGGACATGCTTTATGCCCCTTCACATTGTACCTTAACAAATTTCCGTATGCAAGAAATTCATTTATCGTGGTGAAAATCATTGCACGTAGCTTGAAAGACTCCTTCTTATATGCATCAAACACATCTACACCTTCCTCCCATAAGTTTTTTAAGTCCTCAATCAAAGGCGCCAAGTAGACATCGATATCATTCCCTGGCTATTTTGGTCTAGAAACCATAATAGAAAACATCACATACTTGTGTTTCATACATAGCCAGGGAGGTAAGTCGTATATTACAAGCAGAACCAGCCATGCACTATATGCACTAGTAACAGTTCTATACGGATTGATTCCATCTATATAAAGCCTAAGCCGAAGGTGAAGATATTTTTTGTCAGATATTTTCTTATCAGAATGTCATTTCAACTTATTTGCTTTTATTGCATTCGCAAACAAACACTTAAACCGCACTATTATTGGAAGATACCACAACACAATTGAAGTTTACCTTTTAGTTATCCCTTCGCCACAAACACTATCTTTCTTTACTTTGTATCGTAAAGTTTTACACTTAGGATACTCACTAAGACCTTTATACTCCTTTCTATATAATACACAATCATTAAGGAAAGCATGTAACTTTTTATACTCCATACCCATCGTAGAAAAGACTTTCTTGGCATCATACATACGATTTGGAAGTACATTATTGTCTGGAAATATATCAAACAATAATTCAAGTAGCAATGTGAAACTACTATCAGTCCACCCATAAGTTACCTTTAAGTTGACCAAATGCAAGGTTCCTGTCAACCGTGTGTACTTACTCCTAAGGTATAATGGTGTCTATGAATCACTCCACAAGCTGTCATATTCATGTGATTACGCAAAGGATTCTACCTCAACATCATGAATCATTTTCTCCATTTTATCTTTATCTATGACATCTACAACTTCCTTCTTGTGCAACGGACAATCAGTTACTTCATCACTATGCCATATCCACCTTGTGTATCGAAGATTTATTCCATCACAAAGTATGTGATCCCTTATAACATCAATATCCCGTTGACTCTCATTTAAACAATTGACACAAGGACAAAAATACATCTCATTTTTTGAAAGAGCATTCCTTCTAGCAAAATCAATAAACTCTTCTACTCCATTCTCATATTCTTCACTAGTTCTCAAAGTATTCATCCAATTATGATCCATTTTATTGTCACCTAAATCATTTCCAACAACACTCAAGTTTATAACTATTGTCAATGATGTGATTTCCTTTTACTAATTTTTTTAAAAAATGTTGGTAGCATTTCCCCTTAAAAGTGAGACATCCTAAAATTTCAATAACAAACCATTTCAGCTTAATTTAAGTAAAATTAACTAATTGAGGTAATTAAGTACAATATCATCAATTTAATCAAACAATTTCATTAAAGGAATGAATTTTTGTTCATTAAATTTTGAAGTCAAATTACAAACATGCAAAAATAAAATAAAAAATAGAGGAAATTATAATTTTTACAATTGAGCCTCATAAAGAGTATACTATTCAACTTGAACTTTCGTTTTCTTAATTCATCAGTAATTTTAGGTTTTTGTATAGCATTTCAATATGTCATATATACTATTATGGCAATTAATACTTCTAAACATAACAATATATCTACTACTAAATGATATGTATCTATATTGACATTATCAGAGTCCAACTCTAAATCACCATGAGCATTCTACATACATTGCATATAGGAAAACTGACATTAAGAGACAACATAAATTAACCTTTATCACACCAACAATAATATTATGGCAATTAATACTTCCAAACACAATAAGTAATATGTCAAATTTACAAACTTAATGAATAAAATCAAATAGTGTCATATGCATAATAACTTACTCCCTGCATACACTTTTTAGGGGGTTTTTTTATGTTTTTGTATGAAATTAAGAAAGAAACTCAACGCATAATAAAGTAAAGATAGATAATAATATTGAAAAATATTGTTGCTTTTTAGTTCTCTTTTGTAAGCCTTACAGTTAGAACTACGTCCTTGTACAACTTATTTCTTTAATGAAATTTCCCTCTTCATAAAAAAAATATTGTTGCTTCATATGTCCTCACTTTTGGCAAATAAATCAATAAATAAATAAAAGTATGTGCTTACCTTTTGGCAACTATGGGAAAGGGAGGAGGGACCAAGAGAGAGTAACGGTGAGGCAAGAGACCAACGACATTAAGATGTAACATCCTTATTTTTATTTTTAGGATATAATTATTTATATAAAAAAATAAATTTAGTAGGTAATTTTTGAAAAGCCTCTCCGCCATTATCATGGATCATGTCCTCTAGTCAATCATCCATGTCTACATCAACTTCCACCTCTTTGGATGCACCCAGCTCTTTTACTAATTCACCATGACATACCCATCGTGTATAACTCTTCAAGAACCCGTCACAAATCAAATGCTCTCTTATTTCCATGACACATAGTTGCCTCAAATTTAAACAATTTACACAAGGACAATAAAACTTCTTAGATTTATCACCACAATCATTTCTTATAGTAAATTCCAAAAAATTCTTCACCCTATTGTCATACTCATCACTAGTTTGTCTAGCATAGATCCAGCTACAATCTATATGTGCAAACATGCTTAAAGAGCAAATAAAATTGTTTAAAATTTTAGGTATTTAAATTATTAGACCACTAAAGGATATAGAATAAAGAAGGAATGAAATTGTAGAGATAAGAAGAAAATGATCTCTCTAATTAGGAGAAACAAAACAAGAAGCAAAGTACTTGCATAGTGAAACCACTTGTGTGTTTGTGTCCAACCAGCAAGCAAGTCATCAAACTGAACCAAAATTCAGAGGTTGATGTCCATTACATACAAGACATGTGGCAATGGAAAAGAAAAGGAGGGAGGCTACAAGTACATTGATTCATAGGTGGTGTTTGAGTAAGAAACATAATATAGTCAAAGAGGAAGAAAATCACATGCACAGTGAAACCACTTGTGTGTTTGTGTCCAACCAGCAAGCATCCTATCAAATTGAACTCTTGTCATTCCCAAGACGCATATGCAAGCATAGATATTTTCAATCAAGGAAATAGAAGTTTGAAAAATTTCAGAAGACAAAATGATTTAATCTAGAGTGCATACCTTGTGGTTCTAGTTTGTAGCTGCTAGGCTCCCAACGAAACCAACAGGTAATGCAAGCGACGACAAGATTAGAATAGCATACAAGAAATGAGCCGATTTCAGTTAGGGAATAGGCTGGACAAGTTACAGAACATTAGACTTTCCAAAATGCATAGAAAATAAACACGACATATAAAGGAAGAAAAATATTTAAAGGCATACAAGGAATGAGTCAGTTCAAAGTCAGAAGTGATAAGAGTGATAGTTGTTAGAGTTCAAGTAATGAGAGAGTGAGGTTGATATATATCAATAATTGGAGTGTATATAAGGGTACAAAGGAAGGAAGTGAAAGAGTGTAATAATAACTATTGAAGCAAGAAGACTACACAATAAATATCTTTAAGTAAAGCAAGTGAAAGAAAAGACAGAAAATCTCTTCACATTTAAATGCTACACACACACACACACACATACACCTGGAAGTCAATTAAAGGAAATTAAGCAACAAAGTATTACCAGGTATAAATGATATGTAATGATATTAAGTATTATGGAGGGTATGATTTGGGATGAAAACACAAACATGATTGTTACATAACTAAATGGTGAATTGATAAAGATGATAGCAGTGATAAAAGAAAGAGATGGGTAGTTATGTTTTATAGGAAAAATTGAAGAATTTGGATTACATTAAAAATGTTACAATTCAAACATAAAATGTTTAATTACATTAAAAATGCACATAACTCAAATTGCATAGGTAAGTTTGTAACACAATGCAGTTTGAACAAATCATGACCACAAGTCAAGCATAGGGTTTCATTTTGTATATCAATAAGAATGTGGTTGGATTCACCGACAGCCATTGGTCCTAGTAAAAGGGGCTTAGATCGTTTAAGCGTAAAGTCTTCATTTTGAGTCATGTGTATATAGAAAATGCCTTTAGGAGAGCTACTCTTAATTGGGTTTGACAATAGTTAAATCTTACCCAATCAAATAGCCAGATAAAAAATAGGGAATGTGTACTAGGCTTGAGGAGCAATTTTTGACAAGTTGAGAAAACACAGGCCCATAAAGCCCAACCAATTATCAGCTTTCAACATGGTCTGTGAGAATAGTGACAAGTGAAATGAAAGTCAAGTATGGCAATTTGTTTTACAGTTTGAGGAGATGAGCCAAAAGCTTTTCATTCCACAAGCAAATATTTCAACAATTTATCCAAAATGGGTTGTCTCAGTAAGTTCAATTTTCCTCAGCCAGAATCAAATCAATTAGCACATCTGACAGTTAACGTATACAGAGCACAAATTGCATTATTAACCTCTGATAAAGCACTAAATCAAACATCAACAAGTCAATGGTCATATAGTCTAGTAGCTTGAATACTTCCTTGTAAAGGTTTGATCGCAATTATAAACCCATACCATTAGTGTTTACCCTTTTAATTCAAAAGGAAAAAAAACATGAACAAAAGAGGTTACTAAATATGGTCTAGAAGATAAAACATGAAACAATTTTGAAAATGAAACTGCAGGCTGCATCCTAAGTAATAAGGGGCGAACTGTTATTATTGCAATTCCAGAAAATTAAGTTTTATAGAACTTACAATTGGAATAGCAGGGTACAACCTTAAGGTCTCTGTGAGTGCCGCATGAAGATAGTGTATTTTCAGGGTAGTAAAACATTTGGAAGCTCACCAACATTCACTTCATGTTACTGCTTTACATTTACAACTGTATCAAAATCAATTGAAGGCTCAGGGTTCTGCACTGAAAAACAAACATATCATAACTACCTTACTAACACTCAAATCATTTCATTCTAGCTATAAAACATAATAATTTTGTAGGCTTCACACACACACACACAATCAAATGGAAAGATCTCATATTTTGATTACTATCTACAAAAGCAACCAAACGATTTTGAAATTGAAATAATTTCCAAGGCACCACAAACCATCCTGTCCTACCCAATTACCCAACAAAAGAAAAGCAACACACCACGCACACCCCATTTGACATCTTGGTATCGTAATGATAGCCATAGGAACAACAAAAACTTATTACTTACATACTATAAGATCAAATAAAATACATGAAACCCAAAAAAATCAATTGTTCACCACAGTTTGACAGATCAAATGGATTGAAGGAAAATTTTAAGAATTTGAAAAAATAAACTCTTAACAGTTTTAAGTATAGAGGAGTCAGATAAGTATAGGAACTTGTTAGAAGCTCTTAATAGTTTTGCCGATACTCTGACCCACTTCTCGCAATTTCTTGGGTCCAAAAACCAGAGCAGCTACTCCAGCAATGACAATGAGCTCGGGCACACCCAATCTGAGAAAGGCGTTGTAAGCGAGAGCCTTGTTGGATTGTTTGGTTTTGCTTTTCGTTCGTTCCAGTACCGAAGTGAAAGCCCTAGATTTCTTTAAGAATGTGGAGGTAGAGCTAGTGAGCAGGGAGGAGGGAGGAAGATGTACGGTGGTTCTTGGAATTGAATCACAAATTTCAGGGAGTTACAGATCTTACACTCTCGGTGGGAGTAAGGGGCTGGCTGCTTTGGATGTGTTTGCAAAGGAAAGACAGCTGACGAAGAAGACGATGGAGGAATTTGTAAGAAGAGGCAATGGATCTCTGGCAAGTAAGTGGGGAAAATCTTTGGCGGATTTGTGGAAACGATTTGGCAACAAGGGTGCGAGTTTTTTAATTTTTTATAAGAATCGAGCACTTTCTACACGGGTTGGCAAGCCAACCCATGTAGAAAGTTTGTGTTTCTACACGGGTTGGCTATCCAACCTGTGTAGAAAGTTGCTTCATCTTCATATATTTACAGAAATGCCACCGGTCACATTTTCTACACGTGTCCTGTTTTGACACATGTAAAAAGTAAGTGTAAAATATATATTTTGTACTAGTGCGTATTATGATTTGGATATTATATAGAGCTGGATGACTTTAGTTTTGAAATGGGAAATTTTATACAATCACAGTAGAATATTTAATAGATTGTGAAATTTTAACCTTACCGTTATTAGTATTTGAAAGTATAGTTAATATTATAAAATCAAGGAAAGGATTTTACACAAGGCAAGAGCTTCAAGAGACCAACGGTGTGAAGGAAGTGACGGTGGAAGGAGGACCTTCAAGATACCAACAACGTCAAGAGAGAGTGACAAAAGGAAGGAGGAGCTTTAAGAGTGATGAGCTACCTTTTCAAGAAAGAAGTGACGACAATAATCTGTGTGAGACACGAGAGTGAAGGAGGAGCTGAAGGGAGAAGAAGGGATGAGAGTTTAAGAGAGAAGGAGGGGGAGACATAACTAAGGGAGAGGTTTAGTCAACTAGTTTTGACTGACATGTACTGGCCGCTGGATTGTTTACTCTTTAGGCATCCTATATTACACTTTGGGACGCCTAAAGTCAGCTTTAGGCGTCCCTAAATTGAATTGGGACACCTAAAAGCACACTTTAGGCATCCCAAAATTTAATTGGGAAGCCTAAAGTGTGCTTTTAGGCATCCCTTTTGTTTTGGAACGTCTAAAAGCAACTTTAGGCATCCCAATTCATTTTAAGGACGCCTAAAGCTTTCAATTCCCTCCTAAATTTACAAAAATGCCACCATGTTTGTTTTTCCTTTTTGAAAAAATGGATGTCCTTTGGAGTAGTAATATCTATATCTTGTAGTAGTGTTTGAAAAAAAAAATTGTCCACTTTTTAGACTGGGTATGAAATTACCTAGTCTAAATAATGGGCATTTTTATATTATAAATTAAAATTTTTAAGATCAGTCATTTAACCAACCGGTCTTAAAAAGTAACTTTTAAGACTAGTTGTAAGTTCGGTCTTAATAAAGACAAACTTTTTAAATCAGTCGATGCAACAACGGACCTAAACCCGGTCTAGAAAGCTAATTTCAACTGTCTAAAAGGCTTTTTTTTCTGGTAGTGTTTATATTTTGGTTATCTTTAATTACATGTCTTTTTTGCATACACCATATTGCATACTTGAACTGTTTCTAAAACAATAATTTTATAAGAATATTTAAATTTAAATTTTCAATTGTTTCTCTGTAAAGTTTATATAATTTAAATTAATTAGTTTTACTTGGCCATAATTTATTTATTTATTATAGGAATCAAGAGTATTTTTTGTTAATCATAGAGATTAATCTCCTTCAGGATACATCTGGATTTTGGACAAAACTTCTCTTAATTAGTACTACCTCTAATCTTAAATGTAGAACCTACTTCTGCATTACAAATTAATTTCTACAGTAAGTTCTACATTTATAATCAGATGAGTAATATTTATTCTATATGTGAAGAATACTCAACGATACAATCACTTAAAAAAAACTATTTTACGATTCTTATAAGACAACTCTTCTCACATATTAGTTCATATACCACAAAATCACTAAAACTATTAGCCAATCTAAGCACCCACTTACCAATATAATTAATCCTAAAATATTAAACAAGTTTGGAGTTTGAGCAGACAATAGTGTGAAGAGGCATTTGATGCGTCAGTGTCAACACTTGCGTCCAAGTTTTTGCATTAGAAATTTTGGTGCTTGTAAAGAGAAGGCTCTATTAAGCGAAGAAAATAATGCTATGCCCACACACCTTAATTTTTTTTTTCAAATAACAATTTGAAATATATAAAATCACTTCATGAGGAGACGAAAAGTATCATCCTATGTCATGATCTCATCACCAAGCGTCATATATTATTAACATTTTGTGTATTTCTTTTTCAAAACCAACGTAAGGAAAAACCTCAAGTCAAAAAACTAAATGAATATTTTCTTTTATATATAGTAACAATAATAATATTTTAATTTCATGCACTCATCATACATATCCAAACCTGATTCACAAAACTAAACTAATTAATTCAACTTAGGTAATCTTAAGTTCAACGAAACTTTCTGTATTATTTTCCTAAAATTATAGAACTCGTGGGAATGGAAGGTTAGCAAACCAATATTTTTAATTATCAGTCATTCTCTTCTATGTACATTACCCCTTCAATCGGATTATAAATATATGAGCTAAATTACTAATTTAAAGAGATTTAATGTAGTTAGTCATTTATAAAAAAATGTGTGTTACTTCCAATCATTTGCATGTAAAACTATACTCTATAAAAAAGAAGAAGAAGAAGATCAATCAATAGAGAGAATTTAGGGAAAAATTTCATATTTAAAAAAGTGAGTGAATTGATATCTCATGTTTAATATCAAAAGTAACCTATATATTAGCTCTTATATTTAGGACATGAGAGAGTATAAAACACAAAAAAAAAGAACAAATTAAATCATCCATATTATTTGTTAAAACAGAATGTTTGGGACCCCAAAAAAAAAATAAAAAAAAACGGGGGAAAAACACACACACATAGAGGACATTTGAAGAATGAATGTATGTGTGGCTACACACTCACTCTTATGAAGAGTAAATAGTATGTACTTCCTCGATTTTTTAATATTAGGACTAGACAAGGGATTTAATTAAATCTTAATTATAAGATATTAATCTATTTTATTTTTCAAATTTATAATTTTACCCAAAGTATACCTATCAATTGTATATATTGAAGGGGGTTTCATCAATGAGTTATTTTTAATACATACGAATAAAGATGATATTTTAGTAAAACAAACACTCATTTATCATAAATAACTAATTTAACTAATTTTCTTAATATTTTCAAATCAATTTTCTTGCTCTTATATTGTTAGATTTTGGATAAAGGTCTACCCTTAATAAGCCCAACTATTTAATTGAAAAATAAGAAAGCTTCCCAATTAAGTAAAAATATATCAATCGACATTATTCGCTAAAAGAGAATTGAGGAACAAGTAACCTCATATTAAAAAATTAATCAGCAATTAATTTTCTGGTTGTTACTTATAGGACAAGTAAGAAGAAATCACACATTCCTAATTAGTGGTTACGCTGACCTTCACTTGCACATTGTCCCATTTTTCATTGAGTTTTCAATCTCTCTCTTCTTCTCTCCTTTTTTCTTGTGTGGTGATTTGTTGTGACACTTAAGTTTAGACTCTAGCCCTACATATGCCGCCTAGAAGTTTTGACATGGCTTGGATCCGAACGTGGATCAGACTTGATACATAGTCGGTGCTCCTTCCTTGTTTTACAACATATATACTAAGGACCGGTAATTGGTTTTGGTGGTTGAGCTTTAAAGATGCAAAGATCTGAAACGATCGCTGTCCATTTTGTCTTATATATTAGGAGTCAAATCCAAATGAAAGTTATCGAACTCCACAATGTCCAATTATGTAGGAATCCCCTAATAACATCCCCAAAAAAAAAAAAAAAAGAAAGAAAGAAAGAAAACATAGTTATATCAGTATTAGTTTATTGACTACTAGAACAACGTCTAAAAAAAAGTTGGGGTTTTAACAAAGTTGAAAGAAAAGATAAAAAATATTGGTTTCAAGAGGCTAAAAAGCGGAAATTGTTTTGGACCAAAAAAATAAAACTTGTGTCGTGATAAGGTTGAAACCTACATTGATCTTTGATTGTGCTCAATTCAGGAAGACATATATGTGTGATACTCTATTTTATAGCGCAAGATTGAAAGATTCTTCAATTATTATTCATAGAAAAAAATATTAAAAAGGTTCATGTAATTAATTAAACAACAAACCCACACCGAGAAGTACATATAATAATACAGCAACAAACGACAAGTGGAACTTTTCAGTGTTCGTCGAGTTACCATATATAAGGAATCTTTCATGACCAACACAACCTTAAAAATAAAAGAAATTGAATTGGTAATAGCCGTGTGTCTGTATAAACAAAAAAGACTTTTTCAAAACAAAAAGGTATTTGAAACCCATGCTTGTCCCCTACCACTTGAAGTTTAAGACCTCACCACCACTCAGTCTGAATCTTCTAGGGCCTTTTGTTTTCTGTGTATCTCCATATGAGACATTTATGATTTACCGATTTGAAAGCACCTTCCATTCTATTATTTTTTTCCCTGTTAATTTCAACCAGAAAATTATATAAAAATAGTAACATCATGTATAGTTGCAATTTTTTATGTTAAGAAATTGTAGAAGTTACGTATCAGATAGTGAGACAATCTTAGAAAAACACTACCAAGTAATCTATACGATTAACATATAGCTAGTTTGACTTCAATTTTAAAATATTCCTACAATACTTAATATAAGACCTAATTAAAGAATTAATATTGGTCTTACATGTAAAACTTATTTCACATAATTTAGACAATTTTCTAGATAATTAGAAAAAATTCCTCTACCAACAAAGCTCATTAATCATGCCTACATTTTTATATTTATAGAAAGAATTTTTGTGTCTTTTTTGTGTTTTTTTTTGGGGGGGGGGGGACTATATAGATCTACATAGTAACCCACATTTCATGAATGGTGTGTAATGCAATTTATTTTACTCCCTCCGTCTTTATGTATAAGGTGTTTTTTGCCATCATGTTTTCAACAGTTTTTACACATATATTAATAAAAGTTAGATATTCAATTAAAATGGTATAAAAGTATGCCAATAATGCATTTTTGCCATAGCTCATAAATCATAATTATTCTTTGGGTTAAAGGGCAAAAATGTCCCAAAAGTTTCCGCCAATAGACATTAGGAACCAGGAAATTTTTAAGGGGGCGATTTTACCTTGGAAGTTTCAAAAAGGGGCATTTTGCCTTGCCCTAACAGATACAAATGGTCAATTATTAGTTGATTGACTATATTAAGGTGGCATACCCACATATCATCCATGTAATCTTTTTTTTGGGGGGGGGGTTTAAAGGGCATTTTTGCCCCTGAAGCTTCCACGGAAGAGCCGTTGCCACCAGGAAGTTTTTTGAAAGGGCAATAACGCTATGCACTACTATAAAAATTAAAAGCTATGGCACTTATAATAACAATATTAGTGGCACTTCACAAGCGCTACATATTGGAACACCACTAAAACAAGCTGTAACGCTCTATCACAAGCGCCACAGTAGCTAATATTTTTTTTAATTAAAATAACCAAGGGTGATGCTTCTTGAAGAAAGCGCCACAGCTTGTATGGATCTTCCTGTAGCGCTTTCTTAAATAAGCGCCACTATTGATATGTATTTTTAATATAAATTTTTTTAATTAAAAATTTTTTAAATTTTATTTTGAACTAGGGTGGCGATTACTTAAGGAAGTGTCATCTTAGGCCCTTTTTTTAAGAAAAAATTAGAAAAAGGCTTAGGGTGAAGGAAGCGCCACAGGAAGTCATTTCCTGTGGCACTTCCTCAAGGAAGCGCCACCTTAGACCTTTTTTTAAAAAAAATAATTTTTTTCATATTGTTTTAGAAACCTATAATTATAATTAATAATACATTTTAAACATATTTTTATATCTCTACAACAAAATGAAGGGAAACAAATCATAATCAAATAACTTCAAAATGATATCAATTAACAAATAACTAATTAACAAAATCACTACTAAGTAAAATATAAGTGTTAAGAATAAATAATCATATTATTTATGCAACTCATCATCAATATAATGTTAACAATTATTGCAACAATTAAAAATTATAACTACTGCATATCTTCACATATAACCTATATATAATAACATTTAATTTCATCACATTTATTTTTCAGCATACAAAAATGAGAATAATTTTTTCAGAGTTTATAATAAATTAAATATAAAATATATTGAGAAAATTAAACTATTAAATACTAATAAAATTATATTTGTAAGATCAAAAATTAAAAAAAAATTATAGTATAGTGGAATCTTGAATCGAGTGAGTGGAAATCTCAAATACAACACTTGAAAAAAATTAATAAAGGAAAAAGACAAAGATAAAGTTGCATATATGTTTAAATTAAAAACAAAAGTGGTTAACAAGACAATATGATATACATAACTTCAAAATATAAGAAAAAGGAAAAAATGAGTGGGTACAACTTACAGGATGAAATGAAATTATAAGAAGGATGAAATGAGACGAGGGAGAATGAGTAGGGCCAGTTTGATGCAAGAAATTGGACAAAAAGAAATGAGCAAATGAGTGTCGTAAAAATAAAAAGAGAAGGAAGAAAAAATGTGAGAAGTGATGGAACAAAAAAATGAGATAAATGTAAATCGAACTTTTGGACGGTCATAAGTAGAGGAGAAGGAGGAAATGTGGGAACTAAAAGGATAAGGGTGATAACACGTGTTGGATGAAGATTGGAGACTAAGAGGATAAAAATGATGGAAGCAGATTGCGGGAGAGAGAAGGGTTTGAATTTTTATTTTTTTTAAGAAAATAATACTTTGTGTCGCACTTGCTAGGCTAAGTGCCACACAAAATACTTAGCAGCTGTGGCACTTCCTTGAACAAGCGTCACATTTGTTGCTTCAATTTTTATTTTTTAAAAAAACACTTTAGGTGGCGCTTCCTTAAGGAAGCGCCACCTGAAGTCCCTAGGAAGCTGTGGCGCTTCCGTATTTTTTTAAGAAAATTTAAAAAAAATATGGAAGAAGTTGTGACATTTCTTTAAAGAAGTGTCATAAAAGGTGCGCCATTAATGCCTATTTTTGTAGTAGTGATGGAAGTCACAAATTTCTTCTTTATTTTTTTTTTATATATGAGAGACCACCATCAAGCACCAATTGATCAAATAAATTAAAAAATCAACAAAAATAAAGAGCCCATAAATCAAAACACTATATATAAGCAGAGAAACCCACAAACCATAAACCGAAAAACTCAAAATCAAAAGCAAAACTAAAAATCTTCAAGTCTAGAAAAAGCAAATGAAGATTTAGGTTCAGAAAACTATAAGCTATAATGAGAGGAAATAGAGAACATAGAAGAGGAGGGAGCACTCATTAGGAAACTCTTCATAAATATGTTATGTGAAGCACAACCATATCTTTTGTCTCGTCGATGACAAATATGAGGGTGCTTCACATAACAATTTTGTGAAGAGTTTTTCGATGAGTAACCTTCCCTTCTTCTATCTTCTCTGTTTTTCTCTTGTTACATCTTCTAGTTTCCTGTACCCAAAATGTTCGTTTACTTTTTTTGGACCTGGGAATTTTTTTTGTTTTATCTTTGATTTTGAGTTTATGGTTGTTGTGTTTCTCAACTTGCATATTTAGTTTTGATTTATAGGTTCTTGATTTTTGTTAATTTTTAGTTTATTTCATCGTTTGGTGCTTGATGGCGGCATCATAGATATGAAATAAATCAACAAAAAATATGTGACTCTCATAGTGCTATTACCCCTTCAAAAACAATTTGGTGCCCATAGCTCTTTCATAGAAACTTTCAGCGCAAAAATGTCATTTAACCAAGATAACGTGGGTAAGCTACCTCAGCATAATTGGTCAACTAACGGTTGACCATTTGGATTTGTTAAGGCAAGGCAACATTACTTTGTTTTTAAAACTTCCAAAGTAAAATTACACACTTGACAACTTCCTGGTACCCAATGCCTAGTGGTAAAAACTTTTGGGGCATTTTACAAGCTTAAGAGATAAAACGGGCCAATTATTAATTAAAAATATACCACTCTAATCTTTATTACAAGTACATTCTAACTAATTATCACACATCAAGAAATGACAATTAACTCATTAAATATAGGGAAAATGACTCAAAAATACCTTGTAAGGAAATTATTTGCTGATTGGTATAACGGGTGCAAACAAGCACCCCTTATGTGCAAGCATCATCCACATGTGCAAAATACATCCCTGCAAATGTGCAAACACCATCCCTCGTGTGCAAAATATCACCCACCTATGTGCAACTTATCACCCACCATATGCAATGGTAGCAATTAGCAATTAATTTGCTTGCAAGGTAGTTTTTAGCAATTGTCCCTTAAATATATCTTAAGTTAATAAAATATTTCATGTTTACCCTTATCAAAATTGGGTTTGGGTTCTCTCATTTTTCTTTTTCTCCTTTTCTCCCTAGAATCTCATATCCTCCCTGAGATTGAAAAAATATATCACTCAAATTTAATATTTTATAAAATTATTATTATAAACATAAATAAATGAATGAATGAATTTAAACAGTTATATATGATGTACACATATTCATAACTACAATATAGAAAAATAAAAAATTAAATTATTGAATATTATAATAATAGTTTCATAAAATATTAAATCAGAATCATCCATTTTTCAATCTAAGGATAGAAATAGGATTTTGAGGAAAAAAAAAACAAGAAATGATTATGAGAGTATATGCTTCCATTAAAATTTTCTCGTTCTTTCTATATTTGCAAATCGTTCTTAGCTCTCTCACCTTTCTCTTTTTTTAATGAGAAGTAAATAAGAATAAAATTAGAAAATCGTTAATAACCCTCAGTAAATGGACTTATATTAAGGATTGTTGAGAAATATTAGGAATGATTGATATTATTATTATTATTATTTGAATATTATTATTTAGTATTTGAATTTGGAATTTTATTGTAATCTCATATCTTATCATATATTATGATTAGTCAAGATTATTATAAGATATTAGGGTTAGGGTTAGTTATTCTCTCTCTATATAGAGACCTATTATGTATGCCCTTTTGATTCTGCAATAATAAAACTAGAGGCGTACTTGACCTTGATTTTCTCCACATGACATCAGAGTAGGTTTACTAAAATCCTATCTCTCAATTTATTTTTTCTCATTTTTTCCACAGTGTCATCTCAAGCATAAATTGACCTTCTTTCTCTCTATTTATTCTGCTACCATCTCCAAACACTTTTGGCTTTTGCTTTTTTTTTTCTACTGCATGAACATAAACATGCTCCCACAGTTTCTTTCTAATATGCACTCATATTTGGTGACTTTCGCTCCTTCTAAGTGGTAATTTTCCCTTGTCACCAAGTGGTATCTCTCTTATTAAGCCATAATGAACTTTAGCTACTTAGAAGCTTTAAATACCATGGGCATAAATGTTTCTAAGATTGAGGATGGGGCCTCACGCCCTTTATTTCTACCTTTTTGCATCTTTGAATGAGTCACAACATCTCTCTTTCACTACTCATCGTTTCAATGGGAACAATTATCTCTAATAGTCCTAAGGTGTTCTCATGTATGTTGTTAGCAAAGGGAAGGAGGACTATCTCAATGGTTTGGCTGCTGAACCATCTTAAACAGATCTGAAATACAAGGTCTAGTGTGGAGAAATGGATATTGTCAAATCATGGTTTATAAATTATGTGACTCCAAACATTGGCCATAACTATCTCTTATTCCTAACTACTACAGGAGTATGGGAAGCTGTTAAAAGGGGCTATCTGCTAGAGAAAATACTACCCCTATCTTACAAATCAAGGGGCTTATTCATGAATTGAAACAAGGTGATATGATTGGCAACAACTTGATCTCTATGACTCTCATGAGTTGAAGTGAACTAAGAATGTAGCTACTTATTGCAAGATATTGGAAAAAGAGGACATATCATTTCCAGTCACCCTCTTCCTTCCTTAAATGAGGTATTTGCCGAGCTTAAATTGGAAGAAAGTTATAGAGCCTGTTTGGTTCAACCCCATTATATGCCTGCAATGGTAATCATGATTGAATTACCAAGAGAAGAGTATTTGGTTGCTCTTTATTAGTATAGTAATAGGGTTTACCATGGTAATGATGATTACCAAAAAAATTGGTAATCCTCATTTATACCTCCCCCTATGAATTCTCATTACCATCACATTGTATGGTTAAAAAAGTCTAATTTACTCTTTAATTTCATTTCTCTTTATTTTACTTATATCTTTTTACTTAGCCACATCATGCCACTACCTCCTCCTTCGCCACCTGCCACTGTCACCACTACCTCCTCCTCCCCTACTGCTACCACCGCCACCACTACCCTTCCTCAACCATTAGCGCCCCCTAGTCACCGCTACCATCCGCCACTAGTTGTGACTGACACTACCTCCTCCTCCTCCACTATGGTCCCCGCTACCCCCCACCATTATCGCCGCCACTACCTCCTCCTACTATATCCCCATCCGCCACCTCTACCTTCTCCTCTACCGCCGCCACTGCCACTTCTACCGTTGCCAACGCCACCATGACCTCCTCCTCCTTATCCAAACCTCGTCATCACTACGTCCATCATTATAGCTACCCGCCATCACAACCTCCTTCTCCACCGCCATTTCCGCCACAGCCACCACAACCTCCTCCTCCACCATTATCCACTACCTCCTCCTTTTCCACCTCTACCGTCTCCACCCCTGTTATCGCCACCTCTCTTCTACTATTGTTACTATCACCACCTTCCGTCGCCGCTGCCATAGCACCGTTACCATCCTCCACTACCATAACCATCGCCATCTAATGATCCTAGGCGAGATAGCGTGACAGTTATGATGAGGTAGTGTGATGTCTCTTAACTATTTTTTTACAAAGATTATAGTCAGCATAAAATAGAATTTGTGTGATATATTAATTTTAAATAATTGTTAAAATAATAACTCATTGCACCTTACTTAAAAATCAAACCAAACACTAGCCATGTAATTAATATTTCATTGCATTACCATTATATTGCATTGCACTGCACTGCAGGGTGTAATGGGATCAAATCAAACGGGCTCGTAAGCAATTAGCTCCAAATCCATTATACCTCAACCTACAATGGAAACCATTACCGTGGCAACTAAAGGCCCGATAAACTATGATTATAAAGGTAAAAAGGGAGGGCGACCAACCTGTGAGTATTGCAAAAAGGTTGATCACGTCAAGATAAATGTTGGAAGCTATATGGCAATCTTAATGACTTCAAGCCTAAGCGGGGAAGCTCAAGGAGCTTAGCCATTACAACTAATACTGACTCACCCATAAACAGTAATATTACGGGTATCTCTTTTAATACTGAGTTGTTAGCCATGATTCAACATATGATTGACTCTCGCATAGCCAATACTGATGTTGGCTCAACTATTGCGTTGTGTAGTATTGTTCAAAAAGGTAATAACCCTCACCCTAATTTGTGAATTGTTGATTCTGGTGCCACTTACCACATGACTAGTAATTTGTCATTACTATTTGAATTTAAATATAACTCCTCAAGTTTTTTGTCAACATAGTCGATGGTTTGAAGGCAGCAATAGTGAGCTTTGGCAAGGCCAACCTTAATGATGATTTGATCCTTGACAATGTATTTTACATACCCTCTCTTAACTTTAACTTAATTTATGTCAGTACTATCACACGACAGTCTAAGTATAATGTTAACTTTGACCAATTTGGTTGTGCATTTCAAGCTTTGGAGAAGGGGATGAGGATTGAGGTAACTAAGAAGTGTAGCGGTCTAAAATGGTTTTTAGGTTCAAAGAATTTTGCTACTTTCTCTTTAATTAAGAATAATGATGCCCTTTTATGGAACTTTAGATTAAGTCACCCAAATTTTTCTTATTTAAATAAGGTGTATCTCCATTTACGTAATCAAAATTCAGATTCTATTTCTTGTGATATTTGTCAAATTCCCAAACATACTAAAGCATCTTATCCTCCATAACCCTACAAACCTACCAAACCCTTCATATTAATCCATAGAGATGTATAGGGGCCCTTAGTATTTAAAAATGTTAATGGGCTCGTTGGTTCCTTACTTTTATTAATGATCACACGTGACTCACTTGGGTATATTTATTAAAAGAAAACTATAATGTCGCACATATGTTCCAACAATTCCATGCCCTAATTAGTACTCAATTTTAAACTGGGATTCAAATTCTACGTAGTGATAATGGGTGATAATTTGTTAGCTCCACTATGACAGTCTTCCTTTCCAAACATGGGATCATTAATCAAACATTCAATGTCAATACCCCTCAATAGAATGGAATAGCCGAAAGAAAGAAATGCCATCTCTTACAGGTTGCTCAATCTATATTATTTGCCTATAAGTTCCGTTCACATTTTTTGGGGGAAGTCATCCTTACAGCCACTCACCTCATCAATCAAATGACATCTCGTGTTCTTCAATTTGATATGTCAAACCCCTCAATATTTTAACATTTATCATAGTAATAACACATAATTCAGTAGGCGTATAGAAATATCATAAACATACTGATATAAAATACTTAATTACATTACAGGAATCCCCATAGGGTTTGATCACAATAATTACAAATCCTAAAATGCATAAAAGAACTACAGATAACTAACTCTTCTACTTAATCGAGATCAGAACTCTCAGTTTCCAGTGTTTACCTCTTTGCCCTTAGAGCCGCTTCCTCTAGCTGAATAAATTTTGAATTTATGGAAAGGCTCATAGTCAAACGAATCTCAGTAGTAACACATAATCAATTATATAAAATGTGATAAATAAACATGCAATGTACCATATAATGTAACAAAAATAGAATACTGTAAACTTTTCTATCTGTTAGGTGTTCAGGATCAAATGACTGTTTAACCTCAATTTGCTGTAATGTTTCAGAGTAGACAACTACCTGTCTGTATTTGTCTCTACCTCAGCTGGGTCCCAATAGGCCTGATGGTACTTGTGCTTTTCCCACACCACAGTTTGGAATTGTATCAACTTGTCTTATTACCTAAGTTGGGTTCACTGGGCCTATTGGTACTTGTGCTTTTCCTACAGAGTGGTACTTGTGTTTTTCCCACACCACAACTAGGTTTTATAACATGCATTTCATATCACAGAACATGACAATACAAAGCATATAAACAATCATATAGTGTATGAAAGATAGAGTTACTACCTGAATTCATTTCCAATGCTTAACTAGTATAGGTCCTCTAATTCTTTATCCGGCTAGGGCAAATGTCAAATCCTAAAAATCCAAATTTATAATAATTGAATTATTACTCATTCATGTCTTATTCCACAACTCATATAATTGGCTATCTCTACCCAAAACACTTAATTACCAAAATGGCCTTAGGAACCCGATCTAATTCCCTTATACCCGGTATAACTGTACTTTACCAAAAATTATGACCCGGGCTATTCCTACACAATTTCACGTGTAGAATCCATTTTGTACCCCAATTTTACCAAAATCACACTTCATTTCCCAGAATTCCCTTGACAACCACAACTACTACTATTTTAGGGGTAAAATTATTGTTTCACATCTTAAAGCCTCTATACTCCATTTTTCACACGTTTTGTATATAATTTTTCATTCTAAACACAATGGAATCATCAAATTCATCAAATTCCAGCCTAAACACTGAAAATTCCCCTGGCCAAAAATCTAGAAATTTTAGAAAAATTGGAGATTTTCAATTTTCATGCAACCAAACATCTTATTTTCACTTCTAATAACTTGTTTAATCAGTTAAACACATATTGAATGTAACATCTCAAATTTTGGAACTAGAGGCTTGAGAATAAGTCTAAATCAAGTGGACTACTAAGCCCCAGTTTAGCAAGTATCCCAAGAAGGCATAATTTTATTCCCTAAAATTTCTTCTACCTTGGTGGCATTGAAGGGAATAAAATGGTGGATTAAAGAGTACATAAAATGACAAAATAATATAATTAGAGGTCACACAACAAGATTATGGTTGGAACATAAATTTTAACAATTTGGATTTGTTGCCAGTGTGTTTCTTCACGTGGAAGTATGATTATGTGACACTTTTAAATAGAAAAATAATGTCCAATGCCTATGAAAGTTTTTAGAATAAAATTAGACTTATCAAGATTTAATTTGATAGGTCATGTAAGTCATTTGGAGTTGTACACAAGGATTTATATATTTTTGAAGTTAGCCTAGTAAAACTGGCAAGTTTCTGTGGCAGCATAAAATTTTAGGAATGCTGAGCTTACATTTGTCTATAAGTGTATATTTTTTCTTAAACATATACTTAATAAGGGTCATATAGCCTTTAAAACCATACCAATTGTCCATATATACAATTAGATATGCATTTTCAAAGTTTGATGAAAATTCTGTCACTTTTCCAGGAAAGTGCGAAAATAAAAATAAATGTATGGACAAGATGGTCATTTGACCAATAAAGCAAGAAGCAATTATTTTCTCCATATTAAGGAGATATTTTCGGTTAAAATGAAGGAAGAACAGGGAATTTATTTACTTAGTCCATATTAATTCAAGAGGGAATTACTTATGGCCAAGTAAAATTGCACATGTTGGTTTAACATTAAAAAATATTAAACCAAAATCAAGAGAGATATTATTAAGACTTCCTCATCTCCTTCCTCTTTCCATTATTTTGGCCAAAAAGAGAAGAGCTTAAAGAACACAAGAACAAGAGTGTGGTGCTAGGGTTCAAGAAGCAAGAATCAAGGTAAGTAAGCTTGATTTCAAGTGTTCTTGCCTTCTAACTCCATGAAAACCTCTTCTAATCTCTTCTCCATCTTGAATATCATGTTTAGTAAGAAAAATCCAATAGGGAAGAGAGAGAGAGAGAGAAAATGGTGCCTAGAGAGAGAAAGTAAGAGAAGCAAGAGGTAATCTTAAGAACCTTGGTTATCTTGTTGATTATATTGTTGTTGGCTTGATTTGTGGTTATTTTACTTGGTTTTGGTGATTTGGGATGCACAAACCCTAAAGGGAGGTGCTGCCCAAACTTACACTAATCATGATTAAAATATGTTTAAGTGTTTAAACATGGGTTTAGAAATGAAAAGAAGGAGTTATATGGATTGAAATCAAGAAAACACATTTTCCCTAAATATTCATGATTTTCGACCAGGCCCATTTGGGAGGGTTAAAGCTGAAATTTCATGGTTTTGATGATTCTATTATGTTTAGAATGGAAAATTGTGTAAGAAACATGTATAATATGAAGTATAAAGGCCCTAAAATTTGAAATGACGAAATTACCCTTAAAACCCTAAGTTAGGGGCTGCCAAGGGTAAATCTATAATTTGGGCTGGAATTTGATTAATCTAAGGTAAAAAAAATGGATTCTACACATGAAATTGAATTGGATTAGCCTGGGTCATAATTTTTGGTTAAGTACAGTTTGACCGGGTACAAAGGGACTTAGACCGGGTCCCCACTGGCATTTTGGTAATTTTATAGTTTTGAGTCAAGATAACCAACATATTGAGTTTAGAATGAGTTATGAATAAATAATAACTCATTTATCCTAAATTTATAATTTTAGGATATATTAGTAGCCCGAGCCGAATATACAGAGCTGGACCAACACACAGGCAGGGAAATGGTATGTTGTAGATAGTAACACTTTATTTCATGCACTATGTGATAATTATATGCTTTGTGTATGCCATTTTCTGTAACATGACAGTGCCGAGGGAATACAACATAACTGTGATCTTAGATCCAGTGATGGTATACGAGTTAAGTCAAGGTTGCAAATAGTCGTTTGGCCTTGAACAATGTGTACACAACATTATTTGAGTTCGCATCTTACATAACATGGTATATGATGATGAGTAAAATATTTGCATATTTATTTTCCCTTATATGATGTTTTGTGGACGATATTTAAGTTTAATATAATGAATTTGGGTGTAATAGATAAATAAATAATGATTTTCTTCTGATAGGCCGTACAACACCATATTAAGAAGACATTGAAAAGGCATTAAAAGGGATAACTGTAGCAAAATACTGTTTCATACATTACTGTAGCATATACGGATTCACTGTAGCAAAATATGAATTTCACTGTAGCGGTCAGTGTAAAAGTGCGTCGGTGCATAAGTGTGTTTTCACTGTTCAAGTGTGCTTTACCGTAGCATCCAAAAATTGAAGCCTATAAATAGAGGTTCTTGGCATACTAAAATGTGGAGGAAGGAAGAGAGAGAGAGAGAGCTTCTATTTTAGAGAGAGAGTTGTTATTTTAGAATTTATCTCTTGCATTTTTTTACTTCTTGCATGCCTCCTACACGGATGGTTTTACCTCCTATATGGAAGGCCTAGGTAGTCCTCCTTTATGGATGGTATAGGTGGCAACCTACATTGAATGTTTTACCTCCTATATGGTAAGCTAGATTTTTCATTTTCATGCATCTTGTGGTTGTATTTTTATGTTTTTGTAATTAATTTTGCAATATTTATGATGTTTTAAATTTATTTTGGTTTTGTTTTTAATTTCATTAAGAGCTAAATTTTCCTTTTCCTAGGGTGATGACGTAGCTTAATAATGACGGATTGAATCTTAACTTACTAAATCTATTTTAAATTTTTCCTTCATAATTGAGTTTTAATTATTGTTCTTAATGATTTCAATTGACTGGCCACCTTTTGGATGATTTCAATATGCATGTTGAGACCGGAAGGAAATGCATGTGTGTGGATCCTATAATTAAAACCATAATTTGCATATGAAATAGGAATATATTCATATGGGTTGTACAGTCTTAATAAGTTCCATAAATCTTAATGCATGATTAATTGCTTAAATTCATATAGGAATATATTGGATTAGCAATTAATCATAGAATTGTTTAACCTTGGAAAAGGCTAGTAATTAAATTAGGGAAACTCGACTATCAATCATGTGGAATAAATTGGACTAGAAGAGATAAGTGATTCAATCTGGAATTTGCTAAGTGAAATCTAATCCCTATGGCATTTTTCTCATATTTGTCTTCATATCACTTGTATTGATATTTCATCATTTTTATTTTGCAATCTCAATCACAACTAATCGACCGACTAAATAGTACTAAAATTACCAATTTTGGTACTTAGTGATCAATCCTCGTGGGAACGATACTCTACTCACTTCTATATTACTTGTTTACAACAATGTACATTTGCACTTTCTAAATACACCATCATACACTTATAACACATGACATATTTATTTTCACATCATATATGTGTGATTGTATGTTACTACTAAGATTCTTTGAATCTCATCTTTTCCCTTTCCATAAATATATAAAGTTTTCAGCAGCGGGCAACAATTTTGAGGGAAGAACTATAATTTTCGACAACTGAAGGTTCTGGACCGGTACAAGAGGATAAGCAGTTGGTTTATCTGAAGACATTTTCTTATTATTTTTTTAAGGTCTGTAGTTAATATGTGTGAATCCCTATAGGGAATTCCTATATATGAATAAGCATATTGGAAAGCACCTCCCCTTAGGGTTAAAACCAGTATTTGTGATATTCCTATATGCCCAATGAACTGCGCAATTGCTACTCTGGTTAATATCAATGATAAGACGGTGTCTTACATTGAACATAATTAATGGAAAATTGAAAAGCACCTCCCCTTAGAGTTCATATATTACAAATCATATATTCAAGCCAATATAAACCAATCACCACCATAAATCACCAACGACAACCTTAATTCAACAAGAGAAGACAAGCTTTCAAGCTTGCTTTGTGTCTTCTTGCTTCTTCCTTCAAAATCATCCAGCCCTCTCCTCTTTTCCCTTGATTTTCCTCTTGTTTTGAATGATTTCAAGAGCGATATGAAGATTAGAAGAGGTTTCCAAGGGATTGAAGACAAGAATAAGTGATTTTAACCTACAACCTACCTAGTTTTGCTTCTTGATTCCTTGTCTCTTCTTTACTCTTTGTTCTTCAACTTGCTCTCTCTCTCTCTTCTCTTTCTCTTGGCCGAAATATTGGCCTCTTGGAAGAGATACATAACTCTTATATTATCTCCTTCTACCTCTTTAAAAATAATAAATATATTAATCTAATGCTAATTTGTACATGATTTTTGACTTTATGCTTCGTCTTTTTCATTTGGCCTTTATAAGCTTCCACATGGCATGTTATGTGTCAAACATTAATTCCCTCTTTCTTTTTTGTTTTTTTTTGCCAAAATTTACATAATAAATTGAGCCAAAAATTGTGCTCTTCCATTTTTAATTTTAGGCTACAATATTAGGCTTTGATGAAGACAAAAATTAAGCTTTTATGTCTTAACTTGGCCAAAATTTCATGTAACATCTTCTTCCAATATTTAAACCATTTCAAATGCACCAAAATTCACCGTTTTATTCCATTTAATGTAACAAATGTACAAGAAATTTCAATGAATAAAATTTGGGATATTCCATGATACCTCTCTTCAAAAGGTTCTCGAGTCTTACCCTACCCCCAAAATCATGAATTCTCTACCCTTAAAGATTTTTGGATGCACCGCTTTTGTCCATAATGAAAACTCTGGAAAACTAGACCATTAGTCCCACAAATATATCTTCTTTGGTTACTCCAACTTTAGAAAGGGTTACAAGTGTTATTGTCCTACTAATAAAAAAATGTATATCTCCCACAATGTCACCTTCCATGAACATTCACCCTTCTATCCTAAGGCACCCATTCAGGGGGAGTCTCTATCACAAGAATGGATGCCTCATATCCTGCCTAGCTTACTGCTAACCATAACTTCCATTGAACCAAATCAGCCTATCTCTGCACCTAATCCTCTTGATTCAGCCCTTGACCTTAACTAAGAACCTGAAATGAGTGAACATGACCCATTACCACCTGAGAGTGAAGTTATCTCTCAAGCCATGAGCGACACAGGTTAAGAAGAGGACTTAGTGGAGAAACTCTCTCGAGGCAAGGCCCTTCCAACTCTCCTACTCAAAATCTTGATGTTACAAGAAAGGATGATGAATTATCTATAGCTCTCAGGAAAGGAGTAAGGAGGTGCAGTGTCAATAATTTGTCTCCAAAATTACAGGCGTTTGTGCATAATGTGCATTGGAGAAAATTCCACCTACCTTTTATGAAGCTTATAAAGATGAAAAGTGTGGAACTTTTAATAGATCTATATTGATATATATATTTGATAAATATGACTCTAAGAATTCTTTAAGTGACTTCACTTTCTAGCTGAAGAGAGAAAATGATTGGTAGGATCTATATAGCCCACTTTTTTTTTCTTTGTTGGCTTCGATAGTTTCCCAAAATACTGTAGGATATTGAACTCATATATGCAAAGTCTATGTATATCCATTTATAAACGAAATTTATGAAAAAGTCACACTATTTACAAATCATGACCATGTTCGTTCAGAAGACAAGATTCACACATCCTAGTTTGTGACATATTAGTAAAAAGAATCCTGATATACTGTAATATGTAAAAACTGAACACATATATAGATTTATTTTTGTATTTTCAATTATTGTGTATCTTATTTATAACTATCATGCAATAAATAATCAAAGAAAAGCGAATTATCAGAATCTCCTAACTGTATAGAATAAGATAATTAAACGAATTGATTAATTTTGAATGGTCCCCCCATATAGTACCATAGGTATTAGTACTTCCATTGCATACAATATAATAAAAGCAAAAAGGTAATTTGAGAAGCTGAAGCCACAACATCCATCTCTCTCTCTCTTTCTGTGTGAGACACACACACGCTAAAAATCTCAATACTCCCCTTGTCCCTAGCTATCCCTATAGGGTATATATAAAAGTTGTTTTCAATTATTTTTACCAACAACAGAAGTTAGTTACTAATTAAAATAGTCTAAAAATATACTAAAGTTCCAATTTTACCCGTATTCATTCAAACTTTTCAAATCATAATTATTGTTTTTACAATTTTCAAGGGGATAAGTGGTAAAATGAT
Organism: Albizia julibrissin; assembly: GCA_037074505.1. Taxonomy (NCBI): domain Eukaryota; kingdom Viridiplantae; phylum Streptophyta; class Magnoliopsida; order Fabales; family Fabaceae; genus Albizia; species Albizia julibrissin. The sequence goes on along the minus strand of CM073478.1, from coordinate 46,120,512 downwards.
CCAACTGTTAGAAAACAGATGATAAATTCCCTTATATTGTGGATATGGGAGGTTCTAAAAATGCATTCATAGAGATGGAGGCAGTACGTATATACTCCCTTCGCTCTTTTATATAAGATATAAATAAAGTTAGTTAAAATTGGTTATGGGTAATAAATATTTAAAAAATATATTTTATATTTAAAAAATATCCTTATAATTTGTGGATGGGGAGAGAGTATGGGTGGAAATAGGTTAGGCACAATTAAACTTTAATTATATAGGCATAGGCTTGTAATAGAAATCTAAAGCCTGAATCTAAGCTTGAGCCTTTATATTGGTTTTTTCTTAAGCTCTGGCCCGAGCCTTCAAAAGGCCTACTTAAAATATAAGCATTTATATAGGCTTAAAACTCATGCCTCCAATTTCATTTACAACCTCTCAAACATATTTAAAAACATACGTTATGACTTAAAAGCTTAGGATTTATTCTCACATGTAACATAAGAGTTTAGTAAGAAAAAGAACACCTAGTGATAAAAATTGTTCAAATAAAGTTAGAATAAGAAAAATAAATATAAGAAAATATATTTTCTAAACTCAACCAAGAATAACAAGTAGTGGCATGTAAAACTAGATTTCACCTTTTTAACTTTTCCTGTAGAAAATGAGACAAACTCATCCTATTGAGATTATAATATTTCATTGGGGCATCACTGAAATAAACTTATAGTAATTATTATGTTTCAACAAACGACACAAGTCAAGGGAAAAGGAGTGAGTTAACATTGCAATCTTAAGAAATTGAAGAAAAGAGAAGGAAACTTGTTTGACTAATGAATAAAAAGTTTGAGTTTATAAGTGAATGATGATTGATGAGATGTGAAACTTAAAATAAAGACTAAGTTAGTAGTTTTATATATAATTTATAAAATTGATTTAGATTAGATTATATATAATTATATATTATAGTATAAATTAAAAAAACTAAATAGGTCAGACCTATAGACTTATAAGATAGGCTTTATGAAAATAGACCTGGCATGTTTGCCTAAATAGGCCTGACAATGGGCCTAAGCCTGAGCTAACCTATTTACTAAATAGGTTAGGCTAGATTCGACTTAATCTAGGCTAGGCCGTAGGCCCCTGATAAGGGCCTAGCCTATTTCCATTCTTAGGGGAGAGAGGGAGAGAGAATGAGAGAAAATGAGTGAAAGAGATGTGTGTGATAAATCCTTGATGCAATGATATAACATGTAATAAGCAGAGTCAAAAATGGAAATAGTTGGTTAAAGTATGTTTGGTTGGGCGATTGGGAGGCTCAAAAGTGCTTATGCACGTAAATCGAGATAATACTTATCTCACATACTTATCTCATATACCATAAATCAAATTTGAAAAGATGTTTTTGAAGGCTCCAATCGTTAATCTAAACAAGCACTAAGACATCTTTTAAATCTATCTTATAAATAAAGTCATCAACACATAATTGGTTTAGCGATGTAGGCCCTGCTAGATCTCTTTGAGTCTCAAGTTCAAATACCAAAGGAGTCACTTGTGTTGGGAGAAACAATCACGAACCCCGAACCAGTTACTAGACAATAATATCAAAAATAAATAAATAAAAATCAATTTCTCCCAAAAGCTATACTTCTCTTATCTTATTTATAAGGTAGAAAGAGAAGATTTTTTTATCCTATATTTACAAGGCACATCATTAAATTTTTCATATATATAAATACAAAAATTTAACCCTCATTTATTATTGTATGTAGGCTTTGTTCTTATGAGATATAATGTATATTAAATAGGGGTAAAGTTGGAAAATTGTTAAATTTTAAGACAGAGTTTAAGTCTAAGATCTTTCTTAATTCTGATGAAACATGTTAGAAATAACTTGTAAATAAGACCAAAGAAGTATCTTATAAATAAGATTAAATCACTTCAAATAACTATATTTTATATATAGGATAGGAGAAAGTATATTCTCCTCTAATTCTATTTATAGGGTAGAGAGAGAAGAAATTTTGTAGTCCTTTTTATATGTCACATCATTGATTTTTTTCATATAAATGTACAATTTTATCATTTATTTATTATTGTGTTAATTTTGTTCTCGTGAGAAATAATGTATAATAAATAAGGACAAAATTGGAAAGTTGTTAAATTTTAGGGCAGAGTTATTGAAGTTTAAGGTTTCTCTTAATATATGTGAAACAAGCTGAAAGTGACTTATAAATAAGATCATTTGAGTAATATACTTCACTCAGTTCTTTTTATAAGCAATTACTACCCAAATCACGAAAAATGAATTGGTAGTTAAATTTAATTTAAAACAATGAATGTATAAGAGGTATAACTTTTTTCCAAGGTTCTGAAACCCGAACCGGTCATTGAACAGATCGGGATACTGGGTTAAGGGTCAGTAGGTCATATCGGAGTCAAACCGAAGCTAAACTGGTGAGAAATTGAATATTTTAGGCTTATTTATATAAAATTCGAAAGAAAAATTTTAAAAAAATGATTTTTAAAAAAATGAAAAAAAAATGTCAAACCGAACCGGTCACCAAACCAGCCCAGTTTGGCCACCGGTTCGACGGTTCCCAGGCAGGTCTGGCCAGTCCGGTCCGGGTTCACAAACCCTACTTTTTTCTAAACATAACTATAATGATGAGTGAGAGGGGGGAGAATGAGTAAAAAAATGAGAGAGAATGAGTGAGAAAAATATATGAGAGAGACATACAATTAATTAAAAGTAAAAATGAGAAAAAGTGCATTAAATTTTTAGACAAAATAAAAAGTTACTTATATATAGAATCAAGTCCATGTGAGAGGATGTTGCTTATAAATAGGAATAAGAAGAGTATATAAGTATGAGATAGATAGACTTAGTAGGAATAGATGTAAACGCTTTAAGAATAGAGAATTAATAGGGCAGAGGCAGCAGAAAGTTAGTTTGAATAGTTAAAGCCCTAAACATAATGCGAAAAGAGCATTGGTGAGAGCAGATTTGTGAATTAAATGTGAAATGGCAAGGAAACTATCTAACTTTGCATGACAACATTCAATTCAAACCTTCCTTTCTTGTGGACCCTACCAGTGTGTGTGTCTCTATCTGCTACTATGACCATATTTATCTCTTTCTTTGCCTTCATTAATGGGACGGTTCCTAATTTTCTTAGTTCAGATAGCCCTCACCAATGCGTTTTTAATTACCCAACCACCCAGTCTCACTCCTTTAACACATAAGAGTATTTTAGTCTATTATGTAACCCTTTTTCTGTAGAGTGATATTACTTCTCTATAACAATCACTTTCTTTGACCCAACTCGTCGCCGGACAATTAATGTCTGAAAGCTGCGATGAAACAGGTATGTTCAGTGTGCTTTGGTGGCGGCTAAGTCCAGTTCACACAGTCCTCCTAATTAACTCCCATGCTTATGTCAGTGTATAAAAGTTGACAGTCTTTAATATTGGAAAGCGGGTTACTCCGATCCCAAATATAACTTGTGTGTTTGGAGAGATTCTTCGTTTATAATGTATCACTTCAATTCTTATTATAACTCTATTTTAACTAAATTCTCACCTATCAAAAAATGACAATTAAGTTAGATTGATATTCCCTCTACTTCTTAATATAAGACATTTATTTAATTTGACTAGATTAAAAAAATTACTTAATATGACATGTATTTTCTAAAATATCCTAGTTATCTTTCTTAATTCACTCATTCCCCATCTTCCTTAATGATTACTGAGAGAGCATCAATATGGATAAATTAAAAAAAATGATAAATATTAAAAATATGTTTTATATTTAAGATCAAGATATTTGTCATATATTAAGGACCGGAGGGAGTAGTACTAGTAAGATTTTTCAAGTTAACTCTAATTAATTTTTTTCTCCCTACATTTACAAATCATTACCACTTCTTTCTCCTTTTCCATATAGTACAATCACTAATAAGATTAGAATGGAAAGTCACTTAAAAAGTTATTAATTATCATTTTTCAATTTTACCCCTTGTTGGAACATTGAATTGTGACTAGGATCTTATCTTGTTAATTAAGAGCATGGTTAGTGGTTGAACTCTATAAATAGAGGTTTTAGCAATTGGTTTATGTGTGAGGGATCGGATATTGATCCCCACCAAGTAAAGAGAGAGAAGTCTCTCTCTAGAGACAGGGTAACTTGGATCTCTCTCATAATCCTTAGAGTTTAGGATTATCGGTCAATCACCCTCAATTAGAGATGATTAGTGTAAATCCAAGTGAATTAGATTGTTGTGCGAGCATTGTTGCTCTTCTGTAATCAATAATACATATGATTTTTTTATCTTGATTCTTCTGGTTTCTCTCTAACCACTATTGCTAACATTCTATTTATTGGTGATACACATTGGATATAAGAAAAGATGAGATAGATTTGGATAGGAGCAAAGTGTAAAAAAAATTCAATTTAAAACAAATTTAATTACTTAACAACAGCTACTCATTAATTCCAATGATGTACTTAAAGGTGACTAATATTTTAGACCAGATGGAGTATATTGTACTTGAACAAATCAAGCACTAAAATTCAAGTCTTATTGAATACTGATAATGTGTACATATAGATGAGAAAATGATAGGTCTGGCCAACCCTATATACTTTCTCTTTATAATATCAAAGACATCAAACAAAAAAAGATTTAAAATTTTAAACTACAATTCCTAGAATCATGCTAACTAACCAGAATCCTAATTAAAGATAACCAAATATTAATTATTATTAGTTAGGCCCATTTATTCTAAGCTCAACTCTAACATTCCTCCTCAAGTTATAGAATATATATTGGACATTTTCATCTTGCTTGTAAACTCATTGAACTTGGGCTTCACAAGAGGCATGGCCATCACATCTGCATTCTATTTCCCCAAAGGTATTAAGCTAAGTTTATTGCCTTAGCTTCAATCTTTTCTTTAATGAAGTGTCGATCAATTTCAACATGCTTAGTACAATCATGTTGTACTAGATTATTTGTTGTTTTGAGAGATGTCATACTATCAAACCACATCTTGATTTAAGTAGTTTACAAACCTTACTGGAATTTTTTGGGCTTCACAACCCCAATGGCACTTCCATGTACACCTTCTCTTCCAAATAACCATTTAGGAAAGCATTTTTGACATCTAGATGATGCAACGGCCAATCTAGATGATATATCCCGATTTTATCATAATATTTAATATCTTATTTAGGGATTTTTATCATTAATTTTTGGCTAAATTGTGTTTATTATGGTTAAATTGAATTAACGATGATTGTGTCAAAATAGAGTTAAAGGATATATTTGTTATAATCTTGTAATTGCTCTTTAACATTTGAATTTTGAATGAAGATATTACAAGCTATTGATTTGAATTGTAAGTCATTTTGAGAAAGTTGAAGCTGAAGGACCCAAAAGTAAATATGCACAAGGACTAAAACAGAAAATGAAATTGTATGTGTGGCTAGATGGGAATTTTTATAGAAAGAAGGGTATTTTTCTGTAATATTATACTTTCGGTAAGGAAAAGACCAGAGAAAATTACAACAAAGGATCCCGAATTCCTAAAATGCCAGTTTGGTTTAAAAATATGAAAATCACCGTCTTTCTATGCTAAAACTGATTTTTTTGGCCACTAAGTCACTGATACAGAATTAGGGTAAATCTAATTATAATCTTGGAGGGATTTTGCTACAAATTGTAAGGGATTTGACAAAGATTTCAAATCACAAAAAAGAATAAAAGGCTATGAGCGAAAGATCGGGAAGAGGCATCGTCTTCACCATTGTCACCTTCAAGCAAGACCTAGACAAAAAAAAGCTGACACCATCGAAAAGCAACCGTGAAAGAGGTTCAGTGGAGAACAAGAAATTGAACGAGAATTGCTGCCTATATCACTACTACTGTCGACTGCCTATTACCACCATCATCAGAATCGCGACATCACCATTATCTTCTTTCCAGCATCAAGAACCAAAAGCACCTCCCTCATTCTCTAATTTGTTCCTTCCACCTCAATTCCATGTATTCTTGGTGTCTTGTAGGAGTTTTGGCTGTGATAAACTCCATGAGAGGCTAAATTATTTCGTGCTTCTTAGGGATGGATGATTAGGTTTGAGCTCCAGAGATACATTTAACGGATTTATTTATTTTAATCATTTGATCTAGCTACGTAATGGATTTCCTGGATTAGGATTTATGTTGTCTTTAATTTACTGAGATTGCAAGTTGTTTATCTTAGTTTGGATTGAATTGTGTGATTTGAGATTTATATTTATATATTCCCTTTTTAGTTTAATGTGGTTATGTTATTCTTTCATAGTTTGGATGAGTATTATGATTGCTTAGATCTTATTTGAATATTTCAGTTGAGTGTTCATTGCATAGAGAAACAAATTGCATAAATCCGATTCTAAATTGCATACGAAGTGGCATTTAATAGTATATTAAGAAGTAATTATCTAGCTAGAGTTCTAAGGGTAATCACTAATTAATATCATTAGACTTAAAGAGTTGGTAAGGTTTGATTTTAGACTTAGTGAGTAATTTAACTCCCAAATTATTTTGAACAAGGATAACCTATATTCCATTTTCCAAGAAGCATTCATTATCAATTTGCTTAAATTAAATTTCATTACTTGTCTAAAAAAAATTCAAAAAAAAACTAAAAAAAATTAGTTTAGGTTCATTTCCATTATTAAAAAGAAAATTAATTTCAAATACATCTCAATATTTTTTTCACTTAGTTGAGCTTAGAAATTAAATAAAAGGTCATCAAGAGATCATGATCTGAGTTGTGCCCTTCACTACACAATTTAATTTATTTTGATTTAATTTGAAGCGACTAAAGGTTCAAATCAATGGCACCGTTGCCGAGGAGTCAATTTATTTAACTCCATGTTAATTGAAAAAGAAAAAAGAAATTTGATGGGGTTAATCTTTTATGTGCCTTCTAGTTACTTGGTTATAGTTTCTTGCATTCATTCATCATATAGGTTTTAGTTTGCATTTGCATCACATATCATACATTTACACATTGTTGTTGAATTTTGTATACTTGCCCCAAGGTAAAAAAAAGTTGTTCTTAGTGATCTTAATCTTGACATAACTTTAAAACAGCTTAAGGAACAACAAAAAAAGGGTAAAGGAAAAGGTAAAATGGGTACTAGTAAAATTCCCTTAAAACATCACATATCTTTAAACCTAGTGCCTTTAGGGAACTTCATTCTGACATAGGTGATCAATCTAATCAGAAATTTAGATATGGAGAACCATAATGAGGATGAAGGAGAGAACAATGGTCATCCACATAGGAAAAGAACAATTAGAAAAGTCACTACTTCTAGTATTGATTTTAATCATCTTGCTAATGTTGGACCTAATATACATGTTGATTTTGAGATTAAAGCTTTATTGATCAACTCACTACCTAAGTTTCACGATTTGTCTACAGAGGATCCTTATCTACATCTAAAGGATCTCTACTTGAATTGTTTGAATATGAAGCTAGTTGGATCTTCCGTAGAGGATGTGGTATGGAAATTTTTTCGCCACTTATTGGAAGGCATAGCAAAGGAATGGTACATAAGCTTACCAAGACATGTAGCTTATGCATATCAAAGCTAACAAAACTTGCAGAAAGCTTTTCTTGAGAAGTACTTTCCTCATGTCGGACTTCTACTATAAGAAAAGAGATCAATTCAATTCTTTAAGATCCATATGAGACTTTATATGAGAATTGGAACCATTTTCAAGACCTCCTGGTTTGGTGCTCACATCACCAGATTCCCGATAAGCAGTTGGCTCAAACTTTCTATGATGGTCTGAAAGGCAAAGATCAAGACAAGATTGACACAGCCACTGGTGGTGCTATTATTAATTTCACTGCTCCTAAAGCTTGGGAATTTATTAAGAAGATGGCCCTTGCTAAGAAAACTTATAGGGAGCCAAGGAAGAATGCTAGAGGAGTTTATCATGTTAACTCTTCACCTCTACATATTCCTCAGCTTGATACCTTCACCGCTCAAATATTTGCTTTAATAACTAAATTAGATCGGATTGCTTCTAGACCATCCTTATAGGAAGAAGTCAATTTATGAGTCAAGGAATTGGTAGCCCCAAGTTGTGATCTTTGTGGCTCATCTATGCATATCTCTTACAATTATCTATCTCGTTATGAACAAGTCTCTGCCATGTATCAAGGCTACCCTAACAATCTCAAATAGAACCTCTACTCAAATACATATAATGAAGGGTGGAGGCAAAATCTTAAATTTAGTTGGAGAGACAATGATAATAGAAGACAAAGTCTTTTTCAAAAAGGGAATATTAGACCTCGTGCTTCTTCTAGCCAGTTTCAAGAATCTTTAAAGATGGTCATTCTACTCAAAAATAACACACTTTCCCAACTTAAGATGACGAGAACAACCAACTATTGAAGAGAATGGTTGCTCAACTTACTAATATGGACAATTGGATGAAGGAAGATAAAGCTTTAAAGGATAGTCAATTCTCCTCTAATTCCACAATCCTACAACAGATACAAAGGGATAAAGCAAGTTACGGTAACCAAATGAAAAATATCTACAAGAAGTTAGAAGAGTTAGATATGAAGAATAACACAATGCAATCTCACTTAACTCAAGTCTCCAACACTCTTAATGACTTGTAAGCTAGGAACGGGGGTGGTATACCTTTTGGCTTCTACCATTATGATTAACCCCAAATCTGTCAATTCCATTGAGTTAAGAAGTAGCAAAAAGGTGCATTTCCCAGGAGAGGATGAAGACCATATGGATGAAGAGATAAAAGCTGAAAGTCCACCCTTGAGCCCTATGAAATTAGGTAATTCTAAAAGTGTCAAAGAGAAAGAGATCTTAGAGAAGAAGAAAAGCAAGGAAGTTGAGCAACCACCTCTGGAAGATGTCAATGACGAAGCTCGAACCACACATAAGAAGGGTGAATCAAGCATGCAAGGAGACTTAATGCAAAATGGTAGGGAGGTAAAAATTTCAAATATTCCTTTCTTTAAAGGTTACCCTAAAAGTAAGAAGTTTCATGATGATAAAATTGAAAAATAAATGTTTGAGCTCTTTAGTAAGTTAGAAGTGAATATTCCTTTTCTCAAGATGATTAAAAGCATGCCTGCATATTGTAAGTTCCTTAAGGACCTTTATACAAATAAGAGAAAATTCAAGCTTAAGGAAAGAGTCCAATTGAGTTCTAATATGTCAACCATATTTAATCCCCAACTTCCTATAAAATATCAAGACCCAGGTGCCTATACCATTCCTTATACTATAGGACCAATGAACATAGTTGTTGCATTGCTAAATTTAAAGGCTGCAATTAATGTGATGCCTAAGTCTGTTTACATTGCCCTAGGAATTAAAGCTATTAAGCCAACCAGTATTGTGTTACAACTAGCTGACAGGTCAATTAGGCATCCAGATGGAATCTTAGAGGATATCTTAATCAAAGTGAAAGACCTTGTGTTCCCCACTGACTTTTATGTCCTAGATGTGTCTAGTGAATTATCTTGTGATTCAACCCTCATTATAGGCAAGCCCTTCCTTAAGACAACAAATACCATCATAGATATGAAGGAAGGTGGTATAAACATAGAGGTTGGGGATCATAAGATTAGGTGCCTGTTTGGATTAACGGCGGAGAAGTAACTTTTTTTCAATCTAACTTTTATAAAAGTTTGATTGTAAATGTGATTTGTGTTTGGATTGGCGGTGGCAAAAATAGTTTTTTTTCTAACCTTGAATCTATTTGGATTAGCGTTTGAAAAGCTCGTTTAGATGGAAAATGACTGAAAAATGCATGAACCTTATTGAATACTACATATATATATATATATATATATATATATATATATATATATATATATATATATATATATAATGATAATTGAAGTGAAAAATTAAAATTTGATAAAATACAAAAAGTTTAGTTATTTTTAAAATTTATTAATTATTCATATAAATGATCTCTTGAATTTTGCATGCTACTTTATGCTTAATCTTGCATTGTAGGTGCTTAATAAGAAATTGGAGATTTTGGAAGGTCAGAATAAATATTTTGAGGATTAGATAAAATTACAGAAAAATTCCCTAGAATTTATGGAAGTTACAAGTGAATGAAGAAAAGGGAGCATGGAAATAACAGATAAGGACCCAGATGTTTTGGAAATTACATTAATACCTTAAAAATATTTCAAAAATTTTCACTTTAATCCCTAATTGAGAATTTTTGAATTTTGCATTGAAGTCCCTGGTCAAATCCTAATTTGACCAAACATCTTCTTCTTCCTTGAAACAGAACCAAGAACCAGTAAAACAAAGCAGTGAGAGTGAGATGCTATAACGGTCTTTTTTTTCCTTTCCGGACATGAGCCAACCTCACCTTGCGGAGGGAAAAAAATATGCTGACCACAATAATATTCAGATGCCTACAGTTTTGACGGGTGTTTCTGTCTCACCGCGCGGGGAAAATAAGCTAGAAGCTCCTTTGTTAGGCTTCTTCAAAAAGCTATGTCAGGGTCAGAAGCATAGTGAGGAAAGACGCGAACCCAAACACTCAAAGCTATCCACCACTATGCTTTTAGGTTGAATAGTGGATTTTCCTCTTTCGACCACGATCCCAAACAGACCCTAGTTTTAATATGTATGAAGCCATGAAACACTCTTTTGAGGATTATTCTTTGTTAGGTGTTAATGATATTGATTTAGCCATTGAAGATGCTAGAAATGATTATGAATTAAGTTTGCAGGGTGATTACTATTTCCATATTCATGTTAAACCTGATTATTTTGAGCTTCATGATAATATAGTTGCTTATGATGAGTATTTTTCATCTCTTCCTTCTATACATTCTTTTTTTCTTATGCTTGTGGTACTGACATAACTTGCCTTGATTTTGATATCAATTGCACTCTTTCTACTTCACAAGTTTACATTGTTTCTTCTGATGATACTAACACTACTTTTGTAAGTGATTTTGGTTTGGAAAAGAGTTTGCTTTTTTAGTATGCACATACTTGTAATAAGGTGGAAGCTGAAATTATAGCTGGAAGTGACTGCAGTAACTCTCTAGGCCATGAAGATAAAAAGGGTTTGCGTCTAACTATTCCACCCTCTAGCATATTTGATCAACAATAGAAGAAAAATTTGTCCAAGGATAATGGGCTTAATAAGAATTCTTCACTTGCAACTACCCCTAAATCTATTATTTCTCCTCATACCTTAAAATATGTCCAAGATATTCTCTCTAGTTGTAATGCAAGTATGAAGGATGATAAACTTAAGTCTATTGATGTTGTAAGTCAACCTTAAGTTGACTCAACACTTAGGAAGGTCAAGGATCAAGAAGTGAATGCAAAGGAGCTTAATACACACCAGCCACCTAAGGCTATAAAGGAAAGTTCTCTTTATTCTCTTCAACTTCCTGAACTAATCCCTTCTATTGTTCAACCCCTACCCTTGAATTAAAACCTCTGTCTCCCAATCTTAAGTATGCATTCCTTGAGCATGATGATAAACTTCCTGTAATTATTTCTAATGCTTTGTCTTGTGATGAAGAAGCTAGATTGCTCTGTGTGCTTAGAAAGAATAAGGAAGCCCTTGGTTGGACATTGGCTGATATCTTAGGTATTAGTCCATCTTTATGTACTCATAATATTTTGCAGAATGAGGGTTCTAAGTCTGTTAGACAACCCTAAAGGAGGCTTAATACATTGATCTTAAATGTTGTAAAGAAAGAGGTCACTAAGTTTCTTAGTGCCAAGATTATTTATCATATTTCTGATAGTAAGTGGATTAGTCCTATTAAGGTGGTTCCTAAGAAGAGTGGGCTTACTATTGTTAAGAATGAGCAAAATAAGTTGATTCCCACTAGAGTACAGAATACCTGGAGGGTGTGTATTGATTTTAGAAAACTTAAGTATGCCACTAGGAAGAATTATTTCCCTCTACTCTTTATTGACCAAATGCTAGAGAGATTAGGAGGAAAGAACTATTATTACTTCTTAGATGGGTTTTCTGGGTACTTCAAATTCCCAAAGCTCCTGGGGATCAAGAGAAAACCACCTTCACTTACCCCTTTGGCACTTTTGTTTATAGGAGAATGCCTTTCAGTCTTTGTAATACCCAAGATACTTTTTAGCATTGCATGATGTCAATCTTTTATGATTTCCTTTAGCACTGAATGGATTTTTTATGGATGACTTTATTGTTTGTGATGACTCATTTGATGCTTGCTTGTCTAGTCTTGATCATATCCTAGCATGATGCATTAAGAATAAACTTGTTTTGAATTATGAAAAATGTCATTTTATGGTCACTCAAGGCATGGTGCTTGGACATTTGATTTCTCAAAAAGGTATTGAAGCGGACAAGGCAAAACTTAAGGTGATTTCATCATTTCCCTACCTATCTTCACTTAAGGGAAGGACCTTTGGTCATTTTTAAGGCATGTTGGTTTCTACCGACGTTTTATAAAAGATTTCAGTAAAATTGCATTGCCTTTGTCAAGGTTACTTCAAGAAGATATGGATTTTATTTTTTATGACAAGTGTAAGCTAGCATTTGATGAGTTGCGACATAGACTAGTCACTCCTCGTATTTTGGCCTCTCCTACTTAGGAACTTGTACTTGAATTGTCTTGTGATGCATCCAATAGTGTTGTTGGAGCAATGCTTAGCCAAAGAGATAGTAAGGTCTCTAAGTTCATAGCTTATGCTTCTAAAACATTAGACAATGATCATATTAATTACACAACCATTGAGAAAGAGTTGTTTGCAATTGTATTTGCCCTGGATAAATTTAGACCATATCTAATCAACTCTAATTTTGTCTTCTTAGATCATGTAACTGTCAGGTATTTGTTCAAAAATCCACAGTCTAAGCCAAGACTGCTTTGTTGGGTTCTTCTTATAAAGGCATTTGATATTAAGATCAAGGAACGAGCTGGAGCAAAGAATCATGTAGCAGATCACCTCAATTGGCTTCCTAACCATACAATGGGAGTTAATTGTTCTGCTTTAGTTTGTGATATTTTCCTGACATTGATTTGTGTGTTGTGGAATTAAAATAACTATGGTTTGCTGACTTGGTTAATTATTTGGTATTAGGATTGGTTCCTACACATTTGTCTCTATTTCAAGTAAAGAAATTAAAGTAAGAGGCCCAGTAATATATATAGGATGAACCATACCTATAGAGAATGTGCAACAACCAGATAATTTGAAGATTTGTACCTAAGGATGAATTCCAGTCCATCCTTTTTGCTTATCATTCAATAATATGTGGTGGATACTTTAGCACTAACAAGACATCTAGAAAGTGTTAGATGTTGGGTTTTACTAGCCTACCCTATTTAAGGATGTGTATTTGTATTGTAAAGCATGTCATAAATGCTAATAGTTTAGGGGGTTAGGTAAACGGCATGAGATACCATAACAACTCATGCTCTTTTATTAGGTATTTGATGTATAGGGCTATAGACCCTTTTCCACTATCATATGGGTTTACTTGTATCTTGTTAGCTATAAATTACCTCTCTAGGTGGGTAGAAACCATTCACACTAGAAAAGATGACGCCTAAACAATTCTCAAATCTAACATCTTTTGTAGATTTGGAATGCCAAGGGCTATAGTAAGTGATAGAGGTACCCCTTTTTGCAATAAGGTTGTCAATAACCTACTTTCTAAACTTGGATTTACCCATAAAATGTTTACTTCTTATCATCCGCAGATGAATGGATAAGTAGAAGCGTCAAACCGAGAGGGTAAGCAGATTTTGAAAAAGATGGTTAAGCCTTCAAGGAAGGATTGGAGCTCAAGGTTGGAAGAAGCACTATGGGAATATACACCAATAGGGATACCTCCTTACTAGTTTATCTATAAAAAAGCATTTCACATTCCAGTCGAGTTGGAGCACAAGACTTATTAGGCAGTGAAAATGTGCAATATGGATATGGAATAATCTAGCTTATAAAGGTAGCTGCAACTGTAGGAACTGGTTGGAAGCTTATGAGAGCTCTTGCATCTATAAGGAGAAAACCAAGTAGCTACATGACCAAAATATTATGAGAAAACACTTCAAAATTGGTAACAATATTATACACTTCAAGACCTGATTTGTACTCAAACCTGGAAAAATTAACACCAGGTGGGAAGGGCTATACATAGTCACTAAGGTGCATGATTTTGGAATAGTAGAGCTACTGAATGAGGCTAATGGATCAGAGTTCAAAGTCAATGGTTACCTCCTAAAGCTCTACCATGATAGTGTCAAGCCTCCTTAAGGCTAGGTTGTCCCTTTCCTCTATCAATCTCTCATACCATGTATATAATTACTTGTGAAATGTGTTGAACATAAATGCTTGAGATTAAGTGTAGGGGAGGGACATTCCCAATAATGAAAGTAAGATTAGTAGTTCAGTTTAATGTTTGAATTCAACAAGACCCCCTATGTTTCCGTAGTTATCTTGTCATATGACATCCTTACTCTCTCTTGCATTCATGATTAATTGGATTGGTGTATTATATTCATTGAATACATTAAGGAAAATGTATTAAGTAAGTGTAGGGGAGAGTGTGTTTTGAAAAAATAAACCCACACTTGGATATTTGGTACTTAAAATTTTTTAGAAAATGGAAGTTTGTCCAAAGTTATTGGTGCATTGGAGAGTTGAGCTTGATTATGGTTAATTGCAATGTTTTGATTAGTTGTTTTTATTAATGTTAGTATTGGAAATAGTCAAGTAAATGCTTTGTAATTAGCTTGTTTTGTAGTTGAGTGTTTTAGTAAGCATTTGAGAATAACCCTTGTTGGAAGGTTATTTAAGCCTAAATCCCTTTCTATGTGTGCATGCTTTCTTAGCTTTTCATCATCTAGAACTTGTTTCAACACTATGTCAAAGCTGCATTTACATTAATGTAATAGAAATTATAAAGGCATTCGATTATAAACCCTTTTCACCCAAACATAAACCTTTCAAATCATCTATTGTTCAACCCTTTGAGCCATTCATTGAGTTTTTATGCATGTGTATATCATATATGTAGTTTTTACATACTAACTTGTAACAATTAAATTGCCATCACCCTTGCTCTTTTGAATTCTGAATTGCCATATATACACAAATGTTGAAAAGAAAAAAAAAAGCAAAATAAAATGGAAAAGCAAAAAAATGGCCAAAAAAAAGGGGAAAACATGAAAAAGAAAAAAGAAAGATAGGCAAAAGAAAAAAAATCATTTAAATAAGGAAATTCTAGAGAATTTCTATGAATGACAATACAAACAATCATGATGGACTTCAAGTAGTAGATTGGATGCTAAGTTGGATTTGTTACTAGTTTATATACATACATAACACTTATTTGTTTCTCATTCATTCCATGTAGACTTCTCCATCATTACAACCCTTAGAAGTCCTCTTAATTCATAAAATTATTGTTGCTAGTGGTAGAGATGCTAGAGTTGTCACAAGCCTATAGTAAGATGTTGGTTAAGTGAGCTTGAGTGAAATAACCCTAGTGAGGAGAGTTGAGCGAAAACACTAATATCCTAAGGTGCTCTCTTATGTTTATTTCAATTACATTTGATTGTGTAGTGGACTAATCCCTTTGCATTACTTCACACTATGACTTATGCTAGTTGTAGAGCTTAATTAATAGATTTATTACTTTTCATACTGTGAGATTGCTCATCTTTCAATTGCATTGATGTTCATCTTGGATGGTTTTGAATTGATAATATTTGTCTAAGATTACAAAGGTCCAAGTATGGGGGAATTGATATATACCAATTTTATCATAATATTTAATATCTCATTTAAGGATTTTATCATTAATTTTGGGCTAAATATAATTTATTATGATTAAATTGAATTAAAGATGAATGTGTAAAAATAGAGCTTAAAAAGATATATTTGCTATAATCTTGTGATTGCTCTTTAATATTTGAATTTTGAATGAAGATATTACAAGATATTGATTTAAAGGGTTAATAGGTAAAAATGCCCCGGAAGTTTTCACCCAGGGGCGCTAGGTGTCTGAAAGTTTTTTAAGGGCATTTTTGCCCCCCGGAAGTTTTAAAATAAGGCCACTTTTACCCTACTTCGACGAAATGGCAACGGACGTTGGACACAGTGGAATTTTGTGACAGGTAAGGTAGCCATGTTGGTTAACTCGTACAGGTTGGAATTGTGTTGAATTTGAAAACCTTGGAAATTTACGTAAAAAGTCTTTGTTGATAATCTATTGGAGGTGTCAAGCGTTAAGTGGAGAAGAGAGAAGATGGATGAGTCGACAGTGTCGATGGTGACCAGAGGAAGGAGGAAGCTTGCGTTTCTTAGAAGGCATAGTTGATAGAGTGAAAATGATGGGCATGGTCGGATTTACCATTGTGGCTCGGAGGCTCGGTTACGTACATCGTGGACAAAGCTCAACCCAGGAAAGAGGTTCTTTAGTTTCCGAAATCATCGCCAAGTAAAATTTTGTATTGTTACTCGATTTGAGAAATTATGTTTTCCAGGTTGTTTATGTACTTGTGCATTATTTTCAAGGAGGATTTGTGGGTATTTTAAGTGGCATGATGATAAAATGGGAGAGAGGTCGATGGAGGTTATAAATAAGCTTGTTGGTCATGTTGACAGGTTGTATGAGGAAAATGTGAGACATAGAAGAGGGGGCATTGATATTGTTTCAGAAGTTGAAGCTGAGATTTGTGTGATTATTGCTGAAATGAAGAAGATGGAAAGGAGGCTGAAGGTAGTGATCGCTGCATTGGTGGCCACTTTGGTGTTAATCTTTGTTAACTATATATGCACTTAGTTGATAGCAAAGGTGGTTGATGTAATTTTTTGTTAATTTGAGGAATATATGAATTGAAAGACATGTTATTGGTGAAGTTATGAAGTTAATGAATTTAGGGAACTTGTATTAGTTAGATGATGTATGTTCATTATACTTACTACTCTGTTTCTGTCCGGACCAGAGGTTCAAAATGGAGTTATTTCTTGCTCTGTTTTTTAGCCAACAAAAATAATTAGTCCTCTTATCATAGCCTATTTTTTTCTGTCTATATCATAGAAGGGAGATATATCATGGAAGTGAGATATACAATCAACAACAAATCAATTTATGCCTTATGTAAATCAATTTATGCCTTATGTAAATCGATTTATGACTATTTAAATCGATTTATGCTTTATCTAAATTGATTTATGCCTTATGTAAATCAATTTACCCCATTGTGACAACAATGATAAATCATTTTACCAGGAACAAAATAACACTGACTTTTTCCACGTAATCTCCCACAAGGAAGCCATGTTTTCATTGACAATGGCAATTTTGGCTAACAGTGTGTCACTTAACAGCTCCAGTTTAACGTCTGTCATAACGGGGCAAAAGTGACCTCTTTTTACAACTTATGGGGAAAAATTCCCTCTCAAAAACTTCCAAACACCCAGTATCCCTGGGTGAAAAATTTTGGGGCATTTTTGCCCCTTAACCCTTGATTTGAATTATATGTCACTTTGGGAAAGTTGGAGTTGAAGGACTAAAAAATAAAGATGGACAAAGACTAACATGAAAAATGAAATTCTGTATGTGGCTAGATGGGAATTTTGACAGAAAGATGGGTATTTTTCTATAATATGATCCGTTACTTTCAGTAAAGAAAAGATCAACAAAAATTACAGCAAAGGACCTTAAATTCCCAAAATGTCAGTTTGGTCCAAAAGGGAAAATCACCATCTTTCTATGCTGAAACTAATTTTTTTGGCTATTGAATCGCTGATACAGAATTAGGGTAAATCCAATTATAATCTTGGAGGGATTTTGTCACAACTTGTACGGGATTTGGTGGAGATTTCAAATCGCAAAAAAATAAAAGGCTACGAGTGGAAGATCAGGAAGAGGCATTGAGAGTCTTCTTGCTCTTCACCATTGTCACCTTCGAGCAAGACCTAGATAGAAAAGAGTTGACACCATCGAGAAGCAGTTGTAAACGAGGTTCAATGGAGAGCAAGAGAGAGAACAAGAATTGCTTCCTATCACTTTGTCACTATTATCTTCTTTCCAGCATCAAGAACCAACAGCGCCTCTTCATTCTTTAATCTATTCCTTCCACCTCAATTCCATAAATTCTTGGTATCTTGGAGGAGTTGTAGCTGTGATAAATTCCATGAGATGTTAAATTCTTTCGTGCTTCTTGGGGATGGATGATTGGGTTTGAGTTCCAGAGATACATTCAGGGGAGTTATTTATTTTAATCCTTTAATCCAGCTATGTAATGGATTTCCCGATTTAGGATTTATGTTATGTGGTTTATTTACTGAGATTGCAAGTTCTTTATCTTAGTTTGGATTGAACAATTTTGATTTAGATTGAATTATGTGGTTTGAGAATTATATTTATATATTCCCTTTTTAGTTTAATGCGGTTGTGTTATTCTTTCATAGTTTGGATGAGTATTATGACTGCTTTGATCAGTTGAGTGTTCATTGCATAGAATAACAAATTGCATAAATCTGACCCTAAATTGCACAATAAGTGGTATTTTATAGTGTATTAAAGAAGTAATTATCTAACTAGAGTTCTAGGGGTAATCATTAATTGATATCACTAGACTTAGCCAGCTGCTAAGATTTGACTTTTGACTTAGTGAGTAATTTAACTCCCAAATCATTTTGAGCAAGGATAACCTATATTCCATTTTCCAAGAAGCATTCATTATCAATTTGCTTAAATCAAATTTCATTACTTATTTCAACATTTTTTCAAAAAAAAAAAAGAAGTTTAGGTTCTTTTCCATTATTAAAAAGAAAATCAATTTTAAACCCATCTCAATATTTTTGTCACTTTGTTTAGTTTAGGAATTAAATAAAAGGCTCATAAGATAACACGACCCGAGTTATGCCTTTCGCTACACAATTTGGCTTATTTTGATTTAACCTGAATCGACTAAAGGTTCAAATCACTAGATTAGTTGTAAGAGATAGTAAAACATTTATAGTATTGAATTTAACCATAGGAGCAAATGTTTCTTGATAATCAATACCATAGGTTTGTGTGAATCCTCAAGCAACCAAACGTGCCTCATATTTGTTAATACTACCAATTGGGTTATATTTCTTTATAAAAACCCACTTACTTCCTACAACAGGCTTCTCGTGTGGTAGTTCAATGTTTTCCAAGTTTTATTTTTGTCCAACGCTTTCAACTCTTCATCAATAGCCAATCTCCAATTCTGATCATTCATAGCCTCATGAAATTTCTTTGGAATTTCTTTCTAGTCAACAATAGTCACAAATGCTCTAAATTGAGGTGACAATTTTTCATATGAAAGATACCTCCCAATAGGATGTCAAGTGCAGCTCCTTTTGCCTTTTCTTAAAGCAATAGGCCACTGCAAATCCTCAAGAATAATCTCAAGTTGAGTTTCATGACTTTGTCTCAAAATAATAATGGAATCTTCTTTGTTTATTGCTTGCTTATCCTGAGTCCTTGTTGTTTCTGTCTTTGTTTTCGTCACATAAGGTTTAGGGCTAGGAGCAGTTGAGTTTGTGGAGATATGTTCAAGTATATTGGAGGTTTCTAGTCGAATTTCAGAACTATTTATAGGTGTTTCAGTGGCTGGAATATGATTTGAAGAACTATCTTGAGGTGTTGCAGTTGCTAGAAAATGAGGTTGAGGACTATTTGGATTCACAGCTGTTAGGAGGAGAACTTGAGTATTATTTAGAGCAAGTTCAAGCTAAAAAAAACTGGTACTAATTCTAGTGATATTTCTGGATTATCTATCATAATTTATTAATCAAATCCTTTATCTTTTATAGGACAAATTAGCCATTCACTACCACTCTCCCCCTGAATGGATGATTTGGAATAGAATAGTAGTCTTTCACTAAATTGCACATTTATTATAATATTTTTTTGTGGCTAGAGAAAAACATTTATATCCTTTCTTAGTAGGAGAATAACCTAAGAAAATACAGTTTATAAATCAAGAATCTAATTTTCCACCACTATCATAAAAAAACAAAGGTTGTACACCCAAAAATATGTTTAGTAATAGAGTTGACAAGTTGTGAGTTCGGAACAACTTCTAAGAAAGATTGAATGGACGTTTTAAAATTCAATACCTTATAGGGTAATGTATTAATTAGATAGGCAGTTGTAAGAACTACATCTCCCCAAAAAATGTTTGGAACATTATGTTCAAGTAAAAGTGCTCAGGAAACTTCTAAAAGTTGCCTATTTTTTCGTTCAACCACTTCATTTTGTTGTGAAGTGTTGACACATGACGTTTGATGGTGTATACATTTTTCAGCAAAACAATTTTGGAAACTTGAATTAATATATTCTCTTCCATTATCACTTCTCAAAATTTTGATAGAAGTATTAAATTGTGTTTTAACAAAAGCGTGGAAATTTTAAAAAAAATTGTCTAAGCTTCATATTTTTCCCTCATTAAAAACAACCACATAAGTTGAGTATGATCATCAATGAATATGACAAACCATCTAGCCTTTTTATTTGTTTCTATCTGAGATGGTCCCCAAACATCACTATAAATTAGTGTAAATGGTTTAGTGGGGGTATATGTTGTAGGTAAATAGATGTTGCGAGTTTGTTTAGCAAAACAACAAGTATCACATTGAAAATGGGTAATTTTATTCAAAGATTGAGGAAACAGTATTTTCATATAATCAATGATTGGATGGCCTAGTCTAGAATACCATAACATAATGTCTTTTTGTGGCACCGAAATTGAATTAAAAATAGAAATAGACAAATAACCTTTATTGCCGGAATCTCTTTCTATGTTGTAGAGTCCATTACTTTCCTTAGCTTTGCCAATCTCTTTCCCCAAGACTATGTCCTGAAAAACACAGCTAAACTTATTGAATAAGATTAGGCAATTGAGTTGAGAGACTAAGCACTTCACTGACAACAAGTTACAAGGTATTTCTGGCACATATAAGACATTTTCTAATACAATATGTTCTGAAATAATGATACTACCAAATCCCTTAACTTAGCATAGGTATTATTGGCAACTTGTACCCGAGAATGGTGAGAATAAGAATAAAAAGTGGAGAACAATTCTCTATAACCCAAAATATGATATGTTACCCTAGAATCAACCACCCCTATATTCTTAGATTTCATAACAGAACTTAAAGCTGTAATAAATATCGTACCTGTGTACGCTAAAGTAACCAAGGGAGTGATAGTGAGTTCTATACAGAATCCTGCGCAGCATAGTAAGTTCTTCAGGATTTAGAGAAGGACCATCACTCATGAAACTACCTGTCATTAGGCCTCTACTTTTATCTCTGGGCCTTTGTTTCTAATTTGCAAGTTTACCATGCAGCGTCCAGCACTTTTCATGAGTATGACCATTCCTATTACAATTATCACACCTTTGAATTCCTCTTTGATCACTCTTCAAATTATTATGAGTCACCAGAGCTGAGCTGTCTACTACAGGAAGAGGTTGGACTAATGATGGCCGAACTAATGCTTTTCTATTTTCCTCATATTTGATCATATTGAAGGTATCTTCCAAGGTACGTTTTGGCTTCACACTCATGATTCGGCCTCTCAAATCTTCATAAATGTCGTTGAAACCAAGAAGAAATTCATAACACCTATCTTTATCAGCTACCTTCCTGAAATATAATTCATCATTATGGCACATCCATTGATGAATCTCATAGAATCTATCCTCTTCCATAGTGTAACCAGGGCATTATAATATTGAGTAACTGACTGCTCACCTTAAACAATATTACACAGTAATCTTTTTATCTACAACACAGTAGCCTCATTCTTCCTTTTAGAGTATGTACGCCTAGCTGATTCCCAAATCTCTTTGGCCGAGTTAGCAAGAAGATAACTCTCGCTAATGTCTATAGTCAGGGAATGAATCAACCACGTCATCACATTGTTATTCTCAGCACACCAAGT
Source organism: Albizia julibrissin (assembly GCA_037074505.1). Taxonomy (NCBI): domain Eukaryota; kingdom Viridiplantae; phylum Streptophyta; class Magnoliopsida; order Fabales; family Fabaceae; genus Albizia; species Albizia julibrissin. Next base: position 46,098,511 of record CM073478.1, on the reverse strand, counting down.
TTCATATTCTAGATCTTCTAACTCCGATGGCTTTAAATCCCAAGTGAGATATCTTTCTTTATTCTTCCATTAGATGAACATAAGGACATCAAGGACCATTATAGGTAATTGTTTCCATTCAAATATGGGAGATGATAATTTGTGCAGAGTAATCCACTGTTGGACCAACATTTACGTCAAACTAGTCAAGCCCTTCCCATCTAAGTTCACCTCCTTTTTAAGCCTCCGTGTGACGCCAACATGTCTGTGTGCTGGTCGTCGACAGCCATGGAAGCCTGTGAATGGCAAGTTAGCACTTCTTTAAAGACATCAGTGGTTAATACTCTAATGTCATGACCAAATCAAGCACTAAAATTCAAGTCTTCTTGAATACCGATAATGTGTACAAATAGATGAGAAAAGGATAGGTCTCGCTAACCCTAGATTTTTTCTCTCTATAATATCGGAGATATCAAATAGAAAAAGGATTTCAAATTTAAACTATAATTCCTAGAATCATGCTAACTAACCAGAATCTTAATTAAAGATAATCAAATATTAATTATTATTAGTTAGGCCCATTTAGACTAAGCTCAATTCTAATAGTACTCTCTCTGAATCCATATTATATGCTCCCTTCGGTCCTTTTTATTATAAACCCAAAATTTGAATTGCCTTAATCCTTTTTATAAGATCTCAAAAAGAGTTATTTAAACATTTAATGATTTTTTTTTCATTTTTACCTCTCATTTATTATATATGATGCATTAATTAAAAGGTAGGTGATACTTATGTTCTGTTTATTTTTCTCTCTTACTTACCCCTCATAAATAAATGTATACTTAGAAAATAAAGTTTATTTCAGACATACTACAATCAGTCCCTTTTTATAAGGAACACTCTCTACAATAAATTTTGTCTTTCCACATTTACTCTCATTAAATAGATGACTATATAATAATTACTATCACACATGCACTGAGAATGAGGAAATTCCACCATTTAGCATCTCTCTGCAATAAATTACTCTTATTTCACATTTTCACTAAATTACTCTTATTTTCACTCCTTATCTCTCCATATTAAATTTCTACTCATTGTATCTCCTAAACTCTCTTTATGAACATGGGTATAATTGGAAAAAAATTTCATGCTTTACACATTTATTGCTTTTAATTAAATTTAACTACCATTTTGAACCGTATGAATATAGTAGTTGTTCATTATAAAAAGAGCCGGAGTAAGTACTCACTATTTTTAACTAACTTTAATCGCTTTCTTAAAGGGAGAAGTATTTATAAGATAGAGAGAAAAAATATTTTGTCCTATTTATAGGTCAAAGAGAAAAATGTTCATATAAATGTATAATTTTACCCTTCATTTATTATTGTATTAATTTTGTTATAATGTGCCATAATGTATATTAAATAAGAATAAAGTTATAAATTTGTTGAATTATAAAACAAAATTAATGCGATTTAATGTTTTTATTTATTTATGTGAAACATGCTGAAAGTTATTTATAAACAGAATCAGAGAAGTACCAGTCACATCTAAGCACATCACCTGAATGAATGAAAGGTGGTTAAGTCATTAACATTATTTGAAAATAAAATAAATTTTTTATTTTACCCATATTTAAATAAAAAAATTTCAAATTCATATTACTTTCTTTCTCATAATTAATTATTTTAATAGGGGCGACATTAGAAAAACATAATTAGTACTCCATCAAGTAATTTATAATAAGGATTATCTATCCATGATCCATCTCTTCTACAAGGTGTCTTATGATAACGACGGGTGGGAATATATGTGATCAAGTTTTCTTTTATCAGATAAATGATGTAATAATTACTAAGTTGTGGTAATTAATTAGATATGCCTCTATACGTGATGGTATAAATTTTTATTTAATGTGCTTAATGACATTATGTGGTTGTGAATTTGTGATGTTGTGAGAATACAATGCAAAAACGAAGGACTGGTGTTGTAATTTGCTTCTTAAGTTAGGTGGTTCAGTTTCAATAGCACCTCATGAACCAGTCACAGTCAGTCATTAAGGTTATAAGCAGTGCCCAAAAGCTAACCACAAACAAAAAGGTTGATCATGCACATGTGTTCAATTCAATCCGAGTTTGAACCCAAAATATGATAAATATTTTCCCCAACATAATTGCCCAAAAGAATACAACCTAACAGTTGCCTTTTACACACAAACACACAACTCTAATTCTTATTATAAGTACACTAGTAGAAGAAATTTTTAGTTTTAAATATAAACCCACGTAGGGGTTATAATTTGTTTTCTAATTTTATCCTTATTTAATTCTCATTAAAAAAAGAGAAAGATGAGGTAATAATGATTTGTAAATTTAAAGTTAGAGAAAATTTTGTTGAGGGTAAGTTTGAAAAATTTTATCATTTTAAAAATCATATATGCGAACGAATTGGAATGACATCTATTAAGAAGAAAATGATAGAAAATCGTTTGAGGTGGTTCGGACACATCCAAAAATGACCATTGGGTGCACCGGTGAGAATGATCAATTAAGCAGTATGGAGCCCTCTAAAAAGAGCTAAGGAAGATCAAAGCAAACACTCAATAAAGTATAGAGCAGGATCTATTGGTTAATAATCTCTCTAAAGATTTGGTTTTTGATAGAGCACAATAACATCATGTGATCCATGTAGCCGACCTCACCTAATGAAATAAAGCTTTATTGTTGTTGTTAATTAGTATACTGCATTGCTTAGTATTTGAGAATTAATTGAAATAAAGTTATAATAATGATAAGATAGATAGCATAGATATAATTACATTGTGGCATATATTGTCATGTGTGTAAATACACTTTGCAAGATGATACTGCACAAGTTAACAGTAACCTATTTGACCCCTGCATGTGTGATGAGTAGGTTGCACATTTATTGATGTACAGAATGGGAATGCTCATGAAAAGTGAGAGTGAAGGAGAAGTTTACAGTTCCTTTTGGTCTTTTAAATTGGGACCAAGTCCTGTCGGTCTCTTTATTTATATTTTTAAGTTCTTGCAATTAATTACAATCGAATCATATGTTTCATTTGTGAAGTGAAGTAATTTGTAAAACAAGAGGATGAAAGATTACAATTGAATCATGCATTTCATTTTATATTCTCTCATTCTATTTTCTTTAATTTTTTTTCTATTTTCCTCCATCTTTTATTCAAATATTCTCTTAGAGCGGTCACTTTTTTTTTTTTTTTACTTCCTTTATGTTACAAAGAAAATTGTAGTTAAGAATTTTATGTGTTATATGCAAGGAACAAAAAACCGGACCGGTCAATGAACCGGTCACAGCACTGGTTTAAGGGTTAATGGTTCAACCGGGGTCGAACCGGTGGTCGAACCGGTGGTCAAACCGGTCATATTAAAATATTATAATTTATTAGTGGTAAAGATCTTTAGGTAAAAAATGCTTAAAATATATTAGTATTAGTTATGATGCATATATTTATATAATGACATCTCCTTTCCTATAATTAATTAATTATTATATCCTCTAAAAATCATTTTTTTTAGATTTATTCTTTTTTTACTTACTTTTCTCTTCATTTTGGTCTTCAAACTTTCATTTTTCCCTAAAAAATAATGTCCAATAGTAGATAGAAGAATAAAAAAATTTATTTTATAAAAAAAAAAGGAAAACCGGTCAAACCGGTCGAACCACCGGTTCTGACCGGGTCGAAACCGGTTCGGCCGGGTCGACCCGGTTCACCGGTTTTTCTGTGAACCGGACCGGACCACCGGTCGGACCGGTTGAACCGGCCGGTCCGGTCCGGTTTTTTTTTCAATGGTTATATGTAAGTTTTTCTTAGGTGGCCAAATAAATTTTATTGATTTTTTGGTATAATTGAGTTTTTTTAACTTTAGGGCATGTTTGTTTGAGATTTTTTATTAAAAATACTTTTTAAAAAAATAAAATTTTAAGAAGAAGACGACTGCTAATAATCATGAGAAGTTATTTTGAGTAACTTTTGAAAATAATTAGAAATGATAATGTTTATAAATATATAAAAATATAATAAAATCTGGAATTATTATGATTATGACCAAACATAAAATAATTTTTCTTATAGAATCTCTACACAATAATTTATTCTACATAAAATTTCCAACCTATATAAAAATAACTTACTTTTAATCTTAAACAAACCTTAACTTCCTGAATAAATTAATTACCATTATGGTAAATAGCTAATAAGGAGGTGTGAATTGCTATACAAAAATTGTAAATCACCTCAAGGAGGGGCCTTAAATCATTTATCTCAACAAGTTTAAAATTTGAAAAAGTGGTTGTCAATTGCAATACTATTATAGTAAATAGCTAATGAAATGTGGTAAATGGCAATTCAAATATTGTAAATCACATTAAGGAGTGGGCTTATTCATTTAATTTAAGAAGTTTGAAATTTGGAAAAGTGGTTGTCAATTGTGATACCATTATGATAAATATTTAATGAAATGAAGTGAATAAATGTACAAAATATGTAAATCACCTGTGTTCAAAGATTAATAGTTAACTTATATATTTTATGTATCATTTTTTTATACATAAAAGTTTAAATGAGTTGGGTGGCGGGGGCTCACTAGAGTCAAGGCATACCACCAGGTTCAAAAAGCACTTACAAAGGTACTTACAAATCGCGTACCAATAAGATCCTCGCATCGGTAAAATTTAAACTCACAACCTTATGATTATAAGCCAACCCTTTTACCAAATGGATTATGTATCATTTTAATGACTCAATAGCAAGGAACAAAAAATCAGATTGGGTAATGAACGAGTCACAGCACAGGTTTAAAGGTCAATCAGGGTCAAACCGGTCATATTAAAATATTATGATTTATTAGTGGCAATATATTAATATATTTTTAAACTTCTATAGATAAAAATGAAGATCTTTAGAAAAAAAATGCTTAAAATTTATTAGTATTAGTTATGGTGCCTATACTTATGCAATGATATCTCTTTTCCTATAATTAATTAATTATTATATCCCCTCAAAATCTTCTATTTTTTTATATTTTTTTCTTTCTTTACTTATTTTTCTCTTCATCTTGATCTTCAAACTTTCATTTTTCCCCCAAAAAATAGCATGAGATAGTAGTTAGAGGAATAAAAAATGTATTTCACAAAAAAAAGGTAAAAAAGTCGACCGGTCCAACCACCGATTTTTACCGGTTTGAACTGATTCCCAGTTTAATGCATGAATCGGACCAGACCTGAGACCGGTTCATCGGTTTTCTAGTCCAACCGGCCAGTCCGATATGATTTTTCACTCATTGCTCAATAGTCATTTAATATTTTGGGATCCCAGTGGTAAGAGGGCTATCCAGCAAGAGGGCTTGGGATTTTTTAAAAAATATATATACAAGGGGCAATTTTATAAAATTACAAACATATCAAAATTCCATTTTGGTACCTATGACTGATTTTGAGTTATTTTTTAATATCTGAAATATGATTTTGAATTTGGGAAGGTATATGTTTGGAATTTTCCCAATTTTATATTGAAACTTACTTTTATTTTATCGTTAAAATATACAATTTTGATTATTTTGACCTTTCAAATCATGACTTTATATTTTTTTCCCAACGAAAATGATAACCCATGTCACCCACATATGGGTGGTTCACTTTCATCCTCAGATTGATTTGATTTCATTCACAGATGATCTGTTTGTTGTTGAGTCGCCTCTATGGATTGAAGGTATATTGTGCTTAGAGAATTCTCAAATACAATCATTTCCATTCATATTGCATTTATATATGCGACTGAGGAAAGACTAGCACAAGATGATATAATTGTACTGGATGAGACAGCATTACCATTTGCCTGTTGATAGCAAGTGAGAAACAGGACAGAAAATTGTTTGGTTTGGTTTATACGATTGCTAAACCCGATTTACGTAAATCAAAATAAAATTCCTCCACATATTTACCTCATAGACTATAAAAACTACCTCATATTTCATTAATCACGATTGAAAAACACTTATGGAGCTTCTAATCACTATTCCAAACATATTTATCAGCCATGCCAATGAGTTTAGAGCCTGCTTATACCAATTTCAATTTTGAATATTGAGGTGCACATAATGCAAAGAATTAGGACACCCTCTATCATTTCCCTACTAAAGAACATAAAAAGAAAACACGGGAAAAAAAAACATAAATCAAGTTCCTTCAAATAAATCTGGATAGAAATTTTGAACATTAAAATATTCCATGACTAAATGCATAGTTGAATACAATTGCAGAAATTGAGAAAATAGCAAAATGCCTTCTTCATCCAGAAACTCGCCTGAAGAGCCCTCCTTCCCAGTAAAAATGAGCTTACTACAATTGCTGGTGCAAATCCTTTCAGCTAGACAGAATATGTTATGTCTGCAATAAAAATGAACCTCTTTAAAAAGGTTGTCAATATAAAAAAAATGCCTGTACATGGAAAGCAATAGCCGATCACGATGATTTCTGGCTGCAAAAAAGCAATTAGCGCTTCTGTAGAACTCCAAAGGCCTCAATCTACTGTCACTTCTTACTACTCTAAACATTTCTGGGCCTCTTGTTGGATATGATATCAGAAAATGAGTCAATCAATTGCCCTGCCAAACTACATGGATCATCAAGCAGAGTTTGAATGAAGGTATTCACCACCCTGCGTTCCTGCTCTGTTGACCTCAAACTAAACCATGTTAGCAACTTCAACCGAAATTCCTGCTTGATGTGACCCTCACATTCTAACCACCGAAACACTTTCACACAATACTCATAGTTTTCATCCAGTGAGCATGTGCCATCTGATACTCTGAGAGGAGAACCATTTGCCAAAGTGCTATTGCAATCATGTGTCTCTTCATTGGTGCTAACTGCCCTTTTCTTGCATGCGTCTACACGGGAGTCAACGGCTGGAACTTCTCCGGTTGGCCCATTCATCCAGGTATGGGAATCGCCACTACCATGCGATTTTGCTAAACTGATTTTCTGCGCAAATCGAGAAGCAGCATCATCATCTACCTCAACAGCCTTCTGCAAGGTGCAGCCATTATCTTCATCCTTGGAAGACTCAAAAGGAGGGACTAGTTCTTCATTTAGATCAGGCACTGAAACAATATTTAGATCAAGACCCCGTGAAACTGCAGGCTGCTCTTCTGAAAGTTTAGGCTTGACCATTTCACTTTCTTTGCAGCAATTTTTTGTGTCAGCACCGCAAAACCCTTTCAAGGAACCTTGATCTTGAGTCCAACCAAGACCCACAACTTTCCCAAGGTCTCGAACCTTAAATCCTGAATCTGCTACTGTAAGATTGGGCTCTGTTTTGGAGCCAGAAGAACTGGCTCCAATTTCAAGGTTCTCTGTTTTACGACCTAAATCAATTAGTGACGCGGGAACTTTTTTAGTTGGATCAGCACTCTTGGTGAAACACTTGGCTTCAGAATAACCCAGCTGACCCATATCTGTGTAAGATATAATGCGGAAAGTATATTCTGTGGCCGGCTGGAGGTTGGATAACAGAATCCTCTTCTGATTATTTGGGACCTCACAAACAGGATCGTTTGCAAGCAGCTCCTCATTACTCTTGTAGTACCAGAGCTTGTAGCCCTTGATGTCCTTAAAAGATGACTTGTCAATCAAAATGATTTTAACTGAGGAAGCTGTTACCTCTTCGAAAACAAATTTGCAGGCAGGAGGAAGCAAACCATCTGAGTTTTTTTTTTAAAGTACATAAAAGAAAAAACAGGGGCAAAAGTTAAAAAAAGCATATACCATATGAAGAAAACTTGTTCATCAAGCATGAAGAACAAAAGAAATAAAAAAGAATTAGTTCCAACCTATGGAATCTGGATTCACAACGGAAGGCCACCCATCAGCTTTCTCAATAGCAAGAGAGCAGAGTTTCTGCACCTCACTGGCAATAGAGAGTCTGCTGACAATGCCTCGCACCATCTTAGCAGAAACGCCATTAACTGGACCAACTTCTGTTTCTAGCTTTGCTTTTGCCTCTACTACAATGTCATGCAATTCTTTGAACCTCGAAGTCCCATGCAAGAGCTTGTAACTCAAATATAACCTATAGCAGAGCACATCAACTCGCCGAGCATCTTTTGCTATATTTAGCTGCTTCTTCCAACATCTGCCATCAGTAAAAATGAATTGCCAATGTCATCGACATAAAGCTGAAAAATTTGGTTAACATACAAATAAAAAATGATGAAATCATGTCTTAGTCAGCTGTTTCACTATGAAATCAAAGGTACAGAGTAATGCTATATTGACAATCATTTCTCAGGAAAAAGGTGAATCAAGGATGGCAAAAGCTGCGGCTGTGGCATACTTTCTGATGCAAAACCATGTAAGTTCAGTGAATGGAGTAGGGAGAAGAGATATTAGCGAAATAATTATTTTATTCTTTTATTTAACTCTCTGTGAGAATAAACGTCAAGAAGCATTTTGCTGCTGTAACCCAAAGCTTGTAACAACCAACAAAGCCTTTTCAAAAGTGGTAGGAAGGACTGAGGGAGTGCATTTACCATTTCAAACTTGGCAGGTAGAAAAATACGTACCCAAGTATCCCTGTAACTTTACCACAGGATGCACAACAATAGCCACCATCTAGTTGCATCAGTTGCCCATGATCAACAACTCCAACTTTTTCATGTTGAAGGGCACACTCAATATGGCAAGAGAACCCACAGGAGTCCCCTTCATCAGATTCAGATGAGCATACCAACCAAAGACTAGGATCCTTATTGCTATCGAATAGGTGACAAATACAGCAAGTGCACCTTCTACAAAAATTTTCATCTGCAGATAGAAAAGCTCTACAAGCAGAGTTTTTACAGATCCAGGAGTCTGAATGTCCATTATCAGAAAGCTGTTCAGGAACTGGCCTGAGCCTTGTAGGGTTTTTGCTCTTCCTCTGCTGCTTCCTAGAGGGCTGGTTGCTGAGAGTAGAAACTTTTTTGCTGTCCTGTTTCTTGACAACCTTACTGGTCGACTTAGTTTCTGGCATCTTTCTTTTGGATGAAATGTTCTCTCTGTCCTTATAAAAGCACATTCGAAGAAGTTCCTTCTTAGTACCAGATTTCAAGAACTCTTGAAGGAGTTCAGGACTTCTTGAAGCATCATCCGAATGACCATTTTTTTCCAGAGTGCTTTGCACACTGGAAGAAAGGCTTTGAACACCAGAAACTGAACATCAATAACAGCCAACTTCAAAATAAGTCTCGTGGAAATAGAAGGACAGTTGAACTAAAAACACAACCAATCAGTCACAGACAGGCCTGAATCAACTGAACAGAAATAACAAAGACAGAGATTACTTCATGGATCAACAATGCATGTGCAATAAGGGATGAGATTTAGTTTAGGTCGCCCATGAAGTTGTCAGCCTCGTACAGAACTTCATCTTTCTTACCTTTTTTACTTAATTTATTTCCTGGGGGTGGGGGTTAAAAGATAAAATATTCCTGAAAGAGAGACTGCAAGCATATTCACATCTCATTAAGAATTCTAAAGACTCCCTTGAATATCACTTGTTCAAGCTAAAGACATCAAAAGCACAGTAAGGACCATGACTTGCCACAATGATTTTTCGTCTTGTTTCCCTCCAATACTCCAAACCATATGAAGAGAAACTGCTCTAAAATTCAGAGGGCAAGCCTACATCTCACCAAGGACACCAAATAATTCAATGATTTATTCAACTAATTGCATAGGAAGCAACCACTCAACAATTAAATAACTAATGAGCCATTAATTAGAAACGAAGGAAGCATATACTACAACCAGCTGGAGAAAGAACTCTCATGGGTTTGTCAATCAGCAACATGTGATTAATATTAATCACATTGAGTACCATTATCCAAATAAATTAATTGACCTCTGAGAGCTTTAGATTTCTAAATGGGCTTCTCAAGAAGTAATGCCTACAACAGGAGACACATACGGTGAAAATAAAACTTACAAGCATGATTGAGGACTCAGGAAGACAAGAACTATCCAAAATAGGAAATAAAAGTAACTTTAAAGATTAGATACACCAGCGCCAATCAAGTTTCGTTCTATAAATGAAATGACAATTTTTCTTTTTGCATAATTAATATAAAATCACTCAAATTGCTTCTCTAGGCAAAATATCTGTCTCTGTCTAACAGACATCTTTTAACCTATCCAGAATCCAGATCATTTATAAGCCTCAGAATGCCACATCATACATAGAACTAGAGTTGGGTTAGCTGAGAATACAACAACTGGAACTAACTATGGCAGGTCATTCATCTACCTAAGCATAATGCATGCATCAAGCAGCAATTGCTACGGCACCAGCACTGGATCTATGCATCTGAGGGAGAAATCTAGCCCTATATCCATTACGGACATATGGCAACAAAAAGAGGATAATTGATCAGTAAGTCAATAAGAATCTACATGAATTCTTGGAAGCCAAAATAATTCTATTATAAAGCCTCATATAATAGTTGAGATGAAGGATAGCACCAGCGAAAGCTTTTATAAGCATGTCTTGAGTGTCTCACTTGCCTCATTGATGATTGAAGGACCAGGAAGGGGAACCCCACAAGACATGCACTGAAATTCCCCGATTATGCTATCAGATAAATCAAAATGCAGACTATCCCATCTCATATCCTCCACTCCCAAGGTATGAAAATAAATCACATAATAGCATTTATAAGAATGAAAACTGGGAATGAAATAAGAGAAGATATAATAGTACTTAGAATAAAGCTGATATGGGGCAGAACCTTTAACAGATATTCCATGTGTAAACTTTAAAAGAATTAAAACACTTGCTCATGTTATCTGAATACAATTGTATCAATCTGTTTTGACCTTAGGTGTTATAGATCAAAACCATTGATTAAGAACCAACAGTTTTCTCTCCAACTCCCAATTACTGGCCAATCATAGTTTTTTTAAAACATTCTTCATCACATTACAAGCAAAATGTACATCAATCGTTCTTATCATTAATTAGTAAAATTTCCATATAGGAGCAGCTGCTAGTGCCTAAGCACATCAAGCAAAATCATTCAAGGGTAAAGATCCCAAACAACAACAAATGTGAATCAAGTATGGTAGTATTGAATAAATAACTACAAGGGCAATGCCTGAAATCAAAGTTCTCAAGTACAATTGCACAAATCTTAAGGAGAGAAAAAAGCCAGATTATAAGTTATACAAGGAAAAAAGCCATAATTATCACAAACTATCTTGGGCTCAAAGGTTATATCTAAAATGATCTTCACAAAACATTCAAAATCATAAGGGATTAAATATTCTCTATACACATACAAACCAACCATTCACACATGCATAGTGGAGAACGATAAAGCAGCAAACAAACATACACAACAAGAATTTCAAAATAATTAGGACAGCGAGAAGATTTAATCGAGAAAAGATTGTCGAGAAAATTGAGAAGGGGAAAATCAATACCTCAAACACCAAATTGTCCCTACCCTGAAAAAGAGGAGATATCCTGAAAGATTTAGAACTAGGAGATCATCTTCATGCCAAACAATGAAGTGACTACTACAGCTCCCAATGCCAATGCGAGGCTGCTAGGGTTAGGCAAAGCCCTTTATATATACTAGGATCTACACGCACATGAACTCACGTGCCTGAGCTTCCTTCTATAATTATCATATATATCTCAATTGAAACTGCATAAAACTTTACATAATTACACTATTCAACAACTCATCAAGGATTGTAATTTTCATCAATCCAGCTACCGAAATATAAGAAATCATCATCTTGATCTTTCATGCCAAATTTGGATAAATCAAAAATGGATGTCAATAAGTATCAATTAAAATTTGATAGTCTCATATGATTAACAGAATGATAATTAAAGATTTGAGAGAGGAATGCCTAAGAAATCTGTTCCAATTAAAATTTAATCAATTTTTATGTACAAGTGTGCATTAACAAAAGAAATGATATGGCCATATTAATGGTATGCAAGGTAAACTACATGCCAACACCACTAGGCACTAATTCCATTTGATAACTTGATGCATTTATATTTACAGCCCCCATGGGATAATAGACCTCTCTTTCATCCTGTATAAATTCTTGTAGAGATAACATACATAAGGCAAACTTTCGCACAATCATTATATATAATCACTGGCCTATATTGGCAGTTTACTATTATATCCTAATATGGCACCATTATACTCAACAGTCAGTCAAACCACCTCCTAAGCATTTATAAGACCAATTAAATTATATGATATATACTTCAATTGGAAGGATATACCTCCTTCAATTCTTTATAATTATACTCTATCCAAAACAGAACACTTTAATGCATTTATGTTTCATATGATCAAAAAGGCAAGTTATTTAATAGCAAAGATTTATATCGTTGTGCTTAAAAAGTGAAAAAATGGATGGATTAGCTCTGCTACCCCAAACATCAAAAAGAAAATATTGTGCACAGTACAATATTTTGTCAGGTATAATGAGCAAAAAATATCAACAAATACCCTGTTGATGAAAACTCAAAGACAGGATTTACAGACATCTTTATTATCAATCAGTTAATTGATAATATAGAAGCTATTATGCCACATAATTTCTCAATATTTCCCTCAGAGGTACCTTATAGGTTATACTAAACAAAACACCTCCATATTACATAGACAAGCTAAATTCTAATCTTTAGTATTATATAATTTCAAAAATAAAAAGAACGACAGAGAAAGCAGCCAGAAATTATCCTCTTGAAGCCATAAGCACAACCCAGAAGTCCTATAGATTGAGGGGTAAAGAGGACAATACAAAATAATTATCACAAGTGTTCAGTATGCATTACAGACTCACAAACTCATTCAGATATTGTTGATTATTGGCTGTGCGGAGATGTCATACACTACATTTAGTTTCAACGATACACACTCACAAAGTATATCAATCGTGTCATCATTGTACAGTTCTATTTTACCAGTGTAAGAAATTTTCACCCGGGATTTTCATTTTCCTTGCAGAAACAGTTCAAAGGCCAACACCAGGCTATAAAGAACTTATGATGGTATAACCACCTTCCAATATTTATACTGCAAGGTGGACAGAAATCATAATTGCTATGAAAGATAATGAAGAAGAAACACATTTGCTATGGTTCCACATATTTTGAAATGAGCAGTAGCATATTTGCTACGGGTGAAATAACACATTCATTAGACACAAATCATATTGTGACAAGAAACATATAGGATCAGCTATTCATCATCTCCCAATTTCATCTACGTTCTAAACCATCCTTCACTGATTAAAAGATCAATGCCATATGCATATCAAGATTACTGCAGCTAACACAGACTCAAAATCACAGACAACAAATAAGAAAATATTTACTTAACTATAGAAAGAAAAAAATCAATGAGAAACTAAACATCATACCTTTAAAAAGGAACTTTTCTTCTAAATCCATTTGAAAGTGCTAAACACTATTGGCGAATGGCCCTCATCTAATTAAGAGAGAAATGGTATCATCAGCATCATTGTAGTTAATCGTGATACATATCACAAAGCATAAAAGCATATTTATAATTGTAAAATGTACCAAATCATAAAATTAAATAGAAAATCATAGTTTGAAATATAAGATATGGCATATGTACATCCATATAATATGCATAAAATACGCAAGATAGTAGATCTAACCCCAAGAGTTAAGAAAAGTACTTAAACATAGTCATAAATAAGCTCATTGGTTATATAATTTGTTTGTAACTAAGCTTTGAAATAACTACTTTTTTTTTTTTTTTTGGTTGCTTTCTTTAAAAGAGAAATAGAAAGCACATAACAACAAACAGTTTACACACAAATCTAAAACGTAAAATTGATGCTATTCTCCTATATTAGCTTGAATTCCTTAATTCATGACCAAGTCGGCCATCAATTGATATAAATGGCTCTGAGGCTCATTATAAATAATATTATTCAAATGTCGGATCATATGATTAAGACTACATCTGATTCAACCATCTGACTTTATGGGTTGTTACAAATCATAAAATTCGAATTGTGAATATAATCAGTATACTTCTGTAAGAGGGAAGATAAAAAAAGGTTCCATGAATAAGCATTTTAAAATGTAAAATGCATTTCCAATCATGAAAAGATTGGATTCTCATAACCATGTAAAAAGTAAACATTCAAATAAAATCTCATAATATTACACCAAGGAAAGTAAAAGAAACAATATTAACAGATTTTAAGAGAACTACTACATTGGTGGCCGGAAAAAGAGTATTTTGGCTTCAAGAAAATACTATAATTATCAGTTTAAATTTCAAAGATTAAGAAAAACTATTAGCAAAAAGTAGACTGAAAAATTGTATTTGATCTCCCAAGCCTGTTTTTCCTTTAACAAACATAGATCTATAACTTTTCATGGCAGCACTGTTGATTCAAATGCTCCAATGTCAGAATGTGGCTTATAAATCGCAACCCATAATCCAGAAGCCTTATAAACTAATATGAGGAAGAGGGATATCCATGTAAATAATTCAAAGAATAATATATTCGGCATTATTTAATACATAAATCAAACTCCACCACTACTATGTTTTCTACCCGTTCATATACAATCAATGAGGTCTCAGGCAAACTATAAAAAAACTAAAAAAAAAACCTCACCAAATCCAAAATGCACAATTGCCACGAATATCATTAATAATACAAATAAATTATTTACTTTTTTCCATAATTACCACAAACGATTCTAAAAACGGAAAAAATTAACAAAATAGAGATACACATGACACAAATTTGACGTAAAGAAGCAATTCAGAGCATGACAAAGGCGCACATAAAGCGAATGGCGGCTCTTCCTATATACATTGTGCGTATTAACAAGAAGAGAATCAAGAACGCGTCTTGAAAACAAGAAATTCCAACCAAAATGCAAATATGAATGAAGAAGACCATATATCTTTACAAAATTACGATAAGAAACGAGCCACAATCCAAAAATACAAAAAAAATACTGAGAAGAAAACAAAACAGCGGAAAAGGAAGGACGAATCTGCAGAGAAGAAGAGCGGAAAAATATGTGAAGAAGAGCTAAAGAACATGGAAAATAATCTGGACGAAGTAGGCCAACAATACCTTGGAAGAATGGGGACGAATCAAGGGTTTTGACGGGGCAAAACCCAGAAATTTGCTCCGCGCGAGCATAAATCCAAACAGAAACGTCTCCGTTGTTAGTTGGTCTGGGGGAGAGAACTTGTACGAGTTGTGAACAGAGAGAGAGCAATAAAATCTCACGCTCAGACGGAGCGCGTCGAGGGGTGGTGTGAGTTGTTTTGGAGGCGTGGCGGACCTTGGTGTTGGTGGATACGAGGCTGGCCATTTAATTTAAATTTAAAATTTAAAATGAAAATGAAAATTGAAATCTCAAAAATGTGTTCATTAAAACCTAAATTAAGAGCTCACATGTGAAGAACAAGCACATCATTGACTATGTTAGTTATCTTGCCAAGAGTGTTTAAATTGTTGACTGATTAGTTAGACAACTCTTACAACGAATATATCCACTAGAAGAATTTTGCTCCCAAACCTTTTTGTTTTTTTTATCATTTTAGTATAGTATATCCCGTGGTTGATATAAAATTCAGTTGATTAAGTTGAAGAGATTAATAAAGTTAAATAAATTATTTTTAAATTATTTATATTTATCATTTTAAATAAATTAATTTGTCTAACTTATAAATTACTATATAACCAAAATTTATCATTTGAATATTTCTAGGAGATAATGTAATGTATGCCGTAATTAAATAATTTATTTAACTTTCTTAATTTAATTATTAACCAAAAAATTAATTTGGTTTATGGTAAACAAAAAATAGTAAAATATACTTCTTCAGTTCTCATTATAAGAGTTAGAGAGTTAGTGATGAGGTTGATTTTATCCTAAATATAAGATATATATCTATTTTATTTCTAATATATATTATTTTTATCCAAATTAGGTTTACGTATAAATTGATATATGATCTAATGTATATAAATTTTATATTTTTTATAATTAATTTCTTAATTTACTCAAATTAGTTAAATAGCTCTTATATTAAGATTTAGAAAAGCATTTTTATATGAACATGATCAGTAAAAGAACAAAAAGAAAATGGGAGGGAGCATATTAATGTTAGTATTGGTATATTGACAAGGAAAAAATTATTAGTGTTTCCCTCTAATCACATTTGAGATGCAATTGTCTTTCTCTTTCAAATATTTCAATTATATGCGTTTTAAAAATATTTTTTTCTTTTTCAATAAGAAAAAAGTTAATATGTGATCTTAAACTCATCATTAGGTTAGAGTATGCCTTCAAATTTAAAGAGTGTCTATAGATATACTCACAAATTGTATACCAACAAAATCCTCATATAGATAACGGGAAAAGTTACATCAATCATATTTATAAAAAAAATAGTTAGAAATAAATATTCTTCATTGAATCTATTTATTTTGGAACATTAATCTCAACCACTTTTAAGATGAACCAGGTGGATTCATTAAGGGAGGAAAGCTCTACTCCAGCTACCCCACACACTTAAAATAAAGGGTTAAAATGTGTCCATTGTGTAGGATTTTTTAAAGTGTGTCCAGTATCTTAAAATAATTTATGGTGTATCTAATATTCTGAAGTATTTTTTTCAATTACGTCTAGCATCCTAAAATATTGTATAGTTCCTCTAACATCTTAAAGTATTTTCCAGGTGCATCCAATATTCTAAAATATTTTTTCAAGTACGTTCGACACCCTAAAGTTGCTACTGAAAAATACTTTAGGTTATGGATACACTTTCAACTAAAGGACTTTTTCGGAGTATATGACAAGATTTAAATTGCTCCTTAAGAAAAATACTTCTTGGGAAAAATTTCTTTTTAAAAAATAAAGAGTTTAAGGACAGAATTTTACCACAAAATACTCTATGGTGTTGGAAGCACCTAAAAAATACTTCAAGATATTAGAAACACCATAAATTATTTTAGGATACTAAATGCATCTAAAAAATACTTCAGGGTGATGAGGGCTCCTTAACCCTAAAATAAATTATTAATTTACTAATTTTTAATACAATTTGAAAAACACTATATACAAAATTTAAAAAGTGCTATATATTTTAATAAGTTATAATTATTAGTAAGAACAATAATCCCACACTTGAAAATCTTGTGGTAATCTTTTTGGTAAAATAAAAGGCTATATATGTCTTTCAAACAAATTATATGTGATATATATTTGGAAAAAAAGACACTTAAATATCATTTGAACTTTAAAATCTTAAATTGGTTCTGTTGATAATAAGAGTAATAAGATTGACAAAAAAAATATAGCAATTAACAACTCAGATTTTTAAAAAATTGCTGATTTTAAAATTTTAAAGTTCAAGTGGTATTTAAATAAAATTCTCTTTATATATTTTATAGTTAAAACATATATCATTGTGGCTTAATAAATATTTATAGAATCATCAATATATTATACTAGCATCAATTATCAAAGTGAAATGACTAAGCACTATTACTTGATTTTGGGATATAATAATTTTTTTTTATCAGCGGGATATAATAAATAAGATATGATAACTTTCAAACTTTTAGAATTTAGATATAAGTCAACACAGAAAGGCACACACGTGTAATATAATTATATATGTATGCATGCATGCGGAACAAATTAACTCGTTAAGAGGTAAAAATAACTAAATAAGTTTTGAATATTATGAATGTTAAACATAAATAATGTGTCATATTTTTTTTCGAACAAATAATGTGTCATATTTAATAAAACCTTTGTTCTTTTTTCATTTTTTTTATTTTGGAATGTTTGTGTTTTACTAATAATAACATATATAATATGACTAAAAACAATGCATATAGTATTACATTACTATAAAAACTTACAAGACTATTTTCTGTCTTGCCTTCAAAATGTCCTATGCTATTGTCATAGTTTGAAGTATGCTAAATTATATATGCTAAAAGAAATAGTAACTTTGGCTTCTGATATAAAAACTAGTTGAGATATTGAATTTAATTTTATTCTAAATATAAGATTTTAGTGTTAGTTCAAGCATTTCACTCAATAGGGGGTAAATTGTGTGATATTAAAAGTTTAAACTTAAATATAAGTTGAATGAAGAGAATAGAGTTAGAAAGATATCATTAAAGGAAGGCGCAAAAGATTTATATTGCTTTGGTCTAAATCATTTAACATACGTACAGTTTTTAGAATCCTTTCTTAGAGTTTCACTATCGCCCAAAGACTCACAGGGTTTTTAGTGCCTCAGTACAATCAAATTATTTTTCAAAGAATATCCGCTCCCCCTTAAACTTTTCAATCAATGTCCACATTCAAGGTCCAATTACCTTGAATAACTTAACCGTAATATATAATTTAGTAATGTCTCTCACAAAAGTAAATAAATAATCACTGAAGTATAAAATCACATAGAGATAGAGTTTAAAACTTAGCAATGAATGTAACAGTGAATGTGTGCAGAGGGTTAGTTGTTTTGTCTCCAATGCTCTTCTATTTATAGTGTGAAGATATTTGATGACCGTTGCTCTTTTGAATGTAGTTGTTGTGAGTGTGTGAGGTCATTGCTTCTATCTGTTTATGCATGTTAGGTCATTCCTTTTATCTTTTGAATTAGCAGTTGGAGACAAAGAGGATTTGAGAAGGTTGACGGTCAGAGCATTAAATGCATCTAACATAAAAAAGTACTTTTTGCTAATATGGTGTTAATCCTTGATTAAGCTCCTGTAATATGTTCAAACATTGATATAACAATGTATTAAAATAGTTAGAAGCAAAAAGAATAAATTTAGAGATGATTTGAATAAGTATCAAGATTTCTAAAACATTGCTCTCTTTCTAAAATTACATCACTTGAGTGATCTTCACTCTGGTCTTTTGATAACAAAACAAATAACTTCTTAGCTTACTGTAATGATGTGATAATGATAAGCACAGATAGGGTCACTTGACTGCTCATACTTTATCTTAAAACATATTACTAGCTGATTCACTATGGTGCAATGGAAGTAATGTAATTTTCTCATATCACTCTAGTGATCACTTGAGTGATCTTTTTATAAATTATTTTTAAGAAATACTAGGTACTGTCAGAGTCACTATGGTGCTATGCAAGTGATGCCAAAATTCCAGAGTCACTCGAGTCTTTTTAAACTTAGTTTTAGAAAAACTTGATCACTTGGGTAGATCATTATAGTGCATAAGAAGCTATATGAAATTGAGCACATCACTCGAGTGTTCACTTCAATTATCAACTTTGAAGTTCTTTTTACAAAATTGATCACTTATTAACTTCATTGTGGTGGACTGGAAATGGTGAGCTTTAGAACATATAATTCGAATGATCACTTGAGTGATCTATTTGAAAAATAAATTTCAGAAATAAGATCACTATCAAAATCATCATAGTGAAGTGGAAGTAATGACAAATTGCTATATCACTCAAGTGATATTTTAATGAAAACACTTAATCACTTCCAGTGGATGTTGTGGTGAAGAATTTTGCAAAACACATCACTCGAGTGATCAATCAAAAAATCCACAACTAGCTATATCACTGTCAGTGAAGTGAGAGTGACAAAGTTTGGACGCATCATTCAAGTGATCAAATTTTTCACATCACTCGAGTGCCTACTCGATTGATTCACCTCTGCATGTTTTAAAATCATTTTTCAAAGTTCTAATATAGTATTGCTCTTGCAAATAACTTTCTTTAATGTTTGTCATGATCAAAATATAAGATATAACACTTAGTCCACTTTATCCCCATATTTATACTTATTGATTGAACAAATTAAGAAAGTTTGCATCAAGAGATAGCTTCAACGCAAATAATTAAACAAGGTAAAATTAGAGAGGCCAAGTTAAATTTTCAGACAAATAAGATTTATTCCTTATATTAAGAACCACCTATAAGAGAATGTTTTTATATAAAGGATAGAAGAGAGCATTGTTATACCTCCTTCAAGTGGCAATTATGTCCATTCATAATTTCTGAAAATATATTGATACTTATAAATATCTTTTAATAAATTTGAAAGAAAAAGGAAAAATTCTAAAAAAAATACGCTGGAATATATAAAAGGACAAATCAAAGCTGTGAAATTACAAAATTATGTGTCAGTATGGTGTCAATACAATAGATGAACCTGGAATTATGAAATCTCGACGAAAAGATGCCCCTGCTCTTAAACCCTTCATCTTCTTCTCCATTTCTCTCAGCTCAGAATAATAACACATGTCTTTTTATTAACAATAACATATTTTACATTAACAACTCCACTTTCTTCTTTCGCAACTTCGTACCTCAAAAACCAATACATTCTCAATTGTTAATGTAAAATATGGTGTTGTTAATATAGAAACAGGTACTATTATTGGCCATAAAACTTGTTAATTTCAAACTTATCACTGGCATGTTTTAATTTTTGAGATATGAAGTTGTGAAACAAGAAAGTACAGTTGTTAATATAAAATACGGTGTTGTTAATATAAAGACATATGCGGTTATTAGCCCCCTGAAACTTGTGAATTTCAAACTTATCCCTATGATATGTTGGTTTTTGAGATACGAAGTTATGAAATAAGAAAGTGAAGTTGTGAATATAAAATATAGTGTTGTTAATATAGATACATGTTTTGTTATTGGCCCGTGAAACATGTTAATTTCAAACTTATCCCTGGCATGTGTTGGTTTTTGAGATACAAAGTTATGAAAAAAGAACATAAAGTTGTTAATGTAAAATATTGTGTTGTTAATATAGAGATGTGTATTGTTATTGGCTCCTGAAACTTGTGAATTTCAAATATATCCCTGGGCATGTGTTGGTTTTTGAAATACGAAGTTGTGAAAGAAGAAAGTAAAGTTGTTAATGTAAAATATGATGTTATTAATATAGAGACATGTGTTATTATTGGCCCCTGAAACTTGTGAATTTTAAACTTATCTTTAAATATGTGTTGGTTTTTTATATACGAAGTTGTGTAAAAAGAAAGTGGAATTGTTAATATAAAATATAATATTATTAATAAAAATATATATATTGTTATTTCAAACAAAAGTGAGAGGGAGAACAAGATGTTATTCCGAGCTTTGGTTGGAATTGCTGAATCATGAATAGCGAAAGGCTATGGCGTCTGGCTGAGGTGTCCCCTCCGCAGTTCCCAGACAAAGTACATGAAACAGCGATTCGTGGTGTCATTGGTACGTGCGAGATCAACCTATGCAGGGCGCGTGTGGGGTTGCATTATCCGAATTAGTACCCAAAAACTCAAAAAGTCATGTCAGGAGCGTTTGGTTTTTACATCCGCACGTATTTTTGGGCGTCGCAGAGCTGAGGGTCTGGAAATAACTCGCTGGGACTTATAAATATCCAAATTTTTTGTTTTTATTTTTATAGGACATTCATAAAAGAAAAAATTAATATTTTAATTAATAAAGTTTGAACTCCAATATAATTCAATTTTTATATTTTGACTTAATACATTTTTGTTTATATAATTTTAATTATTTTATAATTTAGTCTCTAATTTTTATTATACATATGATTACTTTTATTTTTTAAAATAGAAGACTAAATTATAAAACGATTAAAAATATAAGAAAAAAGTTGTAGTGTATCAAAGTTCAAAAACTCATTTACATTCAAATCGAAACTATAGGAATTGAATTATAATTGAGTCAAAATTACAGAAATTAAGAGATTAATTTTTTCCTTATAAAATTATGGGCATTTATCTTTTTTCTTACAAATATAACTATGCTATATATTTATCGAACAATATAATCATCCAAGTTAAAAGTTATAATTAGTTTATTTTTATTTTAATTTATAGTTTCAAAAATTAAAATTCACAAGGGTTACCTTTGGAGTCGATTAATTTTACTGTTTATGAAAAATGTTTTTGTGGAATTCATTTATTATTTTTTAGGAATTATTTTATTATAAGTTTTTTTCTACTTAGTAGTGTTTTGATATATAGTTATATCAAGTATTATCAAACCTGATTGAGAGTAACTCCTCCAAGAGCTCATTCTTAATAATATTAAATACAACTCATTAACTTTGACCCCTTTATGTGTCTCTCCATAAGGGAGAAAACCCACACTCACACACTATACTGTAAAACATTAAGAGTCCGTTTGGTTCAACTACATTGTATGCATGCAATGGTAATCATGATTGCATTACCATGAGAAGAGTGTTTGGTTGCTCTTTAGCATGGTAATAGAGTTTACCATGGTAATGATGATTACCAAAAAATTGGTAATCCTCATTCATATATCCCCCCTATGAATCCTCATTACCATCCCATTGCATAGTTAGAAAAGTCTAATTTACCCTTTAGTTTTACTTCTCTTTATTTAACTTATATATTTTTACTTAGCCACATCGCCACAACCGCTACCGCCGGTGCCGCCACCACCTCCTCCTCCACCACCGCCGCCACCTACTGCCACCTCCTCCTCCACCACTGCAACCACGTGCCGCCGCCGCCACCTCCTCCTCTACCGTTGCGGCCACCTGCCACCACCGCCGCCACCTCCTCCTCCTCTACCTCTGCTATCACCTGGCACCTCTGCTACTACCTCCTCCTCCTCCTCCACCACTGGCCACCATCGCCATTACCTCCTTATTTTCCATTCTCGCCAGCACTACTTCCTTCTCCTCTACCGTCGCTACTACCTCCTCCTCCTCTGCTGCTGCAACCGCCGCCGCCACCTCCTCCTCCTCCACCACCACCACCACTTCCTCCTCTTCTGCCGCTGCCACCACCGGGCACCGCAGCTACTACCTCCTCCTCATCCGCCGCCGCCCAGCCCCGTTGCTACTACCTCCTCCTCCTCCCTCACCGACACCTGTCGCTGCCACTACTCATCCTTCTCTGTCGCCACTACCTCTTCCTTCTCCGTTCCCACCACCACTACCTCCTCCTCTTCCGCTGCCGCAGCCGCCCCCTGCCACCGCCTCCACTACCTCCTCTTCCTCCTCCTCTACCTCTGCCGCCGCCACTACCTCCTCCTCATCCGCCGCCGCCCGGCCCTGTTGCTACTACCTCCTCCTCCTCCCTCACCAACACCTGTCGCTGCCACTACTCCTCCTTCTCCGTCGCCACTACCTCTTTCTTCTCCATTCCCACCACCACTACCTCCTCCTCCTCTTCCGCTGCCGCAGCCGCCCCCTGCCACCGCCTCCACTACCTCCTCTTCCTCCTCCTCTACCTCTGCCGCCGCCACTACCTCCTCCTCCTCCTCCTCTTCCGTCGCCACCGCCGCCACTACCTCCTCCTCCTCCATCGCTGTAGTCACCCACCACTCGGCACCGCCGTCACTACCTCCTCCTCCTCCACCTGACTCTTAACTTTCTTTTTACAAAGATTATAGTAAGGGTAAAATAGACTTTGTGTAATATATTAATTTTAAATAATTGTTAAAATAATAATTCATTGCACCTTACTTAAAAATCAAACCAAACACTAGCCATGTAATTAATATTACATTGCATTACCATTGCATCGCATTGCACTGTACTGCAGGATGTAATGGGATTGAACCAAACGGACCCTAAAATCTTAAAAGGAGGTGTAAGGTGCCATGTGAGGTTTTTTTTTTTTTTATGTGAGAAAACACACACTCACACACCATACTATATCAAAAAGAATATATTTATTATATATTTACAATCTCTTCATGAGAGTTTTTTTTCCATCATGAGAATTCATTCATATATTTAACACACCCAAATCGACATCCACATGAGAATATATTGGGATATATATAAATAATACTTCAAATAAAATAAAATACCAACACAAAACACATATTAAGCAATGAGAGAGCCAATGGCATGTTGCTATAACAACACTTAAAGTGCTCCCCAACAGGTCATAGATCCTAACCTACCATATGCATGGGTTTAATTATACCTCGCAGAGTTTTAAATATAAAAATTAGATAATTAATTTATAAATATAAAAAAATTAGTTAAATCAATTATTTATAATAAATGTAGATAGATTTTACTAAAATGCTCTTTTTAATCATACCTATCCTTGGGGGTAACCATCTTAATCTTAATATGAGTAGATTAAATATTAAAAAAAATCGTAACCAATTAAAAAACATATAAAAAAAGTTGTAGCCAATAAAAAAACAGTCAAGCCAAAAAAGCATAAAAGTTGGTCCAAAAAAGGCAGTAGAATTTTGTATTGGTTATAAAAATTTTGAGAAACTAAAGAGGACGAAATAGTTAAATATATAAGCACCGAAATGTGAATTGACAGGAGCAATGAACTGATTCATTTTTATGTAGAAAAATCAAAAGATAAGAATTAGATGTGAGAGAAGAGAGATGAATGTAGACATGTAGCTTAGTAAATTTTCTATACCTAATTCAGAATACAGCTAATGATGCACAATATTATAGTGATAATAACGTATAATAACATCAACGGCTAGTCAACGTAAACGTTTAAGATATTAATTAATAATTAAGATATTATCATTTACACGTTACGAATTCGATACAATGAAGAGCGTCAACCACGCAATCGGCCAGAGACTATTCAAATTCACTACTGAAAACGATTTTGCCACACTTTTAAACATATCCATGTAATTAAAGTAAACAATTAATTTAAAGTTATGTGATGGAATATGAATAGTATAATTATTTATTTATATTAATGCTCATAAACGTATAACAATTAAACGATATAAACAATATTCTCACAAGCAAATGCAGATGAGCCTTAAATGTCAACATGATGCTCGCATTTAAAAGGCTTATAACTTTTCTCTGGAGCTTGTACTCGGATTTTCACTGTTTTATTTTCCTTGTATTATTTAAATAAATACTTAGTTTGCTTGTTATTAATAATACTACCTCCACTTTTAAAAATAAGAGTTAGATAAGAGATTTTTTTTTCATTTTAAATATAACATATGATCTATTTTGTCTCTTAAATTTTTATTTTAAGAGATTTGCTTTGATCTTAAGTGATTTCCATCAAGAAATAGTTACAATGCATATGATTAAAAAAGACATTTTAGAAAAAGCAACATACATTTGTTACAATTAAATAAATTAACTAATTTTTTATTTATGCAAATTAGTTTTCTAAAACAATAATTTTAGAATTAAAATATAGTAGTATATGTGCAGTAAAACTTGAGGGTCATTGTACAATGTATTCCCTCCTATTCAGAATACAACTTCCCGTGTATTATTCTAAAAACAATTATTTGATCTATCATACATAAGTTATTTGGAGAGTAATAATTAATGCTTATTTATCAATTTTTTTCTATAATTATGGTTTAAATGTGGCTTATTGCATTTATCTCTTTCCTCTTCAAAATCTCATCTAATTAATAGGGTAAAAGTTTTAAAAAAATCAATTTAGAACATACTCTATCTAATAAGTTAGGGTATGTTTGGAACATTACGAAGGGTCAATAGTTAGTTTAAGAAAAAAACAAGGCCAGTTAGTTACATGCAAAATTGTATATTTGTAATAGATTTTGAGGAAACATGATTTATAGTTCAAAAGTGACTTGAAGTTGAATATGTGTTAAGAATAATGATCTATATACATTTTCATATAAAGTTGGGATAAGGGCCGGTTTTTTACGGATTCGGATTTAAAAGAGCAATTTTTATAAAATCTCCTATTTATGAAGTCCAACCCTTATACTATCGGGCTAGAGCTGAGCCCACAAGCTTTAGGGTCATTTGACTAAAAAAACACTATTTTTTATCTTTTTAAAGAAATAAAATTAAAATAATAAATTCCTAATTTAAGATATAAATATTATCAAAATTAAATTACAAATAAATAAATTTAAAATAACAAGGTATTGTGGATGAAAATTTCAACACTTTAAATATATATGCTTCTACTATTACTTTATCACACATGAAAGCTGTTATTGGTAGCTACATGACAGTAGACTTGTATTTTTTATACGAAAAAAATATTTCTATGTATCTACACCTAAAAATTTATCATAGGAGAAGAGCAAAGCTGCAATTTAATATTTTGAGCAAAACTTAACTCTTTTTTTTGGGGAACTTGTATTTATACTACATGCTCATTTAAGTTTTACAAATTGTAATTTTCATTTTAATTGAAATAAAACTCACTTTCAAATTTTACAGTCTAGTTATTATTTTACTTTAAATTGAGATATATTGTTATTAAAATTCATAAATTTATAGTTAAAATCATTATCTAATATCTAAATTAGCCTATTTTTTAAAATTTTAAATGAATAAATCATTTTGGAAAACCAAATAAATCAAACCGTTTTATAAAATTCAATTTTAAAAAAAAGATAATAAGAATTAAATATTTACAACATGATTAATAATATAAAAATTATATTATTATATGAACAATTTTAAAAAAAATAAAAACAAAAGGGCTTAAATGGGCCGACCCTCAGCGTTATAAGGCTTTTTTTAGCCCCAGTTGTAATTTGAGGGGCAAATTTTTAAGACCAGCCCTCATGATAAAAGGGCGTAAACGGGGTTGCCTGTTTTCCCGACTCTTTCATGTCTCTTACATATTTATTTTGTATACAGAAAAACTATTTTTAAAGATTTAAATCGTCATTCCAAACATGTATAAGTAATTTTTATGACTTTTAACTTTTCTTCATATTTAAACATTTTGAAACTAACACTTTTTTTTTCCAAACTAAAATTAACTTTTCAATACATCATTTAAGTAAGTTTATTTCAAACAGATTTTCTTATAAAAGTATATATTCATACAACAGTCATATTACACCCTACTTCATTCAAACTTTTATCTCAATTTCTATTTGCAAAAGTCAACTAGAATGGAAGTTATTTTTGCAAATATTAATTCAAACAAACTCTTAACTGACCTTTCTTAACAAATTAAACTCTAAACTCATAATTCCATCAGGTTAGTAAGAATGATTTATATTTTGAACAAGAAGGAGTAAGTTGGAGTATTGTGAGGTAAAGAATGTAAGATATGGTGTGCATGCACAAAGGAGAGGATAGAGGGAAAATGAGGGGGACTGAAAACTGAAAGTGAATTGAAGGCATGTCACACATAATAGGCAGCGTCATACTGTGTGAAGTGTATGATTATTATGGATGTGGTAGATGAGTGTATTTAAAACCCTACTCTCTCTTATCTATAATATAAGGTGTTTTTTGAAGAATAGTTAGATTTAAAATACTCCTTCTAATCTTAAATAGAAGATCTAGTTGAATTTTAATTTTTTTAAAGAAATTAAGGAAGTTAAATATATTACTTAATCATAGTATATCATTAGATTATATATCAGTTATAAGTCAAACTTTGTAAAGGAGAGAAAAGACGATAGATATAAGGTGAAGGAGTTTAAAACTTTTAATCAAAACAAGATGAGCAATGAGCAACGGTGTGAGGCGTGAGGGAGCAACGGGGGTAGAGGGAGGTCCGTTTGATCGTGAAAGGAAGAAGGTGAAGGCAGTTTAATGTAGGGACTGTAAAAGGAGTGAGAACACTAAGAAGATGTCATATATATAAGGCTAGTTTTCTGGATGCAGAGCCAAAGGCATGTTCTTTTGATGTGAGGGGAAGTGGCGTGTTAGAAGAAGCATGGAAGGGATATTAGATTGCGAGTCTTGAGGAGTTTTTTGGGGAAGGAAATAATTCTCCAAACAGTACTTCGTTTGATGTTGGGCAAGGAAGGGAAGAAGGAGATTATTTATACGAAAGATGTGCTTGTTCATATCGGAGGTTTATTTGGAACAGTGTTAGACTTTGATTCTTGTTGCTCTCAATTTTCAAGCGAGCTTCGAATTAAAGTGCTCATCCATGGTCAAGTTCAGTTTCCAGTCATCGATAGTTTTCAATTAGCATCTGGTGATTTCGTTCCAATGACAGTGTTGTTTGAGCATGTTGGGCGTTGTTGTTGGAGTTGTGGAGGAGTTTGTCTCCCTTGTCTTCACTGTTCAAAGCCGCCTAGGTAGTCGAACGTATGGCTCTGACACGTGGGCCCTCACTCTGGACGTCGCACATGTAGGAGGGCGTCTTACTGTATGGATCGCTTTCTGCTTAAAATGGTCGGTCCTATAGGGCTTGAAGTAAGAAAAATTATTCTTTTTTAAAACTCAGTCTGAAAGTATGAGGGTTAAGGCCGAAAGTTATTTTCACAAGATTTAACTATACGTCTACATGCATCATGTAATAAAATAAATACAGTTATTAATTCATAATTAAAGATAAAAAATAATATCCACAAATAACTCACAATCTCGTACAAAGTATAAGATGAAAAGAAGCTAAACACTCTAAGCAATATGAGTATGATGACTATAATTTTCATCTTCTTCGCCATTTCAAATAAATTCAATTGTACTTCACTTTGAGTAGTAGGGTCTCTTTGAGAGGTAAAAATATCAAGAATTTCTTCTCCTACATCATGAATACATCCATAATCTTTATATGTAATAAATATAAACCAAAATGCTAAATAACTCTATAACGAATATAAAATACAAATAAATTAGTAAATTACCATCATATGTGAAACTTTGGAGTAAATAAGAAATATCTAATATATTTTCATTATAAAATAAGAAATATCTTTTATAAATTTCTAATTTTAGGATTCTTAATACAAGATATTCTTATGAAATTTAATTCTAAAAAATATAATAAAAACTAAATATTTGCAACATCATCAACAAAACATAAAAAATCAATAATATTATTATCATATAAATAATTTTAAAAAAATAAAAAATATATATATATAAGGGCCTAAAGGGCCGGCCCATGGCCCTACAGGACCGGCCCTTTTAGGTCCACTTTCAGTTTTGAGGCTAAAATCTTAAACCTGACTCTTATAAATTCAGGACTTAAAAAAGCCGGCCGTTCCCCGTTGTAGTCTTAAATGTCATGCCTTAACAAATCACTCGAGCTCAAGTGAAGATTCTGATTCTTTTTATGGCTTAGCATTTCCTTTTCTGGCCCAATCTAGCACTTTCAAGCCTCAAGCTTTATTTTCTAAGTATCACCTTCATTTTTTGTTGGCCAGAAACACCATTGTTCAAACATATTATCAATTATTTCCAAGTGTAAAATCATGGTTTCAAACCATGATTTACGTAAATTGAGATAAAACCTATTTCACATGCTTACCTCGTAAATCGTAAAAGCTATTCTCAAAAGTTCATTATCTCATAACAGTGCTCTTTTCCTCCTCATGGTTTGCATCTTGATGATAGTCATGCGTAAGAGAAGACGACACATAGATGATGAGCCCATACGTGCTGTCAAAAAACTTAAATCTACTGCTTCAGGGGATGATTTTTCTCTTCATCGTCTTCCTATGAAACGATGGCTTCTTTTGATGTATACCAAGCTTCTTTCTCGCCATAGAAGGATCCAAGAAAACCCAAATGGACATGCTCGTGGAGAAGGTTTGCTGCAAAAGGAAAGTCTCATTCACCTTCGGCCGTTTCAGTAAAGTTCATGCTCACGTAGATAGAGGGGGATACGTTTTAGCAATTTTAGAGCAGCTTCCTTTGCGGGGTTCTTTCAAGCCTTCTGCCCAAAAAGTCAAACATCAGTCTCATGAATCATGATTGAATAGGTTTACGCTAAACATGGAATGGGTAGTGCTATGTCTAGTTCCGGACTATTTGGGCTACTCATCATGTCCTTTTTTTGTCTTCCTTTAGTCTGATGCTTTGTTGTTTTTGTTGTTTGGTTTTGTTTTAGTATGGGTTTGGTTGTTTCTTGGGCTTGCATTCGGCAATGCGAAGACCCAAGCTTTCCTTCCTTATCCATTAGGTCAGGGTTCGTCCAACTGGTATTTTTCCAGTGGAGTTTTCAGTGTCCCTTGGGATACCCAAGTCTGTTAGTGGCTCTTTCTCATAGGGGTCTTATGCTCTCATTTTTTGGTTGCTCTGGACCACCTTTTGCTTGGGTCCTGGTATTTGCAGAATTTAAGCTTAAGTTCTCAACCTTGCTCTCTTTCACTTTTTGCCGTCTTTTCTTTATGTGTTGATGTGTGTTGTTTTGGTTTTAATGTTTGTCTTAGTTCTCTTGTTAGTTGTTTTATATTGGGCTCCTTTGTGTGTATTGTCTCTTATTTGACGTAAAGGCCCAATATGCTTGTAGGATCATTTTAGCTTCTTGAATAAATTGCCTTTTTATGGAAAAAAAAAATACAACATTGTATATTTTTTAAAATTTTAAATTATTTTTTAGTTTTTAATCTTTTATAAATCATTTTTCACCCTGCCAAACCAAAACCTTCACGTAGTTAGGCATTCTTCAGCCTGAGGTTCTCTCGGGTTGGCACCTAGCAATGGTCTCTGGTCCATTATGGCTTAATTCTGGTGCGTATACTAAGTAAAATCTCAGGATTTAAATTTAGTCTATATATGAAAAAAAAATCCCATAACAATGAAAACTGAAATAAATAATACTCATCCATTTCTAATTATAAAAATTAGTTGGGAGTTCGATCTTGATTCTAAATATAAAATTCTATTCTTTTTAAACTAATTCACTCAATTTTTAAATTGATATATAAGCTAACGTTATATAGAAATATTTTAGAGAGGTTAGATAATATTTGTTATAAGTAATTTATTTATCTTTATTAATCTACTTCAATTAATTAAATATTTTTTATATTAAAAATAAGAGGAAGAAATTTCTTTTTGACTAATCAATGTATATCCATGAATGAGGAACCTATCATTTGGAGATAAGTGGATAGGGAATGGACTGCTATGAGCCGATTATGTGCTGACTTCTGAGGTTCATTCATCGGACGTCGGCTCCTTAGGCCCAAAACTCCTGGC
The DNA here is from genome assembly GCA_037074505.1 of Albizia julibrissin. NCBI lineage: Eukaryota > Viridiplantae > Streptophyta > Magnoliopsida > Fabales > Fabaceae > Albizia > Albizia julibrissin. The sequence goes on along the minus strand of CM073478.1, from coordinate 46,067,551 downwards.
CCAGCTCAGATCCTTTCCATGGATGTCGTACAATTAAGCTTTGCATTTTTTTTTTTTGCTAAGCAAGCCCATATGTATCTTCCTATTAGAGACAATCCTATTTGAAGTACTGTCGGATACTAAATGTGAACAATTTTTTAAGTAAGGATTCGAACCTTAATTCATCACATTATGAGAGACTAACCTCTTTCACCAAACCCAATCATGTATCTTTTGCATTTGATTTTGAAGTTAATTGATTTTTCTTTTCTTTTCTATTTTTGCTGGAAGAAGTTTATTGATTTTCATTTGATGCTATATTATTTTTATTTAACGGAACATCAAACTTAGAGATATGTTCATTTACTATAAAGAAGTGAGGCTGAGTAATATGCTATTGAGTTATACTCCTCCCATCCTTAATATAAGACATATTTAGAAAATTTATTTTGATCGTAAATATGAGACAAAATTTTCATATTTGTTAATTTTTTTCTAATTTACCCTTATTAGTAATCCCTCAATCATAATCAATAATGAGGGGTAAGGAGGGAATTAAGGAAAGTGACTAGGGTATTTTAGAAAATAGATATCATATTAACTAACTTAACAAACTTTCTTAATATAATCAAATTAGATAAATATGTCTTATACTAAAGATCAGAGGAGTACATTTTTGTTTAGTTCTCCTAATTTGAATCACACAGTTTTTTTTTCCTACTAGGCACATGTATCCTCCTATTAGAAATAATCATATTCGAAGTACTGTTAAATACTAAATATAGGCACATTTCTCAACAAAAATTTGAATCTTAATTTTTCACATTATAAAAGAGTAATCATTTCTGTTAGAGCCACCCTATTAGTTTCAATCACAATGTTAAAAGAGATGAAGACTCTAACAAGAAAGGTGGACTTCGGCTTTCATGCGCGCTTCTCTTTGGGCTCATCTTTTATTTCCTTTTATCTTTCTTAAAATAAAATTGATTGGTCATGAAAAAAAGTACTATCTTTTTTTTATATATATACTAACATGTTAGAGTCATAATAGAAGAGGTGCCTATATTGTCTCTAATAATATTATCTCTAATAAAAAGATGCATGTGTTTAAGAAGAAATTGATTGGTTATGAAAAGAAGTACTATCTTTATTCTTCTTTTTTTTCTAACATGCTAGAATCCTATCTATTATTTGTAGATAACGTGGTTTGCTATATTATTAAATTATGCATAATGAATATATGAGAGGAAAGATTATTTTTCAAGTACCTATACTTTCTCTTATTATTTAATTTAATGCCTGCACATTTATTCTCTTTAATAAATCCTTTAAGTTTGCTCTTTGAGCACCATTAATTCATGTACAGGAGTTAATGGTGCTAATAGAGCAAACTTAGAAATTAATGTTACTAACAGAGTAAAATTAAATGATTTCATAAAGATATTTTAACCCTAAATATAAGTGATTTATAAAGTATTCAATGATCATTTTTTAATTATACTCTTATTTAACTTTAATTAAAAAGAGAGAAAGAAGAAAGAGATGTGACAATGGATTGTAAATGCATGAAGAGAAAAAATATAAGAATAAATTTAAAAAATTGTATAATGATTTTTCCAACTTTATAAATTAGGAAAAAAAAATACATAGGACCTATCTACACTCTAATCTAGTTTAGTAGGTAGGAATCCTTCTTCCAAGACTTGGGTAGAAGGAAGTGAAAGGCTTTTCTCCCAAAGGAAACGAAACTTTATGCTTCCATGTGATCATTATTATAAAGATCTGGTTATGCATTATTCTTTTTAATATAAGATCTAAATATTTATTTTTTAAAAATTAAAGAAATTAAATAAATTATTTAAAAATATTTATATTTATCTTTTTTTATATTAAATTAATTTATTTGACTTAAAAACTGTTATATAATTAAATGGTTCAATAACTTATTTAATGTATGTTTAGTTCACGAAATTGGAAGTAATATAATGTAATGTAATGATGATTATATTACATAGTTTGTTTGGTTTATCATTAGAGAAATATGATATATATATATATAGTTGGATTATATCGAACATAAGAATATATAGAAATAATATAGCAAGTGACAAAATTACTGCTTTCTACACATATAATAATGTACACATTGAGTTTATGATATTTTTTTTCATTCCGTGCAGTATATATGCTGGATTCATAGTAATTTTTTAATATTTAATGGTGGAAATATTATACAGTGTATAGATTAAATTCATGTTAATTTTTTAATATTTAATGATAAAAATATTATTTAATGAGATATTTTAATATTTTTTTAACGGTGAAAATAATTTTTTAAAAATTTTTGAATGGGGGAATATTTCTTAAATTTCTATATTATTAATTATTTTTTTGATATTTAATGGTGGTAATTAAAATTATTTAATATTTAATCGCAATTATAGGTGGACACTTTAGTCAATTTAAAAAATTATAATAGTAATAGTATTATTTTGACTGGATTATAGAATGTATGCATCTTCATTCATCGGTCATAGCAGTATAATCCTAATTATATCAAATAATGTAATCAGAATTATAAAATATAATACTCTTTACATTACATAAGTCTAACCAAACATTGTAATCACGCTATTATATCAGGATTATATTTAATCATCTTTCATGTAATTGAACTAAACAGGCTATTAGTTTCCTTAACATCTCAAAAAAAAAAAATTGGGTTTTATATCAAAGACCAGAAGAAGAATCATAATATAACATGTTTTATATAAAGTATCAATTTCTTACTCATAATATTCCTAACTGTAAAACTTGCTAACTTTATTTGAAAAGAAATAACTAAAAATTGAAATATTTGGTATCACCATTTGTAATTATAAGATAATATTTGCTACCCTACAAGAGAAATGCAGAAAGAAGCCAAAAGCTAGGCAAAAGGGATTAATAATAATATACACTCTCAATAATTGTAACAAACTGTGAGAGAGAGACTACATAGAAGAATTACATTAGATTACATAGTGGAAGAAGAATATAATTATTAATCCCAAAGCTCAGCATATTTAACCTTGGACACACTCTCTAACACTTCCAAAGGAAGAATGTCTCCAACAAGAACCACCCTTTTGTTTTCCAGATCTACCTTGTATGAACTCACCCCTGTTCCACCACACCAGCATCATCACTGTTACACAAACAGATACCACAACAAACAAACTTGTACCATACCATGTTCTCAGAAAAATAAGTAACAATTGTGCTGACTTTTTCCTATACGACACTGCTTTTTTGTCACATCATCACAACATTGGCCATTATTAATGATCTAGTTGCTTCTGTTTTCAACATTTAACCTAGAGAGTTTATTTTTGGGAATTAAATTGGTTTCAAGATTCAACAAACTCATTGTGCTCACAAGTCACTCCGTGAAAGAGTGGGGAAAAGTTGTATAGCTGTAGGCCTAGGGCAGACTTGTGATACACATGCAAAAATAGATATGTAAGTCTCACCTTTTTTCCTTCTTTTATTCTCACTTTATTAGAAATGTCATTTCAAGTAACTAGCATCTTCATACATTTTAATTTTTCAGGTGACATTCATATTTTAAGTAATTTTTAAGTTTATTCAATATTTTAAAATATCTTTTTAATAGTATTCAGTACATTGAAGTAATATTTTTCTTAGTAGTAAAGGCACATTCTAAATTTAGTATTTATTTAGAATATTGATTGAAATCTTTAAAAATAATTTTTCTATAATAATTTACAATATACAAGATAAATATATGATAAAAATATTATCTCAATTTTATATATAAGTACTCTTGAGATCGTCGATCAACAACATGCTTTTAAGATCCTATGTGTCACTGAACTAATTAGACCAAAATGACTGATAACCGATCGATCCAAACGTTGCATAATTGAAACTAAAGGATAAAAGAAAAGGCCGCAATGTCCTTGTAGCTTTTACTGAATGCATGTTTGATCTTACTTGTACTCCCTTCCCCCCCCCCCAATTTTATTTATTAGTTCAATAATTCAATTATATGATTTAATAAAGTGATTAAAAGTAATTAAAATAATAAATATATTTAAAATAATTATTTTTTTTCAAATTTATCCTTATAATGGAGCAAATAAGAAACTAACAGAGTAATATCAATAGATGGTAGGAAAGAGAGTACAATTTGGGGAAAAAATAGAGGTAAAAATAAAAAAAAAATTATTAAATAAATACTCAAACAACTATTGTCGAAATCTAATAGAAAGAACCAATACAATTTAAATTTTAAATTTTTTTTTCTTCCCAAACAAATTTTAGACTGAAATAAAAAGGACACAAGGGAGTAAATTCAAGGCTTTAATACCTAATTTCTTAATTAAAAATGATAAAAAGGGCATAGAAAGTTGAAGAAGAACAGCTGAACAGCTTCAGCTAGCAACTAAGCAAGCCTTTGAAGCGCAAGGAAAGCGAGAAAGATGTCAAACCACAAGTTTATCTAAAGTTTTAAATTAATGAGTAAAAATTCACTAATGATTTAATAATAGTTTGAGACTCACCTTCTAACTTGGACACATGCTTCTCCACTTTTTTGGCACAGCCATCGCAATGCATGGAAACCTTCAATATCACTATCTGGGTGGGTCATTTCATCAAACACAAAAACACATCAAGCTTTAGTGTAATGCCACACATGGTAAAAGCACTTATTGTCTTCCTCTTACACACACACACACACACACATATATATATATAGAGAGAGAGAGAGAGAGATATTTGTGAGGCAATAAACATACAGAAACTTCATTTCAGAAAATTTAAGAAGAAGAAGAAGAAGAAGAACCTTGGGTTTCAGTTGAAAAGCCAAAGTCTGTTTCCCAGCAACTACATCCTTCAATCTGAGCTTTTGGCCACCATCACTACTCTCAGTAGTAGCAACCAAAGGCTTCATCTCATTCTCATAATCCTTAATCTCCATGGAATTCACACAGAAGCAAGAGCTTGAGCTCGATGATGATGGTGAGAGACAAAACGTGTCCAAAATCCGACTAAGTTTTCCCATTTCACCACCAACTTCTTTAATATTCTCAGTCAGAGATTGTTCTTCTGAACGAGGAGCCGATAAAAGTTCAGTCACTGTTCTTGTTCTAGTTCTAGTTCTCTCAAGAAGAAGAAGGATTACAAGTCAACGAACTGGTTCATCAACTTTAAATTTAATGGTGCAAAATCCCAAAACAGGCTGGTTATAAAATATCTCATAGGGGTAGGCTACGGAGAAGGACACAGAAGCTTGAGGTTAAGTTTTATTGGGGAGGGCAAAAGTGAGGCACATGACCCAATAAATGTTATAGGGCTGGTTTAATTTTGATTAGAGATTCTCATGTGACCAAGTAATCAAAACTATTTTGATAAAAACAAAATAGACCCACCAATGAAAGCAGTTCCAACACCATAAAAAAGTCCCGAAATGAAAAAAAAAAAGGGGTGAAATGTGCCTCTTTGTGAATTGTGACCATTTTAGGCATGATGAACTGGACAGCTAGAATACTAATCAAAGAAGAAAGAGGGGCCACAGGACACGATTGGGAACCACAAACTTTTAGGTACTTGTAAATTATACAGAGAGAATCATAGTTAAATTATAAAATATCAAATATTTATTTAAAATAGTAGTTGAAATTTTTAAAAATAGTTTTTAAATATAATTTATGATATATAAAATAAACATATGAGATGAGTGTTATATTAATTTATGTGTATAAACACTTTTAAATCCTAACATAATTCAAACATACTTTAATTTGGGATAAAATACATTTTTGTACCTCAATTATTCTCAAATGAGTACTCAGAGCCCCCTTGGCTTCAATCTTAGTATGTGTTTTATTAATTTTTTTATATATGAATATACGATTAGTCATACTCAAGCATTATTGGGTTTAAATTGAGGCAACTCTCTCAAAGTCTTTTTTTTTTTTTACATTTATACAAACTCAAAGTGGAGAATTCGTGTTTAATTGATGTTAAAGCTCATTTCACTAAAGACCAATGCCTGATGGGAATATGTATTTTATTAATACATGTATGTATATAGGATGAAAATACTACTATTTTTTTATACCAGAAAATACTACTAAATTATTTTTGAAGGAAAAAACAACCTAGCTAAATTAGAGTTGAGTTTAGCGAAAATGGGATAATTCCTTACAATATAGTGAATTAAATTAAATCTAAGTCTTTTATTAGAAGATGTGTCTACATTTAGGGTTCGACAATACCTCGAATAAAATTAAATGTCATTAAATTAATCACCTAGGACTTAAGTGATATTCACCGCATAATATAATATTACGTTTGGTAAGTAACATGCTTATTACATATTTTATGTTTGGTATTTATATGGACAACACATATGATGTGATGCTTAATCTAAACTAAACAAATGGTGTGGATAAGTTTATCTGTACCGCCCAAATCCATTAATTACAAGACATGGAAAATAAAACAAAAAGAAAGGAACAAAATGAAGGGATTAATATTTGACAATACAGGAAATGAATGACTAATTAGCTATATGTGGGTGTGTGTATTGTCATAAAATGATGATGCATGCATGCGTCTTGAATACTGACATATTTATATTATTGAATTGACTAATATATATATATATATATATATATATGCATTTGGGGAATTTGGATCATTAGAGAACATTGATTGTTTGAAAATGAAAAGTACCTGAGAGAGCCAATGAGAGCGGAAGCTGTCGAGGTTTGTTGTATTCGGTTTGTGGTTTGGCGATATGGGACATGACATGAGGCCCTTGCATTATTGGAGGTCCATGGGGTCAGCATTTTTTCATTTATTGAATATTTGAAAATGTTATCTATTTGATCAACAAAATGGAGTATAGTGGAAGATGTTAACCTGACGAATTAATATTTAAATTTTTGTTAGGATAAGTATTTATATTTAGTACTCATTTTTAATTAGATTATCTCTAATAAAGAGACAGGAGGATCGTGTGCCTCAAAAAAGATTCTATCTCCTTTGGTCCCATATATTATTACATGATTTGTACTAAAAATATATTATTACATGCAAGCAACTTGGGAAAAAAGGGAATATGAAACTTAAATGTTGTAATGTGTTTTGTTATAGTACTACATTCTTGGTTATGACATCCATTCAATGATGCGATAATTAATAGGTTTTGTAAATGAGATAGAAATTTAATAACCAAATGGATGATTGGGATTGCTTGAATATTTTAATAGCAAAATATACCATTTAAGCTTGATATAAAGTGTGTTTTTTTTTTAAAGTTTGAGTGATGATTCATAGCATAGTTTGAGATGAAATTATTTTAAGAAATTTTTTTTTGCAAACACTTATTTCATGTATCCTTCTAAAATGTGTCCGAAACACATTGATAGAAGTAGGGCTGAGTAAGTCATCTGGTATCTGATTTATTTACTCATACTCTCAGCTAGCTCATGCCCACTTATATAATCAATATTTCTTTTATGCATTTCATAAAATCCATAAATAAAACAATTAAAACTTAAAAAAGAACCTAAAACCCTCATCTCTACCCCTTTTCTTTATCTTCTTGTGCGGCATCTTTGCTTAATCCTCCCGCACCCATTGACTGTTGCCCACTTCTTGTCATCGTCATCGTCCTTTAACGAGTCCTAGCCTCTCATTTCCTTATCCATTATAGAAAAAATAGATTCTCTCTTATTCATAATATAAGTTATTTTAATTAATTCATTATAATTAAAAAATGATAGTTAATTTATTAAATTTATTTTAAATTAAAACTTTTTTTAACTTTATCCATATTAAAGGAAAGAAAAATTATATGAGGAAAATTAATAAATAAGTATTAATGATTCTCTAAATGATTTATATTGAAGACCAAATATTTTTTTTAGAGCTGATCTATACTATGAAGCGAAGGGAGCACAATGAAAAGAGAAAAATGAGTGAAGTTGAATATGGGCAAATGGTTCCGGTTGTGGAAGCCAAATAAATATCTGCAACGTTTCTTTCACCATATGCAACTTTTCTTCCACTGTATACATTTTCTCTTCCATTTCCATTTTCATTGATTGAAAAAGATGCGCATAGTGGAAGGGGGAAAATCATGTATGAGAAGAAAAGGGTGCATCCTGTGGGCCCCACTTCATATTTTCTTAATTAAATATTTTACTAAAAAGTAAGATGGTGTGTTAAAATCGTGGGTTGATTGATGTCATAAAGATTAATGGAGAGTAGATATTCTCAGAAGCAATTTGCTCCTCATTCTTTAGAATCTTTAAATCTTAGTCGTCCAATCCATCTAAACACTCACAGAGAGTCACATCACCGTCCATCTCATTATAATCAGGCTGCTAATATTTGATAAATTTAGAGTCTATTTAGGTTCACCGTGAGAAGCTGAAAACACACCTTTTTTTTTATTTATAAAAAAGCACAGTGATGGTGAATGAACCAGTTTGGGTTACATTGCAACCCTACTGCGCTTCAGCGGCCAACGTGACTTCTTCCAGAAGCCCAATATCTTGGCTTTTTCTCCGCCCGGCAAGCGTTCACAGTGACATCTTCACAAGTTGAAAGTATCTACACAGTGAGAGAGCTTTTTTTAACCATCCACCCCAAACCACTAACTGGTAGAAGAATAGTTATGATTACTTTGCGGATCGGGGATGTCTCTGAAGCAGATGCAGTGCTAGAATAACAGTGAACGCAGGCGCCACTGGAGATAAGTGGACGACGAGAAAAAATGTGGTTTGTGGTAGGTGCCTTCAAGAACCTCGACCCAATACACGACCTGCCGACAGTCAATAAATATCAGATAATAAAAGCCACATTTGTAAGCTGGTGAAGAAGAATACAATGAGGATAGGAGAGAGTTGGTGAGTACAATGAAGGAGCAAAGTGCGGAGACGGAGATGAGAGAGGCAAGATTTGATAAAGAACCGCGCGACCCATCTTACTCCAACGGCTGTCTTTAGCTTAGTTTTATCAGAATGCATCTGATGACTACAAGTTGGTTTCGACCTTCGATCATATTTTAGCTAAAAAATTGTGTGATTTGAATATTATATATATATATATATATATATATATCCTAAGAGGTAGCACCAGATGAAAACAACTAATCTTTTGAATAAAAGAAGTTATCTTTTGGATTTTTTTTCTCCACATCCAATGCCATTCTTGCTTTTAAAAGTGAGAACAAAAGATGGGAAAAAATCACTATTAGAAAAAACAAGCACTCTAACAGCTAAGACTAAAATGAAAGAAATTACCTATGGAGAACAAAATGAAATCCCCACTTGATCATATATATATATATATATCATAGTAAGTCGATTACTGGTTGACTCAAAAATGTTGCAAGATCAATAAGATGTATGTTCTCAACGTTGAAATAACAAAGGGCAGATATTTGGCGCAAACCCAAAAGCATTAGAAGAAGAACAGTGGTTGGTTTAGCAACGAATGGAAAATACCTTCTTTGACGGCTGGGGGCTTAGGATTTGGCGATTTGGCATAAATGGCAAAAAACCAACAGTCGAGATTATAATAAAATGGATGGAGGAGATGCACTCTTAATGGCTCCATGATATGTCTATTTTAGGCTTCTTAGATCTATTAGACAGTTATGATTTATAAATTCTGAGGGATGATGAGAAAACAAATGAGGAGAGAAACATAACCCATATTAATGTCAAGGAAAAGTTATAATAGTAACATCTATTGAAAAATATACTTGCAGTAAATTTCGTTTGAATAGTTTGAACCTGTAGCAAAAAAAAAAGTTATTGGATGGGTAAATCAAACAGTTTGGTGTCCTATGAAAAATGGTAGAAGAAAACCAAACAAAACTCTCAATAAGTTTATTGAATGTAACATATTGATTAATAATTTATCTTAAAATTTAATTATTGATAAAACTCAACGAAGTTGTAGAATCCATATAGCTAACCTGCATAGTTAAGTAAAACTTGTTGTTGGGAATCATGTCCACTGAAACTTTCTTTAAAGCTTATCCTAATCATATGTCATGTTTAAGATGCTCTACTTCAATTTTCTTAAAAACATTTTTTTTTCATAAAGTGTTTACTTGTGAGAGTACGTAGGAAGATACATAAAAAGATTTTTGCATGTATTTAGGATGAGAGTTAGATTATTTCTATAGGATTTTAAGCATATCTCAAATCTAATTGAGTGATTGAGGTACCAACATGAACATTTCTGAATTCCGTTCAAGCAACATAACAAATACCACAATATCCTTAACCCATATATACTTCCTTTAATTGTGATTTGTGCTTCAATTGAAATGAGGTTGGGTCATAATTTTGTATAACCAACACTCTATCCAAATCTGCTACCCTCTTATAATCTAAATGAGGGGTTAGCGAAGTATGAAATATTGACAAAAATTTATCATGAGTAGCCAATTTGCATAATTATTTAGTTCTCTTTATCAACATTGTCCATGCATAAAAAAGTTGAAGCCCTTGATCATATTCCTAACATATCCAGCAAAATACTTTATAGTCTGATTAGAGATGTTGTTTCTACTAATCAAACTGATAACTTGAGTGCATACAATTAATCACCCATTATTGGGAACTAGACAACTAGTACCATGCCACTTGTTCAAACCAATCTTCCCAGCTCACATGCATATATATTTTTGTCTGCTCTGCTCTCACAGTACAAAAGAGGGAGATAAAAGCATATGATAAGACCGGAAAGGAATCATATTAGAAGAAGAAGAAGTTAGAAGAGAGAGTGAGGTTTGAAAATTAAAGGGAAAAAAAAGCTGAGAGGAAGGTGTCAGGTAGTGACATGAGCAGAAAAAATAGTAAGTACGGATCTATGTGTGTGTGTGACTGTGTGGTGATACATACTGATCTCTGTGTGTTGGTTTCATAAACAAGATCAGACTGTTCACCAAACATCCAAATATATTGCAGCGTTTCTGCCGGCCTTTCTTCGTTAACCCCCACCCTACTACTCACCTCCCTGCCAGCCTTCCAACGCCGTATTTCATGTTGACTTGTTTTTTAAGTGATTAATAAAATTAATTAAGTTAAAATAGGAAAAAAACATTTAAATACCATTTGGATTTCAAAATCATAAATTAGTTTTATTAACTAGAAGAGTAATAAGATTGATAAAAAGAGTATAACAATTGGCAACTCAGTTTTTTAAAAAATCACTTATTTAGGATTTTAAAGTTCAAGTTATATTTAAATGTTTTTTTGCTACATTAAAATATTTATATTTATCATTTTTTTTAAAACTGATATGGTTGAATTATAAACTGATAAATAATCTAATGATGCACAAAATATGTTATAATTAAGTACTCCTAAGGTCCTTAATATAAGACATATTTAGAGAGTTTACCTTAATCCTAAATATGAGACATAGTTTTCATATTTGTCAATATTTTTCTAATTTACCTCTATTAATACTCCCTCAATCATAATTAAGGAGGAGAGGGAATGAGGGAATTAAGGAAGTGACAAGAGTATTTTAGAAAATATATGTCATATTAACTAACTTAACTAACTTCCTTAATATAGTCAAATTAGGTAAATATGTCTTATGTTAAGGACCGAAGAGAATAATTTATTTAGTTTCATTAATCTCTTTAAAAAAAAGGTCAATTGACTCTTATATTAAAGATAAGAGAGAGTAATTTGATGACCTAAAGATTCTTCAGCATGTAAAAGATTAGATCACAGGTTTGACCCCATTTATAATCTCAAGCTGTTAGTATTTATCTGTCTAAATAATATTCATATATTATTTTTTTGAGAAAATTGCTGAAAAATTCACCATTGTAAAATTTATCGTTCAATGGTAAATGAAATTTGTTTAAAAACCAGGTGCAACATAATTTTAGCAGTGCAACTCTTCTCCAATTGGTTGTAATGTATCTTTAACTATGTATGAAACGGAATAAATTTTTACATAATTGAGGATATATTGTATACTGTTGAGAAAGAGTTGCACAGGCTAAAATGAGTTGCACATTCTCTTCTTAGGTATCTTTGAAGAATAAATTTTAGAAAATGAGGGATTTTTCAACCATTTCTTTATGGCTACATATATATATAACATATAAAACTAAGAGTACATATGTTGATATTAATAAAATGAGTAATGACCTTTTAAATATAGAGTGTCGAGTTTGAATTTTGAGTGAATGTTAAAAAAATGATTTTGAAAGAATTTTTAAGGGAAAATTATATTTAGGTTTTAGATAAGAAAAAAAAATAGTTCCTTAATATCTCAAAATTATCAAAAAATTGTAATAAATTTCAATTCTGCTGATAAATCTATGGACATCCACTAACAAGTCTAAGTGCATGTCATCGACAAGTTTAAAGACATCTATTGACAAGTTCAAGAATGTTTATCAGCAAGTTTATAAGTATTCATTGATAAGTTCATGATTAGAATTTATTAAAAAGAAAAACCCAAAGATTTTTTGATAATTTAAAATTTTAAGGGATATTTTTTTATTTTTTTTTTCTTATTTGAGACCTAAATATGATTTTTTCAATTTTAACCTCAATTGGACCCGATCATAGTCAAATTCTGTAAGCCAATAATATTAGATAGCATATGGCTAGCTGTAAGAAAAGCAAGTGCAAGAGTTTGGGACTGAAAATGAGAGATCTCACAGAGTAACTTTATATCTGCCAAACACCTTTGGGTTCACGGGTTTGATCCTACAGTTCTTCCTCAGGCAATAAAACAAAAAGCCTCTTCTGTTCAGAAAGGCCCAGGGTTGTCACGATACCCAATTGATCTGTACCGTTGCTCTTTATTTATATTAAGAAAATTAATTAAGATTTCTTTTCAAACCTTAAAACACACAAATATTGGAAAAATGGCTTAAAAATATATTGAAAATAAATTAATTTCTAAATGGTACAACACGTATAAATAAGTACCCGTCATATGTAATAGAGCTTCCATTGTGTGCAACCATCTTATGTGTGTGCAAAAAACTTCTATACGAAAATGCAAACATCTTTCGGTCGTGTACAATATATCACCCGTTGTGTACAACATATCACCCGTCGTGTGCAATGGTAGCATTCAACAATTAATTTACCCCTAAGGTATTTTTAAGCAATTCTCCCAAATTTTTTTATTTCTTTTAATAAATACTTTCTGGAATTTAAATGTATGCTCTCTGTTTTACTAAAATAAGGTCATTTACCACCTCAACCAATATGTTGGTTATAACTCACATTTTTATTCTTGCTTACTCTTCTTTTATTTATTATTTATTTTATTTTTTATTTTTGCCTAATATTGTAGTCTTGTTGAAGACTTGAAGTTAATTGTACCGCTTTAACAGTAAAAAAATATAGACTCCAAAAATAATAAAGCAATAAACTACATGATTCATGATTTATTAATACATTTATTACACATTTTATATTTTATAAGTGTGATCTGGCGATTATTTTGAACTCCATTAGGAGTTTCCTTAATATACCTTGCTTATATAAATAGGAAAAAGAACCTTCTTCTCTTACCAGTAATAAGAAGGAATATATTTGGGGAGTTTCCGAAGTCACCGCGTTTCTAGAAATTCAAAATTGTTACGGTCAAAAAAATTCAAAATTGTTATGGTCAAACAATCTAATTTGATATCTTTCATATTTACTTATCTTCATAAAAAATACCCATATTAAGGAAAAAATAAAATACTATATATTATTATAGAAAAATTAAATTTTTAATCCTATAATTCAGCCCTTACATTTTATAATTACAATATGAACTAGATCTTATATTAAAAATTAGAAGTAGCATATGATTTTAATTTTTTATGCATAAAGACTAAATTATAAAATGTTTAATACTACATAAGTGACTTACAATGAATTAAAGTTTAACAATTGAGATATAATCAAGTTAAAACTATAAAGACTGAGTTACACTAAATCAAAGTGTAAAGATCAAATTGCAACTAAGTTAAAACTATAAAGACAAAAAACATCAATTTTCCCTATTTCTATTCTTCATTTAATGTAAGTCATCTATCTAATGAAAGTATTATTAGAAATAATTAATAATTATTATCCCTTAAAATTTGATACATATTCCATCTATTCCTATTAAAGGAAGTATTTTAAAATAAAGGATTAAGATGTAAATTTGATAACAAAGTTTTAGTAAAGACACGTTTGACACAATTATGCTTTATTAGATACAAATATATATATATATATATATATATATATATAAAGTTTTTACAAAAGGCAAAAATAACAAATTTATTAACTATTTCAAACCTTCATCACTATTTTTTTTTGTAGGATCCACATGCTTTCCACCCCATTCCATATTTCACAAGCTCGAATTCTCTCTTTTCGGCCCATCTTCTCTCTGGCCTCCTCCCCCACCGTAGCCGTTTTCCTCCTTCTCTCCCTTAAACTCAATTACGGGGTTGGTTGACGAGTCGGAGACAGTGCGCTATGTCATCATCCATAATTCTTCTCTCCTAAAATAAGAGTTAGATCAGCATAGAGTCTAAGGGAAGGAATTGTGCCCATTTGTTTTAGATCATAGCCAAACTCCAAATTGAAACTTTTAGTCACATTGTTCATGTTTGAGCTATATTGTTTTGGATACATAGGAGAAATTGGAGATCGTAGTAGAGGTAGTGGATGAGCCAAGCCAAACACAAACCCCCTTTGTGGGGTCACGAATCTCCACAGCCTGTGTAAAAAATCACATTCAATCAAGAACTAAACAAAGGAAAAGAAGATGAAGCGATGGAGTATAGAAAGTGGATTGACGTGGGGAAGGATGGGATGATTTGAAGGAGGCAAAGTGGTTGGATTGAGAAAAATAGAAGTCGAAGTCAGAGTTGTCACTAGGCTTATCAAGAGAGTTGGACCCGATTCAGAGGCGGTAAGGTGGCGGCCATCGATAAAAGCTCTAATGCAAACTCAACTATGGGATTGATTAAGGTTTGAGGGAGGGAGGGAGAGAAGGAAGGAAATGAGGTTGACAATGACGGAGGAGGGAGAGACTAGCTGAAAAATGAGAAGGTGGAGGTTGTGAAAGATGAAATGAGTTAGAAAGTATGTGGGTCCCATAAAAAAAGAATTAACGGAAACTTGAAAGAGTTAATAGATTTATTGTTTTTGCCCATATGTAAAATTATATACACACACACATCTAATAAAATATAATTGTCTTAGACACCCCTTTATCAAAATTTTGCTGTCAAATTTACACCTTAATTTTAAAATAAATCTATGATTTCTAATATAAGTCACATAAATAATAATAATAATTTAATATTTTTCAATTTTATCCCTCAGTAAATTATTAAAAGGAGAATTTAAATCTGGTCCACTTTCTAATTAACTCCTCCAATGTCTGTTTTCTTTCTCATTAGTAGAGGTAAAAGTAAATTTTCTTTGGTAATAGATTTAATGAGTTAATTTTTTTTGTTACTCTAATAAGGTAATAGAAACTGGAAAGTGATTTATAAAAAAGATTGGCTACTATTTTTTTCGGTTCTATTTGGTATTTATATACTAGAGAGTGTATTTTTCTTGTCTTTAATATAATATAAGTTACCTCTTTAAATTTATTATATGAATCTATAATCTTTATTAAATTGACATTAATTTGAAAAGTTATTAAGTTTTTAGATAAATTAATTAGTGAAGTTTAAAGTTTTTTTTTTTCTGGTGAGAGAATGCTTTTATATATTTAACAAAATAAAAATTTAAATCCAAACAAATAAACAAAGACGTAGTAAAATGATATTAAAGAATTAATATGTTGTTGATTAAAGTGACAAATTGATATATACGAGATTTTTCATAAATCAAAATAAGACTTATCTCCCATACTTACTTTATATATTATATAAATTATTATCAAAAAGTTAATCATTCGTCAAATAGAACCTTGAAAAAGTAAGGGAGAATTCTAAAAAAATACCATTTAAACTTCAAAATCTTAAATAGGTGATTTAAAAATAAAATGATTTATTAATTGCATTACCATTCTTGTTAATCCCATTACCGAATTTGTTAACGAGATTTTGAAGTTTAAATGGTATTTTTTTGGCATTCTCCCAACAAGTAGCCCTTCGTTAAAAAAAAAAAAAGCCCCTGAAGAAAAGCCAGCTTGTAGCCTTGTTGGAATAATTTGATAGGGGCGCCAAGGATGACTAGACCCTGGACCGTTCTTGGAATTGGAAGTTCAACAAAACGATATCATTAAAAAAAAGAAGTTCACCCAAATGATCAACGCCATAAAATAGAGACACGTCATTCTCATAGCATCATTACTCCGTTAAAATCTCACACAGAATTTTCGCCTCCTCTCTCTCTCTCTCTGTGGAGAGAAAAGAAGAAGCACAGTTTGGCTCAACCTCCGTGAGGTGGACAAAGCCGTGATTTCCAACTCAGAAAAGATCTGCCATTCTTTCTCTCTCCTTCCGCGTGTGAAGTGGCCGTGGATCGCTTGCACACCTTCTTCAGCTCATGAAAAATCTGCAGAAATTGAAGTATTTCTTTTGTATTCAGCTAAATTGAGGTTAGTTACTTCGTTCCATTTTCGCTTCATCTCCTCAACTTTTCCCTTCTTTGCCTCTCCTTCAGCTTCATATAAAGTCATTCCACCTTTTTTTTTCTTCGTTGAGTGTGTTGCTCTAGGAAATTTTGTTTCATTTCTGTGTCGTTTACCTTTGAACGTTGATCGCTAAGAAAAGGAATAATAGAGTTTTTCAAATTTCTCTCTGCATTACTATTGGACATCAACGAACTTATTGTGAGTCTTATGGACTTGAGAGTGCTTGAGGTCATTGTATATTTATTGGTTTAGTTAAATAAAGTGCATGAATGATGAGTTTAGAAGCGTGAAGATTTTACTCAGTTCGCCGGTTTTACTTTTCGAGCAAGTTAGTGAAATTTGATGATAATTTTTTGTGAGAAATTTCGCTTTAAGTGAGCGTTTACGGATTTTTATGCAATATGAAAATCGTTTCATTTTGACAGAAGAGATGGCAAATCGACTGAAGGAAGATGAGAGAAATGAGCGAATAATTCGAGGTCTTCTCAAACTCCCAGCGAATCGAAGATGTATTAATTGCGACAGTCTGGTAAAATAACTCTCATGTGCTTCTTACATTATTTTAGTGGTCAAAAGTCATTCACGTGATATTTCCATTTTTCATCGCATTCATATTTATGAGATTTTATAAATGAAATTGATTAGAAGTTGCTATATTCAGCCAAACTCTGTAATTCTGTAAATTATCATCCAATTTATTCCTACTGAAAATATGCAATGGTGGAACATAAGTAACACATTGCAGAAGGTCACTAAGATTTTGCCGTTTTCTCTTTGTTTTTCTTATAATGATATGCCGCTTTCTCTTTAGTGCATTATAATGTGCTAGAATGGATGCAAAATGACTGACAGGGTAGTCAACAGGAGGTTTAAACCTTTGTTCCAACGGTTACCAAAATAGGTTCATAAAATTTCTATTTTGTGTTTTTTATTTTCCTTTAGGAGTTCAAACTAATTTACTGCTTTCAACTCCGTCACATTCTTCTGGTGTTCTGTGGACATATTTACGTGTTAATATCTACCAGCTGCTTCTAGAATATGTATGAAGAAATTTTCATCTAGAAATAGTATTGTGACTGATCCATTTCACTTATACTTCTTTTTAATTTTTTTCCCATCCAAGCAGGGGCCACAATACGTGTGCACAAATTTCTCAACGTTTGTTTGCACAAACTGTGGTGGGATACAGTAAGTCCTTTGTCTCTTACAATATTTTTTGTGTTCTATGTTAGTCAATTCCCTAAAAATGGCTTTCATAGTTTCCAAATAGTAAGCCCTTTGTACTCGTTGTAATGGACTTGATCTTTGTCATGGACTTATGGCTTGCATGCTTTTCATGTATTTTACTTGAGCTTCTACTTCAACTGTCTAATCATGGCATGCTGTCATATTCCGTGTGAATAAGAAGTACATTTTGTTTAAGCTATAATCTTCTGTACCTGAGGTGAATATGGTGTCTCCTTTCTGCTGAATGCACTGTACCTGAAAGCCAATTACTTTTTGTGGGAAAATTTGCAGCCGGGAATTTACACATCGAGTAAAGTCAATATCTATGGCCAAGTTCACTTCACAAGAAGTTCTTGCACTTCAGGAAGGAGGAAATCAGGTATATAAGCTTTGTTTCTACTTATAGTACACTTCAGGGATTCCATTTCATCGGTTGATTTTGGCTGTATTTAATTCTTGTAGCATGCAAAAGAAGTTTATTTTAAAGAATGGGACCCGAAAAATCATTCTCTTCCTGATAACAGGTAACTATTTGCTTGTAATCTGCTATAATTGCCAGATACATTGTTCTGATTGGCATTTTTGGTGCCAGTAATGTTGGCAGGCTCCGCAGCTTTATTAAACAAGTTTATGTGGATAAAAAGTTCACTGGTGAGAGGACCTATGACAAATCACAGAGAGTAAATGCAGTAAAGTCTCATTTGTCCCCTGTTTGTATTCACTATTTTTGGAAGAGATAAAACATTTTGTTTAAAATTGAACTTTGACAAGTATACTATTTTTATGAAGACCTGGCCCTTTCCATTATACTTATGTCTCCTCTCTTGCATTGCATGTTGTCCAGGGTGACAAGGATCATTTCTCAGAAAACTCAAGAGTTCAATCATATCAGGGTGGTCCAAAAAGCCTTCCATATGACGAAACACATAAACGCCGGTATAGTGACAGCTCTAGTCCGGGCGGGAGAAGTCCTGGGTATGATCAAGAAAGTAGGCAGTACGGTAATGACAAGAGAAGTCCTAGTCATCCTCCGATTATCAATGATTGGCGTCGAGAAGATAGATTTGGAGATGGAAGGAGGTTTGAAGGTCGTAGAGCATCTGATGGAGATTATAAGCTGGAAGGTCAATTGCCTGGGCAAGCCAACAACCTGGATTCTTCAAGTCCACCTGTGGTTCGGTCTGTTAGAGATATTTTGGGAGAAAATGCGGTGCTTCCTCAAATGAGTAGACCGCCTGAAACAAATAGTAAGAAAGCTAATGATGGCTCAGCTATCACACAGGTGAAATTATTATTTATGATGTTCCATATGATTCAGCCATTTGGGCCATCTGCAAGACCTACTGTTATGGTATAGTTTATTAAGTGTTAATCAGTGCTAAGTTGCTGCCTAAAATTTGTTAGTATATTAAAGTCGATCATTAGCTTTCAGCATCTCGCTAGAATATATATTTTAGTATGCTTTATTTTCCCTTTTAACTTCTAGGCTCAACTGTATGGAATTCTATACTCTATAATACAAAGAGCTAAGAATTTCCGTAGTAGACGTTTTGTCCAACGACATTTAGTAGGCACTTCTTCCTTTTTAATTGGGAGTGAAATTTTACCCAGTATAGAAAACTGGCTGGTTTGTGTTTAATATGGATGAGGCTTTGTCGCATTTAAAATTGATTCTTTTATGCATGCAACTATGTTTTGTGCGGCCATACAGTAGCGTGATGCTTTTGGTTTACCATTTTTAATGTTTGAGTCCAATATTATATTTTAGTCTTAAACACTAAAATGTTAAATATCGCCCAACTGCATACACGCTCAAAATTGAGGCAGTTCTTTCATATGTGATGCTTCTTTTTCTACATTTTTTTCAAAAAAAAAAAAATGCTTATTATATGTACTGTTGGTTACTAGTGGATTTATTATCATCCTCATATGAGTTGATCTCTTCTTTTACAATCTATTAAGACATGAACACTTACCATTCCCTCATTCCCTGTTACTGCTACATTTTGAACTCTCATTGTCTTTTTCTCCCTATTATATATAACCATAACTGGCTGCATATAATTGCAGAGGACTGTATCTTCCAGTAGCTTGGCATCCAGCATTGGAAACCCTGCAGAAGTTAAGCTTGAGACTACTAAGAGCCTTATTGATTTTGATGCTGAGCCTGAGCCTCCTATAGCTCCAGCGATTCCTCGCGCACAACAACTGACTGCCCAATCCATTGTGGAGCAACCAAATTCCAGCGATGTCAACAATTGGGCCTCTTTTGATGTGGCCCTAGAAGCAAAAGCAACTCAAACTCCTTCAAATGTAAATACAATAGAATCCATGCTTTCCCAATTGTCAGTATCATCATCATTACATGCTCCTCAAGTCCAACATAGTTCCAGCGTCGTAACACCTATTCCTTGGAGCAGTATGACATTACAAAGAACTGGGAACTTATTTGTTTCACCTGCGGGGCCTACACAAGAACCGTCTCTTACTGCTACTGCTGTTGGAGCTGCAACTATTAGCAGCTTCACGACTTTTCCATCCAGTGGTGCTTCAGCATGGCAGCATCCGCAGCCTTTGTTCCCTTCCTATGTTGGTCAGTCACTGACTCATCAATCTGCACAACCACCAGTAGGAGCACTGAAAAATCAGGCATGGCTTATGGAAAAATCTTCTCTAACATTCTGTTTATGTTATGTACATGTAGTCTTTATTCACCTTATTTCATGGAAATATCTTGCAGCCATGGAGTATACCTTCAGCGCCAACAATACAAGGCCATCCAAGCATGTCACTGCCACATGTGTCCCATCTTATCTCTAAGCCTGCAACTGAGACTAGCTCCAGTGCGGCTTCAGGACTGTCCATAGAAGTAAAATCAGGTGGAAGAAAAGAACTTCCTGAGGTACGTTTCCTCCTTATTTTGTACACTTACATGGATGCGTGTAATGTACAGTATTACTTACAATAGCTTATAAATATCTGCAGAATCTTTTTACTGCAAGGTATTCTTCCTTCCCTGCTGCAATTCCAGGGTGGCAAATGGTTCCTCCTCATGGCATGGGAATGTTAATGCCATATAATACTGTGGTAATGCTATTGCAATCCAACTACATCAGCACACAAGTTTATTCCCTTAATTTGTGGCTTATACAAATGTGTAAGGCATCTCTCATATGAATGCCTACTCTCTGTTACAGCCCATGCCAAGTCTTCAGCGACCATCAAAATCAACAAATCCATTTGGTATTGGCAGTGAACCACCTTCAGTTCAAACCACAACTGTACGTTGCTTCCGTTATTTTAGAAATAATAGTGCTATACATAATATCTTAGACCTTTGAAAACCACATAATCTTGTCCATGGATGGTAGGTCATACAAAAGATTTGAATTAAACCACTGAGTGCTGAATGGGGATTTGCTTCTCTTAGAGTCTCCGGCACGGTTTAGAGAGGATAGTATTTTGAATAATCATTTGTTGAAGATCAATGGTGTGGTTTGGATTTTGTCCACCATTCATTCATTGTTCTAGAACCATTTTTATTTATTATTTTTTTTAACGTTTGGTTAAGTGTGTACATCAGTTCAGGAGAACACCTCACTTTAGAGGAGCATGCCTATTAATAGTTTAATAGTATAAACGTATATTTGGTGAATGTGGGAAAATTTTTCTTTATAAACGTATATTTGGTGAATGTGGGAAAATTATTCTTTGTTTTCTTTATAATCATCAGGCATCTATTAAGCTGGAACATAATTTGTCATGCTGACTTTCTAATATGTGGGATGATATGAAAAATCTGAAATTCAAAATTTATATTATTGTCTGTTTATGGTGATAAATTTTATTATAACTAGATTGTGAGTCTGTGCGTTGTATGGTGTTTGAGGTAAATTGCTAAAAGCTTATAAATAATGCAGCTTCCTATGGATTTCATATCATATACAGACTGGATAATCAGCATAATTTAATCAGTATGAAAAAATTTTGGGTAATGCTTCTCTTGTTGATGTTTCTTGGGTGTAGTTTTTCGTGAGACCATCCTTGCCAAGTGTATCAACTTCAGGTTTAATGCCTTCTTCAAGCCTAAGTAACCCATCACTTGCGTGGAATCCACCTGGTTACGGATTAGTGCTGCCCCAACAAACACAACCTCATCCACCAGCAACTGCAACAAGTATATTAATCCATCTATCATTCTTGTGTTGATTATTTCATGATTCATGCTTAGGCTATTCAACATTTCAACCTTTCCCCCCCGTATGCTGACCTGTGTTTTGAAAACCTCAGGGCCTTACATAGGGCAACAAGTGCAAAATAACGTGGCAATGCCACGGTCTGAGGGAGCTGCTTTTGGCTTCTCAAGCTTAGATCAGCGTCTGGCCAGTACATTCTCAGCCCCTGCTTCTTCAAATCTCTCTTCTGCAGGAAGGAATCCATTTGGATGATGCCCAGCACCTAGCTCATCTCAGAGGTTTGTGGTTTTCCATCTCCTGTCAGTTTAAAGCAATCAAGTGCAAAGAGTGATTTGCGATCTTATCAAAAAAAGAAAAAAGAGGGTTATTTGTGATTTTCTTCGGTAGGGGGTGTCAAGGTACAATATATCTCCCTGGGCCATTTAACTTGTTTATAGATAGAAAGGATCGTAATCTACTATCTTCATGTATAGGAAATAGTAATTATGTAGGGAAGAGCCAATGAACTCTTACGTAGTTAACCGTAAAATTATACCTTTTTTGCAATTGCAGCCTCGATGGTGTGTAATACTGTAGTGTATAGGAAATGTAAATTATGTTGGGAAGAGCCAATGAACTCTTGTATGTAGAAAGGAGCAGTTGTTTTGTTTCGTGTTTTGCTCGTGTATTGTACAATTTCGCAAACCCAACCCATGTATTGTATATTACATGATGTATGATATAGTGTGACCGATAAATTAGAGTCAAATTCAAGTTCTTGTACTACTGACTACAGTATTCCTCAGTCCATTCCCATGTGGATAAAATACATGATGATACATAGCAGATCCTGGAAATCCACTTTGTAAACGTAAAATCACTATTCTATCTGATGAATGCTCCTCGGGGGGCATGTGCTGCACATTAAAAAAATTGACAAAATTTCCTATACTTCACTAAAATGTCCCTTTCTCACCTAGAGAATATGCTTCTCTTTTATAAAGGGAGCCAGCAATAAAACTACCTAACCAAATTATGATGCAACCAACTAACAATCCTTGACTGTCAGGAGTTAACACGTACAGGTCGAGAGAAGCATTTGTCTGAGAAGCGTAATATCTTTGAAGTCCCTGAGGTCGTGTTAGGAGACTGTATATCCTCAGGTGGAAATAAATTAGATCGGAGCTCGACGAGTTGAGTGCGTTCTCTATAGGGTAATTTGAACACCCAAGTCTTCAACCCAAAAGGGGGAGGATAAAAAGAATCTCAACTAGCAGGAACGGGTATGACAGGAATTTTTTTTATGTAGCATTAGCTTGTCGGCTCTTCCATATGATGGGTGCCACCAACATCCATACTGTTCAAAAAAAAAAAAAAAAGAGCTCTTTAAGTAAAGTACATTGCATCTGTCGCTGCAAATTTAAAATTCCTGCGTCCTCAGAACAAAAAAAAGTAAAGAAAAAGAAAAATACATACAGTAAACACAGACTGCGAGCCATTCATTTACAATTCTGACCCAGGTGCTGGTCCAGCCCACATCAATTGTCCATCTGCACAAGAATAAAAACGTATTCAATGTTATTTCTGGATCCTTCATGAATGCCCTGAAGAAAGCTTTTAATGATTACAGCAACATGATATGGTTAAGTACATTCACGTCAGCGGCATGATTGATGGCCATACAAGCGTGGTGCTGGAATCTAGAACGTCTTAATAGCATATAACTTGATGGAAGCGACTTTAGTATGTGTTGGGGTAAGATTTTAAAAATTATTTTTCGTAAATTGAAATAAAATCCCTCTCAAAATCGTAAAAACCATTTTTAATCACAACTAAAGTATATATGATTATTTCCCAAAAATAAAAAATTGTAAACGCTTATTTTTCATGATGCTGTGCATTAAATTATTAGAAATTGAAAAGCCAACCATAAGAGGGGGGACCATACTTCCTCATTACATGATGACTATTAGTGTTCCATCCAATCAATAGCATAGCGAAGTACATAGCTCCTGTGGCAAACACAAAATGGAAGAAGCCATAACCATAGGGGACATCATCTTCTGCTGGCGGGTTATCATCCTTCCTGAACTGCAGGGTTCCCAGTCAGATATATATACTTGCACAGGAGAGCCTAATTCAAAAAGTTCAAGTCCAGTTCAAATTCTGTAACTAACCTGAAAGCATTTGGAATCTATGCCGGTCGAGAATGTAGCTATAACGATTGCTAATATTGCAACAATAAAGCTCTGTGCACAAGAATCATTTTTTCATGTCAGCCCACAAACAAGTAGAAGACCATACTAGATACACACACACTTTACTAAACTCACACCCATAATACTAGAACCAAGTACAAATGTCGTTTGAGAATGAATTAATATTTACAATGATGCTTAACCAGTCTGTTTTGGCTGTAGGGTCTGACTTCCTGACACAGTTTTCTCCATCTGGTTCACTGCATGCACAAATATGACCAAAAACTCAAGTTCAGTCAGCCGAAATGTAGATTTCGATATAAGAGGGATTATCTAAACATCCAAAACCAGAAATAAAAGATACACATATTTCACTTAAATCAGGTGGCTTTCTTTAAAGAGGGATCATTATTAGGTAAGACAAAAACAGAGAGTAGTAGTAGCCATGCCTTCTAACGGCACACCAGCAGAGGAATACAACATAAAGCCCCATCAGCCCTGGAGTTAGAATGCCAGCATTCACCTATTAACAGGAAAATATATTAGAAATTGCCGTCAAATTATGAGTAGAACCAGCAAACACACTGTGAGAAGTAAAACTTACTTTTGGGTGCAGAGACACATTTGTCATGAGCTGGAGAAGCACTAGTGTCCAAGTAATGAAGAAAATATTCAGGAGGCAAGATGGTTGTGGTACATACCAAATGTACATCAAAATGATCCCCACCAAGCATATAACATACGCAATAGTTGCAAATAATATCACATGAATTTGGCTGCATAACATTTATGATTGAAGCCATATTAGTAATAATATTATCCTATATCTATCAACTTGTATTTGTATGCCAACCTATGCAAATAATGAACAGCAGACAGTTTTGTAATTGTTCTCATATCCTCACTACCATTGTGTTTACTGAATAAATTAGTAAATAGAGCTTAATGCTTAAATAGCCATTCAAGGTTTAACATGGATTTTTTATACACTAGTAGAAATTTGTTTACCACCTTCTCTTTAGAACAAGGTAATAACAAAATAATACCCAAGTATGACCAAATATGTATTGCTTAAATGTTTAATGACATCAGTGTTTACATAGTTATTACATTAATCTCTAGAAAATTGTTCATGCTGAGAAATTCCGTTTGTTCATTAACCAAGAAACTCTTACCATCTGTCTGCATATTTTTCAGACACGCACCAATCATTCAACCATGTAATGAAGCTGATTATGCTCACTAGTTGAATTAGGAGAAAAACCCTGAGGGGAAAAAAAACCACAGAAATCTGTTATCACTAATCAGTTCAAGAATTGATATGACAAAAGTCATTAATACGAGGTGCAAACTTACCCGGCACCAAAATGAGCTATCTCCCCTGCCAACAAAATTGCCATAGAAGAATAACAAAAGCTACATTAGCGACCTACCGTATAACAGATTCACAGAGGATGCAGTAATACTATGAAGCTTATTACAAATATAGTATTTGCATACCGTAGAGCTGAATAAAACCAGACGGAAGTAAAAACGGAAAGATTGCCATGACGGCCCAGATAACCAGCTTAACTGTCCACCACCCAGAGTGCCATGAATCCCTGGGTTCCTTCAATTTATAAGTCCCAGCAGTTGAAAAAAACATCGTGATAAAATATATCTGATCTGGGATTAAGGATCACAACGGAGATTTTAAGACTCAAGCTTGAGCTCAGCTGCTAATTATTGAACTCTTGGACCAAGAGTCTTGTTAAGGATACAAAACAACCGAAACTCACACGCAAAACACCTTCTGCGCCCAAACAGTCTCTGCCACCATCACATCCTTTCAACCCTGCAATGCATTTATGACTTTTTGAGCTATTGGCATCAAAAGAATTAAGAAAGCAAGAGGTTCAAATGAATACATGAAGATATTCAATAGTTGTGAACTTATGAAAGTTAATCTTCTTACTCTCCATTTCTATCAAAGCGCCACGAGCATAATCTCGGGCTGCCCATGCCAACAGATTTGCGACTAGAAAAATGAAGCCATAGACATATCTTGCCATCCAAGGATTCGATGCATTGCGAAATTGACTAAACCATGAACTGTCCTTGGATATGGTACAGCTCTCATTACCAGTATTACTGTTTGCGCCGTTTTCCATCTCTACCGAAAAGCATGAATACAACAGATTATCATTCTACAAAGATCTTCTCTCGTCCTGAGATGCAGAAACAGATTTGTTATCATGTGAGGTTCATGACTGTTTTCGCTATGCGTAAATTGAAACTTAAGATTTTAATAAACCATTGAAGTGCCTTCACGTAACTGACAGAATTTTCGGCATCCATAGATTCTAATTTGATAATTTTAACCGTTTCTCTTACCAAATCGTTCTCTTTGGTTTATATCTGATTTCTAGTAGTGAAGGGGTCAACTATAATAAAAAATAATAATTCTCATTGCCTTCTTTGAGGGAAATAAAATCAATAACTCATAATATCAACCAAGTCCTACCAACAAAATCAACGACCATACCAATAAAGAATGTTTACAGAAAACATGCTTCCTGTACAAATGGAGAACTGATTTCTGAACCTCCAGTTTTCAGGAGAAGGTAAAATACTCACCAAAAAAAATCTTTCTCTGAGATTCAAAACTGAAGTGACACTAAAAGCCTTCTCGAATTTGACAAAATATAATACACAAGACGAAAACAAAATCAGCATTCAATTATCCTCCATGGCATTTCATTTGAAAGAGTCGAGTGGAATGGAGTAATTCGTTTCCTTTAACTCGAAGCAATTCGTTCAAATTATAGTTTGCCTACTCCTTCCAAGTTCCTCGGCAACAAACATCCAAAAAAAATTAATCGTGCGTATTGCATAGGCATTAAGCACTAAGTAGTTCTATCAACATTGTTTCTCTCTAAAAAAGCTACTCTGTAATTTATAATCCACAGAATATGAAAGTTGAAACAGATTATCCAGCAGAACAAGAGCGGTGACTCGTTTTTTTACCTTCTAAGAGAACAAATTTATAAAAATAGTTCTACGAAGCGTTAACAGAAAGCTAGGCAATACAGTCCTTAGTCATTCCAAAGAAAATGCAGGATCAATAATCAGAGCTTGGAGTAACTAAAAGAAAGAGAAAACTAACAGAAATTGAAGCCTCGCAATGGAGCTCAGAATCAATAACCGTCATGCCGCAAAAAACGCGATCAATTCTTGTTTGAGAAGCCAAAGAAAAAGAAAATCAAGAGAAGGAAGTACCTGAAAGATGAAGATCAATGCCGGTATGAAGAAGCCGAAGACACAAGCGAACACTGAATCATGATTTCTGGAACAGGCTTTCTTCACACTTCCATCATTATCTCTCTCTTCTTTCTTTTGAAAGAAAAACAATCAGAGAGAGAGATTAATGGCTTCTTTGTGCTTTTGGTTCTTTTTAAGTTTTAATAATGATTAAGCGGAGTGTATTTATACGAGAGGAGTTGCTTTTTGGACTTTTTTTCCCTCTGACTTGTAAGCTTTTTTTTTTCTTCCTGTTTTTATTTTACCGCCGGAAGCTGCCATGCCAGCCAAAATTATTACCCAGACTTTAATTTTTTATATTTAATTTTAAATTAAATGGTTCTTGTGGTATTACATAAAGTCTAAAAAGTAACTCATTATTTACAATAGAGTGAATCAATTACTAATTTTATATTTTACATTGATGATGATATTGATGCTGATGATTAATTATTAATAATTTGATATATTAGTTTAAAATTTTCAACATTGCTTTTTCAGTAAGTGAGAAATTTACTCAAGTAATGATATATATATATATATATATATATATATATATATATATATATATATATATATATATAGGGGAGAAGGCTAATTTGATAACATAATAGTAGAAAGGTGAAAATCCCAAGAAGTGTTGGTTAGAAAGGGGCACACAGCAAACATGTGTGAGAGTGGTTGGTAATTTGGGTATCATAATTATGTCACTGGAGATTTTGTTGTGTCACGCCAAAGTTTGCTCCATGTTTATATGATTATGTTTTTCGTAATAATAATAGTAATGGGGTACCATATTATTATTATTATTACTACTAAGTGCATGCATATAGCCTTATCACATATTATGGCTATTGAAGTTGGCATGGTTTGGTTGTAACTCTCTTTTTAAAAAAAATAAAAAATAAAAAACCAAAACCAAGCTATGTAAATTGATCGTTGATCGAGAATAAATTCATAAAGATTGGGTGTGCTTGACCATTTTTAAATCTCAATAGATACTATTTTCCTAAAAAAAAATAAACATAAAAAATGGGATTTATTGGTAAGATTTAAAAGCTAAAAGAACCATTTATATATAAAATTATACATAATTTAAGCCTTGAACTCATTGTATTAAAACTCAACCTAGTTGGATCATTACGCCAGTGAAACAGTCCCTAATTAACTAGTTTGGTCAAGAGTATAGTTTTCAACAAATCAGCCAGGTTGAATTTTTTTTATATTTTTTATCCTTTTGTTGAACATGAAATAACGTCATCTTGAGTTGAAAAATAACAGTACGTCATATTTATACTTTAATGACTTTATTTACGTGTTATTTATATATGCATGTTTAATTTATTTGTGGATCAATACATATGTTATTTATATGTGAACATTTGATTTACTTGTGGATTAATACTTTTTATTTAAATATTAATCTTTTCTTATACAATATGTTTATATATTCTAATTAAATTAAATTATTTTAATAATAATTGAGAATGTTTGACCCTGATTCAACTAAAGTTAGACTATTGATCCTTAAACTATTATCTTGACCAATTCAGTTTTAGACATGTTATTTTAACCTAAAATATTTTCATTGAAATCCCTTGGAATCCTACGTATATGAGCTTAGGGCATCTGAATATATAAAGGGTGTGAGCCACAAGACGATCCACTAGTTATTGGGGTCTTATTGTGAAAGCAAAATTCCTTGAATGCGAAAAGAACACCCAAAAGATAAATTAAACCTTGAACTTCTGGTAATTTATCCAAATTTGGGTCATCTGTACAATGAACCGGTGAACAGTGGCTTAACCGATCCGTAAAAGTGCTTTAAACAAGTATATTGGATTAGACTTACATGTTTGGAAACTCCATATATCATCGGGCTTATTTTATAAGCCCGATTTACGTAAGTCGAAATAAATCTCTTTCATATATTTACCTCGTAGATCGTAAAAGCAACCTCGTAAACCGTAAAAGTTACTTCGTATTATGTGAATCACGATTTATAAGCACTTATGGAACTTCCATAAGCTAATCCAAACGAGTATTTTTTCCTCCTATCGCGGAGTTTAAAATAATGTCATTTTGAATAAAACAGAGTGATCTTTGTCTTATATTTTATCTTTTTTTTTGTTTAAACTAATTTATTAAATTTATAAATTAATATATAATCTAATCTTACTCCAATTTTTAATATAAAAATTACTTAATTAATTTAGATGGATGGAAGAAATGAAGTAATGGGTTAATTTAGACAAATATCACATGATCTCAAATCTAGCTTTTAGTCCACAGCTAAAACCTAAAGTCTTTTCATTGAGAATCCCTTAGAATCAATCCTATCCTATGTATGAGGTCAGAGCATTTGAATATATAATGAAGTGTGAGAGCCACAAGATGATCCACTAGTTATATTGGAGTCTTATTGTGAACAGAAAAATTCCTTGAATGCAAAAAGAAAATTCAAAAAGATAAAATGAGCACACAATAATGAAATTAAAAAGAAGATTGGAGGTTTTGCTTTACGTAAATTAGTTAGGATCCCATATATATATGTATATATATCCTCACCGTCCCATATCAGAGATAAAATGGTCCCTTGGTGGATTCCTAAACCATTTTGCACTATCCCACTATGGCTCCGGAGGCAAATTTGAAGTTTTGCTTCGTTGAATAGTGACTCTCTAATGTCGTTGTCGTTTTGGTTAAAACGCACGCACAAATATATGCTTGCTCTCAACCATACGAAGTTGGAGGAGATGAGCAGAGCATAATCATTGACAACAATTTGGTGTGAAGCTGATTTTTTTTCCTTAGAAAATGACTACTAGTCTCTTAAATTTTTTTTAGGGAAAATTTCATTAAGCTCTCAATGTGATATAATTTCAGTTAATCCCTAAAACTTTTTGAAATTTTACTATATTCACGAGTCAAAATGAAATTAAGTTTTATAGGTGAAAAGATAATGATCACGTTCTTTTATTTATTTATTTTTCAGAAAAGCATTTACAAGATAAATAAAGGTATTTACAAGATAAATAAAGGGATTCGAAAGAATTTAGGAAATTAAAAATATTTTGGCTATTTATAAGACAAATATGAAAATTTACAAGACAAATATAACATTTACAAAGAAAATAAAGGGATTCAAAAGAATTTAGGAATTAAAAACATATTAGCCATTTACCAAATAAACATGAGCATTTATAAAATAAATAAGACAATTTACAAGATAAATAAACTAAGGACATCATTATTTTCTCACTTCCAATAATTTCATTTTAATTCACAAAGTACAGTCAAGTTTCAAAAAATTTTAAGAATTGACTAAAGTTACATCATATCTTGGGGACTAACTGATATTATCCTTTCTTAAAAAAAAAATTACGTAGATATATTCCTAATGTTAGGTTCTTATATTTCTCGTTACGTGACCGTGACAATATCATATTGTTCCATCTATAGGCCAATTAAAATAAGAATTGCATGCCAAACAATGTAACGTGGATTATTTGTATATGCTTCTTGCAAAGTAGAGCTCCTATCAAGTGATATACTTTAATAATTTAGGTGAAATAAGTGGAGAGATATAGGTTGAATACGTGGGACTGCTATTTTTGTGTGGCTCATATAGACACGAGTCGGCCTACTATATTCTCTTTTCTATCTTCATCTCATTTAAAATCCTTTAAAAAAAATCTAAACTTATATATAAATAATAGATAGTTTAAGTAGAATATATATATTTAAAAAATAGGGAAAAAGATAAATAAATACCCCATGAACTTATCAAACCCAAAAAAATTTGTTAACACTTATAAATGACAGAGAAGTCCTCTAGTAGGAATCTGGAATTTTAAAGTTTGATGTTTTTACTAAAATACCCTCCTCTTTCTCTTCCTTCTCTCTTCTCTTCTTTGTCACTCCGTCAAATTCCATTAGAGAAGATGATGAATAGTACTTCCTCCACTTCCTTCCCTGTTCTCTGGATCTCCATCTACTTTCCATTACTTACATAATCGAATAGCACTCTTATCTCAAGATTCTCAACTGTCAGGCCTTCTCCGATTCTCCCTTCTCCCTCTCGTTCTTGGCCTCCGTAGGTAGCGTTCTGGAGTTCTCATTCTTGACTTCTCTGATTCTCCCTTTTCCTTCTCGTTCTCGGCTTCCGTCGCCTTGCCCTCTTATTCTATTTGGTGCTGATGTTTGATTCTGAAAATTATATATATGTCATTGTGATTTGTTTTTGCATTTGAATCCATTACATCAATCAATTTATGAAAAACTTCTTAGCTCAATTACATCAAGGCGACGGAAGCCGAGAACGAGAAGGAGAAGGGAGAATCGGAGAAGTCAAGAAAGAGAACTCCAGAACGCTACCTACGAAGGCCGAGAACGAGAGGGAGAAGGGAGAATCGGAGAATGACTGACAGTTGAGAATCTTGAGATAAGAGTGCTATTCGATTGTGTGAGTAATGGAAAGGAGATGGAGATCCAGAGAACAAGGAAGGAAGTGGAGGAAGTATTATTCATCATTTTCTCTAATGGAATTTGACGGAGTGGCAAAGAAGAGAAGAGAGAAGGAAGAGAAAGAGGAGGGTATTTTGGTAAAAACATTAAACTTTAAAATTACAGATTCTTACTAGAGGATTTCTCTGTCATTTATAAGTGTTAACAGACTTTTTTGAGTTTCATAAGTTCATGTGGTATTTATTTATCTTTTTCCCTAAAAAATATAATAATATTGAGGGTTTCGAATTCAAATGTTGGGAATGGAAAGTACAAGATTGGAAATGTCACCCTTTGAAGTTCAATAATGATTAATTAAGTGTTTATTAGCTTATCCTAAACAATTTTACATTAATTATATATATATATATATATATATATAATTTTAATTCATAAAACGTAAAAGTACTTATTTCCAGTGCTCCTACACCCCAGGCAAATCTATAGTTCAATAGAATCATTGTATCAAATAATTGCAATTAATTTTCTATGATTAATAGGCTATACATTTTATGTTATTTATGAGAATGATTTTATAGAAATAGATAGTAGTTAATATAAATAAATAAAAAATTATTGTTTAATTCTTAATTTATTATATGTGATGTCTTGTTTGATAAAAAAACAATAAAACATTTTATCAAAAAACAATGAAACATTAAAAAAAGGGGGAAATGACACTTTAAGACCTTTGTAAAAAGAATAAGGGAAAAACACATAAATATCATTTTAATTACTAAAATCCTAAAAAGTTTGTTATCACTTGTAAATAACAGAGGTGACATAGGATCAAATTGAGATTTTAAAATATTAGTTATTTTACCATAATGCCCCTCACATTTTTAAATTAAAAAAAAAGGAAAAGGGTACCTTGCCAGAGCACAACTGCCTGTTGGCCAACGGAGCTCTAGCGTTGGTCCCACCTCGCTAGTCTGCCTGTTGCCAAAGCTCCTACGCTAGTGACCAAAGCTCTGATGACAACTTCAGTAATGCGATTAACTATTTTGATATAGAGATTGACAATTTGAGCTCCATAAGTTGTCAATATATATATCCAAGTTGTTAATTGTTATTTTGAAGTTGTCATTATCTATACTTAACTCGTCAAAGATACTAAAATGGAGTAGTTTCCAATTTCAATACTCACGTTGTCATTACATATACTCAATTTGTCAATGACACCTGATAAGAGTGTTGACAACTTGAATATATGTAATGACAAATGCATAATAGCAATTAGTAAAACACAAACAAAAACCCAAAACACAAATAAAAACCGAGCCCAAACAATCCAAAATGGGGTAGTTGTTAATTGCTATATTAAAATTGTTATTACCTATATTTAAGTTGTCAATGACTCCTGATAGGGTGTTGACAATTTGAGTATAGATAATGAAAACTCCATAATAGCAATTAGCAAAACATAAGCAAAAACTAAAAAACAAACAAAAACCCAGCCACAAATAAAAATTAGATTCCGGCGGTAACTAAAATCGATGGAAAATCAACCTCCCAGTAGAAGGTCCTTGATCTCCCACAAGTTCTTGTTCTTAATCCTCTAACTAGTATTTGGTGGTGAGGTTTTGGTGATCAAGATCGACAGTGACTGAGAAGGATAAGAAGGAGAGGTTGGTGACCTAGATCGACAGTGAGAACCAAATCTCACCATTTCCTGACAATGAGAGCCAGGGGTGCAGTTGGCAAGATAAGAAGGACTAAGATCGATAGATAAGAAGGCGGTTGGTGACTGAGATTGATGATGAGAGCTAAGGGCGCCGTCGAAAGGATAAGGAAAGGTTTGTGGAGGTTGGAGTGGGGGAAGTGTTGAGATCAAAAATAAGGGAAAGGAGATGACAAGAAGAGGGAGAGAAGTGGCAAGATTGAAAGGAAGAGGAAGAGAGGGAGAGAAGCCGAGGAAGGAGAGGGAGAGAGAAAGAGGGTGAAGTTTTAATTTGACGGGCTTTTTGGTCATTTATCACAAACATAAAAAACCCAGATTTTCCCTCAATCTTCTTTTTATTCTTTGCAATATTAATAGATTTTTCTAGGTTTTGGAAGTTCATATAGTATTTATGTGTCTTTTTCCCAAAGAATAATTACAGTAGAGAACATTGAATTTGAAATGATCGAAGTTCAATTAAAAAGGATAAAATTTGAATTGAAAAAAATCAGGAGTGCAATTGGAAATGATTTTACCAATGTCCTAAAATGTCATTTTCAATAATAATAATAATAATAATAATAACAACAACAACAAGGCATTTTAATTTAGAAAAACAAGGTATTGGTCATAATCATTGAAGAAAAAATCGGACTGGACCGATCGGTTGAACCGGTGACAGGTCAGTGGTCCAGTCTGGTTTAAGCATCAGCCCGTGAACCGATTCAAACCGGTAAAAACTGGTAGTTGGACCGGTCGCATTTTTATTTTTGTGAAATACACTTTTTATTCTTCTAACTACTATCTTACGCTATTTTTTAGGAAAAAATGAAAGTTTGAAGATTAAGATGAAGAGAAAAGTAGGTAAAGAAAGAATAAATTTAAGAAAAAGAAGATTTTGAGGGGATATAATAGTTATAGGAAAGAAGATATTATTGCATAAGTATAGGCAACATAACTAATACTAAAATATATTTTAAACATTTTTTTTCTAAAGATCTTCATTTTAATCTATAGAAGTTATATATATATATATATATATATATATATATAGTCACTAATAAATTGTAATATTTTAATATGACCAGTCCGACCATCGATTAGACCCTGATTGACCTATTGACCCTTAAACCTGTATCATGATCGGTTCATTACTCGATCCAGTTTTTTGTTTCTTGGGTATAATACCCTTCAAGTCATACATACAGTAAAGAAATAACTTTTCCCAATGACAAAAGAATTATTCTTTAACCACCCTCGGTGAAAATTTTAAATTTTCCTTTCTATTTTTATTGAAAGTTCGAGTAGAATTAACGAGAGAAAATATATACCATTCAAGTGTAATTTTTAATTAAAAACAGCCATCCAAATTCATATGGAGCTAGGAAGAAGGGAATTTAGTTTCTTTT
Source organism: Albizia julibrissin (assembly GCA_037074505.1). NCBI lineage: Eukaryota > Viridiplantae > Streptophyta > Magnoliopsida > Fabales > Fabaceae > Albizia > Albizia julibrissin. The sequence continues at coordinate 46,032,459 of CM073478.1, read as the reverse complement.
TTGGGCTTGAGATTCTATCAGAATAATGGTCACCAAATCTATCCATATTATGACGGAAAGCAGATTTTCCTTTTATAATGCGCTTTGGGATATCATGGTATTCCAAGATTTATGAGTCTCTCTCTATATATATGTTATGTACTTTTTTTTTTAAAAAAAAAAAAAACTGATTTATGAGTTTCGGATAAATGAGAGCACAAAAAGGTTGCAAGCTATAGGTTGAACTTTCATTACTTCACGCACAATGTCACGTTTCAGCTTTTAGCTTTAGGGAATTCCTTTTCCTTTTCTAGAGTTGAATTGAACCGAATATTTTATATCCCATTATTTGATGCTCATGGGAAAGATAAGTATAATGTGTGTTAGTTGCTGTAACGAAATTTCAACCAAATATAATTTATAAATAGTCCATGTGTAAAATTCTTAATCTATAATGTTTAAATGATAATTTTTTATTTTTCTAAAAAATTTGATAATTTGAATTTAATTTTTTTTGAAAAAATTGCTGAAAAATGTACCGTTGAAATATTTATTCTCTAAAGGTACTTGAAATTTGTCCAAAAACTAAAATTTTTGAGTAGATGCAACTCTTATTTAGCTATGTGCAAATGTCATTATAAAATAAATGACTTTTGCATATGGTTAAAGATAAATTGTACACTCTTGAAAAAGAATTATACCCTTACGTTAATGATGAGTTGTACACATCCTCTTTTAAAAATAGAAAGAAAAACCTTTATATATAACTGATGATATTTCACATATAACTAAAGAATAGTATAATATGTGTTAGTTGCACCAAAAATTTAAAAAAAAAAGAAAAGAAAAGAAAAGGAAGGAAAATAGGACATACTATAAATCAAAGGATCCTTGCACCCGTAAAGAATATTAGTTTCTCTGAAGACATGATGAGACTCAGTGCATTCATTAGTTCCTTTAAAGACATGATCAAATAATATAACCATGCAGACACGCATTATTAGTTCTCTAATCTCTTTCATGATATTGTGGTACAGGGAGTGATCCTTTTGAATAAGAGTGAGAACCTCTGTATATCTGAGTCATTATAGATATTGTGGTTGTTTGGTACAACAGTAAGTAAAATGATTTATTTCAATTGGGCTTATGGAGAAGTGCGATTGGTATAAATGCGATTGACACTTGCTCGTTTGGATTAGTTTATGGAAGTTTCATAAGTGCTTATAAATCATGATTCACAGAATACGAAGTAGCTTTTACGGTCTACGAGGTAGCTTTTACGGTCTACGAGGTAAATATGTGAAAGAGATTTATCTCGATTTACGTAAATTGGGCTTATTATATAAGCCCGATTCAATTAAGCTTGGCCAAACGATAATGTTTGGATTGTAACTTGTATAAGTGTTTTTCCATAAGTAAAACTTGTTTGGATTGAAATTGTAAAAGTGCTTCTCTGCTTCATGTAAGTGCAAAAAAAATTCTTTGATACAAGCAACAAAAGATGTAATTTGTAAACTGTGTGGTATTAACATATAATAGCCTAGTAACAAAGTTGGACATATTTTACGATAATAAATTCTCCACAATTTGGTCCCTAATAGCGTCCCGGATCCGATTCATTGTTCTTGAAGAGGTCCCCAAATTATTGCTGGCCGATGCATCATCGTCTACAGTTGTATCTTCATCATAACCGACATTCCCATTGTATGCTTGGGTAAAGTTAGCGTCACTAGGACAGTTTCTTCAATAAAGTTGTGTATAGCCATAGTAGTGCAAACTAATCGGATTTGTGTGTTGTAGCTATACTTTCGCATATTTTGGAAAATTGTGAACCGACTCTTCCAAACTCCAAAAGTCCTTTCAATTGTGGACCTCAAACTAGAGTGGAAGAAATTGAAACTCTCATTCTCGTTTTGAAATCCAGGCTGACGGCTAAACTCAGGCGCATGATAACGCTCACGTCTATAGGGACCAAGATACCCTTCACGTGTTGGATAACCAGCATCGACTAAATAATATTTCCCTACAAACCAAGAAATCATTTTGAACAGGATAGACAAACATAAATATGAAATGACAAAAATTCAATTCGTGTTGACGAGACAATACCTGTTGGTGGGTGAGGGAAATTCATATATGGATTTGACACAGCAGAGTGAAAGACACGAGCATCATGTGCAGATCCTTCCCAGCCAGCCAAGACGAACGTGAAACATATATCCCAATCGCAGGCAGCCATGACATTCTGTGTGGGGTAACCCTTTCTACCAATATATTTATCCCTGCCGCAAGCATTGATTACACACTTGATATGGGTTCCATCTATCGCTCTAATGGCATCCTTGAAGTACAGGTAATATCGGGGATCGCCTCGTATACGCGGGTGGCATTCACTGAATTCAGGATCGATTGGTTTGATATTTTCCGCAGCCAAACGCAGGCAAGCCTGAAGAACCCTGTGCAATAGCCGGCTCACGGTTTCCCCAGAATGTTGGAAGAGTTCTTATACAACCCTATTCCCCATTCCATGTCCCACAGTTAGCAAGAACATGGCTACCATTTCCTCCACACCAACGTTCTTTGAATTTTGTAGGCCATGTTCTGCTAACTTATTGCACAAAAGATAGAACACACGGTTGTCGACCCTTAACATTTCATGACAAATTCCACTAGAGTCTGCCAATATCTCTTGAACCCATAAATGGCCAGTCCGCTTACTCGTTCTACGGGGTTCTTTGCATATGAAAGGAACCCAATACTGACACAACAACGCAGTCAGTTTAGCGTACTCCGTTAGCTCCTCATCTATAGGTGCTAACAAACGGGAGTCATCATCTTCCTCCTCCATCAGATTTGTGAGTACTATCGTTAACTATTTAGACAGGCAAGTTACAAGACGATATAAAAAGTTTTAACTAACAAGTACACATTGATTAACTATTAGACGTGTGTAAGGTAAATGATGACAATGACATTTTAATTAGCATACAGGTACACATTCATTAACTATCACAATAGTAAGTTAAAGTCCAATATACAAATTACCACAAACAGGTAAACGTATAACTATCACATGGATGAAGTAAATAAGTGAAACAACGACAAACTGTTTGAACATATAAGTTCCAAATTAAATAAACAACCCTACTTAAACATGTCTACACGGAAAAGTCCTACAAATGTCTATCCAAAGTACCGGAAGATGGTAAACCGCAACCACTCCACCAGGTAGTTCTTGTTCTCAGTATATCAAGAACCAAATATGTCCCGACAACTCTTGTTCTTCGTATATCCAAAGTACCGGAAGATGGTAAACCGCTACAACTTTGAGCAAATTTGAATTTTGAACCTTTCATTCCCGACAATAGTCACATCAATTCATAGTAGTTAAAGACCAATAACCACTATCAATATTCACATTCATTGTAGCAGTTTACGATTTTTAACCGCTAGAAAGTGTGAAAATATTTGAATTTTGAATCTGGAATTCCCGCCAACGGTCACATGAATTTGGAGCGGTTAGAGAATGGAAACTGCTACAAGTTCTCACACATTTGAAATTTGAATGTGTCATTCCCGCCAACGATCACATCAAGTAGTAATGATTATGAAGTTTAAACAGCTACAAAGTTTGTATGAGTAACGGTTTACGTAGCGGTTTAGTAAACCGCTACTAATTTTTTATCGTTGTAAAAATTCAACATAAGCATCTTATCAAGCGTCATTTGTTTTTCACTCATCTTGTTGGCTAAATTTTCTCGTCTAGCTATGGATAAATCATGGATCAAGTTGCCACATAAATCTCCAGCTTATTTAGACGGATTAAACAACTTCTTGGATTTTGCTTACTCTCATGCCAGTTGTAACGGAAAGATCGTATGTCCGTGTCGAAGATGCAAGTTCAAGAAGTGGTGGTATACATGAGAAGTTGTTAAGGAACATTTGTTTGTGAAGCCTTTCTGGAAGAGTATATGTTCTGGAGAGTTCATGGTGAGAAGGTTGATATGAGATACGATGATGCTCTTCCTCAAAATTCACAAGTAGGAGTTCAAGTAAATGAACATGATCATGTTAATGATGTTGTAGATGCATTCGGTTTTTAGGACAACAACTTCAACGAAGAAGTATAGGGTTTAGGGCCTGTGTTTTTTAGAAATGAAGCAGCGCGAGATTTTTTCACTCTCATGGATAACGCAGATCGTCCTCTGTATCAAGGTTGTCGAAAATACTCGAAATTATCTTTCTTGATCAAATTGTATCATATCAAGTGCTTGTGTGGAATCACAGATAAGGTAATGTCGATGTTGCTGGAATTATTACAAGATGTATTCCTCGATGAGGAGATTCCAACATCGTTCTATGAGGCCAAGAAGATTATTAACAGATTGGGATTGAACTACCAGAAAATTGATGCATGCCCCAACGATTGTATAATGTATTAGAGAGATGAAACCAGCAGGGAGGATTGCAAACAATGTCACACATCGAGGTGCAAAACAATTCATAAGGGGAAAAGGTAGAAGAAGAAACCTGCAAAGATTTTAAGGTACTTTCCTTTAAAGCCTAGGTTACAAAGATTGTTTATGTCGTCTAAAACAGCTAAGCACATGAGGTGGCATGATGTTGATAAGAATGAAGATGATAAATTAAGACATCCATGGGATACAGAAGCCTGGAAAGCATTTGACGTTGAATTTCCATCTTTCGCGGATAACCCTAGAAATGTTCATCTTGCTTTGGCGACCGACGATTTTAATTCATTTGGAAATCTTAGTACAACTTACAGTATTTGGCCGGTAATCTTAGTTCCCTACAACTTGCCCCCTGGATGTGTATGAAACAAAGCTCTTCATGTTGTCTATGATAATCCCAAGCAAAAAAACACCAAGTAATGACATCGATGTCTATCTCCAACCGCTTATTACGGAATTGCTGAACCTGTGGCAGGTCTGGATCGAGACATATAACGCGTATGAGAAGTCACTGTTCAACTTGCGTACAGCTTTGATGTGAAGTGACTTTCCTGGGTTTGGAACATTATCCGGGTGGAATGTGCATACTGGGACGGCATGTCCAATTTGTAATTTTGATTTCGAAGCAATGCGCCTTCCCCCACAGTCGAAAGTAGTGCTTCATGGGTCATCGGAGGTTTCTTGATGGTAAGCACATGTTTAGATTGCAACGGAATCATTTTAATAAAAAAACAGAAAAAAGAGGATCTCCTCAAACTTTAACTAGTGTAGACATCTTACAGCAGCTTCAAGACGTTAAATTCGAGTTTGGAAAAAGCGACGATTCCACAATAGCAGGGCGAAAGAGTAGGAGACTACTTCGACTTCTGCACCTCAGCAATGGCGGAAGATAAGTATCTTATTCACTCTTCTATATTGGAAAACTAATTTACTTCGCCACAGTCTTGATGTTATGCACATTGAAAAAAAATGTATGCGACAATATGTTATACACACTGCTTAACGAACCCAGCAAATCAAAAGATCATCTTCAAGCAAGGAAAGATTTACGGGCTATGGGAGTTCGTGAAGATGCGTGGCCTAATGAGTATGGAAAATTTCAACCTGTAAAGTTCACCCTTACAAAACCGAACAAGAAAGTATTCCTCGCTACATTGAAGAAAATAAAAGTTCTTGATGGCTATTCAAGCAACATTTCACAATGTATTGACATCCAGGTACGAAAGGTTGCTGGCCTGAAAAGTCATGACTCACATGTTTTTATGCAATTGTTACTTCTGCTGGCTATAAAGAATGCACTTCCTCCTGATATGTCCATCGTTTTGGTGGAGCTGTGCTCCTTCTTTCGGAAGTTGTGTTCTAAGGTTTTGATCGTTGAGGAGCTCGATCAGTTGCAGTCCAAAATCATTCTTACACTTTGTCATTTGGAGATGATATTTCCTTCCTCCTTTTTTACTGTGATGGTTAACCTAACAGTCCACCTTGTTCATAAAACAAAGCTCGCTAGCCAGTTCAATATCAATGGATGTATCCTATTGAGAGGTACTGTATTTACATATGTGCGTCATCATTCCTTTCTAAATTTGCTACTCGCCCATTTCACCATTTAGTATCATATTTCCCTCTTTACTTTACAGGTTTCTAGGCAAATTAAAATCTTACGTAAGGAATAAGGCGTGGCCAAAAGGTTCTATAGCTGAATGTTATTTCTGCTTAAGGTACTTTGATGACATTGAGACGTCTTTCAACCGACTACCTCGTATCGACGATCGTCCTAAACCTGAGCCAACAACATCAATAGAGTTGTTAATCCTTCGTGTTGGTAGTTGGAGGAAGTGAAAACTTCAAACTAACAACAGCTGAGAAGTTGCAAGCACATAGACATGTGTTAATTAATTGCACTCAAGTTGAACCCTTCCTTCAGTAAGAATTGTACACTCATATATTATTATACAACCATCCTTACATTTTTAATTTATATTTCACGATCGTCTTCCCATGATTAATTATAGGGAATTCAGAAGTCATGTGAAGCGTCAACTAAAGATTCGAACACAAACAACCTCTGAAGTTGACAAAAAGGTCCATAGAGAATTCCCAGCCTGGTTTGAGCGCAGAATATTAAATGACCATAACTCGCACTCACCAGAGTTTAGAGCACTCGCAATCAGCCTACTTGACCATGCAAAAAGGTTTACAACATACAATGTCAATGGTTTCAAGTTTTGCATGATATTACGATATCAAGGATTGCAAACTCAAAATTAGGGTGTTTTTGGTACCTTTGGGACAAGGAGTTATGCGAGTAGCAGTGACGGTAACATGCAGTTCGGAGGTGTCCCTTACTATGGAAAGCTTGTTCACATCGTCAAACTAAATTACTAAGGCCATTTCACTGTTACGTTTTTCAAGTGTTTGTGGGCAAATACGACTACTTCCCAGAGACTCACAACAGACATTTAGGCATCACATCAGTAAATTTCTCTCATCGAATTCACACTGGTCAATCTGAAGATCATAAGCCTTATATTCTTACCTCAGAGGCACACCAAGTTTATTATGTCCAGGACGAGAGGTACAAGGATTGGAACATGGTGGTTCACTTAAAGCCTCGAGACCTTTACAACATGGGTGATGATGACAATATTACCTATGAGAGTGAGTCATTCGATCCCGCGAATTTTGAAAACTTCTTCACTGAAAGCGATGATAATTTATGTATAGTTAAGTGAGTTTTTATAAGTTCACATCATTTAAATTTAATATTTTCTACACAACAATACCATACTAATATTTCTTTCACAAAATTTTTGTAGGGATGGCGAAAAAGAATGATTAAGTGGAAACATGATTTTGTTTTCCTAAATATTGATATGTATTATATATAAAAAAAATTGAATCACATTTGTAGCAATTATATAACCGCTACAAAATAACATAAAACCGCTACAAAACATGACATATTAACCGCTACAAAATATAACCGCTACAATTACCATGATATTAACCGCTACAAGAGTCACGCAGATCTCTATAAATACCTCTACACCAACTCTTTTCATACACTTCTCCATTTCTTTACTCTTTTCTTCTCTCTCGTTTTTTCGCATCTAGAAATTTTTTTTTTCAAGAGCTCAAGATCTAAGTAATGTGATTATCATATACATGGTAATTTTTTTATCAATTCTTTCATCTCTTTTTTTCCTTCTTATAATATTCATACTAATTTTTTTTCAGACATTAAGGGACTATTCCTCAAAAACGTTCCTTACAAAACGATTCACATCTAGGGGATAACAAAATAAGTACATATTACCTACAAATTCATAATATTACCTACACTTTCTCATTATTATGCATATCAATTTTATATTTATGTAACTCAATTTAATCTTTTTTTACCCAATAATTCAGTTTAATTAATTTTCTTAAATAATAACTAAGTTTAATTCAGTTATATAACTAATCAACATGTTAAAATGATATTATAACAATTAAATTATATTATTGAATAATTTTTTTAATTTTTCATGATAATTTTAGTGGTTATTTACACTGCTACAAAGTTAACAGTGAAATTGAAAAATTGTTTGGCGCCACTTTTAGAATTTTATTTAGTAACGGTTACATTAGTAGCGGTTATATAACCGCTACCAAACATATTAAAAAAATTTCACTTCCCACCATAATCAAATATTGGTAGCAGTTGTTGAACCGCTACAAAGTTTTTGCTGCCATTCTTAAATATCTGTGTTTTGAAATTGGTAGTGGTTATATAACCGCTACCAATATTTAGTATAAATTTGTAGCAGTTATTTAATTGCTAATAAATTGTCATAAAACATGTTACCCATCATCCGACGATTGTAGCGGTTAGTTGTAACCGCTACTGTATTAGTAGCAGTTTGTTTCTCATGAGTAACGGTTACTTTTAACCACTACTAAATTGCTTGTAACAATGGTTTTTGTAACAGTTTACTTAATCACTACCAATGTTATTTGTAGTAGTTAAAATCACTATAAATACACATTTTTAATTGCTACTAAATCCATATTTGTTTGTAGTGTGATACCTTATAATAGAAATCGAAAGAGTATATAAACATTTGAGAGATACCCTTTAGCCAATTACCTTGAGCAAACGGATCCTTTATGTTATGATGAACTGAAGCATCTAATCTAACCGAGCCAGAGGATTTTTTTTTTTAAATTCCATAATACCTTAGAATACCTTGTTTATATCTTAAATCAATGAAAACATAAAATATGAAAAATAATAATTAAATAAACTACATTCTGAATCAACTAAACTTAATCTAGTGTATGTTTGGGAAACAACAAGACCGTGATTTTAAAAATTCTTTTTCATAAATTAAGATAAAATTATTATTATATATTTACTTTGTAAATTATAAAAATCATTCTTAAAAAATTAATCCAAACATACACAGCTCACGATATAAAGAGTGAAGCATGAATTAAAAAGTCGTCAATCAAGGAAGGCCTCGGTTCCCAAACTATACAGAGTTACACTTTTGATGGTGAAAGTCATTGGACCATCCACTTTTTCTGAGGCGAAATGCGTAACATCCGCAATCCTCTACGATCCATCTGCCATCTCTTCCTTACAATACATTATTTTATTTATTATTCACATCTGCATTGGATCTTGAATTTGTATGCCTCTTCTCTAGAATTCTTTCTTCCCTGTCAGAAATACTGTAATTTATTATAGATTTTATTATGTATATATATATTGGTAAATTGATTTTACTCTATGATGCCAGCTGAAGTGAGATTGTGAAAATAAAATGCTTGAAATTTGTTTGCACAGTTCAGCCAAACAATTTTTTTTTTTAATTACAAGTGACAAGCAAAGAAACTTGAAAGTTAACCCTCACAAATAGCTCCAACTTGGTCTGAGGGTAGCTAGCACTGATCCTCTCTCGCATGAGGGAGAGAGACGTCCAGCGTGGGGCTTAGCAAAATCAGAGTATTCTTACTCACGTTATGAACATCTTTAGTAAGGTAATTTGCACATTTAAGCCAAACAATGTTATTGAAGACATTGTCGGGATACTTTAAACATTTTTCCGTAAGCCAAAATAAAACTCTTCTCACATACTTACCTTATAAATCGTAAAAACACTTTTTAAAAGTTAAAACAAACAAACACTAAACACACATGTCTTCTAATAAAGATTTGAATATTGGTTCCTGTTCTTGGCATTATTAGATACAAGGATTGAAACTTTGGATCATTATATTATAAGAGATAATCCCTTTCATTACACCCAAACCTATTGGTTTTCCAAATTTTAATGCATAATAATAATACTAGAAGAAAGGATTGTATTGCACAGTGGGACAAGAGGAAGAAAAGAAAAGCCTCAAAGTCAAAAAGATGTTGTTATGGGCTTAAAAGTAAGCCCATCACTTAAAAATTGAGTCGGCCATACAGACCCATTCTCCTTGTTAAACTACTTAATCTCAATGGTTTGAGTTGATAAAGTTTTCACTTTTAGCTTATAATTTAATCAATGCGCCATTAAAATTTAATATATATATATATATATATATATATATATATATATATATATATATATATATATCACGTAATACATATAATGATAAATCCTTCAAATTTTCAAAAAATAGAGATCGATCTCTCTATATCTATATATAAACTTATTGGTATATTAGCATTAATGTAAAATCCTACTTAAAAAAATGTGATGCCAAATGAAAAGTAATCCAAACAAGGACAAGATTTGCTTAAAGCACAACGGTTTTGAAGTTGAAATTTGAAGGGTAAGATGCAAAATCAAAATCCAAAATAAGGCTTGGGTTAGTTTGTGATATCAATTGATGGGATTTATTTTGTTTGTGTGTTTGTTTTTTTCAAGAACATCAATTTCATGATGATATTGCAATATATATAGGCATCATTTTCAAGCTTTCTGGCAAAACAAGAAAGCCACCTGAATTGTGCCATTCTCTTTTGGCTAAGTTATATCATAAATTGTCCTTTTCTTCTTCTTTTCCTTATCCTTCTCCTTCTTCGTTAGTTGCTGCTGCGTTTAAAACACTGACAATTATGCTTCCTTTGTCATTTATTGTCAATTATTGGATTTGCCAAAACATGCAAAATTTTGGGAAATGATGGCTCAAATAATATTATACTACAAAAGCGTCACCTTAGACTAATAATAATATACTATTATGGTGTTTATTATAAGTCTAATTTGTCAACAAATATTAGTTCTAAATATAAGTCTACCCTAAAAATTATTAATGATTATTTTTTAATTTTACCCTTCATGAAAATGCACGTAAGAGCAAATGTATAATTTTTTTTTTTCGATGCTCATCATTAAATAAGGATAAATTTGAAAAAGCAAATCAAATTAAGATATATTAAATGTCTTAACTTTATTCAGTGAAATTAAACTTAAATTAAGAACCAAAATGGTACAAAATTACTAGTTATTGTCAGTTTTATCGTGCCATTTTGTGCCTTCTTCAAATATCTTCATAAATTAGTTGTAGACTATTTATAGCCTGTGGTTTGGAGACCCTTTTACACCTCCTCACCATTAATTGGATCACCAATATCTCTAAAAATAATAATAATTTCTTACGATCGGCTATAATTGAATAAAGATAATTCCCCATTTTGTTCATTGTTTAAAATTCAAACTGATTGCATGTTGCACCAAGTTTAAGTAGTTGACAATATTATTCATGACTCATTTTAGAGTCGGTAATGTATATTTATGTATGTATACCTAGTCTGGTTAATTGGATCACCAATATCTCTAAAAATAATAATAATTTCTTACGATCGGCTATAATTGAATAAAGATAATTCCCCATTTTGTTCATTGTTTAAAATTCAAACTGATTGCATGTTGCACCAAGTTTAAGTAGTTGACAATATTATTCATGACTCATTTTAGAGTCGGTAATGTATATTTATGTATGTATACCTAGTCTGGTCTTATATATAGAATTTGACCATTTCACAAAAATTAATAAATTTAGTTAATTTATATGGCAGCAGTAAATTTGTCAACAATTTATTAATAGTATGTCTTTTGGGTAGCTTTGCCATTGAAATTGATCCCAATCAAAAGGATTTTGACTTTTTAAGTACGAAGTCTTGAATTCGAGTCTGTATGAATATAAAAAATGTTTTTGACAGAAATAAGGTTACTTTCAATCAAGCCTGACAATATTCAAATATGACCTAGTTAGATAGTCATATAAAAAAACTAACAATTTGCATTTTTCTTTTAAGAATTACCCTTTAAAAACAATTAATTTATTTCTACTCAATTATTGCGTCTCGACTTTTTGATTAATTAATAAGAGTATTTAAACAAATAATTAATCTAAAAATAATTTTAAAGGAGTCTTATAAAAAGGATTAAAGACGAACTTTTTAAAAGGTTCCTATTAAAAAAAAATCAGTAGGAGTACATAAAACTAATGCTTTTCTAACAATTTGCCCATGATCAATAATTTTGGGCATGGAATATGTATGTATGTGGGTTTGCCCTTTTTTGGAGGGTAAGGTCATATTCAAACCAAAAACTTGTTGGGACATGTCGTAAGTGGGAATCATTTTAATTTAACTAATGAAATTGCAATAACAAGAACCAAACAAAGCGAAAACGGGGGGAAAAAAGCACATGTTTGTGTGAGAAGATTTAAAAATGATGGAGTGGGGAATCTTGTAAAGGTGAGGAGGGCAATGTAAATTGCAATGTGAGTTCATTTTTTGTTTTTGTTGAAATTGATCAAACTTTTTTGTTTTGGTGATAATTTTAATTTGAAATTTAAAAGGGGCAATTGTGTGTTATCTTGTCTTGAAATAGGGACTTGTCTGTTGTTTTTTAATATGTGGGGGTGAAGAGGTCAATATCAGAAACAACACTTTATGAAACGCCATCAATACACTTCACCTAATCACAGGCTGTCCCTCGAGACCCTAATTAAATGTCCTTGTTGAAGGTAATAATACCACAAGTCAACCAACTTATTAACCTCTCGTACATGTGAAGTGTGTGTTCCCACTTACTAGGTTTGTTTGGTTTTTATTTATAAAAATTGAGATAAAATTTTTTTATATATTTATTTCGTAGATCATAAAAATTACCTCAAATTACATAAATTACGATTGAAAAACATTTATAAAAGCTATCCAAACATACCAATAATCACTTTAAACCACATCTTCAAAATAAAGAAAGCACGTTAGCTCAATAAATCTGTCTCTAATTGGAAAATATTTTCAATTTGGCCCCTATATATCACCTCTCCTTTCTCTCAATATCTACGTGTACCAATGAATCCAAGTAAAATTATAAATTATACTTCCCCCATCCCTTATTATATAAGTTTCAAATAACTAATTTGTGTTAATCAACTCTAGTTAAAGGCAATAAATATATATCCCTCCTATCTATAATATAAGACATATTTAAAAAGTTAATCTTGATCTTAAATATAAGACATTTTTTAAATTTATCAAAATTTTCCTAATTTACCCTTATTAATACTCCCTCAACAATAACCAATAAGGAATGTAAATGAGGAAATTAAGAAAGATGACTAGAGTATTATAGAAAATACATGTTATACTAATTTTTTTAATTTAATCAAATTAAGTAAATATATATTATATTAATAATCAAAAGAGTATTACTTTTTCAACTATACCCTTATGTATGAAGGCAGTGAGACAGAATAAATATTAAAAAAAACACAATCAATAGGGGAAAAATTAAAAAATACACAATTATTTAAAAAAAACCTAAAATAGAATTTATGTTTGGACTCATTCACAAATTTAAATTTAAAGCTTATAAGAAACAGAGAGGGAGTAATTTATATATCTCTTCAAGAGACTTGTACGTTGTAGTTTGGAGGGAAAATTTTAGGGTGTATTTTAGAGGAGGTAGAGAGAAGGCCTGCCATTACATGCCACGTGAATGTTACACACATGGAGGCCCCATTTCATTAAGGTCACTGTCCCTTTTTCGTGGTGCTTTTTATGCCTTTCTTTTCCATCCATGAGAGAGAGAGAGAGAGAGAGAGAGAGAGGCAGAAAAGGACAAGTGGAAAGTCCATATTACTTTTCCTCTTTCCTCTTTCTCTTTTACTTTTACGTAATTGGTGGGTGAATTGAATTGATTGGAACGGCGGTTCGGTTTTAATTTCATGTTTATATTAATTAGTATTTATGATCCACATGACTTTACCCCAAATTAATAATAAAACAACGTACTACTCTATTTACTATATTGTATCAAGGTTACAAATATAAATTGTGAAATTAATGGATTCACCTTAAGGTCAAAAAAAAAAAAAGGGAATTAATGGGTTCACCTTATATATGAATAAAGAAATCGCACTCGCCTAACATGAACCCACGATCTATTTTTTTATATGTCGATAACGCAAAAAAGATTTTTTTTTTTATTTGAAGAAAAAAATTGGGAGGCCTGATGCCCCATTTTATGCGACCCACGTTACCCTCACTGAGCTGGTACCAGAAGCTTCAAGAAACTGGAGAGCACTTTGAAGAAAGAACCCTAATTGGGATAAAAAAGAGTTTGTTGACTAAGGAGAACAATAATGGTCCATTGAGATTAATCTGTGACCATTACTCAAAAGAGGAGGAAGCCAAGTGTTGGAAGGAGCAAAAATGGTAGTGAATGTGAAATTGCGATGTGAAAAAGCAGGAAGTAAAGAGGCATAATAATGTGAGCTTTAAGAGCTTCGTCTCACAAGCACAACAGTATATATGAAATGTTCATAATCCCAATGAGGAAAAAAGGGGATTAGATATAGCGCCAGGGTCGAACAAGCTTTGAATTCAAATCTCAAAAGATCAGCTTGCACATGGGGGGGAGGGGGGGGGGGAGCAATCTCAAAATAAATAATATTAAATCAAATGAAATAAACTTCAAAAAAAGAATATTTAATCTTGCAGGCCCTCCCCTCCCTCCTTAATGATTCTTGGACCGACCATTAAGGTCCCACCCTGAACTAAATGAATATGAGGGGGCCTTCAAATGAAGACTCTGGTTTCGGCTTCTCAATTTCAAACCTCAACCATAATATGTTCCACCACATAATTGCAGGCCCAAGCTAATTATTATATAACAGAATGAAGACACATCAATTCTCATGATGATTTATATATCCTTTTCTCATTTAAGTTTCATTTGCAAGCAAAGGGATAGATAGATAATTTAATTTAGAAAACAGATCTTTGCAAAACAAGAATGAAGATGGATGAACAATTGAACATCATCCTGCTTATTTTGCCTGTATCTATCATACCGAAAATTACAAGCAGCCAGCCATGTTCAATTCCTCAAAGAAAAGGATTGATGGACTCAAAAAAAAACAGCACACAATTAGCAGAAACAGACTGAGACAGATCAGAAAAGGAAATGATATGAATTCGGAGAATCATCAATACAAGTAAAATGTTCATAATTATACTATAAATTCGAAGAACAAAAGAAACAAAAGTGAAAAAAAAAAGTATAATTATAAGAGACATTAACAATAAACCCCACAAACAAGATGCAGCAGCAGAAAGTGCTACCGTCTTTGCAGCCCTTGAAATTATGGTCTCCATTTCATCCCTATGCAACCTACTCTTTTTTTTTCTCTGCAAATTTTTTTTATTATTTCACAACTCGTTCTTAACAATTCAAATCAATATAGAGAGACTTTCTCCTCATACCTCACTCATTAACTCTACTCTGACCTCTTCTTCTGTGTTCCTTTTTATGACTGACTGAACTATTGATGGCATCCAAATAAAGAACAATGCTGATGACTATGACTAACCCAGCGGTGTACAAATCATTCTCACTTTGTTTATTTTTCCTCCATGGGCGACGAGAGTCGCGTTGTGAAAGAGAACAGAGTCGATCAAGTACAGGAAGAGGATACAAAAGATATTGCCGACAATGTATGAATTTTTTTGTTGTTGATGGAAGGAAGGATAGAGGAGAAAAGTTCTCAAAAGAATCAATAGAAGGGTGGTGGAGGTGGAGATGCGTAAGAGACTCCGACGACAGGTGGCAAAGGACCTTCATATACAGGAGCAGGTGGAGAGTTTTCGTATGTGAGCGGTGGAGGTGGGGGTGAAGAAGGCGGTGTTTCTTCACAAGGCGGAGGTGAAGGTGGTGGAGAATGGTATACTGGTGGTGGGGGAGAACTGTAATGGACTGGTGGTGGCGGCGGCGAACTGTACTGAACAGGGGGCGGTGGTGGAGGAGATGGGGATGGAGGTGGTAAATAAGGTGTGGGAGAAGGTGGTGGCGGCTCTTCACAAGGCGGTGGGGGTGGAGGTGGTTCTATACAAGGTGGGGGAGATGGTGGGGGTGGTGAATGGACAGGGGGAGGAGGAGAATGGACTGGAGGAGGTGGCGGCGGTGATAAATAGGGATAAATAGGCGGCGGAGGTGAGTGAGGAGGAGGTGGAGGAGAGTGAGGAGGTGGTGGAGGCGAGTGATGAGGAGGTGGAGGCGAGCTGTAAGTTGGTGGCGGGTAAAATACAGGAGACGGTGGTGGTGGTGGGGGTGAATTTGGTGGCGGCGGCGGAGGCGGAGAACGGACGCAATATGGTGGCGTTGGAGTGGGTGGTGGAGGTGGAGAAGGAGGTGGAGGTGACGGTGGTGGTGGTGGTGGTAAATAGACTGGCGGGGGTGGTGATGGTGGTGGTGGTGAAGGAGGGGGAGGTGACGGTGGTGGTGGTGAAGGAGGGGGAGGTGACGGTGGTGGCGGGGGTGGAGAATATACTGGCGGAGGAGGTGACGGTGGGGGAGGAGACGGTGGAGGTGGTGAAGGTGGAGGAGGAGGCGGAGAGTAGACTGGTGGAGGTGGAGGTGGTGAATAAACCGGCGGAGGTGGGGGCAAATACACCGGAGGTGGAGGTGAAGGTGGAGGCGGAGAGTGTGAAGGTACTACCACGGGTGGTGGGGAAGGTACCGGAATCGGAGGGGAAGGATTTGGAGGTGGAGGAAGCGACGGGACAAATGGCTTACATTTAAACGAATTACAGTCTACAGGCTTTGACAAGAAAGCCTTGCATTGTGCCGCTGAGCGCTGTAATGGCCTCGCCGGCAAGCAGTTTCTCCGATCATCGAACGATGGCAAGCGGAGGCACGACGGTGGCTCACCAGTAAAGAAGTTATATGAATATGTGAAGTTTTGTAGATTTGGCAGCATACAAATGCCCCCTGGAATCTTCCCAGAAAGCAAATTGTGAGCGACATTCAACTGCTCAAGACTCACCATGCCTCCAATGCTGTCTGGCAAGGGACCCAAGAGCTGATTGAAGCTCACATCAAACACTGTCAAGTTCTTCAGTAACCCAATCTCTGAAGGCAAGCATGAACGGAGGGCATTATTCAACAGAATAATCTCGTTCAGGTTCGTCATATTGCCCAAGCTTGCCGGGAGACAGCCATGGAACTTGTTGTTGGCGACGACAATGACCGACACCGGAGAGTTCCCAAAATTGTCAGGAAGATCGAACACAAAACGATTGTTGTTTATAAAGATCGCGTCCAGATCCTTGTCAAAAAGCTCTCTAGGCACTGTCCCTTCAAATTCATTGAATCTCAGATCCAAGAACTTGAGGGAGGGAAGCCTAAGAACCACCGTAGGGAACTTTCCAGCGAACCTATTGTTACTGAGATCCAGTTCAAACAAAAGTTTCAGTCTATCAAACTTGTGAGGAACAGTACCACAGAACCTGTTCGTGTTGATGTGGAGGAGAGCAAGATCCGTGAGTAGTCCAAGCTCTTCCGGTAAGTATCCAGCAATGTCACAGTGGTTGAGATCAATGCCGGCAACCGTACGAATCTTAGGGTTGTCCAACGCCGGAGCACAGAAAACATTACTATAGTTACAGACATTGCTACCAACCCAATTGAGAGTACAATTCTGCGGATCGGAAAGAATGGCTTGCTTCCAAGCTTGTAAAGCTTTATAAGCATCTCTAATGCGATTATTCTCGAAAACTATAGAAGGATCGACGGTGACTTCTTCGCCTCTGTCTCCGTACTCGTCTCTGTAGTAAAGAAGTTGACGTTGCTTGATGTACATGACCTCGGTGTCAGTGAGAGCTCCATGGCTGGTAATGGGGACATCGGCGGAAGCAGAGATAGAGATTGCGCCTAGGAAGAAGGCAATGAGAAGAAGAGAGAAATAGACCTTCTTCTTCATCTCACATGAGGCATATGAGAAACCAAATGCCACGCTATATGATCAAGCTCTCTTCGGCTACCACAATCTCTCAATATCTATGTTGTTCTCAGGCGAGACTCAAAAGTAAGTTTTGCAGAAACGTCCACCTTGAGATCTGAGGAAAATGCAGGTGGAGAAAAGAGAGAGAGAGAGAGATTGGGATGAAGGAAAAGGAGGAAGAAAGAGGAGCGCTTGTTCTAGGGATTTTGGAGCCGTGTGAGTTTATGAATGAGTGAAGGGAAGGGAGGGTGGGCCAGAAATAATTCATCCCACGACAGCTAACTCACAGCTCAACGCTCAACAAAAGCCCACGCTATTCTCTCTCCTTCTTCTTCTTTATTTTTTTTTAATTTTTCATTCTTTTTAAAAAAAATTCTAAAATAATCATTGAAAAGTGGGAAATCTCAAGCCAATACGATGAATTTGAGAAATCCAATATTAATATGCTGTTAGTAAAGATGAGGAATCTGGAATTTTAATTTCGGTGAAAAGATGATTTTACCTTTCAGTTCTTTTTCCCTTGGCTTAGAATAACAACATTAAGCTCTTGATTAATAACAATGGGCTCTTGATTAACAACATTGTAATCTAAAAGACGGTAATGTTAATCAAGAGTCCGATATTGTTATTGGTTCTAAAACTTATGAATTTTAAATTTATCCATGGAGTTGTTAATAGAGAAGACGATATTGTTAATCAAGAGCCTGATGTTGTTATTCTAAACCAAGAAAGGGAGAACTAAAAGGCAAAATTATCTTTTCGCCGAAATCTAAAATTCCAGATTCATCATCCGTACTGACAGCCAATTGACATAGGATTTCTCAAATTCATTATACTGATTTGGAATTTCTCATTTTCCAACATATTTTTCTGAAATTTTCCCTTCTTTTAATTCATTGACTAAATTAATTACTATATTAGTTTTTTTATTTTTTTTATATTTAAAAGAAACCAGACAGCGTTTGTTTCCATTGGAGTTTCTTTTCGCCTTTAACGCGCTTGGATAAATACGTGGACGCGGAACATTTTTTTCAACTATGAAATAATGAATTGTTTCAATTATGACTTATAATTTTAAATAATCTTTTTTGCAGCTTGGTTCAGCCTCATTGGTTTGACATTAATCATCATTTTTTATTGTTTTTTTTTTTTTAAAGAAAGCTGTTAGCATGATGATCGTAAAATACTGTATGGACAAATCCATGCCTCAATGCCGAATTTCGGCGAGTTGACCGGTTAAACCAGTTACACCTGTCGTTTATTACATAATTTACTCATAAATACAATTAATTAATTGATTCAAAAAATAATAATTTATTTATTTTGCGTAATTTAAATTTCTACCCGTTAAAAAGTGTGGAATGTGGAACAGACGTTTTTTTTTTGGGGACAAAGGAACAGACGTATTTGAGAAGCTGGCAGATACAGGCGATAAGGAAATGTGGATTATTAGTAATTAATTATTATTTTGACTATAAGATTGTGTAAACTGTAGATCGTCTCATTGTGTGAGGGCTAAGGGTAGGGTTGGGAATAAGGCCGGCTTGGCCAACCATGACTTAAAAATGCCGATCGTATAGGGTTTAGAAAAAGAAAAATTGCTGTTTTTTAAAATCTGGTCTGAAAGCATCAGGGTCAGGGTCGGCCCGTAGTGTCAGAAGTCATTTTTACAAAATTTAATTATACGTCTACACACCTCATGCAATAAAATAAATACAGTTATTAATTCATAATCAAAGGTAAAAAATATTGTGTACAAGTAATTGATAATCTCATACAAAGTATAAGAAGGAAAAAAGCTAAACACTCTAAGCAACATGATTATAAAAACTATCGTTTCCATCTTCTTTGCTACTATCATTAATTTCAAGAAATTTTGATTGTACTTCACTTTAAGTAATAGACTCTGTTTAAGGGATAAAAATATCAAGAATTAGTAAATTAACATCATATGTAAATTTAGTAATTTTTAAGATTCTTAGGGAGGAGTCAGCAAAGACATGAATATGAAGGGTAATAAAATTAAAACAAAAAATAAAGTTAAAAGGCCTAACGGCTAGCTCTCAGCCTTATAGGGCCGACTTTTTTATACCTAATTTTTTTTAAAAGCTCTATTTTTTAAATCTGACCCATAATTTAAAAAAAATTTAAAAAAGTCGACCCGATTTCACGGATGTAGCCAAGGGCGACTAGAGGGGTGCGTTTTCTCGTTTTATCGTCGTTTTAAATCAAAATCAAAATGGAGACGACAACTTTAGGTCACATTCCCAAAATTTACCAACCCCAGGCGCTTCGGTGCGGCGCGTCCGCGTCACCGATGATGCCAGGTCAGCAGTGATGGGAGCCTAGATGGGACCCACCACAGTACTTCTCAGAGAAACGAACACGTCCCGTTGTGGACATGGAAATTGGAAAGAGAGAAGGGAGCGCAAGTGCTTTGATTGGGACCCACGCGTCACGTCTTGCCCGGCTGGATCGTCGGCGCTGATGTAAGGGCCCCACCTATTCCCTTAGGCTTTGTAGTGCACCGCGTCCGCATGCGCGTCAACGCTCACCGCATCCTCATTCCTCTCCTTTGTGCTTACCCTTTTTATTTTTCTGTAAATGACCAAAATCACCCTCATGCCAATTTAAATTCCGTGATGACCGTTAAACACGCTTATGCTTTGGCTCCTGCGAAGTGTAATATAGAATACACTGCGAATTTCTTTTTCTTAAGGTAAGCATAATCATATGTCTGAAATTGTTCTTTTCTTTATCTCGAATGTAAGATTTCTTAGTGCTTGTTTGTTTGAGCTTATTTGAATCGGGCTTATTATATAAGCCCGATTCACGTAAATCAAAATAAATCTCCTCCACATATTTATCTCGTAGACCGTAAAAGCACATCGTAGACCGTAAAAACTACCTCGTAGACCGTAAAAGTTACTTCGTATTCCGTGAATTACAATTCATAAGCACGATTGAAATTTTCAATCGCTGTTCCAAACAAGCACTTAATATAAAATTTGAGTTAATTTTTTTTTTCCATCAAAATTATTCTATCTTAGGCAAAGTTCTTTAATCAGTAAATGATAATTACCATAATAATAAAGTTGTGGCTTTAAATTATTTATATAATATTTGATATGAGAAAAAGTATTTTCTAAAAAAATGTGAATGCGTGTTACCTTGATTTTCTTTATAAAATATTTCTTCCTATTAAATATAATTTTTTTTAATTATTAAACTTGTTTAATTTTGATAACTTCAAAGTTTAATATACTTTTTTTTCCTTCTAAATTACTTCCATGTTCCTTCATGATGTAAAATTAAGCATGGAGGTGGTACTATTTCTTCTCTTGTTCAAATGATTTTTTTAATTAACATTAATTAGAATGATGGGGAAAAATAATGTTATCGAGATAAAAAAAAAGAGAGAGAGATTCAATTAAAAATTTGGCCAAGAGTTGGAATATGATGAGTTTGAGGAGAGATATACATATGTGAATTGAAAAGTGGTTTTGGTTAGGTAGATGATGAGTAGTAGTGCTGTAGTGCAATTTACTGGAATCAAAAGTTGTTCCATTTTATGGATTTTTTTTTTCTTTTAGTTTTTGGCTTTTTTGTTTTGACCACTACAAGGTAGAGGTGGTAATATGATCCGACCCATCGAGTTTAGGCTAACTCGTCGTGGGTTGGGATCATATGAGTTTATGCCTAAAAAACCGTATTAATATGGGTTGGCATTTAGCCAACCCAACCCATAACCACTAGGTTGATGGGTTGGCCCATCCAACCCTTTTTTTTGTTTTGAAGTTTTTTTTTCACATTATACTAAAATTATTTTTTCTACAAACATAAACTATAAAGAAATTAAAAATTCATTAAAAAAATAAACATTAATCATAAGTCCACATATAACAAAAGAAACATAAATCTAAAAGCCATCAATACTAAGTAGAATTTAAAATAATTAATAATTATTTAATATTAATAGTGTTCGAATTTTAAGCATCATGTGCAGCTGTAAGATTTTGTTGAGCTCGATCAATTTGCTTTTCCACAGGTAAATCTCTCACTACCATAGATAATAAAACAAAGTGAAAGATAATATTATGTTAATTTTAAATAATGGAGTAAATAACAATAAATAAATATAAATATATTACCATCATCAATATCATTTTCCACTAGGAACTAAGCATCCAATTACGCGTACAGATAAGGGCTTGAACATTATTAGGAAAAAGAGAACTTCTATACTTTGTGAGAACTCATGAACCAATAATAAAAGTTGATTCACTAGCCACTGTAGTTATTGGAATGCTTAAAATATCAGACGCTATCTTTGAAAAATAAGGAAAACGAGCCGGGTTTGTTCTGTTTGGTTCAGAGGACTGAGGTGTTGAGTTGAGTAAGAAGAGAGCGAGGGACTGAGGCACTGAGCGAGGGATCAGAGATTGGACTATCGAAGCACGAAGAGAGAGAGAAACTACACTTTTTGGTCTGTTTGGTTTATAGGAGGAGATAAGGACTCGAGGAGTATACAAATACCACGTCTCGAACTCGCAAGTCGCAACCCCAAGTCCCAAAGCATCAATGGACAATGATAAATGACCTAGAACTATAAGGCTACGGAAATTGGATTGGGTCTTATTTGGCCCTTCATCCTTATCCATTCAAGTTCACAACATAAAAATAAATAAATAAATAAATAAATATGGGCCAACCCATCAACTCGGTGGTCCAACCCGCCATAGGTTGGGACCATATGGATTTTGGCCCAAAAGAACCGCTCCCAAATGGTCCCAATTTTTCAGAACACAAACCGCCCATATTTGCGGGTTGGGCGGGCTCGGCCTGTGGTCCTAACCCATATAACCACCTCTACTACTAGGTCTAGAAATCACTTTAATGTTGCGATGGACTATTTAGGGTATGTTTGGATATAGCTTTTGAGAATAGTTTATGGAATAAAAGTGAAAAAAGTAATTTTTTTAATAGATTATGGGGAAAAATGATTTTGATAAAATAAGTGTATTTGGATATTAGGTTCATAATGACTTTTTTTAGAGGTCAAATTACCAAAAAGAACATTAACTTTTGTGATAGTTACATATAAAGGATAATATTATATTTTATGTATTATTTAACATAAAATTCAATAATAAAAACCAAAAACACTTTAAATTTGTCCAAAAAATTTTAAATTGTGACAAAAAAAAAAATAAAATAAAACATACATACATACATACATAGAAATATATATATTAATAAATTATACACTAAAATTTCATAATTCAATAGTTAATATCTAAAATTAATATAAGGAGCAGTTCTTTTGGTGTAGTTAATACAATTTGTTTTTGTCTTTCTCCTTTGGACATTGTCTTTCTTTCACTAATAAGTGATACATTGGTGTTAACAGCATTTCTAGAAACCTCAAATTCATCTTGCAAATGATACATTAACATTTAATAGTGTGTTAATAATTCAGTACGTCATAATAGAGATAAAGTTACAATTCACTGAGTAAAATAATAAAGTACGTCAAAACATACAAAACAATACTTGCACTAGTGCAAAATAGTCTTTTTAGACCGCATCATTTAGATCAGTTATTACGGATAAGATCTAAAAAATATAACCGGTGGCAATTTTGTGATTATAAAGAATTTTTTAGACCGGTTCTTAAAATAACTGGTCTAAAAGATATTATTTAGACCGGTTATCCAAACAACCGGTCTAAAATATCAAATTAATTAAAAATTAAAAAATTTTAAGACTTTTTAGACCGGTTGTCACTAATAACCGGTCTAAAAGATAAAACTTTTTAGACCGCTTGTTGATAATAACTGGTCTAAAAGATGCGAAATTAAAAAAATTAAATATTTTTTCTTTTTAAAATCGGTTATAACTTATAACCGGTCTAAAAGGTGAACTTTTTAAGACCGGTTTTGTCAAATAACCGGTCTTAAAAGTCATCCTAATATTTAAAATCCTCTCTCGCGTCCTTAGCTCGCATCTATTTTCAACTTTAAAATCTGATGCTCATTAAGCTTCTTGTAAACCCCTCCCTCGTGCCAAGACAGCTCTTCCTTCCCACATCACTCCTCCATCCTTAACCATCTTAGTCGTTAATGCAGAGGTATGGTGAAATCCATTACTGTAAGGCTCGGCTTTTCTTCCCTCCGATTGATTTAAGGTAAGCGCTCTACTTAATTAGTTTTATACATACTTCAAATTAGCTACCATCATATATTTCAGATCAATTTCTATTGCAAAATTTTATACTCATATTTGCTTCAGGCTTACGATTGCGACATTTGAGAGAGCTTACAAATTGAATTCTTCACTAAGGGCTGAGGTTAGTGTTCTCTTATGTCATTTGCCCTGTTTCTAAATATTGATTCTTTGACAAAATTTCATAAATAAAAATTATCTTCCAACTTACATTCTAATTATCTTCAAGTATGACTCCACGAGGATCTATTCGTGATAAGTAATTATAAGTATGGCCTTGAAAGTATGCTTTTAGTATATGCACAGATTGAGTATATTAACGTAAACAATGGACTAGAAAAAAAAGACACTTTTTAGACCTGTTGCATAACCGGTCTAAAAAATATCACACTTTTTAGACCGGCTGTATCAAGACCTCATCTAAAACCGGTCTAAAAAGTCATTTTTACCCAGTCTAAAAAATCATTTTTCTACCGGTGTTGGCAATGCTAATGTGCGTAATACCAGATTTCATCTCTTATAGAATCACGAAGAGAAGCCATGTGTGACGAAGATGCGATTGATGAAGGTACTGGTGATGATTATGAAGCATCATTGTCATCACCACCACACATAATATCCTCTCGGTCATAGTGTTGGAAATTAGGATCAGAAATAGATGTTCTTCTAATAAAATTGTGTATAGCCATCATGACATAGACAATTTTAACCTGTGTCGGGAACTTGTAACTATGCATATCCTTTAAAATTGCAAACTTGTTCTTCCAAACCCCAAACGTTCTTTCATTGGTGCACCTAAGACTTGAATGCAAGTAATTGAAGGTTTCATTCGCATTTTCAAGCCTAGATGACCTTTGAAAGTCAGGGAGATGGTAACGCTCGCTTTTATAAGGGCTAAGGTACCTAGTCGAGGTTGGGTAGCCAGCATTCACCAAATAATATTTACATGTTCAAATAGTACGGTTAATGTGAATGAAAGTATTTGAAGTTAACAATAATGAAATTGTGTAAATTACAAGCAAACATGTAGGTGGATGTGAAAAATTCATCACTGGCGTTGTCACTACTGCATGATCAAATTAGCGAGCATCATGTGCCGAACCTTCCCAACCAGCCAGTACAAAGGTGAAACACATGTCCCATGTAACGGCACAGCTTCTCCCGGACTGTCTTTACTCAGCCGGGTTTATGACTGACCGGGGACTTGCGTCTTTACTCGCAATGACTAGCTCAATGGTACCAGGTCTCACGTTAGGAACTACTTACCCCCAGGTAGTGTCCTCGAGACCTGGGGAGGCTCGCTTCGGCGATAATTCCGCAGGGGGCGGAGTGAGCCTGGGATTGCGAGTAAAGACGCAAGTCCCCGGTCAGTCATGAACCCGGCTGAGTAAAGACAGTCCGGGAGCAGCTGTGCCGTTACATAAAAAGGCGCCTTTTTATGTAACGGCACGGCGTCTCCCGTCTCCCACTCGGGGTCCCTAGGGTCCCTAGCGGTGCCGGACTGAGTCACCCCACCTCACTGAGGTCTTTTCCCAGCCAGGAACTGTCCCCTCCCCAAGGGAATTTAATACGCCTCCCCAGGGCTCGAAGGCTCAACCTGGGGGTAAGTACGAGCCTTAAGAGCAACCCGGTAACCACTTGCGCCGCGGGTTTGATGTTGTCTATTGCAAGACGACAACATGCATTTAACACAGAATGCATTGCCCTATGAATGGTATCGCTAGAGCCCTGAAATCTTTCTTGTTGCAGCCTACTCGACAATGCAAAGTAAACGGTGTTCAAGAAAATCACAATCATTTCATGAATACCCACATTTCAAAATTCTCTCAAACCATGTCGTTGCAATTCACAACAAAGCTCATGAAATACATTGAGTTCCATTCTAAACATATCGAAACAATGGGTAGAATTACCGCGTAATTATCAAGTATATACATTGAGTTCCGTTGCAATTCACAACAAAGCACCTGTGAACTCACAGGTATGTCGCTGTTCTTTACACAAATAAAGGCAAGAATATGCACCAATAAGTCCGACAACTTTCCGGACTGTTCGCATCCGTTGCTTCCTACGCTCATCGAGTAGTGTGATTGTCAGGTCCATACCTATTTATTCTTGTGAACATAAACATTAGTCATTATAAAAGTCATTAAATACGTAATTATCAAGTCATTCAAACCACTGACATCACATTAACGTAACAACGTATACATATAGTCATTAAAAGCACAAACATATCCTGGACAACAAGTACAGAGTAATTAAAGTCACACACATAACAGTCAATGCTACATACATTACATTACATTAATAAACAACCGCCATCGTTAAACACATGTCTCATTCATTTCCGTAACACTCACGCCTAAGAAAGACTAGAAGTTGGTGCTTCATATTCTTTATTGCTGCATACATTTCCCACGCAGGTAGGTCCCTCATTAGGAGATGCACACTTCTAGCATAAAAGTCATCATCACATACAACCTCTAAAATTTGATTGAGATGACTCATCATTCCTCCTATTGAAACCTCACAAGCTTGGGCGCGTGCAGCTTCCGCTTTAGCCCGAGCTGCAATCCTCTCGGCGCGTGAAGATTCCACATCGGCTTCATTTGCATCAACCATCTTCATTAAGGCCTCAGCTATTTTCACGGAGTTAGGCCCTTTCTTCTTCGTCGACGCACCCCTCTTCCTCACCCCCAATGAACTACCACCACTAGAGGTTCCCTTGCCTTTACCATTGTTCCCCGCACTGCCTCCACTATTGAAACTGAATGAGTTCAACTCGTCACTCAACCCAGTTGGTGATCGTACTACTTCATCGCTATCTCCTTAACCTTCTTGCATATAATCATCAGGGATAGGCTCAGTAAGAAGCGACATCGATAAAGGTGCCCAACTCTAAGTGCCCGTGGCCGCAATACTGGAAAATAACTGGCTTAGTTCTTCTTGGTGTTGTAGACCTCTAACTCTGAATTTATCATACCCTGTAACTTCCTGTACATACATCACCGAAGTTATTACATTTGTTATATAACACCTTATCAGGATGAAAGGTTGAACTACGCTCATATTAGTAAGTTACTAACCGCTATTTTTTTGTCCCACCAATCATGATTGGCCATAATGGTGTTATTGCTGCTATCCCATCCAACCCCCGTCTCATGTAACAACTTGTCCTACAGTTGCCACTCCTTCCTAAGGGCATCATATTTATTTTTAAACTGACCCCTCTCGTACATCCTGCCTGTCTTCACAGTAAAGCCATCCGAAATAGCTTTCCACCTATCCTTATTAAAGCTTATGTTTATCCGTGTTCTTTTTTGAACTTGTTCTAAGCACAAATCAATGAAGACTTTTATGCTATGAGCATCCCAACTAGCTTTCACCTTATCCTTACTCATGTGTTTATTATTTTTCACTAATGACACATATTGGGGAATTTTAATAGGGGAATCAGCGAGATAGGGGAGTTATGACGAACAAAGCAAAATGAAAGAGGGTAACAAACTGTAAAGCAAAAAAGGAGCAGATCATACATAGAACAGAAAAATGGAACACATTTGGAGAATTTTAATCTTAGAGTTGGATGGGATAAAACAAGATGACCTAACCAAGCAGAAACTTATAATGGCAGAACAAAAAATATGTCAACATACACACACAGATCTGATACGTCAAACATTTTAGCTACAATCCATACATGTGACATACATACACAATTATGGAACATGCTCCATAGATGGTCATGATATCCTACAAACTCAACAAGCTACAATCCAATAACAATGAGGTTAATCCTACACATCAACACATTTTGGTCGCATCCCAGATTGCATTTCACGGTGCCTACAAGTAACTTGTTCACCAACTAGCAATCAAGTATGAAATGAAATATCTACTTAATACAAAGCAACCAGCAATCAAGTAACAAAAAACCAACTTAATTCATTCCAATACAATCCACAATAAAGAAGCAGAAACCACAAATTAAAAAGGGGAAGTATGCACGAGATGAAGGTCACTGGCTCGGCAAATATATAGCTACATGATTAATTCATACAAAGCAAAAGGGGTAGCATTACAAAAAGCAAAAGCAGACGCACCAGAGAAAATTCAGATATTCTACACTCTAATTTCAAAAGTCACAAATAAGAGTCATTGGCTCAACAAATTGGCGACGGAGATTCTACACTCTAATTCCAAAATTCACAAATAAGAGTCACTGACGAATCAAACCTGATCTAATCTGATTTGAGATTGGCGACGGAGAAGAGGAGATGCCGAACAAAGACGGACTTGACGGCTTCTTAGTTCATATCAGAACTTGGCCACGGGGAAGATGAGATGCCAAACACAAACGGAGCCTCCGGCTTCTTAGTTCTGATCCGACGTTGGCCACAAGCAACACGACAAAGGGAACTGGAGAGAGTGGAGATTGTGGCCGAAAGTAGAGATGGACGAGACTTGGAGCTTGAGACGAGAGCTTCATAGCTGGAGATTGGAGATTCGAGACACGAGCTGCAGATTGGAGACGATGGAAATGGGACAAGACACGTAGAAAAGACGGAGAAGAGACATTGGCCACAAACAGAGCCTTTGGCTTCTTGGTTTTGATCCGACATTGGCCACAGGCAACACGACAAAGGGAAATCAGATTGTGGCCGAGAGTGGAGATGGATGAGACCTGGAGCTTGAGACGAGAGCTTCAGAGCTGGAGATTGGAGATCCGAGACACGAGCTGCAGATTGGAGACACTGGAGCTTAGAGACGCTGGAGATGGGACGAGACACGGAGAAGAGACGGAGAAGAGACGCTGGTTGGACGACACATGAAGAAGAGACACTGGAGATTAGATGACAGAAGAGACAAGGGAAAGGGAACAAAGTGAACGAAGGACATGGCAGAGGAGAGAGGGAGAGTCTCAACGGTCTGAAAATAAGCTGAAAGCAAGTGTTGGGGTGATTGTCCAAAACCATGGTTTTAATTGGTGAAACCATGGTTTGGGCTTGAAACGAGATTATTTAAAAAAGGTTGATGTTTGGATGATTTTTACCCAAACCATGGTTTGAAGCTGAAACCATGGTTTGGTTTTATCATCCAAACACACACTTAATATTGTTCCTTGTTTCTTCATCAGAAATCTTCTTTTAACTTTTTTTTTATTTTTTACCTAAAGAAGTAGGTTGAATTGTTTAAAATATATTGAGAGTAAATTAATTGCTAAATGCTACCATGGAAGATCTATTGCACATGACGAAAGATATTTTTCACATGATGGGAAGATATTTTACACACAATGAAAAATGTTTGCACATTCGTAGAGAAGATTTATGCATATACGGAAGATTGGTTGTATACAACGGAAGATATGTTGCACAGGACGGATGACTGTTTGTATGCGTGGTGGCATTTGACAATTAATTTGTCCCCAAGGTATTTTAAAGCAATTTTCCTAAAGAAGTACTCACTATACATGACTTTAATAATGTCTCCTTTCATTTGTATGAATTATGAAATGGTTACTTTGACACGCCCATATACATATACATATACATATACATATACAGACCACACTATTCTTTTTTTTTTTTTTTGGGATGAATTTTCACACTTCTTTTGGGCTAAATAATGTAAATGTAGAACTTAGTTTGAAAATGGGTATTAAT
The DNA here is from genome assembly GCA_037074505.1 of Albizia julibrissin. NCBI lineage: Eukaryota > Viridiplantae > Streptophyta > Magnoliopsida > Fabales > Fabaceae > Albizia > Albizia julibrissin. Next base: position 46,002,833 of record CM073478.1, on the reverse strand, counting down.
AATAAATATAAGGCATTTTTTATATTATCTCTAATATTTATCATTTTTTATAAAATAAGTTGTTTAACTTATAAACTGATATATAATCTAATGTTGCATATAAATATTTTAAAGCAATTATGCCACATATATTATAATCAAATATTTTATTAAGTATATTTAAATTGGATAAATATGTCTTATATTAAAGATTAAAAGAGTATAATGTTATTGATTAATCATACTATTATATCCATATATAAAAAATAATTATTTGTTAATACTTTGCTTGCATGTACAAATAGAATGTAAGTTGGGCAGTTTAAATAAAAAAAAATGCTATTGGAGTTGTTTATAATGAGAATATACCTAATCATAAGATATAAGAAAAGTTTTATTACAGTATTATAGTACCAATAATTGTCTATGGTTGTTAACGTGGGGTTTCAAAAAGGAGAACAAAAACATAAAAAGAGGGTCATCGTAAAGAAAAAAAAAAAGATTCATGATAAATATATATAAAAAAAGTATAGGCTACATAAACTAGTATGATAGGACACTGAACCCACCACCACCTCTAGTCAAGGGCATCACTACTTAACACCAGGATAATGTACTTATGTTATGAAGTGGCGCAAGGTGAATTGTAAATGGGAAACGTGACAAGTATCATTTGGTAGATCATATAGTATGAAATTATCTATAAATGGGCTGGGAAATTTAAAAATACTTAATAAAATTATTGAATATGACCTATAGCTTAATAGATTATTCAAATATTTAGTTATTAATAGAGTATAATGAAATGGTATGATATAGTGAGATTAAATTTGTTGTGATAATGTTTATTGTTATTGTATCAATATATAGCTTGTTAAAAGAATTGTCTCAATATATATAAATAATTTAATATAATTATATGCAGACTATGATTGAATTTAAATTTAATATAAACTTAAGAAAGCCAAAAATAATAAATATTGAGGGAGTTGATGAGGGTATAATTTATTCTTTACAAAGCGCATTCACTGAGACTTTTGTGAACTTTGTTTTGGCCCAAATGAGGACAAATGATATTGTTTTGGGAAATTTTTAAATTACTCGATTATTCCTTTTTATTAAACTTAACTTTTGTTTAGATTTTATATAAGAAAGAACTATTATGGTTTCCCTCATTTTTCAACATTTTTAACTTAGTACCCATATTATTTTTCTCTCTCAACATACCATTATTACCATAACCATATCTTCTTCTCCTCTCTCTCTCTCTCTTTTTAAGGCTTGCCATGCCTATATCCTGTGAAACAAAAAAAGTTTGAGTGAGTGTTTGGATCAACATTAAAAAGTGCTTCTAAAAAGGAATCAATTATTTTGAAAATAATTAGTCAAGCACTCTTTGAAGTGTCAGAATCTCGTTATTATCTAAAATCATGATTTTAGATCATATTAATTTTTTACTTATTTTCTCTTTTCTTAGTGGTTGTTGGATGAATAATTAGAAAGTCATTTTTCTTTTTCCTCTCCCCAATTATCTGTTTTATCTATTTTTTTATGTTACATAATTCATTAATGTTATAATTTTAATTTTGTATATAAATTTATTTTATTTTTGATATTTATTATAAAATTTAATATTAAATAATACATAAATATAACCTTATCATTTATATGTAATTATCACAAAAAATAATGTCATTTTTAGTAATTTAACCATGAAAAAAGTGATTCTGATCACAATAACCAAATACTATTATTTTATCAAAATCATTTTTTTTTCTTAAGATCTATTCTGTTCAAAATCTATTCTCTAAAATTATTTTTATCATTTTTTCTCCTGAAACTATTCTCTAAAAGTTAATTTTAACACACTCAAAATATGTGTAGTTTAAGCTGATTCATGTAGTTACGCCGTGAGTGTTTTTTTTTCATTTGCCTTTTTTTCCTTATTTGTTGATAGAAAATGTTAATAATATTAACACATGATTAACTGAAATTAATAAAATTAATGAAAAATTAACAAATGTTTAATAACAATACTTAGATAATTTTATTTTAAGAAAATAATACTATAAAATTTCAATTACAAAAATTTGAAATTATTTAGTGCTTGTTTAGAATAGCTTTTGGGACCCTAAAAGTACTTCTTTATGTAAGTCGAGACAAAACTCTTCTTATATACTTACCTCGTATATCGTAAATCACGATTGAAGAGCTATTTTTGAAGGTTCCAATCGCTATTATAAACAAGCAATTATACGACACTTGAATATAGAATTTATACAATTTTTCATGTGATTCAAGCTCGGAAGCATTTGTAATGAATCTTTTGATTATGACTATCAATTATAAAAATTGCAAGTATAATATGAATGGTATATATATGGGTGCAGGTTGATAGGCTTATTATAATTCATTAGTTAAAACTAATACTTTTTTTAATGTAATGTGTAATAAATAATGAGGAATATAATTGCAACAAACAAATTTATGCAAGTTATGATTCGTTTGGCGAGGCAAGCCAATTCTCACAATGAAGGGACAATAAATTAATATTGATTAGTACTAACCTATAATTATTAATTGGTTAATATTGTCAAAGACCAAGTTGTATAAAATATGATCAACCACTACCATTTGGTTGCTTTCTATTTTAACTTGATCCACAAGCATGCACATCAAATGGTATCCAATCATGAGATCAATCTGGATTATTGTTTGATACTAACTTAGATTAGTCGTTATTACTAAGTAATAATTAATTAAAATACTAATAATAATTAAAATACAATTAGTTTTAGGTTTATGCCTCGGACTAAATCATATAAAATAAAATAAATGCGTAAGAATAGATATTTGTGCCAAAACATTTTTACAATTGTAATTATTTTTACAGTTAACGTTATTATTAAAATAAAAAAATTATTACTATATTTTAAAATAAAAAATATTTTTTTCAAGGAAAGTTCCCTAATAAATTCGGAAACCCTTGCACCAAAAAAAAAAATCGTAAACCCAGTTATAATTTTAGTTTTACAGAAATAATTATAATTATCACTTTGAGGATTTTGTAATAGTTTGAAAGGTCTGGGACTTTAGTTGTAGTTTTATTCTGAAAAATCGTTGATGCTGACGTGGGAATAGTGGCCCCGCATGGGGACAAAATTGCCAGCCGGCAAGCAAACGTAAATAATAGCGAGTTGAGGTTCATGGACACGTGTCATGAATCAGACCATAGATGATAGTATTGAGATAAAAATAATGATTTGGGTGCAAATTTATTAAAATCTGTATTGAGAAGTAATATTATTTTGGGAGAATTCGAAAAATATACCATTTAAACTTCAAAATCTTAAATAGGTGATTTAACAATAAAATAATTTGTTAATTGCATTACCATTCTTGTTAATCCCATTACCAAACTTGTTAACGGGATTTTGAAGTTTAAATGGTATTTTTTTTTACATTCTCTCTATTATTTTTATAAGTTTTTTTTAATATTATCTTAAAAATATTAAAATTGAGTAATATTATATTTTATTGTTAAAAATTTAACAGTTAGCATTAATTTTTTTTATCAGTATCGGATAATATTATTGAGCTTTAAAACTATATTAAATTAAAAAAACTTTCATGATAATATTGTTTCCCAATAAACACTTCTTATATAAATTTACATATTGACCCTAAAAATAAAAGTTGGTACGGCGCTAGACGGAAGTTAGGGGGAAGCATGGCTTATGAGCGCCATGTAATTATTTGTAGACTCGTATATATTTGTTGACTTGGAGTTATTCTAGCTTGTAAACAATATTAATAATTATGCACCAATATCCTTATATAAAAATATGTTAAGATAGGGCGGTTCAATTAATAAATAATTTATCTTCCATTCCACGCATCTAGATTATTTGTAATCCGGATACACTTTGCTGATCGTCCTTGAGTGGCATCAGAAAAAAAGTTAATCTAATCACGGCTACAACATATTATAACAAATCAGCATTATATTTATTGATCAACTATTAGATAGTGATGTAGTCCTTATTGCATAATCTTGAGTGTGTAATATGGATTTCAAGTTTTATGAATCAACATTCATTCATACATTTACACCCTTCATTTCTTGTATTGGTAGAACAAAAAGATCATTTCACACTTTTATTTTTTTCTAAATAAAATACAAATTCAATTCCATGATTCTAGGATATGTTTTGTGCATGCTTTATCAACATTTATTAATTGCCAATTACCATTATCCGTTAGGGTATGTTTGGTTCGACGGAGGGGAGGGGAGGGGAGAAATTTTCATATTACCTCGTTTAGATTGATGAGAGGAGAGGAAAGGGAAGGGGAGGAAAGAGATTTTAATGTTACCTTATTTGGTTTTGGAAGGGAGGAGAGGGAAAATATTTTTATTTGGACAATTTTACCCTTATTTTAATTTATTTTTTTACAAAATTTATTAAAATGTTTAATAAACTGTAATTATAAATAACATTATATTCTAATTTTGTAATTGTAAAAATGAATAAAAAATATATTATAAATATTACGATTATAATATATATTTATAGAATATGTATATATAGAATAATAAAAAACAATTTTAAATAAGCTCTAAATGCATTTGTTGTAGTAGCATCGTTCAAAGATCCTATCTTCTCCTCTTACTAGACCACTGTTACGAAAGATGATTCTAAGCCACCATCAGTTGGCATTTGTCTCTTTCAAGTCATATAATCAAGGAAGACCCCTTACAATCTTGGGTATTCGGAGCCCCAGGAGTCTCGAGCTTGGTGAATCTGCGTTTTCCTTGCAGATCTGTTCCTGTTGCGACCGAAGGTGAAGAAGTTGTTTGGAGTGAGATGGTCGCAGTTCAGAGGCGAGGGGTGACAGTGAAGAACTAATGAAGAGAGAGAAAGTGAAAAGGGTAATTTCAGGTTACCATAAAAAAACATGGGCAATTTAGTCAGATCATGCAAAAATTTTGCTCCTCCCCTTCAAATCCTTCTAATTTGAGGGTGATGATTTTGAGGGACATGTTGCCAATCAAGGGGAGGGGAGCAAAATTCTTCCCCTCCCCTCAAACCAAACAGACCCTTAATAAAAATTAATGTTGTTAATGTTAAAGGATGAAAAACACACTTTATAAATTTATAGGACTGAAATAATATCTTAAATAAATTTTATTTTTATTACAACAATGACACGGATCAACTTTATACATTAGCCTCATTTTTACTATTGTGGAGATTTTGTACCCTTACTGTGCTTAAAAAAAAAAGGAGAAACTCAAAAAAATAGTAAATTCTTTTTTATTATCTTTAGAGTTTTTTTTATTTGAATTTCCTCCCATATTTTCCCCTTACTTTTCTTTCAATTCAAACATAGTCTTAAAGGATAGTGTATATTTTTTATATTTAAAGTATAATATATATTAAATAGAGATAAAATTAAAAAATTATTAAATTTTAAGTCATGGTTAATTTAAGGTTGTTTTTGCTTTCTTCAAAATATGTTGAAATTGGTTCATATATTAAATTAAAGGAGTATTTATATTTCACAAGGAAGTAAGATTTAAAACTCTTGCCTTTTTTAAAATATAAAAAAAAATCATGTTTTTCCTTAGACCCTCTTCATTAAAGGTTGACTTAAATTTTAACATAGGGCTCCTTTTTTTTTTTTTTAATCTAGCTATTTGTAATCTAATTCATTCACATAGACTCAAATCCAATACTTTATATCAAAGGGTCATAACTCCTATACTAGAATTAACGCGTATTAATAACTTATTTAAGATTTTTTATCATATAAGATTGAATGTTTTGATTAAGAAGAAAAACAATGTTGAAAGAGTTATTTTACATTTAGGCTTTACAATATTTTAGTTTGAACCGAAAGTAGGAAATACCAAGAGTATCAAGGTTAAAACGAAAACCAATAGTACAAAAACATATACAAGTATGTTGGGGCTGCTAAGATCTCGGAATTTTGTATTAGTGGAGGAATTACATTGGCATCCTTGGGAAGACAAATTATCACAAACATGTAGCATAAAATAATCTAATTACTATTAAGTCCCAAGAAACTTGTGAGATACTTATTGAAATTGTAAAAAAAATAAATTTACCTTGACTTGTCATTAATGTTACATTAATTGTCATTTGAGGCGTCTAACATGTCAATGTGATTGGTTAATTGTGGAATTTTGACTTTTCAATTAAAGCGCCCTCACTTATCATAAGTGACACAATTATTTATCATTAATGACACAATGGCTTGTCAGTTAATATATCTTGACTTATTAATATGTCACTAATAAGAAGTCAAGATAAATTTGTGTTTTTCCTTCACAATTCCAATAAATCGGCCACAAGTCTCTTAAAACTTTATAGTAATTTGATGATTTTATGAGACTTGGTTGTGCTAATTTGTCATCTTAGGACCTTAATGAAATTTTATTTTCTCTTTAAGGTTTGGATTTACAATTTTTCTATTAAAAGAGGCATAGAGATGGTACGAGCCATTAGTAACGATAAATATAATTTTAGAATTTAAAACAGAGCTAAATTTTTTTAAAAAAAAGTTGCTATTGATAAGCAGGGAACAATTTTGGGAAGTAGCCAAAAGATACAAAATCTCAATGAAGGAAGTAATCTTACACATTATTTGTAGTTTTACAGAAATGGAATTTAGAGGAGTGGCAGGTACATAGATTACTATATATAATAAAATAAAGAAGGGTGCTTAGTACTTAATATGATACAAACAAAAGAGATAACTTGCAATGTAAGATATCTATTATTAAAAGCAACTTTTACTTTTCGTCTCTTCCTTGGCAAAGTGGACGTTCTATTATGAAAGTTCAAGTTCATTCATCTGTTTAAATGGAAGATTATCCAAATAAAAGGAAACAATGTCCTAATTCCCTTTGTTTTTTTTGGATTTTCTTCTGATGGAATGAATTTAAAATAGTAAAAATTTTGGATTTTTATAATATACATGTATATATATAGACAAACTAGACATTACAAGGAGAAAGACGCGGCAACCGCAACGGTAATTACGGAGAAAATCAAGAAGTCAAAGCTTGACTATGGACACGCCTTCCTTTATTCCTCCAGAGAAAACGGTGTTTTCATATGCCCGTTATATTTTTTTAATGAATAAAAATTTATATAAACCACTGTACCAAAAAATTATTAAAAAAAATATGAACTTGATTGAATTTTATTTCTGATAAAAATTTAAGCACATGTTTTGTGAATATAAATTAAAATCTAAACAAGCTCATCCTTCTTCTATCTACTGCAGCTATTATTTTTTCTCATAAACTTATTTGGTAAATTTTTTTATTGTCCTCTTATTTTTTTTAAAACATCAAATATACTGATGCCCGCGTCGTGCTCTGCTGTCTCCACAAGAATTTAGACTTTTATGTGAGGACCAAGGATTTTCTTTTTTGGACCAAGGAATAATGAAAGCATAAACTTGAGAATATATCAAGGAACCAAAAAAAAAACAAAAGTAATCAACGGATTACGGTATAAATTTAAGAGTTAATGAATTAATCGGGGTTTAATTGATGGTCAAATCGGTCATATTAAAATATTACAATTTATTAGTGGCAATATATATATATATATATATATATATATATATATATATAGACACACACACACACAAACTTCTATAGATAAAAATGAAAATCTTTAGAAAAAAAATGCTTAAAATTTATTAGTATTAGTTATGGTGCCTATACTTATGCAATGATATCTCATTTCCTATTGGCAAAAAGATATCTCATTTTCTATAATTAATCAATTATTATATCCCCTCAAAATCTTCTTTTTTTTAGATTTGTTCTTTCTTTACTTGCTTTTCTCTTCATCTTGGCTTTCAAACTTTCATTTTTTTTCCTTAAAAATAGAGCGAGATAGCAGTTAGAGGAATAAAAAAAAGTATTTCACAAAGAAAAAGAGTAAAAAATTCGACTGGTCCAACCACCGGCTTTTACCGGTTCGAACCGATTCACGGTTTGATACATGAACCGGACCAAACCTGGGTCCGGTTCTCCGGTCCAGTTTTTCACTCCATGGAATATATAGTTCTTTTCAATGTTTTAAAAGCTAGACCGAACATTAAGCATGAAAGGTTAGCAGATCATGGTTCAAACTGTTGAAACGGTCGAACCGTTCGGTCGGACCGATGTCATAATAATTATAATTATATATATATATATATATATATATATATATATATATATTACAATTAGTCTCTAGTCTAATTTCATAGGAAGTTAATAAAGTTACAAAATGCTATTTAAGGAAGAATATTAAATCAATCATCAATCTAATAAAATACACTAATAATAATGATTTTATGACTTATCAAATATTAGTGGCTCTTGATTGATCTAAACATGAGTTTCTTAAAAAATATTTGGACCATACCACTCTAGACCTATTTAATAGTCATTTTTGACCAAAAAATTTGGTCTTATTTATAAGTCCAATTTCAGTGTAATAAATGAGATTGTGACAATTTTATCCCCAATTTATTGTATAAATGAAGAAATACTTTAAAGATAAATAGAGAAGAAATAGTTGAAAAGTACCCATTCATAAATGATGGCATAGTTATAAATTTACCCCATAATCAATGGGTTAACTACCTCTTCTTGGTAAGTGAGATTTAGTTAAAATGGACTTATAAATAATACTAGAGTAATAAATGTCATCATTTTCTTAAGGAAATGTCTGAAAATCAAGACCTTCAACTCCAATTCTAGTGCTTCCAATTTCATCTTTAGCTTGAGGATGAACCTCATTGCCTTTTTCTTTAAAAGCATCTTTATAAAATAGTTTGCAACAAATTAAATTATTAAAATTAGTAACATATAATATAAATAAAATAAAGTAACATGTCTAAAATTTATATGCCATTTTAATTTTTTTTTCACATTTTTATTGGACCGAACAGTTTTTGAAAAACCGATCCGGTTTCCAGTTTAATAACGGTTGACAGCCCAAAAATGGATAAACAACGGCCCAAAACGACTCCCTTACAAATATAGTCCAACGGATATTCCGGCCCATTTCAGTGACTAGTCGAAGGTCCAACCAGTCTGGTCTGGTTCTCTAAACAATGGTTCTTTTAAAGGAAAAAAGGGTAAATATAACTTTTGGTCTCTGAAGTTTGATCCGGTTTTTGTTTTGGTTCCTCAAGTTTGAAATCGAAGGTTTTTGTCCCTCAAGTTTATTTCATTTATCACTGTTAGTCCCTTAAATTTGAAATTGGTGGTTTTGGTCTCTCAAGTTTACTCCGTTTATAACTGTTAGTTCCTCAAGTTTGAAAAGGGCTTGGTTGCGACTTTGTTGGCTTTAATTCGTCCGACGTGGCTCTAACACCGTTAAAATAACTTATGTATCATGCCTTTTAGGACAGCTGATATGACAAATATACTATAATATATTATATTGTGCTAAAAAAAGGAAAAAAAGGCATCAAAGTGAAATGCATGAGCTATAAATAGCTTATGTGTCATGCCTTTTAGGTTCGTGCGTTTCGTTTTGATGCCCTTTTTTCTTTTCTTTTTTTTCCATCACAATATAATATATTATAATATATTTTCCATATCAAATGTCCTAAAAAGCATGACACATAAGCTATTTTAACAGTGTTAGCGTTATATCGAAAGAATTAATGCCGTCAAAGGCACCAACAAATAAGGTAATTAAACTCGGACCGGTCACTGAACTGGGTCAAGAGTCAGTAGGTCAAACCGGAGTCAAACTGTAGCTAAAATGGGACCAAATTGGTCAGAAAGTGAAGAATTAAGAGTTATTAATATGAAATTATATAAAAAAATCCATTTTTTTAAAAAAAAGTTGAATTGGGTTGATTTCCGGATCGGATTGGTTTACCAACCGGTTTTCGGGCTGAATCGATTGGTCCAGTTTGGGTTTCATAACCTGTCTATCAAGTCATTTTCAAACTTGAGGGACCTAAACCATCGATTTCAAACTTGAAGGACTAAAACCAAAATCGAGGCAAACTTCAGGGACAAAAACCACAGGATGAATTTAACAGCATTAGCATCACATCAGACAAATTAACGCCTTTAAAAGCGCCACCAAGTCCTTTCCAAACTTGAGGGACTAACTGTGATAAACGGAGTAAACTTAAAGGACCAAAACCACCGATTTCAAAATTGAGGAACTAAAACCAAAATCAGACCAAACTTCAGAGACTAAAAGTTATATTTACCCAAAAGAAAATTCTAATTAGATACCTCTAAAACTTGAACATCCTATTTCTAGTGATCCAATTTCAATAATCTCAAATCTACTACCCTAAAATGCAAATGCCAAACTTCGAAGGCCTTTATTTGGAATTTTCCTTCTTTTAAATTTAGACATGTTAGCATTTTTACTTTGCTAACTCAGCATTTCTGGTCAATAAAGTTAACGACGTTAACATAAAAGGAATAAAAACACACTTTTAAAAGTTAAAGAACTAAAATAAAACTTCATATAAATAAAAAGGATTTTTTTAAAAAAAAGTATACTTTAATCAATTATAATATGATAATTATTACTCATATAAACCATAAACTATTTGATACTAAGAGCGGGTTTGATTCAACCACATTGCATTTATGGGATGATAATCATGATTATATTATCAAGATAAGAATGTTTAGTTGTTGTTTAGCATAGTAATAGAGTTTACCTTGATAATAATGATTACCAAAAAATTGGTAATCCCTATTCATACCTCCTCCTATGAATACTCATTACCACTCTATTGTATAGTTGAAAAGGTCCAATTTACCATTTAGTCTCATTTATCATTATTTCACTTATCTTATTTCACCCACCACTTCACACCTCAACTGCCACCACCACCTCCTCCTCTTCCTCCACTCCCACTACCGTTGCCCCCATCATCGCTGCCGCCACCTCTACTGTCACCGCCACCTTTGCCATGACAATGTCGTCATCGTTACTGTCGCCACTGCCACTACCTTTCTCGCCTTCACTGCCACCTCCCACCGTTGCCGCCACCTCTACCATGACAATTGTGATCACAACTATTGTCACCACTACCACCACTACCTCCTCCTTTTCCATTGTTGCCCTCTATCGCCGCCGCCGCCAACACTATTACCTCCTCCTCCACTGCTACCCCTCGTTGTCGCCGCTGTGACATCCATAGTCACCGCCACCTCTACCATGACAATTGTTGTCGACGCTGCCTCCTCCTCCTCCTCCACCACCACTATCGCTGCCCCTTGTTATTGTGGTCGCCACCTTTACTATCACCGCCACTTCTACCATGACAATGTTGTTATCGTTGCTACTGCCACTACCTCCTCCTCCACCGCCGTAACATCTCCATTACCGTCACCTCAACTACTACAACTACTGCCAACGAATGATCCTGAGTGAGGTAGTGTAATGGTTATGATGAGGTGGCACATGACTCTTAGCAATTTTTTCTACAAAGATTATATTAAAGCTAAAAGCCTAAAATAGACTTGTGTGATATATTAATTTTAAATAATTATTAAAAAATAACTCATTACATCTTATTTAAAAACCAAACCAAACATTAGTCTTGTAATTAATATTACACTATACTACTATATTGCATTAAAGAGTGTAATGGGATCGAACCACACGGGCCTTAAATTTTTAAACAACTCCATTATTTCAGAAGGAAAAAAACAACACCATTATTTATTATTTTTTTCCTTCACATTATTTCCTAAATTAATTATGTTAATATTTATTAATTAGGGTTAAATAGCATTCAAAACCCATCGATCAAATATTCTTAAGTATTTTTTGCAATAAACATCATTGGATGAAAAATTCAATAGGTATTGTGATCTTGGAAACCATAATAGCTTAAACATGTCCTTAATTTATTTTATTAATAAGTTATGAACAAAATAACTTATTTTTTTTGTATTTATTGAAACCATATTTATTGGTCGTTGGATGTATCCTCACTCTACTTGAAGTAGGGAAAACATTATTGGATGAAAACCTGCCAGACTGATATAATAATACGAAATACATAAATGTGAAGTAATATGTTGCCTGAATATTTATAATCATATGAAGATTTGGGATTGAAAATAATTTTAAATTGCATTCAACTCAAGTCGCTATTGAATTTTTTTATTATTTTCATCCAGCTATTTCTTTGTGTACTGAATTACATTTACAATCTCAAGTCACAGTGAGAGTGAATACTTCTTATATCACGAGAAAAAAAAAATTGTCATTCACCATTTGCAGTTGGGATTGGTAGACACACAGCGGAAGAAATATATTTTTTAAAAAATTGTAAAAGTTTACCAATCTCAATTACGGATCTATTAACAACATTTAAATTGAATTAGAAAGAGCTGTACCTTTTTTAGTTTTTTCCTTTTCGATCTTGAGGAGCCAACTACTCAGATAAGCTCTCTCTACTGGTATCCACACGAACAAGACCCAACACCGGCAGTGTGCTAGCACCTCTAATGCCCCTATAGGGTTTTCTTATGGCTCTTTATTTTTTTTCCATCATTCGTAGAAAACCCTAACTCTTACCTTTTTTTTATAACTAGTCAGGGTCATCTATTTTATGATGGATATTAGATTTTTAAAATTAATCTTAATTAATTTTGAAAATCATTATCATATCAATTAACACTTAATTGTTTTGATAAACTAATTAAATAAATCTGGTTTAATTAAATATGTCCAACAATTTTAATTTAACATATTTATTTAATTAGAATAAAGAGCCAATGTAATTAGATTTAATTTATCTTTATAAATTAAATCTGAGATATTATCATATAATATCTACATATATATACACAATATAATAATAAAAATATAATATTATCATATATAATATATATTTTATATATAATATAATATTATCAAATTACACACACACACACACACGTATGTATTTCAAAAATACATATATGTATATATAATATTATTAATTTTCCTTTCCAAATATAAATGTATACATACATATATAAATATTTATCAAATAAATATTCACACAACATGTATATATCGTCCACCCTATATTAAACATTATATTCACTAAATTTTAGACACATCTTAGATTCAATGAATCTGAACATTTTAGCTTGTGTTGGGCTATTCTTGTGTGCGACCCTGTAGGCCCATACGAAGTTGGCAGTGGGCCAATAACTGTACTAACCCACAAGTCGCAAGCGGCCTCTAGTAAGACATTACAACTACCCAATTCATATAAGGATTAATAAACCGATACAACCTGTCATACAACCATATCACGTCTTTTTTGTCACATGATATTTCGGGTCAAGGATAAGGCATGTAGAATGTTATTCTCTTATTCTTGACCATGACTTTCTCGATCCTTGAGTAGTCTGACTATAGAAATGAAAACTCATTTCCATCGTAGTATGACCATACATTTCTTAGACTCACTCATCGAAAGGCCCAGTAATATCTCTTTACTAATGTGAGGGATAAATTCCATCTTGAGCATGCACATTCCTCTACATGAAAACTACGAAGCCCGATTGTAGCCTTTATCATCACTAGGTCAAAGACGACTTTTGATTAGGTTAAAGCTTAGCGACTCTCATGTGGGAATCCATGATGATCTTAGGTCAAAGGGTATAGCGACGTGGTGATACATGAGATAAGCTTATGACTTGATCCATGCAGGTTTCTTATAGCGGGTCGGTCTAATACTTTGTACTCCTACAAGTGTCTATGACTTTGACTTGTATCCCTATGTCTTATCAAAGTCATACTAGTCTTATTTCATCTTTGCTCCCGTATAGATGACCGACTAGGGACATTTAGGACAATCATTATGATTTATCCAAGGATACAGTTATCACAGTGAACATGCGAATAATGTGATAATTAAATGGATAAATTCATTGAATAACAATGTTCAAAATATAATGATTGGCCCCTAGGATACAATTTCTAACATTGCACATGTTAATTTTTTACACAGTTATTTAGAATTTGAATTTTAAAATTGAAGTATATATAAAATAGGATTGAATGTGATATGAAAGAAAAAAGTAGGTATGATGATTAAGGTGTGGTTTGTTTTACAAATAATTGGGTCTCTTAAATATGTTGTTAGGGTTTGATCTTACTTTTTTTTATATGATCAATAACTAGGTTATATTTAAGCATTATCAAGTTTAACTTTAATGGAAAGTAGCTCTCTAAAGGCCTTGTCTATATTCACCCGTATTCAAACTCAAAAATCCATATTTAAGTGGCTAAAACTCATTTCATGATCTCTACACCTAATTGAGAGAAGCAAAGCCAACTTCTAAAATCTCTTTTCTGTTTTTTTTTTTTTATACAACCAACTTCTATAATCTCTACACCTTAGAAGGGATTGATTCTAAACTGTCGCTTAAGGATACTTATGGTATATATATATATATAAAAAGGTATGCAAGAGACTATTTTCTTTCATTCTACCTTTTCTATCTTTCTCTTATTTTAAAAATGTTTCTTGAATGTATAATTTCAAAAGAGATCTAATTTTGTAGTTTTCGTGGAATACAATTTTAATCTTTTGTATTAAAAATTAGAGCATTCATGGATCTACATGAAGCTTAAAATGAGTTATCTTTTGAGTTACTTAATTCAATTTATTGAAATTTGCAGGAATTAAATTTGAGAAAATTTCATTAAAATACCATATAAACTTGCTTAACCCAGAAATGTCTACTAAAGATGGAAAAGGATAGAGAGGTACTTAGGTAGGAATCTGGGTTTTGAATATTTGGGCAAAAGACTAAGCTACCCTTTCCTTCACTTTTCTCTCCCCATTCCATTCTCTCTTCTTCTTCTCCATCTTCGTCATTTTTCGTTCAACTCCACAAAATTAAAGAAGAAGAAGAGTAAGCTTCCATCTTTCATTCAGCTTCACAGGATTAAAGAAGAAGAGTGAGCTTTCATTTTTCGTTCAGATCGTGTTCTCTCTTCACTCCAACAGAGAAAGAGAAATAGAGGATAGAGACGACACACCAGAGATCCTTTCGTCCTTACTCCGGTTGCCGTCAAAGGTTGAAGAAATCAGTTTCTAACGAGCTTTTTCTGTTTCTAGCGAAGTTCTGCAATTTCCGGCAAGTTCATGAGTTTTTCGGCAAGTTATGAATTTTCCAGCGACTTTTTCAGTTTCCGGCGAATAGTAATGAGATTGACAAAATAAGTAATGAGATTGACAAAATGAGTAATGAGTTTGACAAAAATGTTAGACATGATTCACCAACATTTATGGCATTTGACAAAATTCATAGTGGTATTCACAAGAGTAATAATGAGTTTGACAATATTCCTAATGGTTTTCATAAGAGTGTTTCCTTATGGAAAAAACGTTAGACGTGATTCACCAACTTTTTTAGCCTTTAACAAAATTCATAATGGGATTCACAAGAGCAATAATGAATTTGACAAAATTCGTAATGGTTTTCACAAGAGCGTTCCCATCACCAATTTTGGTGAAATGTCACAAATATTGGTGAATTTTGACTTGTATGTTTTCATCAGCAAACTCTTGTCAAGACCATTACAATTCTTATCAAAATCATTATTAAACTTGTCGATCCCATTACAAATTTTGGTGAAATGCCATAAATGTTGGTGAATTCTAACTTGTATGTTTTCATCAGCAAACTTTTTTTGTCAAAACCATTACTAAACTTGTCAATCTCATTACAAGTTTAGTAATGGTTTTGTCATTCTCATTACTCATTTTGTCAATTTTATTATTCAATTGGTGTCAATTCTTTTACACATATGGTCAGTACTTACGGATTTTGTCAAAACCATTACTAAACTTGTCAATTTCATTACTCATTTTGTCAATCTCATTACTATTCATCATCTTCTACTGTTCACCTTCTTCTTCCTCAACCTCCTGGCTTTCTCCAATATCCTCAACCAAACTCTTCCATGAGTTGCATAAATCTTCTCTCCTAACACTATCTCTCAAAAACCACAACACCTAACCAATTCTTTCCTACTTCAAATGCTTTTCATTTTTATTTTGGAGACACGTACACACACACATATAGAGAGAGAGACAGAGAGGATGTCGTGGATGGAAAAAAGAAGGTCATCTTCTTTAGTGAAAATGTGAGGCCCAAGTTTTTCAATGGCTAGACAAAAATGTCGGAAAGAGGAAGAGGAAGAGAGGGTGAGGAGAGAGAAAGAATTTGAGGGGCATTTTGGTAAAAAAATCCAAACTTTAAAAACCCAAATTTCTCCCCAATTACCTATCTGTCATTTTCATATGTTATTAAATTTTTTGGGGTTTTTAAAGTTCACAAAGTATTTAAATAGAATTTTCCCATTAAATTTCGATAAGTACCTACGTCATTGTTTGCTTTATTTCTTAATTAATAATAAATTGAATTATTATTTTAAAGGTTAAATCATACTTTTGATCCTTTATGTTTGCATCAAGTTTGTAAAATATACTTTTAGTCCTTCAGTTCTACCACTGTTAGTCTCATTTAACAGAAAATGCTGATTCATCAAAGGTATATTATTTTAATCCTAATTGATTACCATATCAATTCAATGTTTTTTACAAATTAAAATATTAATAATAACAAAAAAATCTAGGTTTGTAATCAATTTAAAATTTCAGGTCTTAAATCAATTTTTTTCATCTCCTTCTCCTTTGCCATCGAAAACCCTTCCCTAGCCTGAACTCCCTTCTTTCTCCATTAATTTTCCAACGCTCTCTAACCCTATGCTTCTACTCCTCTTATGCCAACACTTCTTCCTAGCTACGCAAACTTGGGCAAGTTCACTTTCCCTTCATGTTCTACGTGCTTAAGTTAAAATCTCTGTGGCCCTCCCTCATTAAACCCAACTTTGTTGATAGGACTTTTCAGTTGTAATCTTTGGAACTGGTATTGCTTAAATTAAGGTTGGAATTGGAAAATTTGTTGAGCACTAGAGAGAATTGTTTGTTATTGTACGCAAACTATTGAAACCAAAAAATATTTGATCAAGTCGATTCCAAAGCACTTGATCTAGTTGGGAAAGCCAGGCTATTATATTTCTCCGATGTTTCCACAATCAAAGGAAGAACAGTTAGAAACAGAAGCATTCATGGAGGAAGAAGGTAGTTGGCGGCAGGAGGAGGGTTTCTATGTGGAAGGAGAGGATAAAAAAATTGATTAAAAACTAAGAAATTTTTTTGTAATTATTATTTTAATTGAAATATGAATGTGTTAAAAAAAATATTGAGTTGATGTGGCAATAAGTTAGAATTAAAATAATATAACTTTGACGAGTTATCATTTTCTGTTTAAGGAGACTAACGGTGTTAAAATTGAAGGACTAAAAGCATACTTTACAAATTTAAAAGACTAAAATGATAAGTGATGTAAATATAAAAGACCAAACATATTCTGTAGCCTTTTAAAAATAAAAAGACACTTTTATGCTAAAATAAAAATGTCATTTTAATTGAATTTTATTTTAATAGAAATCCCTTTACAATAAACATCGGACAAGCATAACTTACTTAAATTCTGCTTAATAAGTTATTTTTTTTATTATATCTTATAAGAGAAATATGGGGTTTAACTTATTAAGAAGTTAAAATTTTTAACAATCAAACAAGGAAAACCTCGTTACCTTTCAAAGCGTTCAACTTTCTCTCCTTATCTTACTTGATGCATTCCTAGTGAAAAAAAATTATGATCTTACATAAGGGAGGTGGATGGTTCAATATTCCATAGTGCGTTTGGGCTAAATAGTACTCTCTCCCCTCCTTTTTTATAAATAACAAATAGAACCACGCAATTAAAAATGTTAGTTAAATGTCATACATGTATGTGTGTGTATATTTATATATGTGTGTGTATTATTTGTTAATTATATTTTTATTTAGAAAGAGAGTATATAAAGGGATGTTCACATGACGATATTTTTATTCCATGTCCCATCCTAGTCCTAACAAGAGCGGGACATCGGATTTATTTTCTTAAAGACCTAGACCTAGTGATGGGTTTTTTGTTTTTTTCTTTTTAAAGACCTATAAAAACTAAAATGTATAATTATTCCTTGAATGTTATACTTGATTGATTTCATTACTCTCATGAAAATTTAGGAGCTATTGGATTTCATGTTTTCAAAATAATTTCTTTTTTCGAAATAAACACAGTAACTTGTACTTTTTGGGAAAAAACACCAAAAGTTGTTTTGAAAAATAAAAAGAAGAATATCTTTTTTATGTTTTTTTTTATTATACAAAGTTATAAAAGTGGTCATTAATGACAATCATAGTAATAAAAGTTGGTTCAGTTGATAAGGGGCTGACACAAAACAAAAAAATTGTGAGGTCAAATCCTACTGTCGATGTAAAGATTTTATTGAAATGCGATCTATAACTATTTCTATAAATAATTTTTAAGCCTGCAAGAATATTATGATTTTAATAACCCCTATGACCCAACTCACTTAAACTTTCCATTTTATAGAAAAAAAGGTATTTATTCTTTTGCACTTCACTTCACCACTTTAGTTATATTCTTAAAAATAATATTTCTTTGATCTTTAATAGAAGATATATTTATTTAATTTGATTATATTAAGAACGTTGATTGAGTTACTTAATATGACATGTATTTTCTAAAACACCCTAATCATCTTCCTTAATTCCCTCATTCCCTATGTTCCTTAATTTTTGTTGATGGAGTATCAATAGGGATAAATTAAAAAAAGATTGACTAATATGAAAACTTTATCTTATATTTAGAACTAAGATCAACTCTCCAAATATATCTTATATTATGAACTAGAAGGAGTAATTCAAATATTTTTTTTTAATTTTTAGTTTCTAAAACTTGTTTTAAGAAATTATTTTATAAAATTATTCCAAAAAAATTAAAATAGAGAATAAAATAAAACAGCCACTATACTTCACCTCTCTACTTATCCCAGCCATGCAACCTTAAGTAACATCTTATAACCAATGAATGTTAGTCCATTTAATAAGAATATAACTAATCCCATAAAGTGTAAGACTTGCCATCTATTAGCAACTTTATATACCTAAACTTTTGTTCTTAGAAAAAAAAATATTCAAGACTGAGAAAACGTCACTTTCTAATTTTTTTTATAGAGCACAATATTGATATATTCATGAGAAAAAAAAAGGAATTTTCTCCCAATAGTTTGCATAATATATTCTCTTCGTGCAATCCACCCTGCTAAGGTCGTTTTCTTCTTCAAATTGTTCTTATTCTCTTTTTTTCTTCTTGTTGAATCTTCAAACACCTTATAATATTAGCGTAAGTCTTCAACGTTTTGAATAATAATTATTATTCCCTTGACCTTTCATGTCCGTTCTTCTCTCCATAAACTTATGTGAATCACAAACAAAGTCAAGGCTTCAAATTAAACTGCACGATATTAAAACACAAAATTTTCAAAAACTATTATACTGAGAGTAGTGGTTCTCAACTTCTCATGCCAATTGTCTATTCAATTCCGTCCCAAAAATTTAATAATTTAATTTAATTAATTAATATTTAATATTTCTCATAGAAGGCCTGCATGCTTTGAATATATATATATATATATATATATATTTGTTGTGTGATGTGTGTCTGTCTTCTTGCTTCTGGTCATGTCTGAGAAGTTACAAATGAACGAAATGGAAAAAAAAAAACAATTATATTGTGAGAAGCTAAGAGAGTCATAAAGAAACTATAAGAGCTTTTTCTGGGCTTTGCTTTGTTTATTACCTGGGAAAATTGTGATAAAAGAATCCGCTGACTGAATGGTCACCACAAACATTATTGTTCTTTTGTTTTTTTGTTTTTGACCTAGCAAACATTATTGTTCTTCAAACCTGAAATTTGTGGTGTATGTTTGTGGCAAAGAATGCATTTTTGTTGATATCTCAAGAATCATACTCAATAGAGTTAAACACTTGAGTTGAATAATTATTTTGTAAATATTAAGAAAATTAAATAAACTAGTTATTTATGAGAAAAACGTGTGTTGATTTTTCCTAGGCATCAAATTTATCATATGCATTGGATCCTTAAAACAAAAGATTTAGACCGCCTAGACCAATTATGGGGGTTTAAAAAACATAACAAGTGTTTTTTATATTTCATTTTTTTTGTAAATTTTGTAGATTTTTTAGACCAATTTCTCGTTAGTGCAGTCTAAATGTCTAATATATACTCCAGTTATCTACAAAACCCAATCTAGCAAGAAATGTAAATAATTTAAATCTAACATTTAAATTGCATTTTAGATATACTTGTAGACAAGTTATGATCACATCCAATCTAAAAAGTTGTATTTTTAGACATGCTTTAGCCACATAGGGTCTAAAAAGTAATTTTTGACAGCCACTCTAAAATATGTGTTTATAAATCGATTTGATAACTTGTCTAAGAAATGACTGACTTCATAAATTGATCTTAATCTCTTACTAAATTTATAGTATATTTAGATAGCCTCTATGAATGTTTTTCAATCGTGATTTATGGAATATAAGGTAATTTTTATTGTCTACAAGGTAACTTTATGATCTACAAAGTAAATATATAGAGGGGATTTATCTCAATTTATGTGAATTGGACTTATACATAAACCCGATTCAAACCAAACAAACCATTAAAATTCACCTTTGACCGGTGTAAGAAATCAATTTTTGTGCTAGTGCTAGTGACTACTTCGTTAATGAAAAATCTTTTTTTAATATATATAATTAATAAAAGAAGTTGAGGAAAAAATTATAAATTCAGAAAACTTAGTGAATTGCGGTTTTACGTTTAACACCAAAACAAACCCATTTAATACTCCGTCCGATCCTATTTATAAATAATTTTTTCTTTGATTGCGTAAAATAAATTAGTATTTAAAAATAATAAGTGAGTAAAAAATATTATTTTTTTTTTCATGTATGCCCCTATTTATGAAAACAAAAAGAGAATGTATAAAAAGTATGAGAGATAATAAATACGTTTTTCCAATACTTTGTTGACTTTATTCACCTAATGAGTTCTCTCTCTCTCTCCTGAATATAATTCTTGGTGTGTGTGATAATTAATTATAAATAACATGTATTTAATAAGGGTAAAATAGGAAAAATAAGCTTATATTTTTAGACACAAAGTAAAAGTTACTTATAAAAAAGATCAGTCCTATAAAAAAAATTATTTACAAATAGAACGAGGGAATATATGAGAAGAGTTTTACCTCGAATTATATAAAAAAAATTTATAAAATAAGTTACACCATCCCAAACAAACTATTTATGAAGAGATAAGGCGTTGAAGATTGTACGTACAATAAAGTTCAAACGACAAGATGAGGAAGAAACCATCTGACTCACAGGACCAAACACAAGAGACAAGACGTAGACGAAACTTCAAAATTCATCATAATTTGGTCAATTGTAACAATGAGTGACAATGCAAACTCAACTGCTGGGAATGGTAATATTATTTAAATAAGAGGTTGTTTGGAATGATTTATGGATTGTATAAGTCCGATTTATATAAATCGAGATAAAACTTCTCCACATATTTACCTCGTACATTGTAAAATTTAGGCAGAATTGTTAAAAACTACCTTGCAAGCAAATTAATTGCTAATTGCTACCATTGTACATTGTGGGTGATAAGTTGCACACGGTTGGATGATATTTTGCACACGAGGGATGATGTTTGCACATTCGTAGGGATGAATTTTGCACATGTGGATGATGTTTGCACATAAGGGGTGCTTGTTTGCACCCGTGGTACCAATCAGCAAATAATTTCCTTACAAGGTATTTTTGAGCCATTTTCCCTCAAATTTATCTCGTAAATCGTAAAAGTTACCTTATATTCTTGAATCACGATTGAAAAACACTTATGAAGCTTCAAATTGCTATTATAAACAGTCTTTTAAGTGGCTAGGAGCCTAGGAGATTGATATTTGCTTATTTTACTCGAAAAAAAAATAGATTATTCTGCCAACAAAAAAAAATACTTGAGGTTGAGGAAATTATTATAACAATATTTTTATTTTTATGGATTTTTGAGGACACATATATGTGAATTTCTTATAACTCATATTATTTACAATTTATAACACTGAAAAAAACCCGGACCGGCCGGTTCAACCAGTCCGACTGGTGATCCGGTTTGGTTTATGGAATAAACCAGTTGAACCGGTTTGAACTGGTCAGAACCGGTCAAAACCAGTGATTCGACCGGTTTGACCGGTTTGCCTTTTTTTATATAAAATATATTTTTTTATTCTTCTACCTACTATTTTACATTAGTTTTTAGGGGAAAATGAAAGTTTAAAGACCAAGATGAAGAGAAAAGTAAGTAAAAAAAGAACAAATCTATAAAAAAAAGATTTTGATAGGATATAATAATTAATTAATTATAGGAAAGGAGATGTCATTATATAAATATAGGCACCATAACTAATACTAATAGATTTTAAGCATTTTTTGTCTAAAGATCTTTATTTTAATCTATGGAAATTTAAAAATATATTAATATATATATAACCACTAATAAATTATAATATTTTAATATGACCGGTTTGACCACCGGTCCGACCCCGGTTGAACCATTAACCCTTAAACCAGTGTTGTGACCGGTTCATTGCCCGGTCCGATTTTTTGTTCCTTGATTTATAATGACATTCTACATATAAGAGGGAGAGAATGCATAAAAACTATAGATATGAAATTTTTCTTATTTTGGCTCACCCTAAAATTTCTCTCAAGATATGTTTGGATTGGAGAAATTTTAGAATAAAAAAGAGGGAGAAATGTAATAACAATGCTCCCATATTTTTTTTAGATAAAAAGGGAGATTTATTATGAGCCTATGAGGTCCAATAGAAGCAGTGTAATCACAAAGAAACACCAATAATAAATCAGTAAAATGAACATATTGGGCGTGTTTGTTTGGGTGTTTGGGCCCTTCATAAGCTCGATTGGGAATGGTTAAGCCTGATTGGCACTGTACAATGGTAAATCAGATGTTTGGTTGGGCATCCAATGATCTTGGCTTATGTTGTCTTAAACTACTTTTTCAAAAAGCTCCCCCCAGCAACTTTCAGCTTAAAAAATTTATTACCGTTATTTTTAATAAATGCTATCTGACCTAATTTGTTTTCATTTCTCTCTCTTCTCTTCTCTTCTTCTTTGCGTGTGGTGTGTCTGTGGCTGAAGAAGAAACTGAAAATCTCGCCACTCTCGTTGCTGATCTTCCCTCTCTCGACCACTATTTAAATGCATTGCAGCTGGATTGTGACCTTATTTTCAGTTGTAAGTTGTGGGTCGTGGTCGGCGGTAGCGATGATCAGCCCTTTCCGTGTGTATAGTCGTTGCTCCTGCTGTTGGAGTTCAACGAGGCTTGTGGAGTTCGGCAGGAAGGTTTCCGGTCTGACAGTGGCCAATCTGTACGTGGTTGGCAGTTTCAGTGACTTTGCTCAGGCAAGTGTGGATCTACTCTCTCATCTCTCTTCCTGTGGTCTCTGCTCATTGACATTTTGAGCTCCAGTGTCTGGTCATGCGTCTTCCCTCTGGCGGTGTGTTCTTATTCCAAACACACCCATTATAATTTTCTGCACTATAACTTATCATTGTATGCTAAATTTGAGACTTTTTGCTAAATACATTATTTTCTTTAGACCTTATAGTAATACTTCTAAAAAAGATATTGCCTGATAACATATATAAAATAAATATATAAAAATTGTGTAATTTTTCATACCTACTCTCCTAATGCCTAACCAAAAATCGCTTATATATTGGGAGCCTTAGAATTATATATATAATTTAATCTATTTAGCAAAATAATTATAGGAATCTATGGTGGCTTCAACTTTGATATTTTCTTTCTTATTGTTTTCTTAAAAAAAATCCCAAAGTTTTGAGATATATATTACAGGATTTTCAATTGGATTTGTTTTCTTCATTTTGACGTGTTGTTGTGTTAATATATAGGTGGCATGAGCATAACTAATTTGAGAATAACGGTGATACCATTATCTCGTGGCTACGAATGCCTTTTGAGTTAGGGCTATTTTTGTCCCTTTAAAGACAAACACAAACAACATCTAATTGAAGAAAAAATTTCGTACAGTATAAATGGGTATGAAATATTGGAAAAATTATGAATTTTTTTTTAAAAAAATTAAACTTAAAGATGGTCCCTTGTGAGGAACTTACCCGCGTAGTGTGCCATGTGCTTGGTTCTTAAAACATCATTATCAGGAACCAAGTGCCCCAATAAAGATAAGACTCTGTCTTCCCTCTCTTTACAAAAGAGCCAAGGTTTTCCTTGCTTTGTGGCTTTTGTCTCTTTTTACCTCCCTAAATCACTACCACGTTTACTGTATCTTATTCCCTTTTTTCTTCCTAATCATTTCTCCCATTTTAGATGTAATAAATAGTTGAAGGATTTATTTTGATCATACATACAAGACCCTTATCCACTGTCTCCCAATATATATTCTATTCTAGTCCTACTTATAAGATCATTTCGACAAAAAAATTTTGGTCCTCGTTATAAGTATAGTTTTAGAGTAATAAAAGAATTTGTTACATTTTTGTCCCTATTAATTAAAATAAATAAAAATAATTTATTCATGTTGACTTTTGGAGCCAATCATATATAAAGGTAAAATTAAAAATTTAGCTCATAATTAATGAGTTAATTAACTCTCATTGATATATAAGAGTGAGTTAGTTTACACTTATAAATAGGACTAGAGTGGTATACTTTTTAAATTATTTTTATTGATTGTATTTATTATGGATGTTTTTAATACAAATGATTAAAGAGACGTTTTAAAAGAAATCAACACGCATTTTTATTAATACTCTTATAGTCCTATTTATAAGGAAGACATGAAACTTTTTTTCTATTTATAAGTCACATTATTATATTTTTATATGAAGGCACAATTTTATACTTTATTAGTATTATGTAAACTTTGTACCTTTAGAGTAAAATGTGTATTAAATAGAATAAAGTTTAAAGTTTTTATTAATTTTGATGAAACATATTAAAGAAACTTATAAATAAAACTAAAGAAATAAATAACTAAACTAATTTTTTTTAATCTCTAAATTAATTATCTAGTTTTTGCATCCACGGATGAAGTATTTTTATTAGGATGATATTTTAACATTGTTGCATCTTATTGAAGTTATCTCATTCCTTTTTACATGCTTATATTCACATTACAACCCACCTTTTGCATTTTTTAAGAAAATGTACTAATATTAACAAATATAGTATCACAATTATTCCGTACTTGAATATTAAAAAATATTTTTTTTAACGCGCTTATTGGATATTTGTTATTATTGGGTTGGATTCATGCACAATAACCTAATTGGAGACAATTCTCTTTCACATAATTTTGTTTTTATTCGCAAAATTCAAACCATCAACTCTACTTAAAGAGAATCTGAGTTCCTTCAATTCCACCCGTTAAAATACATTATCTCCAATTTGGTACTTGAATTTTTTCTCTTGTTAGTTAGCTCATTCTCAAGGCATCAACCAAATCAAGAACTTGATATCAAATATTCTTCCTTTGTTTATAAGTGGGCAAGCGAGGCGTTTGTTTAGCAAGATCGAACTCACGGCCGCCATTACAAAGAATTGAGCATAACACCTTTTGAGGACTAAAACTACGTTTCCTCTCTATTCAACAATCAACCACCCAAATGGCTAAGAGGAGAAGAATTTGCACAGCATACACTGTGCTTGTTTGGAATTGCTTTTATGAATCGGTCTTAGAGGCTGTTTGGAATAGTTTATGAAAATTTTATAAGTGCTTATGAATTGTAATTTACGGTCTACGAGGTAACTTTTACGGTCTACGAGATAGCTTTTACGGTCTACGAGGTGCTTTTACGGTCTACGAAGTGCTTTCACGGTCTACGAGATAAATATGTGAAGGAGATTTATCTCGATTTACGTGAATCGGGCTTATATAATAAGCCCGATTCAAAAAAGCTATAACAAACAGCCCCTATATAAACCCGATTTACGTAAATCGAGATAAATCTCCTCTATATATTTATCTCGTAGACCGTGAAAGCACCTCGTAGACCGTAAAAGCACCTCGTAGATCGTAAAAACTACTTCGTAGACCGTAAAAGTTACTTCGTATCTGCCTATCTGGTCTCATAATAAAAATCCATGATGGACAATGGAAACCAACGAGGAGAAATTCGAATATATTATGCAATGATCAATCATTTGATTGAGGAATTTTGTACATTAACAAATTTAAATGCAGGCCATGTTGTTGTTAATTTAATCTCCAAGATCTTCAAAGAGGAAACAGAGAATAAGGAAAGTAGGGGAGAGGCAAGTTCAAAACTCAACTGTAGTTATCACCTGAACATGAGACCCACCAACTCCCACCACTTTATTTGCCTCCCCATTTTTAATGCTCTGTTCTTATCTCATGTGAAGATTAGATAAAGAAAACCACAGAGATACATGGAAGACACTAAAACTACACACACACATGTATATTTATGTATATGACCTTGTCGGCACGTTAGAACAGAACAAACAATGTAGTTGTTGTGTTGATGAAACTAACCGTGACAAAATTTGATTCGCTGCAAAACGCGTACAGAGAAACCCCACATCCTCAGGGAATACGCTATCTTTTTAAATGCCAGCTCAGACAGCATATCTGGTAGACGAGGGTTTAGCTTGAAATTAAAAAAATAAAAAATAAAAAAACATACATAAAAATTGCAAAGAGATGCTTGTGATTGTTTTAAATAATTGACCAGTTTTTAGTAGTAGTTCACAACATTTTTACTAGTATTTTTCTGGTCTTTTAGGTCTCCGACCACCTTTATGTTCTCCCCAAATAATACTTTTAATCAAAAGGTAACCAAATGATTGACTATGATTGGGACATTCTTTAATGAGTAATGAGCTTTAGATTGATTAAGAATGTGAAAAGGTATTTAACTAATCACAAAACGGACAAGAACAGGCAAGGCAGACTATATATTTGTACCCAACATTCTTATATTAGTGCTAAACTACAATTATTGTAGCATAATACGCTACATTATATTGATTTATTTTCACCACCTAAACCACCCAAAAAGGGGGGCTAAAATATATTCTTTGATCCTCTAACTTTATACAATGCTTTAATTTAGTCCCTTAATTGTTTTTTCCCCAAAAGAATATCCATTTAGTTTACTAACCTTAATCCTGTTAGTCTGAAATAATGATTTTCCATAACGATCATTGTTATTTAGAAATTTTAATGTCATCATTTTTTTTATAAACAACTTTAAGGCTATGTTTGGCTCGATGGAGGGAAGGGGAGGGAGGGTTTGAGAGGGATTTTCTTTTACCTTGTTTGAGTTGACAAAAAGAGAGGGGAGGGGAGGGATTTTAATAGTATTATGTTTGGTATAGGAGGGGAGGGGAGGAGAAATATTTTTATATGGACAATTTTGCTCTTATTTCATTTAATTTGTAATTAATAACTTTCTAATATATTTAATAAAATATAATTATATAGGAAATTTAATACATAAAATTATAATTATAAAATTATAAAATTAAATAAATATAATTATAAATGGTATTTACTATATAAAATTATAATTTTGTAATTAAATAATGAGAATGATATTGTGAGAATATTTTAAAATGGTATGGACATATTAGTCAATTTAAGTTCAAACATTAACCTTTCCCTCCAAATCCCCCCAATTTTGGAGGGGAGGGTTAGGAGGGGAGGGGAGGGAGAATTTTAAAAAATTTTCACTCCCCTCCTAAAATGTTTAGTTATAAGGGGAGGGGAGCAAAATCCCCTAATTTCCCTCCCCTCCCCTCCCCTCCCCTCCCCTCATACCAAACAAACCCTAAAGGCCTATTTGGTTCAAAGGGGATGGGAGGGGAGGGAATGGATTAGGGTCACCTTGTTTGGTTTTATTAGAGGGAGGGGAGGAGAGGGGAGATAATAACTAATTTAACATTTTACCCTTATATGTTAACTTACATTTTTTATGCTTATATAAATAATTTAAATTAATTTTTTTGAAATGAAATTTATTTAAATTAGTTTACACCTTAATATAAATCAAATAAATCATCAAAATTCAAATTTGTTTTACCAAGCGGACACAAATTTATTTTAATTCACACTATTGGAGTTACTAAAATAATTATTGATAAAAAAATGAGATTATAATTTTATGCAAAAGAAGTATCACAGAAGCTGTAAAAGACAATGTCAGAACTTTGTGAGTACGTGTTTTTATTTTTTACTCAAGGGTATCACTGGAAATATGAAAAAATCTTGGGAACAAAATAGTCAAATATTTTGTTCCCTCCAAATCCCCCCAATTTGGAGGGAACAAAATGGAGAGGAGGGGAGGGATTTGGAGCCCCTCATGTGGCTCCCCTCCTCTCCAACTTTTCATACCAAATAAGGGGAGGGGCTCATTTTTCATCCCCTCCCCTCCAACCAAACAGACCTTAAAATTAAAGGATAAAATAGACACTTAATAAAATTAAGGCTATGTTTGGCTCGATGGAGGGGAGGGGAGGGGAGGGGAGGGATTTAAATGGAGGGGAGGGGAGGGGAGGGTTTAAGAGGGATTTTCTTTTACCTTGTTTGGGTTGACAAAAAGAGAGGGAGGGGAGGGATTTTAATAGTATTATGTTTGGTATAGGAGGGGAGGGGAGGGGAGGAGTAATATTTTTATATGAACAATTTTGCTCTTATTTCATTTAATTTGTAATTAATAACTTTCTAACATATTTAATAAAATATAATTATATAAGGAATTTAATACATAAAATTATAATTTTATAATTATAAAAATTAAATAAATATAATTATAAATGACATTTACTATATAAAATTATAATTTTGTAATTAAATAATGAGAAGGGTATTGTGAAAATATTTTAAAATGGTATGGACATATTAGTCAATTTAAGCTCAAACTTAACTTTTCCCTCCAAATCCCCCCAATTTTGGAGGGGAGGGGAGGGGAGGGAGAATTTTAGAAAATTTTTCCTTCCCTCCTAAAATTTTTAGTTATCCAAACAAGGGGAGGGAAGCAAAATCCCCTCATTACCCTCCCCTCCCCTCCCCTCCCCTCATACCAAACACACCCTAAGGGACCAAAATGAGAACTTGTGTGGAGTTAAAGGACAAAGGCATATTTTTGGCCCCCAAAAAAAAAAAACAGTATTTGAGACCCCTGGTCCCCTGGGGGTTACCTGTTTATGGCCCACTGCCAACCTGCAACAAGTTGTAAAGCATATTCAACGAAAGAATCTGGTGGACATATGTGTATGATCTGCAAAAGCACTCCTTTTTTTTAATTTCTCATTCCTTTCTGCATGCCCTAACCCTTCAGGGTCTCTGTAAAAAGCGAAGTAGCATCACAAGAATAGTTTACTACTCATGGAAGGAGACTCAAGAGAGGCACTTTAGAAGGAAACAATAAAAAGATACCCTGCAAATTGGGTAGAAAACACATGAATCAAAAGCTGGAGGCGAAAAACTAGGATTCATGCCAAGAAAAGTGCTGACATGGCAACAACCAACCACTTGACATAACATGAAAAAGTATCTTGCATTGTTTCAGAGCTACGGAAGCATAGAACTTGTCCCTAGTCCAGGACTTCAATGGACCAGAACCTAACCTAACAACTGTACAAGTGAATAATGTTACTGTAAAGCATACATGATGATTGTATTTTGCAATTACAGAATCTTGGGTTTGGGTATCCATTGCATATAAAAACATTTTTATCATTCCATGCCATGCTGAAGGGGAAGATAGAGATGGGAAAGTAGACGGACAGAAAGGAAAGGAAAGATTACACAATCATGATGATCTTATTAAAGTTCTTGCACAATCTAACAATCGTTTACCATATTAACCCAAAAGGCTTCACAGAAAAGTATTAAAGCAAGATTTTCTTAAACAAGACACGTCCACATAATCTAATTTATACAAAAAAAGGGAAACTTAGATACAGGTATATGGTTTTCCTGTCAAGTTTCCGAGTAAAACTATGACAATGTCATTCGTTTTTTCCCCTTTTCTTTTCTTTTTCCTTGAAAAAATTAGTTATTAAGAAACTTTCATGCGTTCTATTGTTATTGAATAACCTAACGGTAAACAATAGGAAAGTTTTACCAAAATATTTTGTCCTCTTTTCGGTGAGTAAATTTTTTGTCCTTTATATAAAAAAGGTTCAGGGTAGAAGATTCCAGAGATTGGATACCATGTATCTGACAAATTCGTTGTTGCTTCTGACTG
Source organism: Albizia julibrissin (assembly GCA_037074505.1). Taxonomy (NCBI): domain Eukaryota; kingdom Viridiplantae; phylum Streptophyta; class Magnoliopsida; order Fabales; family Fabaceae; genus Albizia; species Albizia julibrissin. The sequence goes on along the minus strand of CM073478.1, from coordinate 45,972,467 downwards.
AAGAAAAACTAGGGCTGAAGAAATTTCAAGAAGATTTGTTGTTGACCTTTTCCAGTTAGCAATAAAAAATGCAGATCAAATGTTCAGGTGGAGCTATGCATATTTAGAACAAACTATAAAATGAATGTCATCTGTTCATGAGGTTGGCACTTATAAGTAAAATAGTGAAGTAATTATAAAAACTATGTTCATAAGAAATTCAAGACATGGATGTGTATAACATCCATGCAATAAAAAATAAAGAAGAAAAGTAGCGCGTGACAGCTGGATCAAGCTTAATATGACCTATTGAAGTGGTGAAAGCATTGCCATCTCAAAAGTTGGAAAAGAAGCAAAAATGATATAGGTATTAACAAATCAAACCACACATGATAACTAATACAAGTCATTGAATTGGCCTCAACTAACCATTCGTTTGCTTCCTCCTAATTTTCTTAGTACAACTGATCGATTAGTTGACCAAGGATTCTATGAAAGACAAACAAGAGTCAATTTGAGAGTGCAAGGGCATAAAACTCCTCTGCATGAAATTACAAATGAAACTCAGGTTTCGATTCACGGATATGTATACAATGATTTCTGAGTAAGAAGCAAATATATTTCAAGGAGCATTGGAAGAAACAAGGATCCTAACCTTTTCTAATTTTGGGGAGAATGTTCAGAACAGCTGCAGTGATTTAGGACAAATCCCTTGAGAAGAATTGGACACAACGTTTTTTTATTTACTTGCATTGTTATTTATGACCAAAACACCATCAGCTAAAACAGGATTCTCCACTAATCGTTTATGGCCTTGTCTTCACTCTTATTCTCCCTATTCTCAGTCATCTCCTAAAAATATAAAAGTAGAAAACTTTAAGGACGTTTACTCATGTGAAAGAAACTAAACCAAATCAACATCAAGAGATGCTGAGAAAAAAACCATTTTACAAAGTGACAGCAGCATGTGGCAGACAAACATTCAATTGGAAAAAACAAACAAGAAGCTTTTAGAGCAATTCATTCATGCCTGTGGTGATTTAAAAGAGCTTATTCTTTCACTTCTTAATAAGCACTGTGAAGCTTCCTACACTATCCAAATTAAGGGCAATAAAAGGCAGCAGTGGATCAAATTCAACCATATCTAACAATGCCCAGCACTTCAGAAACAGTGCATATAACAAAGGCAATATAATAAGAAATGGCTTGGTGCTATAAAGTACTTCATCAATGACACGGAGTTAACTCAGAAATGACCAGCTTTCTTATAGAACAATCTTGTTGCCAAACTTGTTAGAAAGATAACCCAAGCATGCTCAACAGTATTTTACAAGAAGCGTTTGCTACATGCAATTTTTTTTAGTGCTGAAGAAAGAGTTACCAGTTCATAAATTAATACTTTGAGATCAAATTTCCCATTGTCTGATAGTGCTTCATTAAATTGCATCTTTTTGAACTTTTTCACATGGTTGGCATACTATTTGTCAGCATTAGTTAAGTAATATATCCAGAAGGGGGTAAATTCCCTTATACAAACCATGGGTTCAGCCAGAAGAATAAGGAGGGTACAAGGTTGAATGTGGTATATCATGCATGGATGTTACATTGAAATGATAAAGAATGATTTATAACTGTATGACTAAAGTTTTAGTCCCACTTTACTATCTTGTAATTCATGCTTGCCTACCCATTGTAAATTGACTATTGGTTACTGGGACTTCGTCTCACCCCATGGTTTAATATTTTTTGGTGAGGGATCTAGTGGAGGTCTTCAAGGGAAGACTCCTGAGGCATAAGCTTATCATATTGCCTTGCAATGCCTCTTTATTGTCTATATGTGATGGAGTGTTGTATATTTCCATTTAGGGCCTCCTATCATACTGTTGACATATTTTTGCATTAAATGACTTTTAAACTAAATGACTTTATTTTACTATTGATTTGATGTATTAACGATGATCATGGGTTTTGAAGCACTTGTTGCCAAGCGGGGGTAGCTGAGATGAGGATGTTGAGATGGATGTGTGATCATACAAGAAAAGACAAGAATCATAATACTCATATAAGCGAACGAGTTGGAGTGGCCTCTATTGAAGGAAAAATGGTAGAAAGTCGTTTGAGGTGGTTTGGAGATATTCAACGAAGGCCATTAAGTGTTCCAGTGAGGAGGGTTGATCAAGTAGTATGCAGTCCTGTAAAATGAGGTCGAAGAAGGCCGAAACGAACGCTCAATGAGGTCATAGAGAATGATCTTTTGGTTAATAATATATCTAAAGATATAGTTTTCGACAGAGCACGATGACATTGTGCGATCCATGTAGCCGACCCTACCTAAAGGCTTTATTGTTGTTGTTGTTGCCAAGTTTTAAAAGTCAGAGGAACCTTCGGTGCAAGCTTGAGATTATTGACTTGCACCGAACGCCCCTTCAATCTCCTTCAATCACTCCTCACTGTCTCTAGCTCCTCTTCCCGCATTCTCTATTCTGTTTTTCTATATATATGCATAATGTAATATATGTTAAATATATCAATGAAATCTGGGCTCTATGAGCCAATATGGTATCACAACGACAGTAGTGATGCTTCGCGGCCAGGGTCAGTGATGACGGTAGTGAGAGACGGCTAGGAGAGAGAGAAAACAGTGAGAGAACGATAAACAGGGGGTGTGATCTGTGTGTGTTTCCGGCGAGTGAGAGTGCACAGCCTACCCAGAAGGCGTCAGAAGGTGCCAACTAGCAAAACCCAGAGGAGCGCCATCAATCTGACCGGTGCGTGAGCCCTACGTGCCCTCATTGTTCCTAGCGCGTGAGCCCCACGTGCCACCACTCTAACCGGCGTGTGAGCTACACGCGCCACCGCCTACAGTGTTTTTAGGCGACCAATTTTGTAGAAACATGGATCCCTCCGAATTTCCTCCTGTTTTCGATTCTATCCCTAGAATCCACCTACAACCAGGATTACTCCAATGGCACTAATGACCAGTAAAAATCCGGAAACTCAAAACTCATCCTCAAATACCTCCATTACTAGCAGTACGGTGACGACACCAAAACTCTCTCATAGTTAGGTTATGGCCATTAACCTTAGGTTCAATGAAAGAAACTATCTCCAATGGTCCCAAACCGTGCTAAGATATATATTCTTGGCAAGCGAAAGGAGAAATATATCAATGGAGCAGCACCTCAACCTGCCCCTAATCACCCTAATTTCGATACATGGTTCGCTGAAAACAATCAAGTTATGACTTTGTTGTGCAATTCTATGACTGATGACATCAGTGAAAGTTATCTCCTGGAAACTACTGCAAAAGAGATTTGGGATGCAGCAAGGCGAACCTACTCTTCCGTTGACAATACTGCCACCTTAATCCACCTGAAATGACAGCTTCGAGATTTGAGGCAAGGTAACTTGATAGTTACTGACTATTATAATTCCTTGATGAAACTCTAGCAACAACAAGACCTCTTCGAAGTACACCCAAGGGAGACTGTCAAAGATGCCCGGTTATATAGAAAAATAACAGACGAAGGAAGAGTATACGACTTCCTTCTTGGACTCGATGATTCTTTTGAGGAGATAAGAGGTCGAATCATGGGATTAAAAACCCTACCTCACCTGTTTGAAGTTGTCAACCACGTACATACAGTTTGAGGAAAGCCGGAAACTCATAAATCGAAGCAGCCCCAATCCAATTGAAAGTTCAGCTCTTGCAGTAAAAGGACTAAAAGATGAACGAAGAAATAATAAATGGTGCAATACTACAAGAAAAAGGGCCATATCAAAGAGGAATGCTGGAAGCTACATGGCAATACATCAACCAGCAAACAACACCTACCTCATAATGTCAACCTCACTACAACTGAGCAAAGAGTGGAAGATACTGATTACCTAAGCTAGGAAGAAGTACAGATGCTTCGCCAGATACTTGACAAGCATAATAAGTCCAACTCTGTTCCTAGTGTGAATCTAGTACAATCAGGTAATCAGTTGTAGCTCTCAACGCTTAGATGACTAGTAAAGATACTTGGATTGTTAACTCTGGAGCTACAGATCACATGACTGGTAACAAAACTTTAGTCAACAACCTTAAATTCTGTCATGAACAACTTAAAGTAAAAGTTGCTAATGGTGTTTTCACAAGGGTTGAAGGAATTGGCACAGTCACATTATCTGATCACTTGGAAATACAAAATGTTCTATTTGTACCTGCACTCACTTGTAATCTAATATCTGTAAGCAAGTTAACTAGAGGTCGAACATGGTGAGTAATTTTTTATGATGATCTTTGTGTTTTTCAGGATTTAAAATCGAGGAGGACGATTGGGACTTCTAGAAAATGAGATGGACTGTTCTACCTTAAAGGTTCAAACTTGAAAACTAAAAATGCAAGGAAGGAAAGAAGGGCATTGGTTAGCTCCAACTCTCAAAATCATGATGTACACTTGTGGCACTATCGCTCAGGTCACCCTAGTCTTGATTACATGAAGCATGTATTTCCAAATTTATTCAATAAAAATTACATTCCTTTTCATTGTGAAACTTGCCAACTTGCAAAGCAAACTAGATCTTCATATGCCAAACAGCCCTATACACCGTCCTCACCATTTACACTAATCCATAGTAACATTTGGGGTCCTGCTCGAATAAAAACCCTCACTAATGCTAGGTGGTTCGTTACTTTCATAGATGATCACACTATAACCACATGGGTTTATTTTATGAAAGACAAATCCAAAGTAGCCAAAGTATTTCAAAACTTTTATACCTTTGTGTAAACCCAATTTAACACTTCCATTAAGGTACTACGAAGTGATAATGCCAAGGAATACATGAGCAATGCCTTTAAAGAATTTCATCACCAAACTTCATGTCCTTACACCCCTCAACAAAATGGAGTGGCCGAGCGAAAGAATCATCACCTCTTGGAAGTAACCCGAACTTTACTAATGGAACAACATGTTCCTACCATATTCTGGGGTGATACTGTACTCACTGCAACTTATCTCATTAACCACATGCCATCCAAAGTTCTCAATTACAACACTCCTATCCAAAAACTCCTTGAACACTTTCCAAATTGCCCACTAATCAATTCATTACCTCCAAAGGTGTTTGGTTGTGTTGTCTTTGTTCACAAAAATGATGACAATAAATTTGCTGCTCGAGCTGACAAATGTATTTTTCTTGGCTACTTCTCTACTCAAAAAGAGTACAAATGCTATTATCCTACTTCCAAGAAGCTTATTATCTCTCGGGATACTGTCTTCTTGGAAGAAGAAGCATATTATCCCAAATTACCCATTCAGGGGGAGAATACCAATATTGAATGGCTAATCCTGGAAGAATCTAACTCCAAAGACTTACCACACACATCATCATTGTCATCACCACATCCTAACCTTATACCCACCATTGACTCATTGGCTCCCACAAACCAACCTAGTCCTACCCAACTTGATCATGAATCTGAACATATTCCACCTCAACTTGAACCCACACCTAATGAACTGGAAACAAATGTTGACGTCAATTCAGGGATGGATACCGAACCACGAAGAGAGGAAGAGTCCAGATTACAAGTTCGAGATGAACCAAACATTGGTAGTACTATCTCTCTTATTCAAAGGAAGGACCATGACTCCAATCCCGAATTAAATCTTGAAGAACTAGGTTGGCCTATTGCATTGAGAAAAGGGGTAGGATCTTGTACTCAGCATCCAATTCAACGTTTTGTCTCATATGGTAACTTGCTTGCAAAAACGTAAAGCTTTGTTGTAAATAGTGCACAGATAAAAGTTCCAGACACATTTAAATAAGCTATGGCTGATCCGAATTGGAAACAAACTGCAGAAGAAGAGTTGAGTGCACTTAAGGAAAATAAAACATGGGAGATTACAAGTCTTCCCGAAGGAAAGAAACTAGTAGGATGTAGGTGGATCTTCACCCTAAGATTCAATCCTAATGGTAGTATCAACAAATAAAAGGCGAGACTTGTTGCAAAAGGATATACTCAGACATATGGAATTGATTATCGGGAGACATTTACTCCAGTAGCCAAGCTTAATACCATCCAAGTACTACTATCAATTGCAACCAACTTGGATTGGTCATTGCACCAATTGGATGTGAAGAATGCATTTCTAAATGGAAACTTGGAAGAAGAAGTATATATGAAGATTCTAGATGGAATTTTAGCTCTTAACAACTTTGTATGTAAACTCAACAAGTAATTGTATGGACTTAAGCAATCTCCTAAGGCATGGTTCAGGAGATTCACCAAAGCAATGAAAGAACTTGGGTATACTCAGGGATAAGCAGATGACACATTGTTCATCAAACGTGTTAATGAAGAGTCACCATCTTAATCGTCTATGTTGATGACATAGTCATTACAGGAAACGATGAAGAATCCATTACTCAACTAAAATAGGACTTGTCAACTGAGTTCCAAGTAAAAGATCTTGGACAAATGAGATATTTCCTAGGCATGGAATTGGCAAGGACTAAAAAGGGCATCAAAGTATCTCAATGAAAGTATACCATAGACCTGCTACATGAGACGGGAATGTTGGGTGTCTAACCAGAGTGGACACCAATGGAAGAAGGGTGTCACTTAGAGATCAAGCCAAAAGGCGTGCCAGTTAGCTCAGAAAGATGCATAAGATTTGTGGGAAAATTGATATACTTAACCCACATATGTCCTAATATTAGCTATGCAATTGGAATAGTAAGTCAATTTATGCATCAGTCACAAGAAGAGCACATGGAAGCAATATAAAGAATTCTAAGTTATCTGAAACTTAACCCTAGAAGAGGAATCTTCTTTAAGAAAGGCACTACCAGAAATATCGGAATCTACACCGATGCAGACCATGTAATGGACAGAGAGTCAATTTCAGGGTATTATACATATGTGCAAGGAAATCTGGTTACATGGAGAAGCTAGAAACAGACTGTGGTATCAAAAAGTAGTGCGGAAGCAGAACTAAGAGTTGTTAACAATGGAGTTTGTGAAGGAATTTGGGTCATCAGATTACTGAAGGAGTTGGGAATTCCACATGAGGGGCCAATGCAAATTTGGTGTGACAACAAGGTCAGCATTGAAATGATTAAGAACCCAGTTTATCATGATAGGACAAAACATGTTGAGATAGACAGGCACTTTATTAAAAGAAAAAATTGAAGCAGGCATCATGAGTCTGTCCTATATCAGATTTGTAGACCATATTGCAAATATAATGACAAAACCACTAAGCAAACTAAGTTTGAAGGATTTCGGTGCAAGCTGGGAATGACCGACATATACTCTCCAGCTTGAGGGGGAGTCTTAAAAGTCAAAGGAACTTTCGATGCAAGCCTGAGATTATTGACTTGCATTGAAAGCCCCTTCAATCTCCTTCAATCACTCCTCACTGTCTCCAGCTTCTCTTGCCGCATTCTCTATTCTGTTTTTCTATATATATGCATAATGTAATCTATGTTAAATATATCAATGAAATCTGGGCTCTATGAGCCAATACCAAGTGGCTTAGGAAACTTTTGTAATGACTGTGGATCCACATTGATTGTTTTATCAAAGTATTTGGAGCTATTCAAGAATTGTTGCGATTGTAAGTATGATGGCTTAAACTTGTGATTGTGGGATTGTAATTAGCCAAGTGTTTTGGGCTTAAAATGTGCCATAAGCCAGCTAAATATATATTGGCACGTTTGGATTTAATGATTGGGTCAAAGACCTTTCTACTATGATAGTTGGCGTTAGGTTGCTTCTTTTCTACCATTGTAGATCTTAATGTCATGTTTGATTCTTTATAATCATGGTGGACCTTTGGGTTACAGAGTTTGTTCTTTTCTACCAAGGTTAGCCCTCAATTAATTAGTTGAACTATTTTCTACCATGGTAGTAGGTTAAACAGGTTTATTCTATTTCCACCATGGCAGTGCTAAATGATTTGTGAAAAACGTTTAAGATTTTTGAAATTAGGTGTTACAATAAAGATCATCTGAGGGGAAAAAAACAAAACTCTTGAAAAGAATTGAACTATTGCCTTCAGTACCAAATCTGAACTTAATGTCCCCTTGCCAATGTAGTAGAAAAGATGATTTACCTCTGAAATGTATAGTCTGTCAAGCTGTAAAACAAGACCAAATCTGTAGTCAGGATTTTTGGCCACTTCTTGTGCATCTTCCAACTATCCCTGAGATTCCAAAAATCAAGCCATACGAGCCAGCACAACTACAATAACATAAAAGAAGTTCAAATTGCAGTACAAAGTAAATATTCCTTGCAGAAAGTTAAAATGTTACAAAGTAAATGATTAATTTCCATTTTATAAAAATAGAGGTGCTACAATACAAACAAGAGAAGATAAGCTCGATGAATGATGCACTCATTTGAACTCTTCCCCCTTATAACCTACGTCTTTCTATGTAGATTGGCCATAACTTCAAGTCAAGGTCATTCATTAGATTGGCATAATATCTAGTTTCAGGAATGAAACCAGAGATTAGAGGAAAGCAGAGACTAATGAAATATATCAAAATAATTTAGAAATGACTACAGAGGCCAACAAACCCACTTCAGAAGGGTTAACTATTTCTATTTAACTTAAATGAGTTATTAGTTAAGCAGAATTGCATTTGGAAGATGTTGTGGCCATCATTGTCATGGTTTCCTATTCTTAAATTTATTCTTTATTTTTTATAGGTTTGTTAACTGTCTTTTGTTAAATTTACTCAAACTTCAGCTTTTTCAGCGTACTACTGTAGCAGGATATGATTTCAGATTTATGGGTGCCTATCTCACATGCATTTGTATCGCCTATATTAGGAGCAACGCTGAAGAGAAGAAAATAAAAATGCAGAGAGTTTATTTCTCTCCTCAAGGTAAAAGTGTTGTCATAATTGTCTATGAGGTTGATAAGATAAGACTATGACTGGTGATTTTGAAGAAAAAAACAGATGATGAAAAATTCTCTTGCAAGGAGTTTGAAATCAAGCTGCCTGGTGAACTAAGATATTTCGTTGTTATAAAAGTAGGCTGTTCAGAAAGGGGATTGCACACTTGATCTCTTGGATGGGCCCAGTATGCGGATGTAAGCCAACTAAAACTCCTATGGAGACTAGCAATAAGCCAGCGTTAAGGAAGATAGTCATATGTTGGTATAGGAAGATATATGGGTTTGTTTAGAAGCTCATCTATCCTTCCCACATTTGACTAGACATCAGTTTTCTAGTTAGCGTGGACAGTCGATACATGAATAGACCAATTGAGGAGCATATGGAAGTGGTTTATTACAGCTTGAAATATTAAAAGATGACTCCAAACAAGGGTGGATATCTAGTTTTGAAGGGCACTAATAGAGGTGTTCATGTGTACGTTGATGCTGATATGGCTGACTCTATTACTAATAGAAAGTAAACCTTAAGACATTGTACCTTATGTGAGGTAACCTAGCAACATGGAAAAGCAAGTAGCATTGCAAGAAGCAATCCAAAGGAGGCCTTATCTCAAGGCATTTGTGAAGGGTTGTGGCTAAAGAGGCTTCTAGGTGGTTTGGGAATACCAGCCGAAATCCCTATGAAGGCCTTATAAGATAACATGGCCATTACTAGTATCGTTAAGAAGCTTGTACATCATTATAAAGCAAAGTATGTGGAGCTTGGCAGACATTTTATGAAGGAGAAAATAGCCTCTGGGATATTTGAGTTCATCTGTCACAATTTCTAGTGGCTGATTTGATGACTAAAGTTGTTCCTAGAATGAAGCTTGAAAACCTAGGAGACCAGAGGGAATGATAAGTATAGTAAAATGTTGTAACATTAGGCATAAAATAAGAGCAGTCAAACATGAGTACCTCTTATACCTCACCACCAATACAGTAGTCGAGCTTCCAATTGCGAGAAGAGCTACTGTAAATAAAACAGTCACCAACCCATATTCCAGGTGTGACTGGCTCATTTATTTCATTTAGTAGTTTAAATGCATCATCAACACCTTGATCATCAATAAGTCTCAGTGTTTAGAGTTTAGTTAATTGCGAAAAGTCTAGATCATGTGCTAAAGGTGGTAGTACAATATTGAAATAGGAGAGTCCAGGGGAAGTATTTTAAAATGTATTTTGGAATATAAAATGCGGAATCACTACTAATTGCCATTGTGTCACCACTTTGCACAATAGACATTCCGGAGAACTAAAAGAAGCCAACAATTACAAAATATTAGACATCTACAAAACCAGGATGTCAGTTGCAGTCATATCAGAACATACTTTGACCCTAACATTGATTCTCTGTATTAACAAGCTTCTATTCCAGTTAGGAAATCAAATTAACTCATTTGAGCACACTGTCAGTAAGGTCCCTCTGTAGATATGTTTAGCAAAATATAATGGGGAAAATATATTCTCCTTTCCCTGAAGTGCCATCCCTTTATCCACAGTTTTCCAGGGACAAATATCTTTTTAAGGCTGATGAAAACAACAACTTTAGTATAGAAGTAAGAGTTGCCATAAAACAGAATCTCAACTTTCCAATACTGTATTCCTTCATTCTTGATGGAGGAGAAAATGTTCAACATGTATCAAACCTTTGTGTTTCCGAAGTTTACCAAAGAATTTCTGATGCTTATAAGTTAGACAATATAAGCTCAGTGCTTTCTCCATACATAGCTTAGCAACTGATCAAATAAGAACATAAAGGAAACTGGTGCAGGTTGTCGAGAATCCACTAGTGAATAAAACTAGCAATTTAAACCTGAATGCAATCATCAAGGCCCTCAAGACTAATTCAATTATTAGATATTGCTGCCTTGACCATATCTAGCACCTCTCACAGAGTGCCTCTCCAACCTTTCAGGAATTCTTTTCCTTTGCAGGATTTATCAAATTTTGAAGTTCAAACGGAAACTACAACCATGTTTGCAGGCTCCTTACAACTTCAAACAAATGTAACAACAGGGAGTAATAAGTTGATCATATATTATACCTGCAACTTAAGTTTGATGGGTTTTACCTATACAGTATTTTTTAAAAAATAAATTCCCTTCCTTCTGTTCCTATCCTTCAAACTCTCTACAATTTAAGTCAACTAGACAGAAACATATAAGGCAAAAAGATAGTCCATACAAATTTGACACAGGTCTTTAGCAGTATGACTTACATGACAAGAAAAATTTGAACTAATGTGGCGTATTTTTCTCAAGAAGAAGAAGAAATTATATCTACTTCCTATACCACCACTATTCCTCAGTCAATACTCAATATTGTATGGCATGGAACATGGGAAGATCAATATGTGATCAATTGCTATATTTGAACTTGGAGAAGAACATAATGGCTGAGAAGAGCATAACAGTCGCCAGTGGTTGGTAGTTCAAGATATACACAGTCCCTGAGCAAAGGCTGACAAGATTCCCGTACATATATCACAAAGAATATCAGATAAAGCGATTGGAAATGGAGATGAGTAATATCAAGAACAAAGATGTATTATGCATAGCTTCAAAACACCTATTACAGAAATAAGTGTAACTTTAAAAGAAATGAAGGTGCCATGATTCAGTTGGATGAAGATCCGTTGATTACACTCTCGCAAACCTTTGTGCAAATTTTCACTGATGATCAGGTATTCATAGGTATTAGATAAATTTGAATCTACTTTAACTTCAAGACTGAGAGGCTACAAAATTACATAAACCAAAAGAAAGAGAAATGATCAGCTCAATCTCATATCCCATCACCTCACCAAAAGAATAAATCATAAAAAAGCATTTAAAAAGACAACCAGTGAAGAGCTAAAATAAACTTAAAATTCGTAAATAACACATGTTTAAGCCAACTAAAAAAACAGCGAAACTCATCGAAGAAGAATTTGGTTAGTTCTCCAAAGCTTCCAAGCAACACACACACAAAAAAATGGAGAGAAATAAAGGAATTGATCACAAAGCAGAGCAGAGTTGTTGAGTTACCATTTTCAGAGATTGAAGAGAACGCGTAGAGGCTGCTCTGATTGAACATGAATTTGTGTGATTAGATGAAGAAACTCCCCGTAACTGTGATTGTTGCTTAGTATCGCCGATCCTACGAGCATAGGACGTCTCCTAGTAAGAGGCCAAACTGAGTGAACCTTGTTGAATCTTGCCTTAACGTTCGGAAGAATTTAGGGACAATTACAGTAAGCTCTCAAAGAATTGAAAAAATAAAAAAATGTTGAATTAAAATCTCAAAATAAAAAAATATTTTAAAAATTTGTTAATAGAACCTTTAAATTTGTCAATGACCTACTTCTAAAATTGTCAATATGATCATTTTTTCATTTTAAGATTTCAAAAGACTATTTTTTTATTTTGTCTCTTATTTAGGACCTAACTATAATTTTCTTAAAAATTAACTAACATAAGAAAATTAAGGGTAATTGCTCCAAGCCAAGAAATTTGTTGACACAAAATCCGAAATATTTGAGAAATACAATGGGATAAATTTAGAAATACACACGCACATATAAAAATTTTGATCCTTAAATTTTTCTTCTCAGTTATCAATTTTTATTCAAAATAACTTAATGTTTATTGACTAAAAGTAATTCAATATTCATAGTTTATTGACTAAGAAAAATACATTTCTTATAATTTTTTAGCTCCATAAATTATAGAAAATTCAGAAATTGAGTGAAAATAATTGTGAAAAATTCATTCAGAGATTAAAAGTTATGTTTTTTTTTTCAATTATAAAATTTTATCCATTTTAAAATTGACGCGAGAACAAAATTATCTTCATCTTCATCATAGAAATAAGAAAGGTAAATAACATAATATAAGGGAGAGAGAAGTGTCGGGATGAGGAATAAGGGGAAATTCTTATTATATATATATATATATATATATATATCATGTATGACCAATCATTTGTGTTAAGTCCTTATTTATATATATATATATATATAGGCTTTTAATCATTCCAAGAGTTACAATATCGTAAATATAAGAATTAATCTATAATATAAAACCATAAAAAATTATAGATATTAATCATGAAATGGAATCCAAAAAAGGTTATGGAAATTCACATACAACAATATTTATAACTGTCTTTCTTCTTTTTCCCCTCCCAACAAAGTTTTTTCTATCTATACGGCCTGATTTAAACTCAGAACTTTATATTTATAGGATCCAACTATTTATCAACTATATCAAGCTTAAGCTTTTGTTGGTTAACCCTTTTTTTTTTTTTTTTGTGGATTACGGCGTGATGGGCCATTGGAGCAGCGTCATTGCGTTTTTACAACTTTTATTTTTTTTTTACAGCATGCGTTTTTACAATTTTCAAGATGGAGGAATAGTAAATTTCCTCCCATGAGGATGTTATTTATTTGGTTTTTAATACAAAATTTATTATCTTATTCTACTAGACTAAAATAGTGAAATAAATTATTTAATTATAATATATATGATATAATTTTTAAAAATATTTTATGTATAATATTACATTATAAATTAATTAGTTTGAAAACACGACTAACATGTAAGAAGTGTTTTCATTTATTCTATTTATTTATAATTATAATTTACAATATAATTCTTTGCAAAAAATATTGTTTTCATTCAATAATCAATAGTAGTTTTTATTATTCCATGTGTGAAAATTATTTAATTAAAATATAATAAATCAATCCAGAAAAAATAATTAAGATTCCGATCTTCTCAATTAACTCATTCAACTGTTGGGATGAACCATACAAGTCTTTTCCCTCACTTTCCCTTAATTTAATACGTGTTGCCATTTCTTCCTTATTTTTTTCAATTTCCGATTTCAATTTAATTTCATTTCACGTCAATTATATCTTATAGTAACCTATTAATTCTCTCTACTTTTATAATGAATCTTTACACACACACTCTTCCTCTGGTCCTTTTTTAAGAGGTATTCTCTTTCATAGGGTCGTCCTTAATATAAGGAATAGATCCTATTTATCTGAATTTTAAATTAATCCTTTTATTTTTACCGTCGTTAATTCCCTATCATGTGACATTTTGAATGGCATATTCCTTATAAAAAGGGAGGGAGTATGTATCAATCTTAGATAAATTAATGATTTCTAGTTCTAGTGAGAAAAATAATAGAGATTAGTATATATGCATGGTCAAAAATTCAAAATTGACAATTAAATCACAAAAATAACAACTGATCACGGTGTATGCACTCTGATTACTTTACATCCATATCGTTGAACTGATAATAGTACACTAAATTATCCACCAAAAACTTCAAAATCTATATATTCCCCCACCCCAACAATACTTTTATTCACCCTATAGCTCTTTAACTATATTCCATCACACACACAAACCAAAAATTAAAGCTGAGTTTTAGCATGGAGATCAAAAGAGAATTAATTACTACAACCCTACTTAGCTTTGATCGACGTCTAGCTAGTTAGGGCGTGTAATTGGTATTGCGTATATATATTATATATGATTTCTCAAGGATCTGCCTTGGATGTACGAAATTGAGAAGCGGCCACAGCATCATCCAAACTCAAAAAGAAGGTCTCTTTGCCAACCACTTCTACAAACCTTGATATTATCAGCTTCTCCATCACCTCCTTCCTTGGGTTCACTATTGACATCTGGAGTACATAACATTCAAGCAAATACATATAATTATATATCTTTTGTTATATACCTATTAGTAGTATTAGTATGTTACGAGCATAAGCCTAAAAGAGATAGATAGTTCTAAAAGATTAGCATGTTTAGGTTGGAGTTAACCCCTTAAACTTATAATAAACTTTATTTTTCTTATAAAGTTTTTCGATGTGAGACGCATAACACAATAAATACATAAAAAGCAATATCAGAATGTTATGAGCACAAGCCTAAAAGGAGAGTTCATTATATAAAGATGTGAGACTATACTTATAAACTTATTATCTACTTTGAAGTTATATACTTCACTTTTCTTAAAAAGCTTCTTCATGTGAGACTTATGACACATCAAATACATAGAAAGCAACATTAGTATGTTACATGCATAAGTTTAAGGGGAGGGTTCATTCCAAAAAGTTTATGTTAGGTGAGAGTTAACCCCTTAAACTGATGTAAGAGACTAATTAATACTTCTTCCTAGTTATCTTTCTTAATTTCTTCATTTTTCTCTCTCTCTTTATTATTGTTGAGGGAACATCAATAAGAATAAATTAGGAAAATATTGATAAATATGAAATTTATGTCTTATATTTAGGATTAAAATTAACTTTTCAAATATGTCTTATATTAAGTACCGGATGAGTAACATAATGATACATAATAAGTAATCCAAAGCCATACTATTAACAAAACCGTAAATAGTGCCGCTTTCAACTTAGGGTTTCATGCAATATAGAAACTCCATGTGAAAGGAAAACAATAATTAATTCATGGCGTGCGTACCTGCTTTCCATTTTTGCCCAGGATTTTACGTAGCTCTAATATTCCTCCAATAGCAGTTACATCAATGGAAGTCACGCCTGGCCATGTATAAATAATATTATAATGTATGTATTGAAAGAATTATGAGTATTAAAAAAAAACTAGATGTAACATGTACAATACGTACTTGATAAATCGAGTATGACCTGCTCTACAGTATTACCGGAACTCTCCTCGCTTTGAATATACCTCTTGACCCTACATTCCATAGTTTATAAATTTATATATAAACAATATGTTGGTGGTCTAATTCATACATTTAGGATCAAAGGAGTATACCTCTTTAATTTTGAAATTCATATTAAATTTATTTGTGTGAAAAAATGAAATTACCTCTCTTTGATGTAGGAAGAGTTGGCGAAGTAGATAGGAGAACCGAGTTGAATGATAAGAACACCTGGGAATACAGTTGAAATAGGATACTGCTCTACGTCTCTATACACATCAGACGAGTTAGACATCTTCCCAAGCTTGCATGCGGCTGGTCTTGCCACGTACAACAGTGCTCTCAACAATCCTAGTCCAATCTGACTCACAACAACACACACAACATCCACATATTTATGTGTACGTTTGTGTGGGAGATTCATCAGTTACATCACTTAGTCATCATATCATATCATAATTACATCAATCGTTAGTTGTTTAAATGCGTATATGTCCTAGTAAATTTACTTATAAACACATGAAAATTTTTGTAAATTTTCATATAAACTTTTACTTTACTATTGTTTTTTTATACTATAACATGTATCCAATGCTTTTTCTGAATTCTATTACCAGGTATATGAACAACTGACTATTCCAGTTTCGGGTTTTTTCTGGATCCTGTTACTAGTATCTAAACAATTGATTATTCTAATTTTGGGGTTTGTGGTTGTCACTTCCAGTATAGGTGTCTTCTCTGAAAGACAAACTTTAAACCTAAAGAGATCTAATGAGGTCTTACACCATTAAACTAACTCTGTGTTGGTGTTATTTTAATATTGTTGGTTGATAAAAATACATGTATGCATTTATAAATTCACCAACAAACTTAATCAGATAGATAAAAGTAACTTAACCTAAGTTTTGTTGTACTTACACATGTGTACGTTGATATTAATAATGCATGAAGTGATGATCAAGTAAGTACTCACAGATAAGAAGAGGCCGACGTCCATGGAGATGAAGGTGACGCCCAAGAAGCAAGAGATGCAAATGAGGAAGTCAAACTTGTCGACCTTGAAGAGATGGATAGCTTCTTCATAATCAATGAGAGGCAACATGGCTGATATGATGATGGCTGAGAGAGCCACCAGAGGAGTGTGCCCAAACAATGGAGCCAGAACTATGAGGGTCATCGCCATGAACACTGCTTGCACTGCGTTTGACATCTGTGTCTTCGCCCCTGCGTTGTAATTCACTGCACTCTTCGAAAATGGACCTTCCAAACAAAAATTCATCCATTCATTACATCATCATCAGCATCATCATTCATTAATCTACAAGTCTTTGTAGTTTCAACTAATTATAATCGAGTTCTCTGTAGTTTCATGTTACTGATATAAAGGAAAGAAATACTATATATAGGGACCTCGTTAAAAAGCAATTGAAACTATGAGGACTAGATGAAAAGTAAAAAGAAAAAACCGCGTGAATCTAATTAAACATTGGTGTAACTATAAGGGACCTAAGCTAATAAAATTGGGGGGGAAATTACAATATGAACTTGCCTATTAATTTTTTATTAATTAACTACATGCATGAATGTGTGTGAACGAGTTTCAATGCTAAGCGGACTAATGAGTACCGAGACCTCATTACCATTGTGCATCATATTCAAATATATTTTGGATGTTTCATATCAAACTTTTTTTTAAAAAAAAAAAATATGTTAAAATTTTCAAAAAATTATTTTTTATTTGAAAATTTAACTGCAGTTGAATGGTGCAGATCTTATCACATTGATAAACACTGAAACTACTACTTAGTGAGTGTGTGTTTGTGTACGTATCTACATACCACTGGTCAAGTAGCATGAAGTGAAGGAGCCCATAAGGTTCATAAGACCAAATGCGACCATCTCCTTGTTGCCATCATGAGGGGTATTTTCGGCAACAGCGAAGCTTCTTCCTATCGCTATACCTTCCTGCAAATTAAATAAGGAAAATAAAATATGATTATTTATAGATAAGATCAAATAAATTCAAGGAAATGAAATTATCTGTTGCTATGATTAGAAATTAAATTAATTTTCTTATACCGCCAACGACAAAACGCCTGTGATAATGCCAGCTTTTAGGACGGCTGGTAAATATTTGGGATCAAAGTTTAGTAAGCGGATGGATAAAGGATTTAAGCCTCGATCTAGGTGACCCACCTGAAGTAAATTGAGATAAACCATATGTGAGAATAAATTAATTAATTAATCAAAGAATATATATATATATATATATATATATATATATATATATATATATATATATATATATATATATATATATAGGCAAGTAAAATTAATTAATTAAATATAATTAATTCCCTACTCACAATTTGAATTCCATGATTTTGGCCTTTCACAGCGTAAGTGATCACAGCTCCAACGATCACTGTTGTTATTGGAGCTATTGCTGCTACCCAAAACAGCTTTTGATTTTTCTTTTTCTGCAAAATACCAATGAAATGATTTAATTAAGCAAAAATTAATTAATTAATTTTAACCAAAAAACTTTTCTTTTAATTTCAATAAAGATAAAGAGATGAATCACTTACCACATATCTAGTGAACATCAAGAAAGCAACGAAGATGACGCCCATGACTGTGGTCTCCCATCTTATCTATTTCCGCATAATATTTAATAAAAAAACGTATTAGCTTAATTTTTTTCCTAACAATAACAATAAATTAATATAACATGATTAGCTATATATGATTATTAAGTAAAACGTTGATCTTTTTTTTTTAAAAAAAATCATTTTCATATAACTCACCTTAGTTTTATACCGCTATAATTATAGCCTAATATAACTAGGCCTAACGAGTTGATGTACTTTTGCAATTTCCTAGTCTAATATACTTCTTTCAGTTCATAATATAATATATATTTATATAATTTAATTAAATTAAGGATATTAGTTGAGTTAGTTAATATTACACATATTTTTTAAAATACTCTAGTCATCTTCCTTAATTCCCTCATTCACTTTCCTCTTTGATAATTGTTAGGGGCATCAATAGGGGTAAATTAGAAAAAAAATTGATAAATATGAAAACCATATATTATATTTAGGACTAAGATCAACTCCACAAATATGTCTTATATAATGATCGGAGGAGTACTTAATACTACCTCCAGTCCTTTATAAGATCTTATTGGTAGTGTAAATGCTATAAACAAAATTTTATATAAAAGACTAGTCAGAATTACCAAAGAGATCTTATTTTAAGGACTTGAATTACTCTTTTTAGTACTTTTTATAAACAATTTTCTCTCTTTTAGAATTGATACTTTTTATAGGAAAATTTATTCTTGTGTCTCAAAATTTAATCTACTTTTTCATTTTCTACCGCTATTAAATACACATCTTTATATTAATTATCCCTACTTACCACTAATTCTCTTTTATTTAATCATTTATTACACATTCTCTCTCATATTTTATATTCATATATACTCTCTCATATTTGTTTCGCATTCTCTCTTCTATAATACTTTTTTCATAAATAGGGACATATTTAAAAGAAACATGACTTTTTTACACATTTATTATTTTTAATTAATTTCAACTGTCAGTTCGTTTTACTCAATAAAAATAAAAATTACTTATAAAAAAAAAGATCGAAATGAGTAACATGTATAAAAGGATATTTAGGATAGCAAGTTAGAAGTTGTAATTAATGGAGAAATTAGACTGTGAATAAATATGAAACCTTTTTTTTGCTCCATTCAACAACTCACGCACATACCATCATATCAGCTTTCAACCACAGATTTAAAAAAAGACTTTTTTTTCTACCAGACTCATTTAAAAGAGACTTAAAGAAAGGGGTTTAGCGTCATTGGGTCAAAAAGTCCGAACAGATATCAACCCTCATGATGTAAAACTTAAAAAGGAAGATTTTTTTTTTTTTATGATGAATTTTAGCATATGTAAATTAAATTAATTTGTAGGTTTTGAGACGAACCTCACTGCGATTGGCTATGATGGCCTTGAACACAGAGATGAGACTGGTTTGACTAGAGAAATGCTTCATTCCAAATATGCCCTTCAGTTGTTGAAGACACAGAATTACCGCTGTCCCTCCCATGAACCCTGTTATCGTCGAATGAGAAAAGAAATCCACCAATATCCCCAGCCTGTATATGTAAATTCACATGTCATCATCATTATTATTTAATGTTTAATTAAACTAAATAAAACCAAACATGTGGGGCCTAGAGTCCATGCGAAGATAGAAATCTGAATTAAATCATCTCCCATACTGGCTATTTAAGGTTATTCACTGCACCGAATAGAATCGGAAATCAGAAAAATATCTATTTGGATTATATCTCATTCATTATTTTTGATTCTCACCTGAAAATACCTAGCGCGGCCTGAAATACGCCGGTGATGAAGGTGGTGGTGAAAATCAAGTGCACATACAACGTAGGGTCATTCTCCGGCTTCACCACGCTCGACACCGTTTGATATAACAGCAGCGACGCCGCCGCTATCGTCCCCACCGCCATGTGCCTTGAACTTCCGAATACCGCATACATCAGTGGTGGCACAAAACTGCTATCTGCACGCACAGATATATTATTAAGTACACTATATATCTATGTGTGTGTGTAGAAACATGTACGCGAAGGACAAAGATAATGAAGCTTTCATTAATCCACTGTTAGAGTTAGTTAGAATTTGAAGAATTAAGGTAGAGAGAAGCAAGAGTCTCCCTTTATGTTATTGAAAAATCATGAAGAGAGGAGCCATTGAAGATTAAAAGCTATACTAATGAGCCTAATTAAGATCTTAATTAACTAATATATATCATTTTATAATATCTCCAACGTATACGTAAAATCACGCACGAAGAAGATCAGAAATCTGAAAACGGAACTTACAGAGGCCAACGACGGGAGGAATATCGGCGAGTTTAGCGTAGCTAATGCCTTGAGGGATGGCAAGGCTGGTGATGGTGAGGCCGGCAACGAGGTCCGACCAGAGCAGCCGGAGATTGTAGTTCGGAAGCCATTCGAACAATGGGACAAAGTACTGAAATCCTTTCACAATTCTATCTCTCCGCCTCTCTCCGTTCATGAACTGCCGGAAAGGATCGTCCGGGAACAGCGTCTCTTTCAACGCCGACTTTAGTTTCGTCGTGAACCCCCTCGGCGCCGAGAAGTTCACGCCATGCCGGCCGTTGATTTCTGTGACGGAGGCCACTCCGCCTTTGGGGCTCATGGAATTATTGGTTTTTGGATCCATAACGTCGCCGGCTGCCAGAAT
Source organism: Albizia julibrissin (assembly GCA_037074505.1). Classification (NCBI taxonomy): domain Eukaryota; kingdom Viridiplantae; phylum Streptophyta; class Magnoliopsida; order Fabales; family Fabaceae; genus Albizia; species Albizia julibrissin. Next base: position 45,951,547 of record CM073478.1, on the reverse strand, counting down.
GGCTCTCGGGGTAACAGAAACTTATCGGAAACACTGACTAAATTAGAACATAGGAACTGGGATTTTGTTGGCGACCAAGCTGGCGTTTATATAATACTCGGAGGGGGGAAAACGAAAAGGAAATCACCACAAGTTATATGTTTTGATTAATTAAAATATAATAACTCAAAAATTTAAAATATAATAACTTATGAATTGATTTCACACCTCTTAACTGATATATTAATAAAATTAAAATATTTTATAAAATTTATTTTTTTTAATTACTTGTGAAATGTTAATTAAGGTATTATTTTTTAAAAAAAGTAAGAATATGAAATATATTTGTAGTCAACTATAATTAATGTTAATTAATTTTTTTTTTAACTTGTCAAACCATACGTGACAAACGAAATTCACACAATAATTTTTCATTTTTATATTCACATTTCCCTTATATTTCACGGAAAAAAAATTTTGTTATCTATTTTTATTTATAATTTATCTACTATAACGTCGACTAGTATGTAGTGGATCCTACCTCTATCTAATAGAATAAAGTTTTATTATTATTCCTGTTGTAGTAAAATTCTTAAAGAGTAATCATTAACCGTATTAACAATTTCACACATTCTGTCCAAACGTCCAACTCTTATAATCTGTTTTTTCAAATAACAACTCTTATAATCTTAAGTAATTTTTGAGTCTTGTTATTTGATTTCCATCGTTAATTTAAAATAAAAGATCAAAATTAGTAATAGCATAAGTTATTTGAATTAAAAATTGGATTGTCCTGAATTATACACATAGGAGTTGGTGAAGCGGTGAATGATAAATAGGATTTGTTTTGTAGCACAGTTCTTGCTGCTTACACTGTGTTTGGATATATATAATCAATTAATCATATTATTTAATACTCATAAAAATATAATCTTTTAAACTTTATTAAAATGCATGAACATTTAGTTATAGGTATATTTGTTGAAAAAATGTTATAAGTATTTTTACATAATAAATTATTATTTTAAATATTATTTATTGGAAAAAAATTGAGTAGTAATTAAGATTATTATGTAATTGAGTTTTATCTGTGGCTTATATTTTTTATAGTGGGTTGAAATTTTAGGATTTGTCCATGATAAAAATTGAGAGAAATTTTTTTTAGCATCAATTTTTTTCTCAAGCCATTGAGAACTCCTCGTACCAATATATTAATCTAGATTTAAGGCATGAGAAGACAATTTTTTACCACCTAACGCTACTATTTTCCCAGTGTCAAACTCTAGACTCTAGGTTAAATTGAAACAAACCCTGACAATTGATTTTAGCGTATGGTGGATTTTACATTGATTTAAAGAGAATAAATCATTAACAAATAACAATAGTTTCAACTTTTGTCAATTCTAAAAAGAGCTTCTTCTTTTTTTTCTTCCTTTTAGTGTGTTTGGAAACACATAAAATCATGATTTCAAACTATGGTGTGTGTAAATCGAGATAAAACTCTTCTCACATACTTATTTCATAAATCATAAAAATTATTTCAAAAGTTAATTTCAAATACACTTTTAATCTTTTAGAGAGCAGACTGCAGCCTTTTGGTCAGCAAAATTCAAACCAGATACGCCTCTTCCAGGTACGCCTGATCCCAACGCGTCCCAGCTGACCTCTTTGAAATCAGTATTGTTTTATTAAGCTAGGTAAACGTAACCTCTTACGATAACTTATTTTATTTAAGGTATTATTAGACATTAAATATAAATATTTAATAAATTTATTATTATTGATATTATGAAATAATAATAATAAAATAGAATACTTCAACGCTTTTCAACTCAATAGAGATTAGTTTTAAGTCTAAATTGAATTAAAAACATTTTTTTTTGTTTTGCCCGCAGTAACACTTTGAGTCTCCCCAAAAAAAATATAGAATATTTATTATACTTTTTTTTTAACTTGAGTATACACAAAAAAATAATATTATTGCATTTCTATATATTTACATTTTAATCTATGTGAAACGAAATGAATTTCATCACCAAGAAGGTTAATTCCCTTAACTGGTATTTCGACATATTTTATTTAAAAAAATGCTAGCTTAATCAGGATAAATTAGGATTTTACTTGTAGTAACGAATTTAACGTGTATATATAATTTATGCAATATAAAATTTATAAGATGCCCCAATTTTTGTAAAGTATATATTTACAATGCTACTTATTTTAAATTTTGTATAAAATATATATCCATAAAAATCTTAAAGTTTGAAGTTTCAGTTGGGATTTTTTAGGCTTTTCATATCCTCTTGACCTCTTATATACTATTACCATAAGAAATCATCTAGCTTGTGATCTATATATACATCATATATCATAAAACAAAATTTAAAGAAATGACAAATATTAAAGTGATTAATGTATGTACAATACTGCAATATCAGGATTTATCATTTATAGTGTGTAAGTAAATTCTGGTTTTGATTAATTAGATTTTTGGACTAGTACTTTATATCTAATAATACTTATTAACGATTAATACTATGTAATATCTAAGTTTGCAAAAAAAATTATTAACGATTAATTCTAATTTAAACTGCACCAACTTCAGTTTTTTTTGGGGGGGGGACTCTCCCAGATTTTCGTCCTAGAAATTGCATTCGAGATTTATTTAAATTGTATTAATTTTTTTTTCCCACTCGGACTTATTGGTTATTGGATTACTGGAGTTGTGATTATGTAATCTATGTATTATGAGGTTCTTTGGCGTAAATTGCAATTAAAATAGAATTCCAAAATGTGTTGTCCAAAAAAATTATGGAATTTTAATATAGTGAATAAAAATTAAGGGTTTGTTTGATTATGTTTTCTGTTTTTCATTCTTACAAACAGTTTTATAAAATAATTTTTAGAAATAAGTTTTAAAAATAAAAAAACAAAAAAAAATCTATTTTAGAAGCAGCCCTTTGACTTTAAAGTCCACTAGTATGAAGTCTCATTTCTTCAAGCCGAAAGCAAAAAAAGAAAAAAAGAATGGGCTCGGGTTTCACTAATTTTCTTATCATAATCTCATATTCACTATTAGATTAAAAAAATAAATGATTTAGATTTAATATTTTATAAAATTATTGTTATTAATATAAATAAATAAATTTAAATTCTTAAAATTCAATCTATACAGTTCATACCTGCAATACAGAAAAAATAAATCACTTTTATATTTATAAAATATTATAATCATAATTCTATAAAATATTAAATCTATACCATCAATTTTATGATATAAAGGTGAAGATAAGATTATAAGAAGAAAATGAGAAAAGAGAGTATCCTCCCAAAGGAAAAAATTTGAATTATTTCTTATGCGTATTAAGGTGTTTGGGATATGATGTGGCTCTGATCATATCCTTATTTAATCATAATCTTAGAAAAATTAATACATTCACTATCCATGCATACAATATATACACACGCACGCACATAAATCTTAAAATATAAATTCATAAAGGTTATGTAATTGACTCCAAAATTGGTATTATATCCAAATATTCAACAGACAACCTTTTTAACTATTATACCAACCACACTTTGAAACGTTCTTATCTGTGTGAACTAAGGTATGTATAATTACCCAATGAGGTAGATCCGATCACATTCTTATCTAACTAAAATCTTAGTCGGTTGCTAATAACGTTATATACTGATGGATTAATCTAAAAATCTTAATCATTGTTTTCAAGAGTTAACTCTCTGAATTGATTATTTTTATATTTACATCTTACAAAATCATGTCAACCCGTTTTTAAATTTGTGCTAACTACAAATTCAGTTGTAGTCATGAGTTCACTTACCAAATTTGACGTTATGTTTTCAATTTACAAAATTGTGTCAACTTGTTATTAAACTTGTGCTAATTTTTTACATTTGATGATAATTAGTAACTTTAATTTCATAAAAAAATTTCTTTGTTAACTATGATAATAAATATTGATGGATTTAATTTTAATTATTTATACATTTAAAAATATATGTAAATCAAATTATTTACTTAAACTTGTAAGTTTAACAAGGTTAATCTTAGTTAATGAATATATTCATTATATCCTTTACCCACTCATTATTTTTAAAGAACACGAAAATATATATATGACTTTAACACTAATTTTCTTCATAAAAAAATTAGATTATTTGGGTTCTAGAAGCTCATTAGGGCCTAACATGCCTCCTCCAACTCATTAGTATTTAAAGAGTTTTTTTATAAATCACACACCAATAACCTAACAGTATTTTTTGTTATAAAAATTGGTTGTTATATTAGGTCATAAATCTGCCTCAACCATTAATTAATATATAAATCTTTAATATAAACTCGTTCGTACTTGGGTTTGAATCGAGTCACTGTAAAGGGAATGAGGGTTAATTTCACTCAGAAATATTTATATCCAACACATCACAGACATATTTACTTATAATTGTAATATAAACATCTTAATAACCATCAGGAAAGAAGTTTTTTTTTTTTGGGCCAATAAATCTGTAGTTATTGTTGAGTATGAAAGAAACTGCAAGCATGACTGAACTAATAGTATATTAATTTTTCGTGGTAAAATAATTCGTGAAGCCTGAGAATTCATACGAGCAGGTATAACTTGTGATAGGGATTTCCACACTGCAAATAAATTACTCATTATTGTATTAATTAATCAAAAAATTTTTATTTTTTATTTTTGCCTTGTAAAATTCATAAGCAATTTAACCATTAGATTAGTCTAAGGCTTATGGGTCAATTTTGCTCTGAAATTGTCACATAAGAGCAATGTTATCCTGAAAGTTTTTTGAAGAGCAATGCTGTTTTGGAAGTTTCAAAATTGTAACAATTTTGTGTCGGCTGTTATCCAAGTTAAATTTGACCAACCAAATGTGCTAAGTTGGCAGGTCCACGTGTTATCCACGTTATTTTTATTTTGGATTAAAGTACAAATTTACTACAAAAATTTTCACTCAAGAACAATGTTACCTTCAAAGTTTATAAATTGTAGTAATTTCACCCATACTAATTATTATCTAAGTTAAGTTTGACACTTAATTAACTAGATATGCTAATCTAGCAAGTCTATGTGTTATATATTGCATTTGTTTTCAAGTTGGATTTATCAATAAGGCAAACAAATTTTTTAAAAAATGCATCTATATGAAGGATTGGAAAAATCAAAGAGGTGAAAGAATCATGTGTGGCGGAGGGTTTAAGTTGCCTTACTCTCGGTAATCTTTTTCAATATGTCATGCACCCAGTAATGGAATCTTTTTCTTTCGAACACTTTGGTGAACATGAGCTTCTCTTCCATCTACGACTTCTTCTTCTTCACTATTGTACACACTTTCATCTTAGTACATTTGGTCTTTTGGAATTGGTAGGCATAGCGAAAAATTAAATTAAAATTTTTTTCAATCCCTACTGCGCATCTGTCAATGGCGTTTAAATCGAGCAGTAGAAAAAACTTACCTTTCTTATGCTTCTCGGTCTTTCCTTTCGATCTCAATGAGCTAACAACTTGGATCAGCTCCCTCTACCGGTATCCACACAAATAGGAATCTAACACGGACAGCGTGCTAGCGCCACCAATGTCCCTCTAGAGTTTTCTTCTTCTCATGGCTCTCTATCTATTTTTCTCATCCGTAGAAAGTTCTAGCTCTCACTTAAATAACTAGTCAGGTTTTTCTATTTTATGATGGATATTGGATTTCTAAAATTAATCTTAATTAATTTTGAAATCCATATCATATTAATTAACACTTAATTGTTTTGATAAAAAAATTAAATAAATTTGGTTTAATTAAATTTATCCAACAGTTTTAATTTAACCTATTTATTTAATCTGAATAAAGAGCTAATGTAAATAGATTAATTTATCTTTATAAATTAAATATGAGATATTATATCTTTATCATGTTAGTTATTAAATTTAATTTATCAGATAAAATTAAATTTAAAACTAACACAATATAAAAATAATATCACACACACACACACACACACACACACACACACACACACACACCCATGTATGTATGTATGTATGTATTTCAAAAATACATATATGTATATATAATATTATTAATTTTTTCTCTGAATTTTTATATTTCACACATACACATATTATAGTTCGTGTTGGGCTATTTTTATGTATGACCCTGAAGACCCATATGAAATTGGCAATGTGCTAATGACTATATTAACTCACAAGTCGTAAGCGGCCTTTAATAAGACATTACAACTACCCAATTCATATGAGAATCAATAAACCGATACTACCTGTCATAGAACCATATCACGTCCCTTTTGTCACACGATATTTCGGTCAAAGATGAGGTATAGAGAATGTTATCTTCCTATTTTTGACCATTACTTTCTCGATCCCTGAATAGTATGAGTATAGAAATGAAAACTTATTTCTATCATAGTATGGCCATACATTTCTCAAACTCACTCATGGAGGGGTCCAATAATATTTCTCTACTAATATGAGGGACAAATTATATCTTGACTATTCACATTCATTTGCATGAAAACCATCAATGCCGAACATAGCCTTTATCATCACCTGGTCAAAGGTGACTTTTGACCAGGTCAAAGCTGAGTGACTCCCATGTAGGAATCCATGATAATCTCAGGCTAAAGGACATAGTAACGTAGTTACACATGAGACAAGTTTATTACTTGATCCATGCAGCTTTCTCATAACGGGTTGGTTCAACACCTTATACTCTTATAAGTGTCTATGATTTTGATTTGTATCTCCATACCCTTTTTCAAAGTCATACTGGTCTTATATCATCTTTGCTCCTGCATAGATGACCAACTAGGGACATTTAGGACAATCATTATGATTTATCCAAGGATATAGTTATCATAGTGAACATGCAAATAATATGACAAAAAAATAAAGAAATTTATTGAATAACAATGTTTAAAGTATATAGGGCACAATTTCTAACATGATCAACTAATACTGAAACCTAATTTGGATAACGGTTTGGTGACATTGCTACAATTTGGAAATTTGTGAGATAATATTGAACGCAGAAAACTTTTGGGGTAACATTACTTTTAAGTAAAAAAATTTAGGGAAAATTCGCACATTAGAAAAAATAATATAGATGATATGTGGACATGCCAACTATGCATATCTTGTCAATTAACTGTTAAATTTAAACTATATGATGGATAGGGCAAGATTACTATAATTTAGAAATTTTCAGAGTGACATGGTTTCTCAAAAAAATTTTTGGGCAATATTGCTCCCTATGTGACAACTTTTAGGACAATATTAAATATTAACCGATTCATATACATACATTTAGACACACACAAACTTAGCAATTATTAATTAATAAAGTGCACAATATTAAGCATTGACAATTAAATTCTACTGACTTTTAATTACATTAATGTGAAGAAAACAGTGACAACGTACTACCATTGGCACAACCTTTCGCTCTTCCACAAGATGCCATTAGAATTACTTGTCTCAGTAAAATTCTTCTCTTTTTTGGGTATAATACTAAGCAAAATTGTATGTTTTTATTTAAAAAATAAAGAATGTCTAGGTTAGTTGGATTCGGAGAATTGTTGACCAACAAATCCTCACATCTAGAATAAGATTTGAACATACAACATTATATGTTATGAGACAATTTCTTATAATTGGGCCAACTTTTATTAATAAGCAAAATAAGGTTATCAAACCTAGACCAGCCTCTGAACTTGTCGAGATAATGGGTTAAGGGTCAGTGGCTCAACTCGGGTCAACTTAGGGTCAAATCGGTAGAGAATAAAAAATTTAAAAATAATTTAAATTCTCATCATAGTGTCATACCATCTAAAATTAATTCAATACCTTGAATCACTAACAAAATAATCATATACTTATCCAACATTATTTACAATTTCTTTGATGTATTGATATTATAGTATCGATTGACCATCTAATAACACTATAATAAATAATCACTAAATATTTTTACTAGCAAATTATCAAAATAGATAGATGATAACAAAATATTCCTACATACAATCCTTCAATCATTAAACTAATGGTCATTAACATAAACATTGTCGTCAACTTCGACTAATATTACCATCTAACCCATAAAAATATTTTTTAAAAAAAAACAGGCAATGGGGTCAACCCTGCAACTCGGCTTGGTTGAGCCCGAGCCACCCCAAGTTGCACATAATCTTGAGTCAGGGACCTACCAGGACTGGTTTCGTGGCGAGGTCGCTGAGAAATCGGTGACCTGGCCGGTCCAGGTTTGATAACCTTAAAGCAGAGTTCTAGTTTGCTTAGACATTTTGTGATTATTGTCAAAAAATCAATAATTCAATATCACATCCTCATTGTATTTTTCGATTGGAAATCATATCTATATTTTTATGTTTATATGTTATGAACTTATAAAAATTGTTTTACATATTGGTTGATAAACTATGAACAGTGTGACTTATTCTCTTAAACTCCATAAAATTATAATAATTACTTATATTATATTTAAATGGTGCAACATGTAACCTTGCATGACTAGCTTACTATGTAATGAATGAAAAGCCATTAGCATCTTAATGAAAGAATCAAGCACCCAACTCCTCTAATCCTATCTATAAGGTGAAAAGAGAACCTTTTTTTTTTGTATTATTTATAAATTACTTCATGAAATTTTTTTATATGAATGTATAATTTTACACTTCATTTATTATTAGTAGACTTTGAACTATTGGGTACCGGTAGAGTATATATTAATTGAAATAAAGTTATAAAGTTGTTAAATTTTAAGAAAAATTAATTTGAATTAATGTTTTTCTTGCTTTCGGCAAAACATGCTGAAAGTGACTTATAAATAATATTAGGTTAATGGGCAATTTTACCCCGAAAGTTATTGCTGAGGGCCAATTTTGCCCCTAACGTTTAAAAAAAGGAAGCATTTTTTCCTCACCATTATCCGAGTTATTTTTTTCCGTTAGTTGATCAAATATACTGAGTTGGTAGTCCACATGTCATCCATGTCATTTTTTGTTACTATACAAATTTGCTTTGAAAATCCATACATGTGTCATCTACTTCATTTTTTTTCAAAGTTAGATTTAAAATTTTTGGGACAATTTTCACCTTAGCCAAAATAATGTGAATGACATGTGGAGTTGTGAATTGTCAACCTAGCAAATTTCATCAACTAATAGTAAAAAAATAATTGGGAAAACACTTAAGGTAAAATTACTCCTTTTTTTACACTTCCAAAGCAAAAGTGCCCCTTAACTCAATAATATTAGAGAAGTAGCTAATATGATCCTTAAGCAATAAAAAAAGAATTAAGGTATAGCTAGACTTGTTATATGTGAATTTGACTCAAACTTAAAATTGAAAACACTTTTTTTAAGAAATACTCCTTCAGTCTTTAATGTAAAAACTAGTTATAGAGTTGATCTTAATTCTAAGTGTAAGATTTATTTATCATTTTTATCATTTTTTTCAAAATTACCCTATTAATTCTCTATTAACAATAATCAAGTAATAATAAAGAGATAGAGGGAATAAGGAATATGATTAGGGTATTTTAGAAAAAAAATGTCATATTAACTAATTTAATTAACTTTCTTAATCTAATCAAATTAAATATATAGATTTTACATTATTAAGAAGATGAGTAATAAAATTTTCAGTTATCAAATTTTCATTGGCCACCGATTTGGTCCATGAAGTTTAAATTTCATTAATCAAGTTCCTAAACTTGTAGAGTCATTGTGATTTCAAGACATATAATTCTCAACACACAAGTGGTCTAACCATTAATTCAAGGATCACAATCTCTTCATGAATTGCAAATAAATAAATAAATAAAAATTGATAGTTTGATGAGATTAAATAAGAATATAAAATTTTATATGAAGTTTTAAGAATCTGAGTAATTAAAAAAAATTCAGAGACCAGATGGGTAATGAGATAAACTTGAGGGGACCAAAAGTTCCATTATATTTTGTAATAAAAATGTGAATAGTGTTAATGCATTGAACATCTTTATATAGAGTGAAATTTGAACTCTCAATATAATATAACTGCAGTACGTAGTTGAAAAATGGTGTAAGGTTCTTTTCCCTCCTTTTCTTTCTCTCTTTCTTTATTTGTTTATTTTTAAGGCCATCAAAATTGTGAAGGGTTAAGTTGAGCACAGATATTTTGGTATTTGGTAGTCATGAAACGTTTGAAATTGTTTTGTTTTTTTACCACCAAAACGTGAGCAAATATTGGTTAGTTCATTTGTTTATAAATTATAAAGGCGGCTTTTTTTTTTCTCGGTTATTACAATTTCTTTTGCCGCTGCCGGCAGATAATGACAGAACTAGACTCTGCCATTTTGGGCCAGCCGCCATTAATTGTTATTCAATAAGCTTTTATGGTCTCAACCCGAATCGGTTAAGGTATTAAGTTAAGGGTTAATAGGTTAGATTAGAGTTAAATCAGAATTAAACTGATAAAAAATTGAATATTTTAAGTTTATTAATATAAAATTTTAAGAAAAAAATAATAATTTTTTAAAAAAAATTACCGGACCGGTCACTAGACCAGCCAGTTGGCCAGTTCTCAGGCCAGATCGGCCGATTCGGTCCGGATTTCAGAACCTGGGGTCTTCCTTGCATGTAAAGGAAAATTATGCATCTGCCCACTAGAATTGTATTCTACCCCTCCTAATTACTGGTGAAATTTATAAAGGAAAATTAATCTTTTAGTCTTTATAATTTTGACTGGGTTATAACTTAGTCTTTATATTTTTACTCACTGTAACTCAATCCTTATAGTTTTGACTCAATTATAATTTAGTCTATGAATTTTGACTTATTACACCCCAATTCCTATAGTTTTAATCATTTTATAATTTAATCCTTATGTTCTAAAAAAAGATAAGAGACTATATTATAAAAGGGTTAAAACTACAGGGACTGAGTTGTACCGAATTAAAGTGTAAAGATTGGGTTACAACCCAATCCAAACTATAGGGATCAAAAGATGAATTTTCCCAATTTATAATTTTACCCCTCTTATAGCTTTTCTTTTTTCCCATTTCTGGTTTTATCCCTGAACAAAGTATACTAACGTTATTAAGTACTAGTATAGCCAATTTAGGTTAATGTGAGTCACAAAGACTCTTATTTAAATAAGTGGTTTTTTTACAACATGCGCATCCATGGTATACTATATAGCGAGGTCGGACTTATAACCTCATATTAAAAATAAAAAATAAAAATCTTTAAAGTATATATTGATATCGTTTGGGTTATAAGGCCCGACTATTTAAAGTGATTGGATATTTGATGTTTAAATTTTGTGTATCAATTATAAACCTACCTTCCATATCCCAAGAAAAATCAGTCTCTATATTGGTATGGAATAAAAGTATATAATTTTTTAATATTACCATATGATAGATATCCAGTTTAAGGTTCGTGACTGTTCCTTTTAATACAAGTGACTCTTATAGAACTCGAACTCAAAATTTAAAATAATTTAATGTGGTCTTATACCAATAGATTAACTTTATATTGGTGAAATAAAAATATGTCAACGGTGAAGATCAATCTTTCTCAAAGTGTTGAAAACAATGAATAAATCTCCCAATTAGGTTAGTTTGCCCCTACATATATAAGACTCCTTAATTACCATTCACCCCAACATAAATGAATTTTTTTCCCATGATATGGGTGATTTTATTTAATTAACCCCCTTTGTAGCTAAAAATCCTCAAAGTAGCTTTCATTTTGAAAAAAAAAACTGTTAAATACGCCAAATTTAACAATGAGTTGTCATTAGTGATTGCAAGTTATAAACAAATTTAATAAATGTTTCGTGACATACAAGTACAACTATAAAAAAGTATTAATACAAAATATAGGAAATATTCACTAATAAAAATATTATATTTATAACATGCAAGTAGAATGTATAATATTGTGTTTTATATTAGAATCATTCAATGGTAATAATTTTTTATTATTTTTATTCATAAGATTGAAAAGTACTTTTTTAATTACAAAATCACATAATATTTTATTTTATTTTATTTTCATTATATTCTAAATATATTTAATAATCAATTAACCATTCATTGTCTCTTTAAGAGTTAGCCCAGGTAATCCATGTAGAATGGAATGTGGCTCGTGCCTATGATTAAAATTCTTCAAATGTATTAAAAAAAAAGAATTAAACGATCATTCTTTGAAAGGCTTAAGAGATACTTATTAATGGAGGAATATTTTTGCTCAACTAGCTGTTGTACACCAAATGGTGGCAACCTTTCTTTACCACGTGGAGGTGCTTTTTCACATTGAAGTAGAGGCATTTCTTTTTAATAAAATACTTCCTCTTAAAAATATTAAACTACAGTCATATTGTTTTTTTTTTTGATAGAAAATGAAAAAACTACAATAAAACACCTCAGGGATTAACCTCCTGAGTCAAACAACATTCTCAATTCTTTCTCATCAGTAAATAAAAAACTCCTAATAATATCAGGAGGTGAATCAGTGATATGGATGTCCATCGTCATTATCTGCGCTTCCCTAGCCATAGCATCAGCCACCATGTTAACTTCTCTAATACACCATAATAGCTCCACTTCCCATTGTCTATTCAACAAAGAACAAACCTCCTCGAAAATTTGAAAATCAGGATGTTCTTGAGGCACCGTATTTTGAATCAGCTCCATGACTTCAGTAGAATCACACTCAAGTAAAATACGTCTGTATCCTCTATCCCAAGCAATTTTAAGACCCCACAAAACACCCCAAGCTTCAGCTGATACCACAGTCCCTTGCCCAATTCGGTACATAAACCCCTGCAAGAACTTTCCATTATGATCTCTTACTACACCTCCACAAGTGCACAATCCAGAGTTCTCATTCCTTGATCCATCAGTATTAATTTTCATCCATCCAGGCGGTGGAGGTTTCCAATGTGGATTACTCCTCTCCTCATGTTGATTTCGGAGCAGATTCATATTGCCCCATGATAAGCAAGCACGAGTACGGGCTAAAATGTTAGTACTACTCCAAGTAACATTATTAAAGCATCGCTCATTTCTAGCCAACCAGATATTCCTGCATATGATTGTAAACCAAAGGCGAAACTCGAATCCCTGTACTATATCCTTTCGTCCCAGACACCATGCAAGCCATTCCTTCCTGTCCCATATGTTGAAAAACAGCTCATGCCATTCAGGCGGCAGAAAACCCTTCCAGAGATCAGAAATCATCGGGCAGTCTCGTAGGACATGGAAAATCGACTCATGTGAAATATTGCATATTCCACAATTTCCTGTTGGATGTCCGCCATTATGGAATCGTATCAAATTTGTCATTAGACGGCCATGAGAACATAACCATAAGAAAGTACGATACCTCTGAGGGACTTTTAATTTCCAAACATTTCTCCACCGGTATCTGTCATGATGCTGTGGTTTACCCATTAAGTGTTTATAAGCCGAACTAAGCGAGAAATTTCCATCAGAAGACCATCTCCATGCCGGAAAATCATGACCGTGTAAAAGAGGAATATTAACTCTTCTGATAGCTGCACAAACATGCCTTGGTAGAAGATGCTCAAACTTACTATCATCCCACTGTCCCGAGGGGGTGATGCAATCAGCCACTCTCCATTCAATAATGTCTCTAGACAAAGGCTGGATTATAAACGTCTCCAGCTTATCCAAATGTGGTACCCACATGTCCTTCCAGAAATAAATGCTCAAGCCGTTATTAACTCTCCATGATATACTATCTTTGACTTTTTCCCAGCTATTCCGGATACCTCTCCACGTATTAGACTCACATCTGCGCTTCCCAACTTTAGGAATAATATCATTGCCAGCTTTATACTTTTCACGTAGAAACTTGACCCAGAGCAAGTCATGTCTATTAATCATACCCCATCTAAGCTTCATCATGAAAGCTTTATTCTGATCGCGAGCTTTCCTAAGACCCAGACCACCATCTTCCTTATGTTTACAAACTGAATCCCAGGATACTAGGTGAGGTTTTCTGTTGGTTGAGCTACTCCCCCAGATGAAATTACGACATCGTTTGTCAATTTCTTCACAAGTACTCAAAGGAAGAGGAACAGTCTGCATAGCATAAGAAGGCATAGATGATAAAACAGAAGACACAAGAGTATGCCTAGCCGCCATTGATAACATGTTGGACTTCCAGTTAGCCAGACGAACATCCATCTTATTCAGGAGGAAGTTATACGTTGTCTTAGAGCTCCGTTCATGTAAGATAGGCATTCCCAAATATTTACCAAGATTCGACGTCGGAATAAAGTTCAAAAAGTCGCTGATTTCCTTACACCTGTTATGATTCACATTCTTTGAGAAATAAATTCTTGATTTTCCAGCATTCACTTTTTGACCAGAAATATCACAGAAATCATCCAAGATGGCCTTCACCACCCCCGCTTGTTCAAGGTCTGCCTCTGCAAACAAAATGAGGTCATCAGCAAAAAATAAATGAGAGACAGGAGTACCTTTTTTAGAGAGCCTAAATGGTTGCCAGTCCCCATCTTCTACTGCAGTCTGAATGAGATGCCCCAGTCTTTCCATCATGATTACAAATAAATAAGGCGATATAGGATCACCCTGACGCACTCCACGAGAAGGGAAAAATATTTTTGAAGCCACACCACTCCAAAGCATTTGCATTTGGGGCGTCGTCATACAAGCTTGGATAACTTTAAGGATATAGTCAGGGATATTAAGCTCTCTTAAACAAGCTGTGATAAAACTCCATCTAACACGATCATACGCCTTCTCCAGATCAATCTTTATGGCCATGAAACCCTTTTTCCTCTTTAAAGACTTCATCGAGTGGATAATTTCCTGAACTAATATGATATTGTCCGTGCTTTGACGTCCTTTCACAAAACTGCATTGATTTGGGGCTATCACTAAAGGCATGACACCCTTAAATCTATTAGTTATGACTTTAGTAACAATCTTGTACACAACATTGCACAAACTTATAGGACGAAAATCACGAAACGTCTCAGGATGTTCTACCTTAGGTATAAGAACAATTTGAGTTCCATTAATCTGTCGAATAAGCGTAGGATCATTGAAAATTTTTTTCACTAAATCAATCACAGACGTTCCTACCGTTTCCCATTGGCTCTGGTAAAAAAGAGGATTGAATCCGTCAGGTCCTGGCGCTTTCAGAGGCCCCATATCAAACAAAGCACTTTTGATCTCTTTATCTTCAACAGATCTCCCCAAAATACGCAGATTCACATCATCAATTCTGGGATAAGTACACCCAAAAACCAAGGATCCAGTATACATATTAGTCTCCATATAAAGATCTTCAAAATACTTGCTTCCCATTCTCATAATTTCTGTAGCATCATATGTCCACTCCCCTGATTCTAGTTTCAAAGCTTCTATTTTATTCCTTCTCCGTCTCCCATTAGCCAGAGTATGGAAGTATTTAGTATTACGATCACCATCCACATACCAAGTAGCCCTGGAATATTGAAGCCACATAACTTCTTCCCGCGCCAAAAGCTTTTCAAGTTCCCTCCATAGCTCCCCTCTTAATTTATCCAAACTCTCCGAGATACCAACTGAAGCCATCTTAGTATTAATACCATTTAATCTTCTATATAAAATGTCTTTCATATAAGAAATATTACCAAATACCTCCTTATTCCATAACCTCAACTCCTCAGTAAACTGTTTAACAGATCCGCACCAATCATCTTTCACCTCCCATCTTGTCTATACAAAGCTCTTGAAGTCTTCATGCATAACCCAGGGGGCAAAAAATCTAAAAGGTCTCCGTTTCTTTTCAGAAAAGACATGAGAATTAGTATTCACCAGAACCGGACAATGATCAGATTTAAATTTAGGTAGGTGCGTAACAGTGGCATTAGGATAATTAGTAAACCAGCATTTATCCACCAAAGCTCTATCAATTCTGCTATGACTCGTAGCATTGCCCCAAGTAAATTGGGGACCATTAAAACCAATGTCTAGAAGCTCACTACCCACAAGCCAATTCCGGAAAAGCCTATCAATGCCCGAATTATCCCTGTTATTCTTACTCCAACGTTCATGAGGACAAGAAGTAGCATTAAAATCTCCTATCACTACCCAGCCACCAATAACCAATTGTTGAATACCCTCAAGAATATGCCACAACTGGCGTCTATTAATCATATTAGGGTGCCCATAAACCACAGTCAGCGACCACTCATCACTTTTACCTTGATTCACTATACCGTGAATAAATTGATCACCTGATCCAATCACAGAAAAATTCAAAGTAGAATCCCAGAATAACCATATACCTCCACTGAAGCCCTGAGCTTCAACCACATGCATATGCGTCCATCCCAGTTTCCTAGCAATGAGATTAGCTTTAATCCCCGGCTGTCTAGGTTCAAGCAGTGCAAAGAAATTAACACCATGTCTGGTAACTATATCACCAAGTAACCTGTGAAAAGAGGCACCACCGGCACCCCGAGTATTCCAAGTCATAATAATCATAAAATTAATAAAATTAATGAAAAGCAAAAGGAAAAAGCACAACCAAACCAGGCATTATTGAGACATATGTCCCTGTTGCTCATCCCCGACACCGCTCATCTCCACGTCATCAACATCTCCAGAAGAATTCATTATATTAACAAAATTCTCCCCTCCATCTGCGCCTGGATCAAGAGGATTTGATGCTCCTAATCTGATATTGGAAGGAATGGGATCTGTGTAATTATTTTTAAAGACTAACCCCCCTTCCGCATTAGCATTACGTGACAACCCTGCTTCTCGAGGCAAACTGTGAGGATTCAACATAGGAGAGTCTACTTGAGTTTTAGCTTGTTGAATTTTCGGATCCCTACTCAAAGTTCCTTGGGATGTTCCCACTTCAATTCCTTTCTTCTTAGTTACCTGGATACCCTGTATTTTATTCAACTTGTTTAGATGCCCAGCATTATTCACAGAATCAGAATTCCTCTCCTTTAATCCTACATTTAAAATATCTGATCCACTAGTTGCCTTTGATTTCCCTTTTGATTCCCGTACTCTCTCTCCTTGTTTAAAATTGACATGGCTCTTCCCCTGATGTATACTGACATCGTTTTCTCCATCATTCATTCCCATATTATCAGTATTAAGAGCTTCAAACCGTGATCCTCCTGTCATATTTCGAGAACGAATATCACGCCTAGGCTCACGGCCAGAATTGCTATTGCCTACGTTTGAAATCCGTTGCCCCCTTTTCCGACGTGGTGCGACCATCCATTCTCCATATATTCCAGCCTTCATCTCAGAGCATATTGGTGGTTGTGTTTCATCTACAGGGACTAACTGGTTCTCCATGCCTGACAATTTTGATGTGCTTATTGATTGATTCTTAGTACAATGTTCCATGTCATGACCATACCGTCCGCATGAGAAACAAATCATGTGTAAACCGTCATAAACAATCTTCTTCTCTTTCCCATTAATCATTAAGGACGGGAGTAAGGGTGCACTCAAATCAACTTCAACACATATTCGAGCAAAACGGCCTTTAGTTTGGCTAAGAGTGTTTGTATCAACTTTCAAAACCCGTCCAATATGGCTTCCCACTACATATAAAATACCCTTATCATAAAAATCCACAGGGAATTTAGGAATTCTTACCCATGCTGCTATTTTGGAGACCTCACTAGCATCAGGATCAAATTCTGACTTCCATGGTTGTACTGCGAGATAATGATCCATGTATACCCAAGGTCCACCTGTTAACGCGAAATCATAGTCCTCCTCATTGCTCAAGCGTACCAGGAAATATCCGGAACCTATCTCAATAGTTTCGACCTCCCCTCTACGTCCCCACAGTTGTTGTAGTTTTCGACCCAGTTGATCCTCTCGCACCATCCTTCCAAGGAGTCTAACGAATAGCGAAGTCGCCCATTTCCGTGCTAACTTCTTTTTGAACTCCGGAGATACAATAATGTTTGGTCCTTTTTGTGTCATCTCCACTTCAATTCTCGACTTCCATCCATCTCCTCTCCACCACTCCTCATCTTCATCTGAAGCTTGATTTAATGTCTGATTTTCAATACATGCTTCCTTGTATGATCGTCTAGTCTCCTCCGGTATAGTAGTTTTCTCTCTAATAGGATCATCACTCATCCAGTCTTCAACTCTTGGGGTTAAAGATTGTTTATGTGTGAACTCTTCATTATCATCACGAACTTTCTTCCTTCCACGTTCCAAAGTATCAATCTCCTCAATCTTTTTTTCTGGATTCACTCTCTCACGACTGCGTTCTCTTTCTCGTTCACTCATCTTCAGCAGCCCCAAGCCTTCCTGCCAGAGGCTTTGGCCAAAGACCCGTCAAAACTTACAGCTCCACAGAAGAACCAGTATTACAGGAATTTCTCTTCAGCAACGTACAACAGAAAAATAAGAAAATGAAACCGCTAACTCAACGGCAAAAAAAATTGCCGAGAGCAGCAATTTAGAATCCTCTGCACCAGACAGCAATTCAGACTCTCTCTCACTCTAGCACACCAGCAACAGCACCAGAACGCACAGAAAACCAGCAAAACTCACGAATCAAACTACAAAAACTACAACTCCGGAGCTGTAGCTACAACCCATACCTGAGGAGGAGACCACCGACAGAGCTCACGGAGGACAAAGCAAACCCAGATCTGATCCAAGAAGCAACGGAGCAGCGCCGACGGAGGAGACTAGACGGAGCAAGAACCCACCGACGGCGAAGCTCAGAGGAGCACCGACAAAGACGACCGTAGCAGACAGCGCACCCTCTGAAGACAACCGTTGCAGACAGAGAACCACGACGAGAAAACTCCTTTGCAGACAACCGTTGCAAACAGAGAGATCCACAACAGAGAAAAGCAGCGACGGCGAAGCTCAGAGGAGCACCGATGAAGACCACCGTTGCAGCTCCGAGAAGCACCGATGAAGAAGACGACCGTTGCAGCTCAGAGAAAAGCAGCGACAGCAACAGCCGTTGCAAACAGAGAGAACCACAATGTGACCAAGTGCAGTCATATTGTTTTGACAGGTAAATAAACTACTATAAAATAAAAATTAACGAGGACAGATGATAATAACCCTGTCGTGACTACTTTTTTTCCCCCCTCAAATTATTGCACATGTTATTTCTTTATTATGAGAGTAGCAAAGACTCGTGAGAGAAAAGTGCACTAAAGAATTAATTAAAATGAAGTCTAAATCATTTGTTAGTTTTGTCATTGTCATGGAGGATCAGACCATTATATAGTTGCCATTGAAAAAAATTAAAATCAATATTAACGTTGTTATTAATGACTAAAATATACCTTTCATCCTTTCAGTTTACACCAAATTTGAGTTTAATTATATTCCTAGAGTATATAAAATATACTTTTATTCTTTTAATCTTAAATCTTAACACCGTTAATATTAATTTGAGTTTAATTATATTCCTAGAGTATATAAAATATACTTTTATTCTTTTAATCTTAAATCTTAACACCGTTAATATTATTTAATGGAGAATGCCAACTAAAAAAATTTAAATGAAGATTCTATAATCAAATGCTGATAAATACTTAACTTTTAAAATATAAAATGATTATATTAAGGAATCAAAATTTAAACATGTTTTGACGGTATTTAACAAAATCACCATTTAAATTTCTTTATTTCTCATTTTCTATTAAATAAAACTAACATTATTAAGATTAAGAGATTAAAAGTATTTTATATAAATTTAAGGGACTAAACTAAAATATGATATAATTTGAGAGGACCAAAGATATGTAGGACAAAATTCATGGAATGCAAAATAAATTATAAATTATAGTACATGAATTTTCCTATATCAGTGGTAAAAGACTACCTCTCGCAACTGCTAAGCTTTGATTAGAGAGAGAACTCACAAATCCGGATAAAAGAGAGTTGCAGAAGAAAGTAAAAGCAAATAATTGCTAGGTCTCTTTTTGATTGGTTGTGAAGCACAATAATGACAACTGGATTAAGAGCCGTCGCCAGTTAAGAATCTCAAATGAGTAGACTAGGTATTTTTAACACTCGTATCAATCGGCCATAAACTCAATTAAATTATCCCATCATCAAAGATATGATATTAATAGCCAATAACCCTAATTTTAAATTGGGTATGGATTTGACTTATGGGCCACACTCAGAATATTTTAATTAATTATCTAAATAATAAATAATTATTATTATAATATATTAATAAAAATATCTTACAAGATATTCCTTTTTATATTGGGTTTAGTGGTTATTAATTAATGCTCCCTTTGGTTTTAAATAATGTGGAGCTAATTAGGGAGTATACCTTGATGCTAAATATAAAATAACGATCTACTTTATCTTAAAAATTTATAACTTTTTTCTCAAACTATTCCTCTTAATTGTGCTTGTATTAAAGGTTTATTGAGGGATAGTTCTAATACAAATGATCAAATATGCTATTATAGGTAAACAAGCACAAGCTTACAAATAACTACAAAACTAACTTAATTAAGTTATTTAATATCTATAAATTAATTATTTAA